>CM073571.1:49725389-50925389 GCA_037074715.1 Magnolia kwangsiensis | reverse complement strand
TGGGATTTTCTAAGATAACTTGGAAATCTCAGAGGGTTGTTTTGTGGTGATCTCATGAAAATCACAAAGTGGGTTTTGTTGTGATGGCCCATGAAAATCACAAGAACTTTATTAAGTTATTAAGGTGAACCTGTGAAAACTTGAAATAATGAAAGCTAAAATTACATGGGTAATAATTTTGAGAGTGAAGTAGGTGTTAGGTTAAGCACCGAACCACTATAACTCCTTGAGCAGTGGTAGTAAATGTTTATTTATTTATTACTTTCCTTGTGATCGATTGTCTCTTGTGAAGTTTGGTATTTTGATCTCAAAGACATCATGAAATAAAGTCATCCTACTAAATCTTTTAGGTGAAGGTTGTCCTCAAAATATTTGGAATCAAGATTTCGATACTCGAAGTGATTGAGAATATTTGTTTTATTATTTCGCATTATATCGAATTATTTTTGTATATTCCTATTCACCCCCCTTTAAGACATCTATAGCTCATCCTTTCACCATGTACCATCAGTAAAGAAAGATAGGCTAGACCAAAGGGTTAAAAAAAGTATACTTTTGTTGGCTATAGTGATAGTATGAAAGGATATAGACTATATGGCAAGGTTTCATGTAAGATCATATTTAACTAGGACGTCAAGTTCGATTACAGTTCCTTATTTCTCAAGGATGAGAAGAAGAAAATGAAAAATTTAGTTGTTGATGTTGAAATAGATGAAGTTGAAAACTCAAAGAAGCTAAGCCACAAGAAGAGGTGGTGGCACCACTTATTAGTAGAAATCCACCAAAGAATCGCAGAGTACCGTTGAGATACATGGATAACTCAAATATTATATTTTCCCTCATTACGGATGAGGGGGGTCCATCTACCTTCAAGGAAGTATTAGATGACACATATGCTAAGAAGTGAATGATGGTGATGTATGATGAGATGGATTTTTTGTACATAAATGAACTGTGAGAGCTAGTGGAGCTACCCGTTGGGTGAAAAATGATTGGGTGCAAGTGGATTTTTCACAAGAAACTGGATAGCTACAAGAAAAGACTGGTTGTGAAGGGCTATGCTCAGAAGGAGGGTATCGAGTTTAGTTAAATATTTGTGTCTATGGTTAAGTAAGTATCTTTCAGATTCATATTACTATTGGTTACCCAATACAATTTGAAACTGAAATAGTTAGATGTGAAGAATGCATTTCTACATGAGAAACTAAAAGAGCGGATTTACATGAAGCAACCTGAAAGGTTTGAGGTGCAGGGGGCAGAATTAGGTTTGCATGTTAAAGAGGCCATTGTATAGCTTGAAACAGTCCTTAGGCAATGGTACAAAAAGTTTCATTCTTTCATATTGAGCTAGCGGTTTATCAGAAGTTAGTTCAATCATTATGTCTAGTTCATATTACTGAGTGAAGGAGAATTCATAATTATGGCATTTTATATTAATGATATACTTATCACCAATCATAACATGTCTGAAATCAACATATTGAAGATCAGTTATCAGAGACATTCGAGATGAAAGATTCGGGGCTATAAAAAATATTCTTGTCGTTGACTTACACAGAGACAAGGAAATGAGCGAGTTATGCATGGTTCTCTAAGTAAGAGTATCTTGAGAAGGTATTAGTCAAGTTCAGACTTGAAAATTTTAAATTGATTAGCATACCTCATGTTGCTAACTTTTGAATTTCTTCTGAGTAATGTCTTACATCAGATGAAGAAAAGCGGTATATGTTTCATGTGCCCTACTTAAGTGCGGTTGGCAATCTTATTTACGTCATGATTTATACTAATTGAATATTTCATCTGTGGTGGGTGTTGTGAGGAGATTGTAACGCCCAGAAAATTGGGGGTCGAGCAGACGCTCAGCTCCCGAGTTCCAATGCATCACTTATGCAACATAAATGAAGATGATTGAATGTTGTTCATGGTAGTGCATTAAATATGAGTGGGCTTACACCAAAACAGTAATTCATACGCCAAATCAGTTTAAATAATGCAAGCGAAAGACTTAAAACTATATATAAATGATAGAAAATCAAAGATTATTGTCGATCTGCTAGAGTATGAATACATCTCTGAGTCACCATATACATGTAATGTTCTAGAAACAAAATGTCATAAAGAATCCAACTACGATGGTATGCCCTGCAGCCCCGTCGATCAGTACGGCCTAAGCGAAGCCGTCTGAGAACTGCATATAAGAGAACTCATCCTGATCGTCGTAATAGTCAGGCTCTGCCTCCTGAGTCGCATCCTCATCTGCAACTAAGACAGAGTCTGGTGGGTGTTAAGAACACCGTCCTAGAACGTGGGAGTGAGTGATCAACTCAGTGGAATCATAGAGCAAAGATTAATATGTTATCAATTCAATCAAGCAGTAATGATAAATTAAACATATCAACCATTCCTAAATACTCTTATTAATGCAGGGATGAGATGTTTCATGAATGTATGCCCTCACCTACACTCCCTCGTGCGTCACCATCTTACGTTCGCGGCATGCTTCCAGCCCTCTGTGCACTTCATCGTCAGCACATGCAGTGCGATGATATGAACATTATTACCGAGTTATTATTAGTCATTTTCATACAACAGAATTGGGAAGCTAAGGTACCTCCCTTGTATCATTACCTAAATGATGATCCATTCTCGAGTCGTCAGTCCGAGACAATCTCATACGATAGTATAGTTCTAGATCGCTGTAAAGGGCTCGTCACCAATCAATACAGGTCTAGTTTTATCCTATAGACTACAACAAGGCTCGTCACCCCAATGCAGTTTCAGGATACACTCGAGGTCACTACAAAGGGCTCGTCACCGATTAGAGTAGGCCGACAGCTCGAATATAGTGTCTCATACCACCATAATCGGCTCACCAGTATAGGTGCTCACTGGTCACTACGGGGAGACTCGTCGCCCCAGCGTAGGCCGACAGCTTGACCACGGTATCCCATACCACCATGCCCGGCTCATGAGTCTTAGTGGATCGAGGTACCAAGGTTAACGGGATTGCATTGGTAAGTTTGGTACCCTAGATTCAAACAGAAGCGTCCGTACACGGTGAACACACATTGGGTCAAACAGGTTACTTGACGAGCTCGACTAGCTCGATCTCACGTTGAGTTGATCGACATGAAATGTATATGCACTCCGCGTGGCCAAACCACTGCCGACAACTTTAGTACGGCTCGGGTTCGTTAAACACGTCCTTCGTGGCGAATAAAGCTCAACCACGAACTTAAGTATGTTACCGAATGCCTGGACCATAACATGGCCCCAATCACGTACATATGATTCAACATCCACATTCATATAAGCAAGATATGAAATATAACTTAAACATGAAGACTATACATGGAGGAAATCATACATACAATTAGCAGGAGTGAAATAAACTAGGCATAACATGAAGGAAAGCATACACACAATTAGCAGGGATGAAATGAACTATCATACACCCAAGTAAAGTGATTGAGATTCATATCTCAATTCAAAAATAATCATACTTTACCTATTTCTAGCCCATTTAGACATTTATACAAACACTTAGCTTATACTAGTCAACATACATCACGTATGTTGGCATATTGTATATTTAGGCAATTCCTTTGCTAAGGAGTTGTCACATACATAACAAGCATGCACTAACAAAGATTTATCATGACAATCACTAGATCAGATGTCATACGCATACAAACATTTTATCAATCACATGGAACACTCAATTTGTAATATAAGCTATACATAATCATAAGACAGAACAGATAGTGCACTTGCCATGTAGAATAGCATCCATGTCAGTAATAAACCATTATTTGACATTGAAAGCTTTGAAAACCATAACCTATACGTCTATAATCCGCACCTTACGTCGTAGAAGCGTAACGTATATAATTTAAGCCGTAAGCTTTCGTCAACGGCAGTTTAGCAACCTATAACATGAACTAGGTTAGCCATTTCATGACTCCGTCTAGATCAAACCTTAAAACAGGTTAGGATTTAATTTTCTTACCCAAGTACGGAATCAGAATCACCGAAATAACGATTCAGATGGATGGATTTGACACGTAGTGCAGTTGGGTGGAATCACAAGATGAAATCACCACTTCTCTCTCACTTTCTCTCTCTTTTCCTTCTTCTCTCTCCTAGGGTTTTCTTAAATTCGTATGCAGTAAATGAGAGAGGGTTTAAGGCCTTTTTATAAGTTCTAAATCGATGGAAATAGCCCTAAGGCTAAGGTATACTTAGGTTATAAACAAATCGGCCTTATTTCAATCTAACGGAGCATTTCTGGAGGTCCTATTACTAAATGCAGTCAGACTTAAGCTCTCTAATATCGGATCTAGGTCAAGCTAAGTTTTCAGTCCTTTCAGATTTACAGATTGACCGTGGCGGACCAGTTTCAATTCAACGGTCACCGAAACTCGATCAGGGCCACAAGTGCCTTGACATGTATGGGCTACCTTCCCTGATCCGAGGGTGAATTTGGGTCAAAAACCAACGGTCAGAATGCTTAAAAAAGGCGCACAAGCGACACGTCTCAGATTACTTAAAATTATATTTAATTTCTTAAAAATCTTCAGTTTCTCACACTCTTCACTCCGGACTCAAGGAAATAGTCCCAGAGCATCATTTGGACATGATTTTTATGGTGATTGTCAAGTCCAACTATGCAGTCAATATCTTTTAAGTTCATCACAATCGGATTTTTGACGTGCAGTCCAGGTCCGATACGAAGTTTCAAAGTGCTCCCGAGAACAATTAGGTTTAGAGTTGATTCTAGATTTCAGGGTAATGTAGCGTTACTAATTCTACAGGTTTTGGAGCTTACAGATCATATTTAAAGTGATTGGTGTTAATTTCACATGTAATCTAGGTTAGTACTTAGCAATTCTTATCTAATTTCTAAAGGATTTAATCCTAAGGGATTTCTAACTGAGTTGGTACTCGGGTCTTTGTAGGAATTTTTTCGAGTTGTTACAGAGATACATGTCAAACCTCGACGAACAACACTGGGAGGCAATGAAATGACTACTGCATTACAGACTATGTCTTGACATTAAAAAATTTTAAGGAGAAACTTGTAGGTTATGTAGATGAGGATTATGCTAATAATGTGGATAATAGAATGTCGACTTCTGGTTTCTCATTTGTGTTAGCAGGTGGAGTGATCAGTTGGATATTAAAGCTTCATTTTGTGGTTGCATTTTTTTATAACCGAAGTGGAATATATAGTAGCGATGGAAGCATTCAAGGAAATTTTTTAGTAAATGGAATGATGAATATTTAACAGGAAGTCGTGCTTGTGCATTATGGTAGTGAAAGCATGATCAATTTGGCAAAAAACTCAGTGTACCATTCTTGGACTAAACACATTGATATTCATCTTCATTTTATTCGACAGTTGCTAAAACAAGACAGTGTTATGCTTGAAAAGATTCACACAAGTGAAAATCAGGTAGACATGCTTACGAAGGTAGTTCCTACAGAGAAGTCCAAGGTCTGCTCAACTTCTTTAAGCATAACAAAGGAGTGAATATGGAGTATGTTCGAGGAGCGACAATGATGGTGTTACTATGAAGGAGAGTACAGATGGTGATAACAACTTAGAACACTAGAGCTAGAGGATTAAAGTCATGATGGAGATTGTTGATAGAGTGCCTTTAATTTGGTTCAGTGATGCTCGGTCGATCGAGGAATTCTTAGGTCGACTGAAGCACGTTATGATGTTTCCAGTCTATCGAGGTCTATTTTGGTTGACCGAAAGACTTTGTTGATGTCTCAATTGACCGAAGGTGTGACCAAACAAAATTCTTAAGTGCCCCTGTTTTTGTTTATAATTCTGTATGGGGGTTATATAAACTTTGTTAATATGAGATTAGGGTAACTCTAAGAGAAAGCACAAATGTGTTAAAGCTTGTGAGAGAGACTAGAGGGTTTTGAAGGGAGATCATCTGCAGAGACAAGGGTTTTGAATATATAAGTTGTTCCATCTCTTATAACTTTCTAATTATAATGGATTGTTTGTCGCTTGGTGTCGTGGTTTTTTCCTACAACTGTTTTCCACGTAAAATCCATGTGTTTTCTATGGTTGCTTAAATTGTTTTATTTCCCTATTGCGTTTGTGTGATTCCTTCTAAGGTTGTTTCCATGTCGAACAAGTCATGTTAGGGCTCATATCATCTCTAACATATTGGACACCACATGTCCCTGATACCATGTGGAGTCCAATGTAGTTAGATTAGATGTAGAAAGGAAGAAAGATGGAAGACAGAAAAAGAAGGATAGTAAAGATGAAAATGGGATTTTAGAGAATTACGGAAAAGGAGATGGATGGACATTTTAGGGACATCATTCCTCTTGCTATTAAGAGTTAAACCTAAAAAGAAAAAAAGGGGCCTAGGACTTAGGCCCACAATGACTAGGCCAACTCCAAAGGTTTCCAACAATAACTATAATTAAATGATAAATAAACATATTATTATTATTACACTAAATATAAATATAGATGTTGTGAACGCTGAATGCTGGGATCATGCTCACAAGGGGCCTTTTTATGTTTTATGCTTGCGCAATTGTAAGTCGAGGTATGAGATGTTTAACTTGGAGTCACCGCTAGCTAGTTAACTTAGACTTCCACAGTCAGCTAGACACTATAGAATCCTTAAAGCAGGGAATCCGAGGATTCTCTATTTTAAAATGACTCCTAATCTAGGTCGACGTAGGATTCTGAGTAAGGGATCATGGTGACAAAGAACGAAAGTTTTGGCACATTCTCTATCTATATGAATGTGCGGTCTCTACTTCACAAAACTTAGTAAATTATAAGAGATTTGATTAATCTAGCATCCAAACAGTGCAATTGATGATATGTGATGTAATAGTACAATGCCAAGCTTAAAAGTGAGAATGGGGGATTGGCAAAGGCAATCTGACATGACTTTTTACCTTAAGAGAGATGGTAAAGAATGGAAAAGATGCCTAATTGATCCAAACTTTTGGTGTGACAAGGTCCAAGGAATCGGCGAGTAGGAGAGCATACATTCAAACCAACTATTGTAGCAAGGGGATCGAGAAGAAATATGCTGATGTAAATGTACAAAATGCAGGGATAATGCGAATGAGGGGTGCAATGTCCAGGTTGGAGTGCGGAATTAGTGAATGCGATCCACCGCG
Source organism: Magnolia kwangsiensis (assembly GCA_037074715.1). NCBI lineage: Eukaryota > Viridiplantae > Streptophyta > Magnoliopsida > Magnoliales > Magnoliaceae > Magnolia > Magnolia kwangsiensis. The sequence continues at coordinate 50,918,216 of CM073571.1, read as the reverse complement.
ATCCATTTACCTGATGGGGGATGGTAAAGGAATGGGAAATTTTAGTCAGTTTGAGTTTTTGATGGGCAAGATCAGGGAGACCAATAAGCCGCAGAGCATACACTCGAGCTAACTACGAAAGTAGGGGGTTGAGAAGAGATAATGATGATTCAAAATATAGATATAGAGATTAATGCAACTAATCTACTACTGGATGAATGGGTGGACAGGTTGTTGCAAGGATTGACTATTGTAGGTTATATCGGCCTTCTAGTGTCTTAGGCAACAAGGATTTGTGTGTGGTTAGGCTAGTTTGGGGTTGGAAGGGTTTCCCCTCGTTGCACTCTCCTCCTCCTTGGTGGATGGATGCGTTGAGTTAGACTCACTCTCCTTCTCTCCCTTTCTTCTAAAAGATGAGTGGTTTTAGTAAGTGAAGAGAGAATGAGTATTTATATGCGTAGAGGATGACACTGTAGTTTTTGAAAAGTTTGTGAGCTAAAGAAAGCTAAGAAGGCTGTGATTGGCTGAGGGGATGGATGTGCCACATGGCATCTTGCTATTGGTAAAAGGGTCAGTAAATGGTATAATTTTGGGAAAAACTAGAGGCAAAATGGTCATTTTAACTTGAGTGGGACACTTAGGTGAGGTGTAGAATTCTTTCCTTCACCTACCCTGTAAGTAAATCCCGTAATATTCCACATGGTGGGTGGCATACCATGCGCTAATGCCGCATAGGTGAGACCCAGTTTTCACTGGAAACTTTAATGAAATCTCGCTACTTTGGGCTCCTCACTCTCTGTTGATTAAGGTCTTAAGGCTAAATGGCCTACATTTAGGCTTAGACTGGGCTTTAAACTGGACTTTGACCTTAGGGTTTGGGTGCATATAGATCAGTTGTCTTCCCTAGGTGGGGGTGTCTATATATGTATGATTGTAAATTTCCTTATATAAATTGGTGAGCTAATCTTGACTTGGACCTGAGTGCCAACCATAACCAAACTGCTATGGTGAGAAAAGGGGGCCCGAATGCTCAAGTGTTCAAATTTAATATTCACTCAATGCCATAGACTATGGTTTCAACTTTGAAGACTTGGACTTTGGAGACTTGAATGATTATAGTGCAGCTCATCTGAGTCAACTCATAGACACCCCAGTAACCGATTCCAGTGAGCCGGCCATTCAGCCTACTCATGATTCTCAATTACTCATGCATCCTTATCTTAGTCCACTCCTGCACTATATCGAATTTGCATCCATGCCTTCCCATGCACATGCACCGGTAAGTATGCATGCTAATACCACATATTTATATAAGATTAATAGATCTCGTGTTTGTCATGCACACGTGATTTATTATTATTATTATTAACAACGTAGGCCCACACATACATGCATGCATGCAACAATTTTCATGGGTTACACATCATTGTTACGCGAGGTGCATGCAATCTACATCCACAAGTCATCCCCCTTGGCTACTCTGATTGGAAAAGAAGTTAGCTGATTCAATCGTAATTTAAAAATTCCAAACTGAACTCTATCCAATATCCAGCACAGCCAGGGAAACTCAAAGAAGATATTCAATAATTAAACTACGTAGAATATTTAAATAAATAGTAGATATCTAGATTAGCACAAATCTTTCCGAGTTTGAACTGAGCCAAGCTTGTAACCCGAATTTTTGAGTTACTCAGCTTCATTTCTGACTGAGTCAAGTCGACTCAGGCGAGTTTCGAGCCAAGCCGCTAAATTTAGGAGCCATCCACTCCATTTCTACCGGAGCTGATTAGGTGAGGTGGGTGGTATCCCAGACTATGGGGCTCACATTGATGTATGTTCCTTAAATCAACACTGTCCACCCATTTTTACAACTTATTTTAGGGTTTATTCCAAAAATGAAGCTGACTCAAATCTTAGGTAGATCACACCAAAGGAAAAAGTCATTGATTGAATCCTCACCATTAAAATTTTCATAGATTCCAAAAGAATGTTTATTTCCCATCCAACCTGTTGACAAGGTAGAAAAAACCTACATTAATAAACTACACAAATATCATCTTGATCCAAGGCTTTTGTGGCCCACAAGAAGCTTTTAATGGTCAATCACCATTGTTTCCAGTACTATGGTTCATCTTGGACTTGAATCTGCTTCATTTTTTGATTCATACCCTAAAATGAGCTTTCAATACAGATGGACGGCATGGATGTATTCAAATACATCATAATGACCCCACAGTCAGGGGTCCCACCACACCTGGGTGGATCCTGGGTCTCACGTAATCCGCTTCCATTTCACACAATAGTCCATCTGGTGAATTGGGACCCCCTAGCGGGGTGGCTAACATGGAGTGTGTGCACCAACATGGGTGTGTACTAACAAGCTAATTCCAAAAAAAAAAAAAAGAAGAATTGGGACCCCCTATCACAACTCGCAAGCTCGCCCGATTCGTACGTGTGGACAGGCAAATCACTACACGTGTGCGGGCACAGCAAACCTTGTAGAATCTTAACTGACTGATTTTGAACGAAAGAGGCAGGTAAGAAAAAAAAAAAAAAAAAAAGCATAATGGGCTCTTACCCACACTGAAAATAAAACCAGTCCATTTGGGCTGAAAATACAGGTTGCGCCTAACACCATTTTCAGACCCGTTTTTAAAAACCTTTTGGCTTCCCATCCCACCCCATCTACTTAAAAGGGGGTCTAAGCTGCCAATACAACCGGTCTAGGAAGGAATTTGTCTTTTCATAGTGTCCCTTTTTATTCAAGTCAAACGCCTACCTCTCTGTCTGTCTCGGATTCCATTTCAGGTTAACGCAGACGCGGATTTCCGGCTAAAGCCTTCCCAAGGAAGTTACTGCGATGGAAACCTGGGTGGGGCCCATAGCAATGTTTGTGATAAATCCACCCCGTCCATCTGTTTTATAAGCACAATTTAAGACATGAATCTAAAAATAAGCAGGATCCAATACTCAAGGAAGCCTAAAACGTAGGAATTGAACCTCCATAGTTGAAGCATTTGTGGGGCAACGGAAGTTTTGAATCCGGTTAATACTTACGTTTTGCCGTTCATAATAGTGAGAATAACGTTATGAATGGTATGGATGGCATCGAAACATTACTGTCCACCTAAGGGAGGTTACAATGGTAGAAATCTCCGTAACTACATTTCCCTACACTGCGGCTGGGCCTCTGTCTTTTCAAAGCCAGTTTAAGCACATTAGGAATACGAAATTATTACAGTTTATCTTATTTGAAAATTCATAGGTATGTGTGCCTTTAAATTAGTTCGAAAGAAATAATTTTAATTTTTAAATGGTACAATAATGTATATTATATATCCATTCTGCCCATGTATTTTACTACAATATTTTGAACTATGAGACAAAATATGAAGTACATACAACACTGAGGTGTCTCGGACCAAAAGAAACAATGGCCACACAAAGTTTTTAATGATAAGTATTCAATTCCTTTTTTCGTATGATATGGTTCACTTGAGTTTTGGATATAACTCATTTTTTTTCTTATACCATTAATTTGAATGACATAATAGATGAACGGTGCCGATAAGTGAAATGCATTATAGTGGGAATCATATATATTTTGTAATATTTTTAATTTATGTGTCAAAAAAAAATAGCCAAATCAGGTGTTTTTGTAAATACACGGGCCAATAATTATTACTCTTTTAGCTTTACCACTGCACTGGGAAATCCAACTGGCTAACCGAGTCTTGTATCCGCTGACTGTTGGTCTTATATGGTAGGATGAGCTAAAATAATAATAATAATAATAATAATAATAACAACCCGGATAGACAGGGTGGATTTCTCAAAACAATTACGGCAGGGACTTATGCCAAAGGCTTTCACTGGAAATCCACCCATCCGCTCCTGGTAATTCCAGCGTATCGGCTAAACAATTGAAAGAGATTTAAATCTCAGGTGGACTACACCACAAACAATACACTTATGATCGAACATCCACCGTTAAAAACGTCATAAGGCATACCATAATGTTTATTTTCCATGAAACTTTGACAAGGTCACTCCTACCTGCAAAAAAGTACTTAACGATCAAACACCGCTATTTCCTGTGGTGTGGTCCCAAAAGATGGATCTGCTTCTTTTGTTGGGAGGCGGATTGGCTGGTTTACCTCACACCAGCTATATAGCCACTGTATTGATGTGGGCAAGTTACGTGGGTCTAATCATGAGGTATGTGTTATATTCAAATTGTCCATTCATTTTGCAACTTCATCTTAAAATTTGAGACAAAAAATACAACAGGTCTAAGTATCAAGTGGATCACGCTGCAAAAACCAGTAGGAGATTCAACGTCTACCATTGAAACTCTTATTGGGGTCACAAAAGTTTTGAATCAATATGAAATTTGTTTTTCCTCTTCATTGGAGTCTTTTTGGTTAATGCTCTAAAATGATATCTAAAAATAGATGATCAGTGTAGGTATAATAAATACATCACTCTGGGGCTTATTTACCTTTGATCTCCTAAGAATACAACCTGGAGCTCCAAAGTTTCAGTTCGTGTACCACACACGTGCTATATAGCTGCTGTATGTACGTGTCCTGTGAGCACTGACACTCAGCTCCGAGATGCACGAACGGCTTAAAGGAGATCAAAGTTACATGGCCCCACATTTCATATTGATCCAGAACTTCTGTGACCCCGAAAAGGGTTTCAGTGGTAGACGTTTAATCTCCCATTACTTTGTTCAGTGTGTTCCACATGATAGCTAGATCCGTCTTATTTTCCATCTCAAGCCTTAAGATGAGATCGCCAAATGGATGGATGATTTGGATATAACACATACCTCATGATCTGACCCATAGATCTTGCTGACGTCAATACAACACCTATACACCTGATGTGAGTGCACTAGCCAATCCGCTTCCTAAAATTATTCACAAAAATGTATTCAATCCAAATCCATCGCGAGTCAAAAGAGACTAAGGCAGATCCAAATCTCATCTAGACCACACCATACTTTGAGAACTTCCTAATGTCCACTGAAATATTTATTTGCCATCCAACGACGTTGATTAGATCCCAATGATCCGGTTGAAAGGAAAAGACAAATATCTGCTTGTTCCAAAACTTTCACAGCCCCAAATATTTTTAAAATTACCACGGTTCAATCACTACCTTTACTGTAGTAAGGTCCACCCGAGATTTGGATCTGCCTCATTTTTAGTTCATATCATAAAATAATCTATTGATGCAACAAACTGATGCGTCCCCTTCCGTCCTTTCACCTATGCAAAGAAGAAAGCAACGAAGACCCTGAACCTCCGATGCTTAAGTCAATACCACAGAAATAGCAGTTTTAACTGAGGCTAATTTGGACAGGATTAGGGCCGGGTACCATGTCCCGGACTTGGCCATCCTTCGCCTTCCCCTGCCGAGTGAATTCCCGACCGTCCTCCCACTGGGATGGTTGCAATCTTCCTATTCATTTTACAATACAGCTTGCGTTTGCCCCTCTAGGGCATTGCTCGGGATTTACTTTCCCGACTCCAGATAGCACCTGGGCAGATAGTTCCAAACGGGTGGAGGAACTTGTTCAGATGCTCAGCGTTGTGGGCTGAGACAGATCAACCCCCACTAACTATCGATGAGTTTCTCCATCTGTTTCAAGTATGGCCGAATATGTAGCAGCCCGACTGGTACTTTCTGTGTTCTTGGCGAAATAAGGACGGTCCTCTGATAACTAACCCCTACCTCCAACAAGCACTGGAGAGGTAGATGGTTCTGAGCATGTGGCTGTTGGGAAACTGTCGAGCTAGGGCTCATCGAATCTCGTATTCCTCGGGCATTATCCCAAGTACGTGATTCGGTGAATACTTTTTACTTTATCTTCTCGCACTATTACGTCTATGAGTCTGATTGAATGCGTTTCGCAGATATTCCCGAATGAAGACCGAAACTCAGAATAGGCGTTTTAGCTTGAATCAAGGATCTGAAGGCGATGAGTCCAGAGCAGCGGTCTTGGAAGAGACTTCTCCAGTCGGAGCGTCTTTTTTACTCAGGTTTAGATTCGGCCTTAACATGTACCTTTTGGTTTTCTTATCGCATTCTCTTCGAATTTTGTTTAACTTGTCTTGCTTTTAATGTAGAGATGGCTAAGGCTCGAGCCTTCCTCCGTTCTCCTTCCAAGATGAAGGCTCCTCCAAGGTCAGAGACTCGGTTCGAGACTCGTCCTCCAAAGAAGTCGCCCCGGCCATCCCGACCGTGATAATCTCCGACCCAGAAGAAGGGGCGGAAGTGGCGGACGCGATGGCTTCCGAGCCTCGGGTGGCTCTTTAGCCAGGACCTACTATCGAGCAGGTTCCGGAGCAGACGAGGGAGCAGAGGAGAGGGGAGCCTTCAGGAGGGGAGATAACTCAACAGGGGATGTTGATCTTCTAACGGGTTGTGTCGGACCTGGTCCCTTGGGCAATTTTCCATGAGAGTGAAAAAGAGTTCGATGCCCTCTTCGAAGCTCCCCAAAGGCGGACTCTCTCTCATGCGACGAAGATACTCCTCGAGGTGAGACTTGAACTTTGTGCTTGTTTTGTCGATTTCTTCGAGCTTAATCTGACTTTATGTTTTCATTTTGTAATTCGCCCCTTGCATGCTCAGGGCTAGCTTAGAGCTGGCCAATGCTCAGAAGTGGGCAGCGGAGGCGAAAGCACAACTAGAAGCTACTGTGACTCGGCTCAACATAATGGTCGGTGACTTGGGGCTTGCCAGGAAGGCCACCGAGGATACCAAGGCCGATTATGCCCATGTGACCTTGTTATTGAAAGAGGCCCAGCAGGAGAGTCGGCGAATTTGTCAAGCTCATGCCTCCTCCGAGGATAAGTTGGCTCAGCTCAAGGCCGAGAGCAGGACTGCCCTTGAGTATGCCAAGGTCCAGGTTGTAGAGGCCTTTCTTGAATCTCGAGTGTTCTCAGAGGAGTGGGATCGTTTGTTTCAGGAGATTACATCAAGTGCATCGAACTGATGAAGTAATCCTTCCCTGATCTTGATCTTTCGGGATTTGATGAAGGTGCCTCTGGGTCTGAAGGTCCGGAGGCCGAGGCAGCTGGGTCTGCTCAAGCGGCGCCCAAGGTTGTTTCTGAGGCGGCGCCCGAGATTTCTCTGAGTGGCGGCAACAGCTATGCTTAAGCCAACTCCTAAGTTAGCTCCTGATGAACCTTGAGCTGATTTGAAGATGTCATGCACTTTAAGCACACTAAGCTTCAGGTACTTCAAGCATACCAGGCGGGGTTGAGAGCATCTGCAACCGAGAGGGGACATAGCGTATCACGACCAACTCTTTTGCTTTTATTTTTGTTATTCCATCAATGTAATTTCAAAGTAGAAGCTAATGTAATCCGATGTAAAACGCATACTGATGAATGAATACACTCGGTTTTATTATTCATTTGACCCAGTTTACATGTTTTTCATTCTTTGCTTGATCAGATCTCTCCAGTTGCTCAACGGCCAACCTAAGGGTAATAAATTTTTAGATGCTCAGCATTCCAAAGATGGGGGAGTAATTTTCTAGTTAGGTCTTCCAACTGATACATTCTTGGTCAAATGGTGCTTGAAACTATATAGGGTCCTTTCCAATTAGGTCTCAGTGTGCCCGCACCAACCTTCTTAGTATTTAGGAACATTTTTCGGAGGAGCATATCTCCCACTCGGAAGTGTCTAACTTTGACTCGAGCATTATAAAACCAAACTACTTGTCATTCCCGAACCATAATACGCAGCTGAGCTCTTTCCTTTTGTTCTTCTAAGAGGTCGAGTCCGAAAGCCAGGAGTTCTTCATTGTCCTATTCATTAAACGAGCTGACCCGATCTGAGGATATTCCAATCTCAACCGGAGTGACGACTTCCAATCCATATGCAAGGGAGAATGGAGTTTCTCCCGTAGTGGTTCGAGTGGTGGTTCGGTACGCCCATAGTATTTTAGAAAGCTCTTTGGCCCATGCCCTTTTAGTTCGGTCGAGTTTGGTTCGAAGGTGCTGTTTAATAATCTTATCGACTACCTTAACCTGTCCGTTCATCTGAGGATGATGGGGGGATGAGTAGACATTTCTGATTCTGAGATTATCGCACATCTCCCGATACCTCCTATTGTTAAACTGCTTCCTGTTATCGGTATCAAAGGTCCGAGGTATCCTAAACCGACAGAAGATGTTTTTTCATACAAAATCCATGATCTTTTGTTCAGTTATCTTAGCCAACGGTTCTGCTTCGGCCCACTTTGTGAAGTAATCCACCGCAACAATGGTGAACTTGGTCTGGCCATTCCCTAAAGGGAGCGGTACGATGACGTTGATTCCCCACTGCGCGAAGGGCTAAGGACCAGCCATAGGGGTCAGCTCCTCGGGGGGTTGTCTCGGAATGGCCGCGAATCTTTGGCATTTGTCAGGGTTTTGGACAAGCTTACGGGCGTCCTGCTGAATAGTCGGCCAATAATACCCTTGTCGTATGACCTTATGTGCGAGTGATTGACTTCCCGAGTGATTTCTGCAGATCCCTTCATGGATCTCCCTTAGTACATAATCGGCTTCGCTATGATTTAGGCAGTATAGCAAAGGAGCAAAAATCATTTCTTATACAACACTCCGTTAAGTATGGTGTAACGAGAGGCTCGGATCTTCAACCGTCGAGCCTCGACACGATCCTCAGGTAACTTTCCACTATTGAGATATTGGATGATGGGGTCGAGTCAAATGGGTTCTGAGTCAATCGAATGTACGGTCGAGCTAAGCGGATAGTCAATACTTGACTTTGCAACATACTCGATGGGAACGAACTTGGGTATATCATCTTCGTCGGCGGAAGCAAGTTTCGCCAATAAGTCAACCTTAGCATTTTCCATTCGAGGAATCTGAGTGACAATAAATAGTTGAAAATCATTGATCAACTCTTTGGCTTTCTTCATATACGCTTTCAGTTGCTCTTTATGTATTTGATATACGCTGGTGACCTGGTTGACGACCAACTACGAGTCACTAAATACGTTGAGATGAGTAACACTCAGACTGGCTGCTAGTTGGAGGCCAAGCAACAAGGCTTCGTATTTTGTTGTATTGTTCAAGGGTTGAAATCCAAGTCTTAAGATATATTGCATGTAGGTTTGATCAGGAATTTCCAAAACTACCCCTGCCCCGCTTGCCTTAGAGTTGGAGGAGCCATCGTCGTAAAGCTTCCAAGGGGTTGGGTCGGGCGATGACGCGGGAGAAGCAGTCATCAACTGATTGTTAGGCTTACCTATATACTTGGTAAGAGCATCGACTTATGGTGTAACTTCAGTTATGAAGTCGACCACAGCCTATCCTTTAACCGCTACTCTCGGCTTGTATTGAATGTCGAATTCACTGAGCTCTATCGCTCACTTCGTTAGTCAGCCGGAGGCTTCCGGTTTCTGAAGGATCTGACACAATAGAAGGTTGGTCATGACGACGATAGTGTGAGCTTAAAAGTATGGCCGAAGTCATCGTAAGAAGATAACTAGGAATAGGGCTACCTTCTCCAAAGGCGGATATCTTATTTCTGCTGGTAATAACGCTTTGCTGACGTAATAAACCGGTAATTTCTTTCCCTCATGCTCGCGTATCAATGTCAAGCTTACGGCTGCGTCAAAGACTATCAAGTATAATAGCAAAGCTTTCCCAAGCTCGAGTTTTTACAAGAAAGGTGGAGATCCGAGATACGACTTTAACTGATAGAACGCTGCTTCACACTCTTCCGTCCAATCTATCATCTGTCATCCCTTCAATTGTTTAAAGAACGGGAGACACTTATCGGTAGCTTGGGAGAGGAAGCGGTTGAGTGCAGCTACTTATCCATTAAGCCTTTATATATCCTCGATCATTTTGGAGGATTCCATGTCGAGCAAGGCTTTGATTTTTTTTAGATTCACTTCAATCCCTCGCTGACTGACTAGGAATCCGAGAAACTTACCCAAGCTTATCCTAAAAGCGCACTTGCTCGGGTTTAACTTCATCTGAAATTTGTAAAGGATGAGAAACATCTCTTCTAGATCGGCAATATGATCAGCTGCATGTATGCTTTTGACGAACATGTCATCAATGTATATTTCCATGGTTCGGCCGATCTGCCGAGCAAACATCTTGTTTACCAATCATTGTTAGGTCGCTCTAGCATTCTTTAAACCAAATGGCATCACACAGTAACAATAAAGTCATTTGTCAATGACAAAGATAGTCTTAGATTTATTTGATTAATGCATTACAATTTGATTGTATTCAGAATAAGCATCCATAAAACTAAGAAGTTCATATCCTATCGTGCTATCTACCAGCTGATCGATCCTCGGAAGAGAGAAAATGTCCTTTGGGTAGGCTTTGTTTTAGTCGGTATAGTCAATATAAATTCGCCACTTCTCATTGGCTTTCTTAATGAGTACGACATTAGCTACCCATTCCGGATAGTATATCTCCTCGATGAATTTAGCCCTAAGGAGCTTGCTAACCTCTTCTTCAAACTGGCATACCTTTCGGGGCTGAGCGATCGTCGCTTCTGTCGGATTGGTCGGTATGTCGGATCGATGTTGAGGCGATGAGTCATCATCAAGGGATCAATCCTACGCATATCTTCATGGCTCCATGCAAATACATTAGCATATCGTCGGAGTAGGGATATCAGTTTATCTTTCAGAGGCGATTGCAGAGACAAGCCAATTTAAACTATCCCAAACTCATTTGTATCGACCAGAGGTATCGATATAAGATCTTCTACTGGTTGTCCTCGCTCGTGAATCTTAGCCTAAGGGTCTAATGATTCAATCGTGGTTACCTCGACTAGAGTCTTTACGACTGTCGCATAGCAGCGCCTTGAGTCCTGTTGGTCACATTTGACGACTCCTACTCCCGACTCAGTCAGAAATTTCATGGAGAGATGGTACGTTAATACCACAGCTTGGAGAAGGCATGGGGAGGGTCGGCCGTGTATAACATTGTAGACTAATGGTTGATCGACTATCAGAAAGTCGACCATCATTGTTGCCTGATGTGGAGAGTTTCTAGCAGTGAGTGGTAATAAGATGACTCCTTCAGGGAGTGTTCGTGTAAGACCCGTATCCTATTTCATACTGTTCCGTCGACTCCCGTGATCCTTCCCATTGAATTCCAGCAATTCACGACCTGTAATCAACGTTTGCGCATGACCCTAAGTCGTATCATATAGATTTGAATCAGCTTAATCTGATACATGTACCATTACGACCGCACAGTCGCTGCGGTTCCAACGCCTCGACTCACATACCGATCTGATACCTTGACTAAGAGATATGAGCCAGTGTTTATTTTAAGAAAATATTGCACGTTTGTAATCCTAAAAGAATCTCTACGACATGTCCCATCAATCAATCAATCATTTCATGTCAAGTACACATCACCTTTCACCCCATCTCCAAGTAAGCACTAAGTCAACTCTTTCTCATCCTCTCTCTTACACACCCATATATGTCAAGTACACTATCACCTCACACCCATCACTCACATCCATCACCCATCTCTCTCTCTCCTTACAACCCATTCTCTCTCTCTTTCTCAATACTCTATTCCAAGCAACAACAAAAATCACACGTCCAAGCATTCCATGTGAGAAAGAGTGATTTTATGTGGTTCACTTTCCCATCCCAAATCCATCATCCTAGCCATTTAAACCTCATCTTCCACCATCAAAGTGAGATACAAGGATATTGGCTTTCCAACGGACTAAGAAGATCGAAGGTGGGTGCTTATTAGGCTAGGTTTTTTTTATGTTTTGATGATGGGCCAAGTGAGGCATACCGATTGATGGTATGGATCTCACTTTGGACCCTATATGTGGCCGATGGCCCACCTTGATTTTATTATCATTCCATGATGGGGCCATTCTCCATGGACCCCATCATGATATTTACTTTCTAACTTAAAAAGGGGTCATCTAGACCTTACATCTTGGTAGAGAAAGGATATCCACCGTTGATCTTTGATTTGGTGGGCCCACATGTATTGGGACTCACCTGATGTATGATTGAATGCAAGGGAGGGCCCATAGTGTTGGAGTCCCTCCATCACACGTGTCTCGATCTCTCTCTTTCTCTCTCTCCCTCTTTTTTTCTTTTTGTGTGATAAAATGGCCATGTGGCCCACCCGGATGGACCCCTCCATGAAGCATGTGTTGGATCCAATCCATTTGTAGGTGGGGCCCACTTTATATGTGTGTATGTTCCACACCATCCAGCCATGTGGTGGCCCACCTAAGCAAGGTCCACCTTAAAGTTATTTGTATGCTCAAACAAAAGAAAAAAAAAAAAAGAGTCCAGCGTCTCTGAACGTGAACCTGGAAATACAAATATTAGCATGGGTTTAAAATTTTGGGGTGGGTCACTTGTATAGGCCCTACATGGATGTATAAATTCAATCCACGCCGTCCATTCCCTTCCACGACTCATTTTAGGCGTTGAGCCAAAAAATGAAGCTGATCCACTTTTGTGGCGGGCCATACCTTTGAAAATAGTGACTTTAGCCGTTTAAATTCACTAGATTTTTTCTACATGCCGAAACACGTCGGATATGGGGCTCGTTTGATCTTTCTTGAGCCGTAAAGAGCAATGGATGGAGTGGATTCACCAGATGCGGACCCCAAGTATGAAAATCTGTGAAAAAACTCGATTAAAAAAAAAAGACTTTTAAGCAGGCAGCGCCTGCTGTTACTGACGCAACAGCAACATGTAGCGGGCGGACGGCAGGGACCCATGGTCCCATCCATGGGCCCCACCATGATGTGTGTTTTCCATCAAAACCTTTCATTTGGGGGGCCACCTTCTGAAGTGGGTCCCCTCCAAAAATTGGCCTGATCCGAAACTCAGATGGCCCACATCATAGGAAATTATGGGATTGAACGTCTGCCCTTGAAACCCTTTTGGGTGCCACGGAAGTTTTGGATGATTATGAAATTTTTTTTCCTATTCGGTCAGGGTCTATGTGACCTTATTAATGGGCTAGATCGCATATAAACATAATGGTGGGCCCCACATGGGACCCACAGTGATGTATGTGTTTGTCTCCCACCGTCCAAGCGAACGGTAGAGCCCACTATGATGTATGTGTTTTCTTCACACCGTCCAAGAGGACGGTGGAAACCCCCAGCACGTGTGTGCTTTATTCATGTTGTCCATCTATATAGGGTCCACCATGATGCATATCTTGCATCCAAACCGTCTATCTATTTTGGAAGATCATTTTATGACATGAGCTAAAAAAAATGAGACAAATCTAGAGTCATGTGGACCACGTTATAGAAATAGTGTTGGATTGAATGTCCACCATTAAAAACTTTAGATTACAAGGTTAGACAAGGATGATATTTGCTTTCCCTCTAAATCCAGGTCCTTATGACCTTATAAATAGATTGGACAAAAAATAAATGATACACTGGGCCTTGAGGATTTTAATGGTGGAAATCATTCTCACCACTGTTAATTGGAGTGCAGTCCAGTTGATCCTTTAATATGATTCATTTATATGTATATTTATTTAGTATATATACATATGGATGTACTTGTGGCTGTCCATTGAGACCCATTTGATATATACATGAGGCCTATTAGTGCGGCCCATTGATGCGGCCCACTTGATTAATATAAGGCCCATGTGACATGGCCCATTTGATGTATTTAAGGCCCAATGGGATGTACCTAAGGTCCATTGCAATGTGTGATCCCAACCTGGTTTAGGTAATGATGTTTATGGCAGGCTATGCCTTGGGAACAATGCTAGTTTGGCATCCACATTGTAAGAATAATGTTAGTTAAATGTCCGCATTATGACTCTCCCTAGGGCCCATTGATAAGCCTGTACTTGTTATATTGTCACGCCCCAAACTCGAAAACCGGGCTCACAAAATTCTCGATCGCAGAATCCGGCGCCGACAGCCTCCGTAGAACCCCATTCTCGGCTCCTATCTCCCATTCGCCAGGTTCCGATCCTGGGATGCTACGAGGAGGATTTTTAATGTCAGTTTGATTCGTAATAAGCATAACCAAAGGCATAACCCATAAACAACAACCAAGAACTCCATTACATTTCCACTATGATCAAAAACTTTACAAGTACAATGAGCATAAAGGGAAATACAATGGCAAAGAATAAAAACTCCAAAACGATCTGCAACATGCTCTTGCCTCAGCGCTGCTGCGATCCAACGTCACCTGCACACAATGGTCGTGCATAAGCTTACAGAAAGCTTAGAGGGTGGTGAAAGTGTGTGCGCAAGTGTAAGACCCGTATCTTGGTCCGTACCTTTCCGTAGACTTCCGCAGTCTTACCGGTCGAATTTCGGCAACCTTCGACCCTTAACCGATATCGATGCACGACCCTAATTCATATGCCGACAACCCGAGTCGACTCAGCCCGAGATCAATACCATAGCGACTGCGCCGTCGTTGCGGTTCCGATGCCGCGACTCTCGTGCCGAGGCGATACCCTGGTCAAGAGTTGTAGATCGACGTTCGGTACGAGAAAATGCCGCGCGTTGCGAAACCTTAGGAAATCTCTACGATGTATCACATCAATCACATCAATCCCATCAATCAATCAATCCATCAAGCCATCACATGTCAAGTACACATCACTTTCATCCATTTTTCCAAGCAACCACAAAAGTCTCCCAAACCCATACCTCTCTTACACAAAAAGCCACAAAAGTCTTCACCACACATACCTCTCTTACACAAAAGCCTCAAAAGTCAATACTTTCTTACACCCCATCACCACATTCATCCATCACTCTCTCTCTCTCTCCCTTTACAACTCCTCTCTTTCTCATTTCAAATCTCCAAGCAACAAAAACTTCCAAGCTCCATACGTATAAGGATTTCTCCAAAATTCCCAAGCTCCAAGTGTGGTCCACTTTCCTACCCCATCATCTCCCATCTCAACCCTCCATTCCTCATCTTAACCATTGAAATCCAAGCTAAGGTGCCAAGGAACTCGTAGGAGCAAGAAGATCGGATGGTGGGTGCCTCTTTCGGGTAGTTTCTTTCTTGTTCTTATGATGGGCCAAGTGAGACCCACTGATCAATGGTGTGGATCTCGCTTGGGACCCTAAGTTGTGGCCGATGGACCACTTGGATCATCATGATCATTCCATGATGGGGCCATTCTCCATGGACCCCATCATGATATTTATTTCATTTAGAAAGGTCATCTAGACCGTCCATATCGGTGGGGAATGGATCTCCACCGTTGATTTACATTTTTGATAGTCCCATGGTCAAAGGGATCCGTTTATTGTATGATTTCATTCAAGGGAGGGCTCATAGTGGCGGAGCCCTCCATCACAAGGCGTGTCCCACTCTCCATGTCTCTCTCTCTCTTTTATTTCTTTTATTTTATTTTATTTTATTTTATTTTATTTTTATGCAATAGGATTGTGTGGCCCACTTGAATGGATCCCACCTTGAGATTTATTTTATTCAAATTTTTATTCAAGTGGGGCCCACCTTAGACGTTGTACCCATGTCACCCATCAGTGGTGGCCCACTTCATCAGGGCCCACCACTATCTATAAATAAAAATAAAATAAAATAAAATAAAATAAAACCGTCCAGCGTCTGGGACGCTGGACGTTTCAAAAGAAAGAAGAAAAGGGAAAGAAGAAAGGTGGCATTTGGGTGGCCCACTTGCTTAGGCCCCACCGTGATGTATTTAAACAATCCAAGCCGTCCATCCTCTTACCTACGGTATTTTAGCCGTTGGGTAGAAGTTTGGGGTTGATTGGAAGACCTGGTGGGCCATAGCATCGAAAAATGCATCATTACCATTCAAGGATCCTTTTTTGATTTTTTTTCATTTTCTAATCATAAAAAAATTCAAACTTTGGACTCATTTCGACTGTTGCGAGCCACTGAATGCAATGGCCGGGACAGATTTTGGTGAAGCGGGCCCCACGTGCGAAAAATCCCAAAAAAATGGGTTTTTTCTCTTTGAAAAACGCAAAGCCTCTGCCTCTATCAGTGGGCAGCGCCTGCACGTACCTACGTGCAGCCATTGGTTTAGGCGGACGGACGCAGGGGCCCACGGCCCTGCGTGTGGGCCCCACCATAATGTTTATTTATTATCCAACCCTCTCATGAGGTGGGCCACCCCAGTGGTGGGCCCCCCTCCAAAAATGACACCGATCCAAAACTCAGGTGGCCCACACCACTTGAAATAGTGGAATTAAAAGTCTACCATTGAAATTTTATTTGGGGCCCACAGAAGCGTTGGATCAAGCTGAAATTTATGTTTTCCCTTCATCCAGGTCCGAGTGACCTTATGAACGAGTTGGATGACATCTAAGTATTACAGTGGGCCCCACATGGGACCCACAATGTTGTAGGTGTTTCAAGACCACCGTCCAGGCGGACGGTGGCACCCACCACGGTGGCGCCCACCTCATGTATGTACTGCCTCTACCGTCCAGCGGACGATGGGGCCCTTGTGATGTATGTGCTCTATCCGCACTGTCCACTGGACAGTGGGACCCGCCATGATGCATTCAGACCGTCCATCCACTTGGTGAAATCATTTTAAAGCATGAGTTATTAGTTAGGCTGGGCCCATTTGAATTATAAAAGGCCTATGGGCTAGGCCCATTTGATTTATGAAATGCTTATAGGCTAGGCCCATTTGATTCATTTAAGGCCTAAGAACTTGGGCCCACTTGATATGTAAAGCCTATGGGCTTAGGCTCACTTGATATTTAAGGCCTATGGGTTTAGGCCCAATTGATATGTTCTAAGGCCATGAGACTAGGCCATTTGATATATTGTAAGGCCCATGGGACTAAACCCATTTGATTATAAAAAGGGTCCATGGGATTAGGCCCATTGGATTTATTTGAGACCCATGAGTTAGGCCCATTTTATTTGATTAAGGCCTAGGGATTTAGGCCCATTTGACTCATGTTAGGTCTATGGGTTGAGGCCCACTTGATCTACATGTGGGACCCAATTGGTGTGGCCCATTGGTCACATATTAGACTCATGAGAGTAAGCTCATTTGATGCAATCCAAGGCCCACGGGTTTTGACCCATTGCAATGCACATAAGACCCATTGGTGTGGCCCATTTATGTGGCCCATCTGATGAATAAAAGGCCCATAGGATATGGCCCATTTGATATATATATATATGAAAAGCCCAATGGGATGAACCTAAGGTCCATTGCAATGTGTAATCCCAATACCGATTATGTAGCGATGTTTAAGAAGATCGTGCCTGGGAAGCAATGTTGGCTTGACGTCCACATTGCGAGTGTAATGCTGGTTGGATGTCCACATTATGACTCTCCTTAGGGCCCATTGTTAGGCCCGTACTTATTGTGTATAGGCCGTCCACGTCTATCTGCATTGTAAAATAGTTCATTTCATTATAACATGTTTAGTATAGTTTCATGACTCATGATCATACGCATCATATGTATGCTTGATATAACGATTGACTGATCATAGCATATGCCTTCGGGCAAGTTGTTTATGGGCTCCTAGTTAGACAGTATTGCCCTACATGAGTGCACGATATGCGCATGAATTGTTGCATGACTGGATAGCGTGAATCATGCATTTCGCATTTGTGTGACATGGTTATTGTACGCCCTAGCGACATCAGGGTCGTAGTCTCCACAGACACATCGTGGTTGGCAGGATTGGATACCGAAAATCTTATTCTACATAGGGTACTATAGATATCCCTGGGTGAAAGTCCCTAAACCCTTATGGTACCAAGAGGTTGCTCTAACGTCTAGACCGAGTGGGTAGATGAGCATTGAGTGTTGAATACCAGTTGGCTGTGCTCTCCACTGTGTCGCGGTCGGTTGGAAGGGGGTGCGGCCTTACCCGCTCGAGTGTAGGGGGTAATTCTAGGCTGAGTCTGACCAGCTCGAGGAATGGGTCCGCTATCGACAAGTCACGCCCAATATTGACAGACGGATAGTGAGGTCTCTTCCACTTACCTTATTGCGTGCAATGTGGTGACAATCTGGTTTAGAGTGTACTAGACCCCGGTGATATTCCATATTTGAGCTGTATTGATGTGTGGACATAGATGAGAATCTGCATGCTTGAGTTGCATTACACATCGCATAAGCCTTGGTACGGATCATGATATTATGGATCCATCTGCATATTGCGCATTACTCCGACATTGAATGTTCATATTACTACCTTGCGCACACACTTTCACCACCCTCTAAGCTTTCTGTAAGTTTATGCACGACCGTTGCGTGCAGGTGACGTTGGATCGCAGCAGCGCTGAGGTAGGAGCACATTCTTTACCATTGTATTTCCCTTTATGCTCATTGTACTTGTAAAGTTTTTTATCATGGTGAAAATGTAATGGAGTACTTGATTGTTGTTTGTGGGTTATGCCTTTGGTTATGCTTATTACGTATCAAACTGACGTTGAAAATCCTCTTCATAGCATCCCAGGATCGGAACCTGGCGAATGGGCAGTAGGAGCCGAGAATGGGGTTCTAAGGAGGCTGTCGGCGCCGGATTCGGCGATCAAAAATTTTATGAGCCCGATTTCCGAGTTTGGGGCGTGATAGAAGTTGGTATCAGAGCATAATTTGGGAATAACCGAGAACAACATTACATGTCTGCTATGAGTGTAGAATGGCTAAGTTCCGAAGTTCGGATAGCTTCACGACCTTCCAATACAGACCGTTAATGTGCATACCTTCGAGAGTTTTGAAGTTGATAGGCGCCTTCGCTCTTTCCTCTAGGATATGGCGCCTGGGAGGGTTACCCGATCGACTCCCGCACCACCACCTGAGGATTCCACTTCACCACCTGAGGCTCCAGCTTTACCACCTGCGTCCCCCCTTCCACCCTCAGAGATCCCTGCTCCCTTCCCTGAGGATGACATTCCTCCACCTGATGCCGATGCGGAGCTGACTGTGACTGTGAGTACCTCTCAGTTACAGCAGATGTTACAGGCTGTGACAGCCGCACTCCATGGACAGGGTAGGCGCCCAGTTGTTTCACCAACTCAGGCAGAACAGGAGCGCGCGAGCGCCTTACTTCGTGAATTCAGACGACTTGATCCCCCACGTTTCCAGGGTGAGCCAGATCCGACCGCAGCAGAGAGATGGAGCTCCGATGTGGAGAAGATATTCGATACCATGTCATGTACGACCGAGCAGCCCGTCCGGTTAGTAGTATTTCTCTTTCAGGGTGAGGCCGAGCATTGGTGGACCTCTGTTACCCGTGTTTTCGGACCTGATTATGTCTGGACATAGGAGGACTTTGTTAACCGATTCGAGGAGCAGTACTTCCCCAACCATATCCGTCGTCAGCAAGCCTTAGAGTTCGAGACTCTGGTGTAGGGAGACATGACTGTGGTACAGTACGCGGCCCGTTTTGTGGCACTATCAAGATTTACACAGTATATGGTTGATGACGAGGGGTGGAAGGCCCGCCGTTTCGAGCACGGCTTACGTTATGGCCTTCGAGGTCGTGTTATTGGGCATGAGCTCCCTACTTTCCATGCAGTGGTGCGGAGAGCTCAGATTTATGAGACTGAGTGGGCCGGTTCTCAATCTGATCGTGGTCAGAGGAGAGACCGGAAGAGGTAGGCTTCTTCCAGTGATTCCCAGCAGCGTCGACCACAGCAGCAGAGGCGTACAGGTCGCCCAGCCTTCCGTGCACCAGCAGCACCTCCACCACCACCTCAGAGGCAGTTCAGCGGCACTTGCTTTAGGTGCGGTGCGACGGGACACCATTCATGGGAGTGTCCCAGCCCCCAGCAGCAGCAGAGAGGTCCACAGCAGCAGAGGGCTCCCCAGCAGCCTCCACCGCAGCAGCAGCGACAGTAACCTCCACCACCGAGGCCACCTCAGCAGCAACATCAGCATCATTACCGGCCTCAAAGGCCACAGCAGCAGAGGCAACAGTTTCGATCGCCTCAACGACCCCAGCAGCAGTAGCAGCACGTTCAGAGGGGACAGACACCTCCCCAGCCAGCTCAGGATAGATTCTATGCGGCTCAGAAGGATCCGCAGTCATCCGGAGGAGTCGTTGAGGGTATACTTTCAGTCTCTGCATGCATTGCACATGTGCTGTTTGATTCCGGTTCATCGTACTCTTTTGTGGCCGAGAACTTCTATCGATCGGCTGGCTTACCGTTGGAGTCTGCTAGTGAGGGTCTATCAGTATCGACTCCCTTGGGGAAGACTGTAGTGTTGGGACGATTTTGCTCGTCTTGCCCCGTTCTGATTGGGGATACCTTTCTGCCTGCCGATTTGTTTATTTTGCCAATGTCTGAGTTCGACGTCATATTGGGCTTGGATTGGCTCACCGGGTACTATGTTATATTGGACTGCGCCACGAGGACCGTCACGTTCTGTATACCCTGCGTGCCACAGTTTCAGTTCGTTGTAGAGGCCAGAGGAGAGCGGTTGTCTTGTTTGATGTCTTGCGCCATAGAATAGCCTGTTGCCGCTTGCAGTATTGCCCTACATGAGCGCACGATATGCGCATGAATTGTTGCATGACTGGATAGCGTGAATCATGCATTTCGCATTTGTGTGACATGGTTATTGTACGCCCTAGCAACATCAGGGCTGTAGTCTCCACAGACGCATCGTGGTTGGCAGGATTGGATACCGAAAATCTTGTTCTACATGGGGTACTATAGATATTCCTGGGTGAAAGTTCCTAAACCCTTATGGTACCAAGAGGTTGCTCCAACGTCTAGACGGAGTGGGTAGATGAGCGCTGAGTGCCGAATACCAGTTGGCTGTGCTTTCCACTGTGTCGTGGTCGGTTGGAAGGGGGTGCGACCTTACCCACCCGAGTGTAGGGGGCAATGCTAGGCTGAGTCTGACCAGCCCGAGGAATGGGTCCGCTATCGACGAGTCACGCCCGATATTGACAGACGGATAGTGAGGTCTCTTCCACTTAACTTATTACGCGCGATGTGGCGGTAATCTGGTTTAGAGTGTACTAGACCCCGGTGATATCCCATATTTAAGCTGTATTGATGTGTGGACATAGATGAGAATCTTCATGCTTGAGTTGCATTGCACATCGCATAAGCCTTGGTACGGCTCATGATATTATGGATCCATCTGCATATTGCGCATTACTCCTACATTGCATGTTCATATTACTACCTTGCGCACACACTTTCACCACCCTACAAGCTTTCTGTAAGCTTATGCACGACTGTTTCGTGCAGGTGACGTTGGATCGAAGCAGCGCTGAGGCAGGAGCACGTTGCAGAGCGTTTTGGAGTTTTTTGTTCTTTACCATTATATTTTCCTTTATGCTCATTGTACTTGTAAAGTTTTTGATCATAGTGGAAATGTAATGGAGTACTTGGTTGTTGTTTGTGGGTTATGCTTTTGGTTATGCTTATTACGTATCAAACTGACGTTGAAAATCCTCCTCGTAGCATCCCAGGATCAGAACCTGGCGAATGGGCGCTAGGAGCCGAGAATGGGGTTCTACGGAGGCTGTCGGCGCCGGATTCGGCGATCGAAAATTTTGTGAGCCCGATTTCCGAGTTTAGGGCTTGACAGCAAGGTAGTAATATGAACATGCAATGTCGGAGTAAAGCGGAATATGCAGATGGATCTATAATATCATGAGCCGTACCGAGGCTTATGCGATGCAAGACATGAATGGTATTGGCCATCCCAAGGCCATGAGATGTGCAATGCAACTCAAGCATATAGATCCTCATCTATGTCCACACATCAATACAGCTCAAAATATGGGATATCACCGGGGTCTAGTACCCTCTAAACCAAATTGTCGCCACATCGCGCGCAATAAGGTAAGTGGAAGAGACCTCACTATCCGTCTGCCAATATCGGGCGCGACTCGTCGATAGCGGACCCATTCCTCGAGCTAGTCATACTCAGCCTAACATTTGCCCCCTACTCTCTGGCGGGTAAGGCCGCACCCCCTTCTAACCGACCACGACACAGTGGAGAGCGTAACCGTCTGGCAATCGGCACTCAATGCTCATCTACCCACTCGGTTTAGACGTTGGAGCAACCTCTTGCTACCATAAGGGTTTAGAGACTTTCACCCAGAGATATCAATAGCACCCCATGTAAAATAAGATTTTCGGTATCCAATCCTGCCAACCACGATGCGTCTGTGGAGGCTACGGCCCTGATGTCGCTAGGGCGTACAATAACCATGTCACACAAATGCGAAATGCATGATTCACACTATCCAGTCATGCAACAAATCCTGCGCATATCGTGCGCTCATGTAGGGCATCACCGCCTAACCAGGAGCCCATAATCAACCTGTCCGAAGGCATATGCTATGATCAGTCAATCCTCATATCAAGCATACATATGATGCGTATGATCATGGGTCACGAAACTATACTAAACATGTAAATGAGTGATGAACTATTCTTACAACGCAGATGGGCCTAGACGACCTATACACAGCAAGTACAGCCCAGTAATGGCCCTAAGGAGAGTCGTAATGTGGACATCCAACCAACATTACACTCGCAATGTGGACGTCAAACCAACATTGCTCCCAAGGCACGATCTTTGTAAACATCGCTACTTAGTCTGTAATGGAATTACACATTGTAATGAACCGTAGGTTCTTCCCATTGAACTTACATATATATCAAATGGACCATATCTTATAGCCTTCTATTCATCAGATGGACCACATAAATGGGTCATACCAATGGGTCTTATGTGCATTGCAATGGGTCAAAATCCGTGGGCCTTGGACTGCATCAAATGAGCTTAACTCATGGGTCTTAAAGGTAACGAATGGGCCACACCAATTGAACCCCATATGTAAGCCAAATGGGCCCTAACCCTTAGGCCTTGCATGCATATCAAAGTGGGCCTCAACCCCTAGGCCTTTCATATATCAAATGGGCCTACTTCCATGGGCTTTAGAATTTCATCAAATGGGTCCAATTTCATGGGCCTTGGAATACATCAAAAGGGCCTAGTCCTATGGACTTGGAACATATCAAGTGGGCCTAACCCATATGCCTTTTACAATCCAAATGGGCCTAGCCCATAGGCCTTAAATGAAGCAAATGGGTCTAACCCATAGGCCTTTTACAATTCAAATGGGCCTAACCCATAGGTGAGTGGCCCACCTAACCAATAGCTCAGGCCTAAAATGATCCCACCAAGTGGATGGGCGGTCTGGATGCATCACGTACATCATGGTGGGTCCCACTGTCCAGTGGACAGTGCGGATAGAGCACAAACATCACACAGGGCCCCACTGTCCTCTGGACGGTGGAGGCATACATGCAAGGTGGGTGCCACCGTCCGCCTGGACGGTGGTCTTGAAACACATTCATCATTGTGGGTCCCATGTGGGGCCCACTGTCACGCTCAGATGCCATCCAACCCGTTCATAAGGTCACTCGGACCTGGATGAAGGGAAAACATAAATTTCAACTTGATCCAACACTTCTGTGGGCCCCAAAAAGATTTCAATGGTAGACATTTAATTCCACTGATTCAAGTGGTGTGGGCCACCTGAGTTTTGGATTGGTCTGAAATTTGGAGGGGGCCCACTTGAGGAGGGGACCCACCATATGAACGGTTTACATGGCATATAAAGATCAAGGTGGGGCACACGGCTGGAGGCCGTGGGTCCCAGCTGTCCGTCCACCCGCCCGCCTGGGAGCCGTGCAGGCGCTGCCAGCTCCACTGACGCAAGCAGCACTTGCTGCCTCATCCTCTCTCTCTCCTTAATTTCATTTTTTTGCCAAAAATCATGCGTGGGGCCTGCTACCTAGAAATCCACTCCAGCCATAGTGTTCTACAGCTTGCAAAAGACAAAAAGAGTCCGAAGTTCGAATTTTTTTATGATTAGAAAATGAAAAAAAATCAGAAAAGGATCCTTGAATGGTAATGATGCGTTCTTCGATGCCATGGCCTACCAGGTCTTCCAATCAGCCCCAAACTTCTACCCAACGGCTAAAATGTTGTAGGTAAGAGGATGGATGGCTTGGATCGAATATAAACATCAAGGTGGAGCCTACACAAGAGGGCCACCCCAAAAGCTTCTCATTTTCTTTTCTTTTTTTTTGTTACAGGGACGTCCAGCGTCCCAGACGCTGGACGGTCTGGTTTTCTTTCTTCATTTTTTTTTTGCAAGGTACATTGTGGTAGGCCCTGATGAAGTGGGCCACTCCTGATGGGTGACGTGGGTACAACATATGAGGTGAGCCCCACTTGAATAACAACTTGAACAAAATAAATCTCAAGGTGGGGTCCATTCAAGTGGGCCACACAACCCTATCACATACAATAAAATAAAATAAAATAAAAAGAAATAAAAGAGAGAGAGAGACATGGAGAGTGGGACACGATTATGATGGAGGGACCCCGACACTATGGGCCCTCCCTTACAATGAATCATACATCAAGTGGGCCATTTAGCATAAGGGACCATCAAAACTTAAAATCAACGGTGGGGATCCTTTCCCCACCAATATGGATGGTCTAGATGACCTTTCTAAATAAAATAAACATCATGATGGGGTCCATGGAGAATGGCCCCATCATGGAATGATCATGATGATCCAAGTGGTCCATCGGCCACAACTTAGGGTCCCAAGTGAGACCCACACCATTGATTGGTGGGTCTCACTTGGCCCATCATAAAAATAAGAAAGAAACTACCCTATAGAGGCACCCACCTTCCGATTTTCTTACTCCTAGGAGTTCCTTGGCACCTTAGCTTGAATTTCAATGGTTAAGATGAGGAATGGAGGGTTAAAATGGGAGATGATGGGGTAGGAAAGTGGACCACACTTGGAGCTTGAAAATTTTGGAGAAATCCTCATACGTATGGAGCTTGCTTGGGGTTTGAAATGAGAAAGAGAGAAAGAGAGAGAGAGTGTTGTAGAGAGATGGATGGATGGATGAATGATGGTTGTGTAAGAAAGTATTGACTTTTGTGGCCTTTTGTGTAAGAGAGGTATGGGAGGTGTAAGAAAAGCTTGACTTTTGTGGCTTTTTGTGTAAGAGAGGTATGGGTTTGGGAGACTTTTGTGGTTGCTTGGGAAAAGGGGTGAAAGTGATGTGTACTTGACATGTACTTGATTGATTGATGGGATTGATGTGATTGATGTGACACATCGTAGAGATTCTCTTGGGTTTCGCAACGCGCGGCGTTTCCTCGCACCGAACGTCGGTCTACAACTCTTGACTAGGGTATCGCCTCGGCGCGCGAGTCGCGGCATCAGAACCGCAACGATGGCGCAGTCGCTATGGTAGTGGTCTTGGGTTGAGTCGACTCGGGTTTTCGGTAAATGAATCAGGGTCGCGCGTCGATATCGGTTAAGGGTCGAAAGTTGTCGGAATTTGACCGGTAAGACCGCGGAAGTATACGGAAAGGTACGGACCAAGATACGGGTCTTACATATGTGTAGGCCATTTAGGCCTATCCGCATTGAAAGGATAGTTCATTTCTTTATAACATACTTAGTATAATTCCATGCTTCATGCCATACGCATCATATGTATGCTTGATATGAGGAATGTTTTATTATAGCATAAGTCGTTGGGCTGAGACATTTAAGGGACTCCTTATGAGACGGAGTGCCACACATGATCGCATGGTACGCATGGGATTACTGCATGACTGTACGGTGTGATTCATATATCTCGCATATGAGTGACTTGATCATTGTACACTCCAGCGACATCAAGGTCGTGGCTCCACAGGTATATCATAGATGACCGTATCGGATATCGAAAATACTTGGTTCTAGCACTGTAGGCACTTAGGATGTCCATGGGTGAAAGTTTCAGAACCTTTTTGATACCAGGAGTTGCTCCAATGTCTAGACCGAGTTGATACACGAGCACCTGAGTACCGAATACCAGTAGGCCGTGTCTCCCACTGTGTCGTGGTCGGTTGGGAGGGGGTGTGACCTTATCCACCTGAGTGAGGGGGCTATAAGTTAGGCTGAGTTTGACCAGCTCGTAAATGAATCCGCTATCAACGAACCGGGTAAGTATTAGTAGACTATTGATCAGGTGGATAGTGAGATCTATTCCGCTCGCTGGGCAATGCGGCTAAGGAGGCGACAGTCAGTGTGGAGTAAATTAACTCCAGTGATATCCCAGAGAGGAATCGTATTGATATTTATACTTGATGAGTACTGACATGCTTGCTTTGTATATTGCATATGACATTTGGCTACATAGGCCTCGCATTGCATGGCCTTAGTATGGCTAATACCATTCATGTCTTGCATCACATAGCTTTGGTACAGCCGATAGCATTCATGGACTTACCGTATATTTTCGCATTACTCTGATATTGTACACTTGGCGCTTGCCTTGCGCACACACCTACATCACCCTCTAAACTTTTGTAAGCTTTTGTACGACCGTTGCGTGCATGTGGCATTAGATCACAACAGCGTTGAGGCAGGAGCACGTTTCAGATTATTTTTAAAATTTTGATCACCTTGTATTTCCCTTCCTGCATTGTACTTAAAGTTTTTGATATAATGGATATGTGGTGATGTTGTTTTGTGACTTGGTTATGCTTGTAGTTATGCTCCATTACAAGAAAAAAAATTCATACTAAAAATCCTTCTTGTAGGATCCCAAGATCGGAATCTGACATGTGAGTGCCGGTAGCCGAGAATGGGGCACTACGGAAGCTGTTGGCACCGGATTCGGCGATTGAGAATTTTATGAGCCCGTTTTTCGAGTTTGGGGTGTGATAGTTCGTCCACCAGAGAACCCAATCAATGGGGTGCGAACTAGCTGTAACACCAATCGTTCAACACCCATTTTGTCGAACGCTTAAGTGAACAGTACGTCTGCGGAAGACCCTGTATCCATGAGAATGCGAAATACCTTGCGGTTCGCTATAGTGAGGGTGACAACCAATGCGTCATTGTGCGGATGATGAATGTCTCGAGCATCTTCATCGGTAAACGATATGCAGTATTTTTTTCTTTTCTTTTCTTTTGAAGGCGGAGCTAAAATCAGGATCTCGAACTCAGGTTGACTGATGCTCCTAGCATGATTTTTTCAAGCATTGTTTAAGTCGGCCCCGCCTCGGGGACCACCGACAATGGTTTGAATTTCCTCCGTGGGTTGGTTATCACCCGAACGTTCTTCCATTGTTCCAGTTCTTTCAACATGTTCTCTGAGACGGCCTTCTCGGATGAGTCTCTCAATTTCTTCTTTTAAATGATAACAATCGCTCGTATTATGCCCATGATCACGATGGTAATGACAGTACTGTTCTTGCTCCATCGATTCGAATTGCTTCGGAGTCTATATGGCCAGTTGACGATCCATTCGCCCTTAATTTTCATCAAAACCTGCTCTTGTGGTTTATTAAACGAGGTATATGTTGAGAATTTGAAGTCAGGTCGCTTACCCGACCTGCATCCATCACGCACCTGATCATCTTTATGCTTCTTTCCAGTAGCCAAGTCAACTTCATTCTTTGCTTACTCTTTGGTCGGGACTTTTACGTTCTGAGCGGCTTCGCGCATGATCCTGGTTTCCTTGACATTCGTATACTTATCTGATCGAGCCATGAACTCAGCCAGAGTAGTAGGCGAGTTCTTGTCCAAAGATGCTAGAAATAGTTTATCTCTGACGCCTTACATGATCGAGTTAAGTGTTGTTTCGTCTTAGTGTTTCCGGACTTGGAACAACTCGAAGTTGAAGCGTTTGATATAATCTTTTAATAGTTCTCCCTCTTTTTGAACTATATTGTTCAGGTGTACAGGAGGCTTCAACTTTTTCTTTCCGCCAATGAAATTGGTGAGGAAGGCATCGCTTAGCTCTGCGAACGAGCTAATGGACTTTAGTTTCAACTATTTAAACCAAAGTCGAGATACGTCCGCTAAAGTGAGGGAGAAAGCTCGACACATCATAATGTCCGAGGCGTTGTGCAACTCCATATACGTCCGAAAGGATTCTATGTGTTCAGTTGGATCAGTTTTACCGGTGAAATGTGTAATCTGTGGGATACATAATCGTTTCGGTAATCGGGCTTACATTATCTCTTCTATGGATGGGGACCCTTTACCTCGGGCCTCGTTTAATGTATATCATGGCCTTTCTTCATATCCGTGATCTCTTTCCTCACTTTCCTCCTGCAGTCCTGCAAGTTGGCTTTCCAGGGTTCGTTACTATCTATCATCCCCTCAACCAGGGGCTTGCTGCTACGCCTTCTTCAATCTATTTCATGTCGAAGATCGGTGGCAGGTAATGAGGCAATAATGGAATGAGCGGGTGTGGGCTCGGTTGGACCCTGGTGCTGACTTGGCTAAGGGACAGATCGCGGGGCGACAGGCTGAGGGTCAGCGAATTGTGGGGCATTTGTCGCCCAACCATCGTCGTGCTGAGGTAGCTGAACTTGTTGACGATGAATTTGTTCCAGCATTTGCTTCATGAAGTTTATATCGGTTCTAAATTCCTAGAATTCCCTATCTAGCCGGCCATTCCCTTGGTTCCGCTGAGTATGTCTAGTCGAAACAGAAGTTGTCGGACGGGCCGCGGAACCTTGCCGGTTGTCGGGTCAATTCTGGGCTTCGTTCGTACCTGGCGACGGGCCTTCGATTATCAGTGGTTCAGTGATAACGACCTCATTAGGCTCGTTTTGAGCAGTTCTTCTAGTTCTCACCATTGAAACTTTGTGATAGAGCTTGGAAGACGACTTTTCGTATAGTTTCTCATAGACGACGCTAATCTATTGATGTAAAAAACTGATGCGTCTCCTTCCGTCCTTTCACATGTGCAAAGAAGAAAGCAACGAAGACCCTGTTTAGAGCCGGGGAACCTCCGATGCTTAAATCAGTATGATGGATGTAGTAAGAGATTTTGAGGAGAGTTTTCTGTGTGCCTTTCACCTTAGAGATCTCCTATATTTATAGAAATGAGAAGGTCTCATCGTGCAAGGATTGTTCTCCTAGTATCTCGAAGATTTGATTTTAATCTATTTTGGACTCCACTCGATTCCAAAATTTTTAGGATCGGGGATCCTTCTACTAGATTTTCAGGACAGCGTTTTCATTTACACCATCTTCTCCTTACTTGGCTCCGTCCTAACCGACTCTAATAACAAGTGAGCCTCAACTTAAAAGGATAAAACTGTTTGCCTTCTATCGGATGGAAAGGAACCGATCCATAATCAATATTCTCTCTTAATCCGATAGCCAACTCTGTAACCGACCTAAATATGGGTCGATTTTATAGTCGGTCGAGTGGCTTCTCAACTTTGGGTCTTAATCGACCTTTTTGGATGTTGCTGCCTCGTTTACCGAGTCAACTTTATACGTCTTATATGTTTTGCCTTGTGGCACGTGACTTTTTAAGTTTCGGTCCGGATTCATTTCCTAGAACTCGAGCTAAGTCTCTCCTTTAGGCTCTTTGCTCACCTGCCTCGGTCGGGCTTATTACCTCAGGTTCCTGGTGGTGTCAATAGAGTTGATTCATTCCATAGCCGAGTCTTCGGACTTATGATATTTTTTTCCCAACATAATCTGATAAAAAATAAATAAATAAATAAATAAAGATCAACGACATGGATAAAACACATACATCATAGTGGGGTCCACGTAACACAAACCGGGAGTGGCTAGTGGGAACGTAAGTAGGCAACCGACGTACCTGCCAGGAAACTCAAGAAGTCAGTCAAAGCTCGAATTTCCACACCCCTCAGTATAAGAAAGGCCATCACACCCTTCTTTCGGTATATATCCTTACTGGGCTGTTAGCTTTACATTCTTCTATCGGTGTACACAGCTCAGCGAGAGATGGTAGCGGAGATGTTAGCCAGAGGTCCAATGGGCGGGGCCGAAATGGTCCAGTTCGCAGCTCACGTGATCAGAGGCAGATGGTTCATGTGGTTCGCTGCCTTCCTAATCATGTCAGCCGCAGGCGCAACCTACATATTCGCCATCTACTCTGAAGAAATAAAAAAATCGCTGGGCTACAACCAACAGACTCTCAACACTCTCAGCTTCTTCAAAGACCTTGGCGCCAACGTCGGCATCCTCTCTGGCCTCATCAACGAAGTCACTCCGCCATGGGTCGTTCTATCCATCGGCGCCATCATGAATCTAACAGGCTACCTCATGATCTGGCTCGCCGTCACAGGCCGAATCGCTCGACCCCGCGTCTGGCAGATGTGCCTCTATATCTGTATCGGCGCCAATTCCCAATCCTTCGCCAATACCGGCGCTCTCGTTACCTGCGTCAAGAACTTCCCAGAGAGCCGCGGCGTCGTGCTGGGTCTTCTCAAGGGGTTTGTCGGCCTCAGCGGCGCGATTCTCACCCAGTTCTATCACGCCTTCTATGGTGACGATTCTAAGTCGTTGATTCTCCTCATTGGATGGCTCCCGGCTGCTATTTCAATGGTTTTCCTATACACGATCAGAATCATGAAGGTCGTCAGCCAGCCAAAGGAACTGAAGGTTTTCTACTCGTTTCTCTACATCGGTCTCGCGCTTGCTGGATATCTCATGGTTATAATCATCGTCGAGAAACGGGTGAATTTCACGCAAGCTGAGTACGGCGCCAGTACTGCAATCGTCATACTCATGCTTCTTCTCCCACTCGCTGTCGTAATCAGGCAAGAACTCATGCTCTGGCGACTCCGCCTCCCATCTATCAACAATCCAGCTCCGATCACCATATCCGTCGAAAAAGAAGAAAAACCATCACTGCCAGTGATAGAGACTCCTCCCCCACCGCCGAAGTTGGAGATTTCAGAGAAACCCACCAAACCAAAATCCATGATTTTGCGCGTGATAGCTAAACTCAAATCGCCGGAGCGAGGCAATGACTACACCATCCTACAAGCGCTTTTCAGCGTCGACATGCTCATTCTCTTCCTCGCAACGATCTGCGGCGTCGGAGGCACTCTAACAGCGATCGACAACATGGGTCAGATCGGAAAGTCATTGGACTACCCACAACGCAGCATCAGCACGTGCGTCTCCCTCATCAGCATATGGAACTTCTGCGGCCGAGTAGTGGCTGGGTTCGTGTCCGAGATCTTCCTCACTCGGTACCGATTCCCCCGCCCACAGATGCTGACGCTCGTCCTCCTCCTATCCTGCGTCGGCCATATCCTAATTGCATTCCCTTTTTCTGGGTCCCTCTATTTCGCGTCTGTGATCATCGGATTCTGCTTCGGGGCACAATGGCCGTTGCTTTTCGCCATCATATCTGAGATCTTCGGTCTCAAGTACTACTCGACCTTGTACAACTTCGGTTCGGTGGCGAGTCCGATCGGGTCGTATATTCTCAACGTGAGAGTCGCAGGCCATCTCTACGATAAAGAAGGGCTGAGGCAGAGGGCTTTTGCTCGTGGCCCAGTATCTGACGATCTAACTTGCGCCGGAGTGCAATGTTACCGGATTTCTTTTATCATAATCACGGCGGTGACGGTTTTCGGATCGTTCGCTTCGTTCATTCTAGCGATGAGAACGAGGAAGTTCTACAAGAGCGATATCTATGCGAAGTTCCGTGCTGCGGCGGAAGCGGCGGAGGCCGAGATGGGGCCCGTCGTTGGTAATGGGAGAGCGGTTGTGGAGAGAAACAGAGAGAATGGGTCGATTGCAGCAGACGGTGGCGACAAGCACTGAGTTTGATGGGTATTAGGAATCGAAACTCGGTCAAATCTTACGACTCGGTTCAACTCAATCTAACTCGTTATGACTCGTTTCGACTCGGTGAGAAAGGAACTGAGTCGAATGAGTTCTTGACTTGGAAACTCAGTCAACTGTGCCCAGTATTGATACGGTAGAAAGTCTGCTGAAAGAAAAGAAGACGGGAAAAGGATAGTGTATATGATTATTTTACAAAGAAAAGGAATCAAGGGTCTGAATTCAACAAACGGATGTCCATTAATCAATGGTTAGGATTGTCCAATCAATCAGATTTTAAGCTAGTGATCTATCTACAGGGAATACTGCAATATGGACGGTTTAAATTGAGTTGTTTGTATGCCACGTGTACAAGGCCTAAGAGCCTACCAGACTTAAGTAACTCTGCTTTATGTTTCAACAACATACAAAGGTTTCATTACAGCCCACGTGTCACTTTTAAATTAAATCTGAACCGTGAAAAAGGTAGCTCGAATTATGAGTATCGTCTAGAACAAAAAATTAGAATTTTCTATTTATTCAGTGTTGAAATAAATGTAAAGACGATGTATGATTCATATGGATATTTATGTCCCACCTAATAAATGGATTGTAGTAATTATTAGTTTATATTATTTTCACGGAATTTTCCATCATTTTAACGGTTTGGATGTTCTAGATATCTGTCACGTTAGTTTAATAAAACATTTGTTTTGGAAATTAACTCATAGCAACGTTGTAATTTAACATTGCTCTTTATTCCTATTCATGGTTGTAGGCTGACTCCATTCATGGTTGTAGGCTGACGCTGGTAACTTTTTTATAATCGGAAACGAATTGCCTGTTCCCTTGGACACGGAGATATACCTGTGCCTGGGAATGTATGGGGCCCCTAGAGATATGTGTGACAAATCCACTCTGTCCATATGTTTTGAAAGACCACAATAGTACAGGATTCTAAATATCAGGCATATCGAAAGCTGAGATGGGCCACACAAACGAAACAATTGTTGAAACCTTTTTGAGGCTGACCATGATGTTTATATACCATCCAAACCGTTCATAGGGTTATTACCACTCAAATAAGCTGCGGAGACAAATATCATCCTGATATAAAGCTTATGTCACCCCAAGGATTCAATCTCCACTGTTTCGTTTAGCATGGCCCATCGGAATTTTGGATCTACTTTATTTTTTATATTCCCTTCCTATTGTCTTCATTCAAGACATATGGACGGAATATATTTTTCGTAAACATCGTGTATGGACCTCACAAAGCAACGGGAACTGGAATATTTTCGGATCAAGTGGATGTTTTTATTTTCCCTCCATTCATGTCTATGTTACCCTATGAGCACGTTGGATGGAAAATAAATATTACTTGGGCCTACGAAAGTTTCAACTGTAGGAGTCATCCTCCCCATGGCTTCATGTGGTGTCGTTCACTCTTCTTTTTTCTTTTTTTTAGCTCATCTCTTAAAATCATCTTAAAAAACAGATGGTGGGATGTCTATGGTACCTTATAGACAGGTTGAATGTAAAATAAATATTAGGTGGGCCTACTAAAGTTTCAACTGTAGGAGTCATCCTCACCACGGGTTCATGTAGTGTCGGTTACTCTAACCTTCTATCTTCCCTCTTTTTTTTAGCTCATGCCTTTAAATAATCTTAACAAATGGATCGATGGATGCCATGTTATCTTATGAACAGGTTGGATGGAAAATAAATATTACATGGGCCACGAAAGTTTCATCGGAGTCATCCTCACCACGGCTTCATGTAGTGCCGTTCACTTTAACCTTTTATCTATTATTATTATTTTTTTTTTTTTTTTTTTTTTAAGATCAGGCAAAGCTTGGAAGCGGATTGGATGGTGTACCACGCACCACCTACTTGGTGTGTTAACGTCACCAAGTTTTGTAGGTCCCACCATGATATGTGTTGTTATCAGAGATATGTGTTGTTATCAGAGAAGATGTCTTAAATCTTCTGGGTTGCTCGACCAGTCAAGCGGGTCGCTAGACGAGTCAAGGCCATCTCGACTCGAAGTCCAGTGAGCACAGGTTTTGGGTGTCCGAATTGCTCGACCAGTCGAGGGTCAGGCTCAACCGGTCAAGGGTGCCCTTCGACCAGTTGAGGGTCAGGCTAGACCCCTTCGATAGGTCGAGGCCTCGGCTCGACTAATCGAGGTTTCGTAAGGGTGCGAAAGGGAAGTTTCCTAAATTATAAATAGGGGTCCCTAGGGCTATTCGAAGTGATTTTAAGGCTTCCTAAAGGTATTTTAAAGGGTTTTAAGGTTATCAAAGGATGTAGCAAGGGTGAAATTCGAGGTTGTTCGAATCAAGTAAGTCCTCTTTCTTTGTAATTGATGCTTTCATAGTGAAATTTTGTCGCTTTATGCCGTAGTTTTTTTCTCGAAAGGGTTTTTCAAGTTAAATCTGTGTGTTCTCTTGTGTTTGTTTGGTGCCATTGTATTGCTATCCTAGATCTAAATCTGTATGATTCCGCAGGCCAAAATCCCAACAAGTAGTATCAGAGCAATCGTTGAGGCACAGATCTGAATCTAAGAGATTAATAATAATGTCAAGTACCAGGTATGATATTGAGAAGTATTTAGGGAAAAATAATTTTGAGTTATGGAAGATCAAGATAATGATTCTTTAATCAAGTAAGGCGAAGATGGTACTCTTGAGGAGCGAAAGTCTATTATGACTAATGATTATTAGAATACTCTTAATAAGAAGGCCTTATCATCAATCTGATTATGTCTCATGGATAAGGTTCTCTACAACGTCATGAGGATGAAAGCTGCGGCTAAGTTATGGGCGAAGTTAGAGGATGTTTATGCGAAAAAATTCTCTGAAAATCGCTTACGCTTGAAGCGGTAGTGGTATAATTTCAAGATGGTAAAGGGTGGAGATCTGGAGGCTCACATCAGCAACTTTAATAAATTATTTTGTAAATTACTAGATATGGAAGAAGTGATGAAAGATGAAGAACAGACATGTATGTTGTTAAATTCTCTTCCAGCGTCTTATGAGTCATTCAAGGACACAATATATTCCACGAATAAACTCTTGAGTGTCGACACTGTTATCTCTATCCTCCAAGGGAAGGCCATAAGAAACCTCAACGTCGAGATAGAGATATCTTCTGATGCACTGTTTACAGGGGGTAGAAATTTTAAACAAGGTACAGGTTCTTTAGGTTTTAGATTCAAATCCAAGGACAAGGGTAAAGGAAAGGTAAAGTGCTAGAATTATGGGAAGAAAGGACATGTGAAGAAGGATTGTGGAAATCCTAAATCTAAGAGAGAAGATTATGAGGCTTCATACAGGGAGGTCAATGCTGTCACGTTAGATGGATCGAGTGGATGTGATGGTAATGCTTTGTCTGTATTTACAATCAGGTGGCCATACGATGATCATAAGGACGAGTGGATGATAGACATAAGGGTATCTTTTCACATGACTGGTTCACTAACTATAGGGAGTGTGATTGTGGATAGGTATTTATGGACAATGACAGTGGCTATTGGTATGGTGCGTATTAAGATGTTTGATGGGGTGGAGTGTACTCTAACTGATGTCAGGCACGTTCTTAATTTGAAGTAGAATCTGATTTCTCTTGTTATGCTTGAGATAAAAGGATGCAAGTACACAAGTATTGATGGTGCTCTTAAGGTATTCAAGGGAGCACGGGTAATCATGAAAGCGCAACGACTCGGTAACACGTACAGATTGGTCGGGAGTACTTCAAAAGGTGGAGCTGCAGTGGATGTAGTGGAATCCACCTCTACACGTGTGTGGCATGCTAGGCATAATCATATGAGCGAGCAGGGCAGGAAGGCTGAGACGCACGGATAGGGATACAGAGCAGGTGGAGCTGCCACCTATGAGAAGAATCACAAGGTATGATCGCAGGATATTGGTAAGGTACATGGACGACTCCAATATCGCAGGGCATTCATCTTCTATTCAGATAGCTCTATGTGAGCCTGGTGCTGAAAAGTGTGAGGTGACTATGAGCAATGTGATGGATTCGTTGTACCAGACTGACACATGAGAGCGAGTGTGTAAGTATTATAGTTGATAGCCCATTTATATTGTCAAATTCGTGGTGTCAAAGACACTGTTTGTATCTTATTATGAAGCTTGTATATGTGAAGAACATAGCTCTACTTAAGATATGCCAAGTCACGACAAAAGTCTCACAAGATTAGCTTCGATACATAAGCACTATTCACAAGTTAAGACTCGAGAATGTGAGAATGTTCGACTTAATTCAAGATCTCAAGAAACTTTCAAGTTCGACATCGAGATCTCAAGAAACAATCAAGTTCAAGCTACAACAAGATTTCAAGCTTCATTATTCTCAAAGGTCACTCATTTTTAAATTTCAATGTCCTTACTTCACTATTGAGGTATGTTTGACCTTAGGTTGACCTTTAGAGTAGGTCATTTTGAATACGTAATTCATATGTTTTATATAAGTTTGGTCTGTTCTAAGACTAGTCCTAGACTTTGTTTGACTAGTCCTAGCATTACCTCAACCAGTCTAAACTATTTTCAGGTCAGTCGTAAGTTTGTTGCAAAATTTTAAAATTTTTTATTAAGCTTCGACTAGTCCTGGGGATTGTTCAACTAGTCGTATGAACAAGTTCGACTGCTCCTTCGACCAATCGTGAACCTACGACTCGAACTACAGCGTTAAAATTCGACTAGCTTCGACTAGTCGTGAGCAACATTCAATTAGTCGAAGGTGACCTACGACCAGTCGTAGACTACATATGACCAGTCGTAAAACCGTTTTATCTTATCACGCCCGAAATTTCAAATATTCGTTGGTTCTACGATCAGTCTTAGAGATCTTTGGACCAGTCGAAGATGTGATTTGCTCACCTATAAATAAAGCACGAATTTCAAAATAATTTTTTTTTTTTTAAAAAAAAGAAATTAAAGCTAATTTAGTTCGGCCTTCTGAGAGATAAGTTTGTGCTCCATTTAAGCTAAGTGTGTATATTTAATATTTTCTTTCTTTAGCTTTTCAAATTAATTTTGTTTCTTGTATTCCAATCTGATCTGAAAAGATGAAGTTTTATTTTCCTTTCTCTAGAATCAAAATCAATTAAAGTTAGCCCATCTGGTTTAATTTAAAATCAATTAGAACTTAGAACCATTATAAAGTGAGTATTTGACATTGAACTTCGACATTCGAATCTCTACTCCAACTTGGTTCTTCTGGGCTGCTACAACGAAGAAAAAATTCAGGTATTTTATGTTTATGTAATTTACTTTCATTTGGTTTTCTTTTGAGATTTGCCAGAAAAATCTCATTGTATTGGTTATCTGAGGAGAGCCAGGAAAACTCAGAATTAGGATTTTTTTAATTATGTAAGCCCACAGAGAAAGACACAATTGTGAAGGTTTTAGGTGAACCTGGAAAACCCATCTTTGATAGTGAACACTAATATCCACTGTGTGAGGATATTAAGAGTGGAGTAGCTGTGTGGCTGTTTATTAACAGTTGGTATACACACAGGCGAATCACTATAATCCCTTGTGTTTTGTGGATGTGTGATTTATATTTCTTATCGTTTATCATTCAAAATTGTGGGATGTATGTGTGGATGTGAATGGTGTAATATTTTCATTTCAAGCTCAGTGGGGAATGTTGCAATAGTTTAGATTTATATTTCTGCAATTTATTTCAGTTCCTTGCTATTTATTTATTCCTCTTCGGTTTGAGTTTTTGATACAAAGATCTTTCTAAAAATAAGGTTGTCCTACCATAAACTCTGATTTTTTGTGTAAGGTTGTCCTTATAACAACTTTTGTATCAATCTCTAAGATTTGAATTTTAAGGTTACATTTTAATTCAGCATTGAGAATTTATTTATTTATTTGGCTATCGCTCTTTCTTTAATTCCGCTATATTTACTTTAAATATGGCATATTCCTATTCACCCCCCCCCCCTCTCTCTCTCTCTCTCTCTCTCTCTCTAAGACATATAGCTTGGTTATTTTAGGGTGGAGCTTCCAGTGGGCCAAAGATCGGTTGGATGCAGGTGGATGTTCAGGAAGATACAGCATAGATATAGGGCAAGGTTGATAGCGAAGGGTTATGCTCAGAGAAAATGGATCGAGTTCTCAGAGATATTCACACCAACGGTATAGCAGATGTCTATTAGATCCGTGATTGGCGCTGGTTGGCCAATGTAATCTTGAGCTGGAAGGATGGATGTGGAGTCTGCACTTCTGCAAGGAACAGTGAAGAGCAGATCTAGATGAAGCAACCAAAGCGGTTCGAAGTTAAAGAAGCTGAGAAAAGACTTTGCAGGAGGTCATGGTTCGACCTGTCACCTAGTCAGTGGTTTGATTCCTTCATGGTGAGTCAGGAATTGATGACATGTAGATTGTCAATTACGACATGTCTCAAATCAATGTACTGAAGACTAGGTTAAGTGGGACATTCAAGATGAAGGATCAGGGGAACGTCAAAGATGGTTCTCGGTCGTAAGACTGAAGGAGGAGTAGGCTTTGGTAATCATAGGAGGAATACTTTGTGTGTAGGTATTGATCAAGTATATGATGGGCCAGGTAAAATCAGAGAGCGTTCCCTATGCGTCTCTGCTCAAGTTTTTCTCAGGACATGTCCCAAAACAGATGAGAAAAAGTAGGATATCTCATGAACCTTATTCGAATGCGATTAGCAGTGTACGTCATGGTCTAGATTAGATCGATTATTTCACAGGCTATCATTATTGTGGGCAAGTAACCCGGTAAGCAATATTGGGTATCGGTGAAATGGTAAGAAGACTACATCTTTCCTTTTGAAAAGACAGGAGCAAAGGTGGTTGAGCACATAGATTTTGATCCGACAGACATGCTCACCTAGATCATTCCTGTAGAGAAGTTCAAGTTCTGTGTAACTTCTCTGGGCTTGGCGATGGAAGAAAAGAAGGACGGAGTATACACAAGAAGCTATGATTCAGAGATAAGAGAAAAGGGCAGCAAGATACACATTTGAAGATTGAAGACATGGTGGAGATTGTTGTTAGAGAAGATGTCGTAAATCTTTTAGGTTGCTCGACCGGCCGAGTGGACTGCTCGACCGGTTGAGCAGGTCGCTAGGCTAGTCAAGGTCATCTCGACTCGAAGTCCACCAAGCACATGTTTTGGTTGTCCGAGCTACTCGACCAGTCGAGGGTCAAGCTCGACCGGTCGAGGGTGCCCTTCGACCAATCGAGGCCGCAGCTCGACTAGTCGATGTTACACAGATTCGAGTCCGGATCTTATGCGGACTATAGAAATCTGAAGCAGTTTCACAAGGGTGCAAAATGGAAGTTTCCTAAAGTATAAATAGGGGTCCATAAGGCTATTCTAAGTGATTCTAAGACTTCTTAAACGTATTCTAAAGGGTTCTAGAGTTATTAAAGGGTGTAGAAAGAGTAAGATTCGAGGTTGTTCGAATCAGATAAGTCCTCTCTCTTTGTAATTGATGCTTTCATAGTGGAATTCTGTTACTTTGTGTCGTGGTTTTTTTTCAAAAGAATTTTCCACGTTAAATATATGTGTTCTCTTGTATTTGTTTGGTCATTCATGTATTGCTATCCTAAATCTAGATCTGTGTGATTTCACAGGCCAAAATCTCAACATATGTTATATCTAAACTGTCTGTCCATTTGGTAAGCTCGTTGTAACGCTTGAGCCGAAAAGTAAAGTAGATCCAAAGATCAAGTGGTCCACACTACAAAAAACAGTGGAAGATTGAACGTTTACCCTTGAAACTCTTTTGGGGTTACAGAAGTTTTGGATCAATATGATATTTGGTCTTCCTATTTTTCTAAGTTTCCATGAACTTATAAATGAGATTAGATGGAAAATAAACATTATGGTTTGCCTTCCGTACGTTTTAACAGTGAGAAACATTGTGGCCACTACTACATATGGTGTGATGCACTTAGACCTCGGAAATTACTCATTTTTAGGATAAAGAGTGTAGATATGATAAATACATCATAGTGGGGCCATGCAATCTTGATCTCCTCTGAACCGTTTGTACAACTCGGAGCTCGACGAGCATGAGCGCTCGTCTTCACAAGACATGTACCATATCAGATAGGTTGGTGGTGTGTGGTACACCAGCCAATCCGCCTTCGATGAAACACATGTATCATTATGGCCGACGGGACCTTCGGGCTCCAGCTAGGTCCGTTGGGAAGTGGATTGGCTGGTGTACCACGTGCTACTGATTTTCGCTGGTGTGTTTGCCTTACTAAGTTTCGTGTCTCTCACCTTGAGGCACGTGTTATAGCCCAACTGTCCTTCCATTTAGTCAGCTTGGCCTGAGACCTGAATTAGAAAAGTTAATTGGGCCACACTAAAAACCAATGGGAGATTGGATGTCCACCGTTGAAATTAAGCCCTTCTAAAAGTCACCCAAGTTTTGGATTAATATGGTATTTATGCTTACTTTTCACCAGGTCTGTGTGAACTTATGAAAATATTGGATTAAAAAAAAATATATTTAATGGTGTGGCTTTCGAATGTTTTAACAGTGAGAATCATTGTACTGTTGATATTTGTGGCCTGGTTCACTTACGTTTTGGATATGATTCATTTTTGAGTCATGCTGACGGTTTAGATAAAATAATTGTATCATC
Organism: Magnolia kwangsiensis; assembly: GCA_037074715.1. Lineage (NCBI taxonomy): Eukaryota > Viridiplantae > Streptophyta > Magnoliopsida > Magnoliales > Magnoliaceae > Magnolia > Magnolia kwangsiensis. The sequence goes on along the minus strand of CM073571.1, from coordinate 50,877,924 downwards.
TTGAGCATCTATCTACTTTACACCGTTCGTACAATTCACATTTACACGAGCGGCAGTGCTCGTCCTCGTACACACGTACCCACACCAGCCACATCAGTGCCGTGTGCTACACCAGCCCATCCGCTTCCGTCCCGGTGCCATTCGTGGCTCCAGTGTCAATAGGGTTGTACGTCGAGTTGAATCAAGTCAAGCTGGCCTCAGCTCGACTTAGATCGGCCACTGGCTGACCTCAGCTTGAATTCAGCTTGACTCGATCCTCAAGCTTGACTGGCCAGCTCAGCTCGGTTCGCTTAGTAGCTCGGGCCAAGTTCAAGCTAAGATCAAGCTGAGTTCGTGGTTGAGGCATTTCTACAAACACTTAAATTGCAACTTCAAAATCTACTTGTTTTACATACAGAAATAATAATTTTACAAGTATTTTACCAAGTACCTTCTAATCAACATAAAAACTAAGAAAAATAAAAAGGAAAATGATATTTGTTTCCTATGCATACCTTCATTGCCACCGGCCATATTTCATTGAGTCATTTTATCAAATAGTTGCTGAGCAACATCAATGACAAAGTACTTGAGTCATAGTACTAGCTCGATCGGATACGAGTCGAGCTGGGGCTGCTCGAACTCATTTAAAAGTTAAAAAAATCAGCTTAACTTGGCTTTAACTCAGCTTCAAACCGAGCCGAATCCAGCTTTTTCGAGTCGAGTGGGCCGAGCAAACCGAACTAGCTCGTTCAGTGTACATCCCTAAGTGCCGACATAAACATATGTTAACGCGGGTCACATTTATTAGATCCAGGCCATTCATCGGGTGGGAACCACCTTGAAAACATTCCGATAAAAAATGAGGCCAGTTCCCTCACTATCTGGTCCACAGCTATGCGAGGAAAGGAACGATTAAAAAAAATAAGACAAGCGGCATATACTCATCTTACGTGTGAAAATAGACCTTCTCTACTTTTTATTGGGAGTCGGAGAGATTTACGGTGTCCAGCATCTGATGAAAGATCCGGATCAGACACATGTATGCGTTGGCACATGTACGGTAAACGTATGTTGGCTCGTGTGTGAGTGGTGCTGGCACACTATAAATAGATACAGTCAAGTGCATGACCGGACAGTGCCTGGGAATGGGCCCCCTTGATCCGACCTCTCTTAAATGTGGTAGGCTTGCCCAGCTTTAGTTGACTGGGTGGGCCATACTCTGCATGGGGATGGATACTTGTTCCAAGCAGCGTCCAAGGACCGCGGGGCCCACCTTGATGCATGTGCATTATATCCATGCCGTCCATCCATTTTGAAAACCCATTCTAAGAAATGATCCCAAAAATGAAGGATATCCAAATCTCAGGTGTACCATATGACGGGAAACAGTGGTAATCAACTATTAAATACTTCTTGTGGGCCTCAAAAGTTTTGGATGAAGTTGATATTTGTGTGGTCTCTTCATCCGTGTCTTTATGATCTTAACAACAGGTTGGATGGCAAAGAAACATTCCAATGTGTCCCCTTTGAATATTTTAATGGTGGGGATTCAATCCCAACCAAAGTGGGCCCACAGATCACTTTGGTTATCAGGTTCATTATTTGGAAAATGCCATAAATAAGCTGCAAAAATGGATGAACGGTGTGGATATAAGGCACTTACACCAAAGTGGGCCCACAGATCCAGGGATCCACCCAAACGGCCCCCAGCGTCCAAGGTCGTCCCCTTACCGACGGCTAGGATCATTTTACATCATGGGTTATGAAGTACTGGTTATCCACAGCAGGTTAAAAAGAAGAGTGTGGATCACGTGTGGTAGTTGTTTAACATTGGATCCTCTCTTTTGGTTTTAATACGTGAAGAGCACTGGGGTTGAGCGCTGCGCTCAAAGAAGGCTAACGTTTATTTCAACGAGGAGTACGTAGTAAATGACCTGTTTGGATAGAAATCGGATTAAGTGTTATCCTTACCGTGCAGGGCTCACCTTGATGAATTTTCTGTATATCCACACTGTCCATCTGTTTTCCCAGCTCATTTTATCTCTTGATCCCAAAACTTAACTGATCCAAATATCAGTGGACCACACCTTTGGAAATGGTAGTGAATGACCATTAAAAGCTTTTTGTGTGCTTAAAAAAGTTTTGGATGAAGCTGCTGTTTGTATTTTCCAGATCTGCTTGACCTTGTCAACAGGTTGGATGGTAAATAAAAATTATGGCGGCCTTAGGAAGTTTTTAACGATGGCCGTTCAATCACCTTGTTTCCCCATTCAATCACCATTGTTTCCCATGGTGTGGTCCAGGTGAGATTTGGATTTGATTAATTTTTGGGACTACATCTTAAAATAGGCTGTAAAAACGGATGGACAGCTTGGATATACAATACATCATCAAGTTAGGCCCCTGGGTAAGGATAACATCTCACTACCTTTACGTAGGAATCCTTTTTATTAGTGGGACGAAAAAAGAGTAAATAATTAATTAGATAAATAAATGAAAACTATTTTCTTTACATGTGACCATTTTTTGTCTTTTAACTAAAATATTAATTTATTTAATAGTAATTATTTATTTAATTATGGTAAAAATAAAGTCATTATGTATACTAAGGCATGTACCAACTAAGCATAAAATATGAATTTAAGAGATGTTGAGGTAGTGGATGTCTTCAAGTTGGAGGCAAAAGGTTATCTCTTTGGCCTTTCCTACGAATGGCCATATAAGATGAAGTATAATTCTTCTAAGTTTTTACATGTGCTCTTTAATATGGTGGTCCATATTAAGATGGTCACATGTAAAAAGAGATTTTTTTTATTTTATTAAGTTTTCTTGTAGGAATTCTTTGGACGGGGATTTTTTGTATGAGCGTAAGAGAAAGCTTTATATTTTTGTGAAGAAAAAAGTCCTGTATTACTATTACATAGAGTAGACATATTGTCAAATTATACAAATGTTGTTGTGTACTTTTGATTTTTTTTTAATTTGGTAATTTTAGTTTTTGTTTGACCCTTTTTTCTTAGCCTAGCATGCATTGATTGCATGTGAGTATTTTTTTGCAACAATAGAAACTTTCATTTTTTTTATTATTCATGTATCTACTTTTATATGTAAAAAATAAGTAATGAAATAAATTGTTGTTTACAAGTCTTTTTTTTTTTTTTCTTTAATGTGATGTTTTCTTATTTAAGTCTACTTTTTGAATTTGATCAATCAAAAGGGCCTCAAAAGACTTGGGCGGAAATAATTAACCTGGTCAAGAGTTGAAAGGTAGCTCACCCTAGTCTAGCATAGACATTGATTGTGTCCTACCCTTGCCTGGACAGTAATTCATTCGGGCAGAGCTCTTTGAGGCCCATCGTGATGTAAGTTTTTTTTTTTTTTTTTATCTACGTCGTTCAACGCTTTTCTCAAATCATTTAAAGATATGAACCAAAAATTGAGGTAGTTCCAAGGCTTAAGTGGACTACAAAGTGGGGGTTGAACGTCCACCACTAAAAAATTCTTAGGAGCTGGAGAAGTCTCGGATCAAACTGATATTTGTGTCTTCACTTCATCCTCATCTACATAACCTTATGAATACGTTGGATGGTTAAAAAACATCACATTGGCTCTTAGAAAGGCTCTTAGAAAGGTTTCAAAGGTGACTGTAATTATTAGTGCAGCTTCCTTTGGTGTGGTCCATTGGATCTGTGGATCTGCCTCATTTGTAGTACTATGCCTTAAAATGATATGAGAAAAGCATTAAACGGCATGGATAAAACACTTACATCACAATGGGTCCTGCAAATTCCTGCCCAGACGAATTACTGTTCATGTAGGGGTAGTACGCAATCCGTGTCCAGTCTAGCATGAATTAACATGACTCATCCACTTATAGGTGACTCCAATGGAGGCATGGGGGGTAAAATGAGATTGGGTAACATCTTAGTGGGCGAGGCTCAGACTATGAAGCATCCTTTGATGTATGTGTTGTATATCCATGCCGTTCATTTATTTTTCCAGCATATTTTAGAGCATGGCACAAAAAATAAAGCATATCTATATTTAGGTGGACCACATGGTAGAGATTGAATTCTCATCATTAATAACTTCTTAGGGGCACAAAAGCTTTGGATCAAGTTGGTATTTGTATTTTCTCTTCATTCAGGTCTTACAATTTTATCGACAGGTTGGATTACAAATCTACTGTGTGCCTAAAAAAGTTTTTAAAGATGAGAATTCAATCACCATTGTTTTCCTATAGTCTGACTAATCTAAGACTTGCATTTGCTTCATTTTTTACACTAGCTCTTAAGTGTGAGCTGAAAAAAAAAATGGATGAACAATATAGATATACAACATATACATCAAGGTGGGCTTTGCAAATGGGGCCTCATCCACGAAGTTGTTAGTACTGGAGCTTTACATGAACCGAGTTAGCTTAGTTAGGCCGCTTGACTCGGCTTAAAAAAGCTCAATTTGGCTTGGTTTGAAACTGAATTCGAGCTAAGTCGAGCCAATTTATTGAATTCAAAATTTGTGCTTGTCTAAGCTTGACTTGATTTGGATTGAACCCCAACTTGAATTGAACACAGATCGAACCAATTCGCTAACTCGATTATTTTGATAATGTTGTTGCTCACCAAGTATTTGATGAATGACTGAACAAAGTGTTGGCTAATGGCAAGGATAGTATAAATATGAAACAAATACCTTTATATCTTAATTTTGATTGTGTCTATTAGGTGTTTGATAATATACATGTAAACTACTACTGTTGTTTTATATACTATGAGAAATTAAAAATTAACTTTATATGTAAGAGAAAATGCCACACAAGCTTGATCTCGGCTTGAACCCGGGTTGAACTAGCCCAAGTTACCGCTGAATCGAGCTGAGCGACCAAGCTCCACGATTGAGCCAAGCTGAGTTCTAACTAGGGTCAGCTAATGGCCGGTCCAGCAGCTCGACTCAGTTGGACTTGTTTACGGTCGTATTTTTTGGCATCATGCCGGTGCCTCATCTAATCCTAGTCCGGTGAGGGGCACGTGGTGTCGAACTGAATCAGGTCTAGGCAAGTCCAATCGAGCTGACTCTGACATTTCCCGTGATATGCGTCATATTATGTTTTATTTTATTTTTTAATTATTTTTTCTTTTCTTATCCTCGCGCCATAAATGAGAATCGACCGTGCTAGATGCCCTCACGTGAATGTACCCAACTAATCGGATGCACTGAACTATGGTTGCACTGATATAGGACGTGTAACATAATGTCGACCTTTCATGGACATTTATTCATATAACCCAATAATCATGTCCAACTCTGTGGGCCCACCATATGATGTCTGCATGATATCCAATCTGTACATCACATGTGCCCCGTTGATTTTGGACAGCATGCCAAAATCCAGGTGCTGAGCCAAACTACAGGAAAACAGATGGGAAAGGACAGCTTGACCTTTTTGGGACCCACTTAAGTGTTGAAATGGCTTGATTTTTGGTGCGTCACTTCGTTCTTATCGTATGCATCGCGTGAATGGTTTGGATTGCTTATACATAGCATGGTGGCCCAATACCTGATCAATAGTGACCGTCCTCCTCTCAACTGTTCCCTCTGGTGTGACCCACCTCAGTCATGGATCTATTAAATTTTTTTCTCCAGGATGAAGCATTAAGCGGTGCATTTGATGGGTGGAGTGAATTTCATGTACGAATCATAGTGGGCCCCCACACAGCTCAAAAGTACCACCATGGGATTATACTCCGGAAATGTATCATCGGTATGAATTTTTGGTCATGGTCCTGCACCGTAGGACTTTGCTCCATCTGATCGTCTGACACTTTTCCGACGGAGAAATACTCGCATACAGCGTTGTACTGGAACTTTAACATACTGCATTTTTCTTCTCTGCTGATGGTGCAACTTTAGTGGAACATCCAAGCCGTGAAAATTGGTGGGCCACATACATACATTGAGTTGGTCCATCTGAAGGGACCATCTTAATTTCACATTGGATGATATTTACGATGCATCATACCATTTGCACGGCTCGGATGTACTAAACAAGTAAAACGCTTGTGGGAAAGAATGGTTGTATGTTAAAGGTGGCATACAACGTTGTATGTGAACATTCCACTTTTCGGTGGTCGACTTCGTAGGCCCAAACGGACCATTAATGAAAATGTCGTTATTTGATGCACTGGCAGAGAGTGATAGAATACACATGAGATTGTCCACGTCGCATATATGTAACTCATATCAAACCGTTCAAATGGTGGGATACGCTGTAGATAGGTCGTAAACTCAAAATCACATTGATTGAAAGATACTAGCCTTCGATTAGTTGACAAACACAAGCACCCATCATGTGAGCCTGCTGCTCAGGTGGTCCACACAAGCAACCGGTCATGTGAGCCTGTTTAAGATCTGGAATATTTTTAATGAAGGTCACTCCATTAATTATATCATGGCCCATCAGGTGGGCCCACACATGTAGAATGAAATTGGCCGTTGGATATTCTTTTCTAACTGTCCATCTGTTTACGTATCGGACCACTTGATGAGCCGGACAGTCAATATGGGGCTGCACCTCGTTCATCCCGAGCTCGGCATATGCTGAGGCTCTGAGGGATCATCGTGATGTATAAGTTTTATCCAAACCGTCCATCTATTTTACTATATCATTATTGCTCATTATCCCAAAAACGAAGCATACCTGAGGCTTAAGTGGACCACACCACAAGAAGCAGCAGTGATAATGATGGCCACCGTTGAAACCTTCTTACGGAGAAAACTGTAATGTTTATTTGCCATCCAAACTCTCCATGAGGTCACATAGACCTGGATGAAGGGAAACAGATATCAGTTTGATCCAAAACTTCTGTGGCCCTTGATAAGTTTTTAACGGTAAGCATTCAATCCCCACTATGTGGTCGGCTTGATCTCTGGATCATCCACAGTTTTGGGTTTACGGCCTAAAATGTTATGGAAAATGGATGGACGGTGTGGATAACAGCCATACATCACGGTGGCCCCTCAGATTCCGGATCCTGCCAATTGTGCCACGTCAGCATGCATACGTTTCTTGTGTCCGGGGCGCCGGACTCTTCCACGGAAGTAGCAGAGTCATGGAATTTGGATGACTTTTGCCGGTATTACTCTACTTCCTGGAATTTTGCTGAAAGTAGAAAGCTATTATTTTTATAACAATGGCCCTTAGGTATAATGAAATTTAAATTTTAGCCTCCGTTTCTCGAACTCTTATTTTTTAAAACTTTGGGTTACTTGTTGTACGGCGGTAGCTTGGTTTGTAAGTTAAAAAGTCATTTTCAAATGTAGGTTTATGGGTACCATTAAACCATAATTAAGACCACTCCCGGTGAGATTTGATCCGTTTATTTTGTTTAGATTTTCTGAGACCCCGGAGGGCACTGATTTCATTTTCATCCAAGCCCTCTATAACCCCTAAATGAAGATGATGGTGATATTTCCTTTTGAACTTTTTTTTTTTTTTTTTTTAGTGTAGTCCACCTCCGATGTCTTCTTTTCTTATTCTTAGAGCTATATCATGAAATTAACTTTCCTTTTGAATGGTTAGAGTGGATTTCAGTAGGAAGTCACGATAGGCTCCACAAAACTAGTTCTAAAACATATGTGGGGTCAAATCGAAGCTTGAACGCTTTTGAGTTTTTTTTTTTTTTAAAAGAGGGGACCACCACCGTAGAAGGTCGTTAGGACCGTTGCTCCCACCTCCTTGAGACCCACTTTGACAAGCTTCTGGCATGTATCCAACCTTATTCAGGTAAGTTTCTGGCGATATTTTTCAAGTTATTTTTTTCAGAGAGTAGGACCCCTAACCTCTGGCCAACTATTCACTTCATTACAGACCTGCATAAACTTTCAAGCTTGAAAACCACTTGTTTCACCCTTTGATTATCATTTGAACTCATGGACAACCACAATCCATAATATGATGGCTGGAGGTAAGAATACGAAGTTTGTCAGATTTTTTTTGCGGGATATGAGGAGGAGATTGTATAAGGAATGAGCTTCGTAGATTTTTTTTAAAAAAAATTTTGAAGGGTGACCAATGTGAATAGCACCTGGCCACTACGAATCCCACCTGGCCAATGTGGATCGCACCTAGCCAATACAGATCCCACCTGGCCACTGTGGATCTCACCCAGCCACTTTAGATCCCACTTGGGCACTGTGGATCACACTTGGCCAATGTGGATCCCATTTGGCCAAGCTTAATGGAGATCTTTTAACCAAGTTCAATAAAGAACCTGTTGGAAATGCACAACAGAGATCCTTAGACCAAACTTAATGGGTATCCTGTTGGAAATGCACAATGTTGATCTTAATACTAAGCTCAACAGGGATCCTTTCTAAAATGCACAATGGAGATACTTGGACTAAGCTTGTGAGACCCGTATCCTATCCCATACCGTTCCGTAGGCTTGCGCAGTCCTCCTGGTCGAATTTTGGCAACCCTCGACCTGTATCCGACATTTGCATGCGATCCTAAGCTGAGTGCTGTATACTGCAGTCAGTTCGACCTGAAACTTGTACCTTAGTGACCGCGCCGTTGTCGCGATTCCAATACCATGTCTCATGCACCAATGCGATACCCAAGCCAGGAGATGTGGACCCGCGTTTATTCCAAAGAAACACCACATATTGCGAAGCCCGAGAGAATTTCTACAACATGTCTCATAAATCAATCAATTAAGTGCATACCCTATCTCAAGTACATCACCCATACCCCATGCCACCTCACCCCCTCACAAGTCAACTCTCCCTCTCCCCACCCATACCTCCTTTATACAAAATTCAACCCAACCCATCCCTCTTCTTACACACCGATCCCTCTCTCCTTACATCACCCCTCTCTCTCTCTCTCTCTCTCTCTCTCTCTCTCTCTCTCTCTCTCTCTCTCTCTCTCTCTCTCGTTTCTCTCTCATTCCAAGCAACCCAAGTATAGATCCAACGTCCAAGCTCACTATGAGAAGAGCTAGTGTGGCCCACCTTCCTACCATCCAATCCCACCCTCTATGATCAATCTCAACCATTGAATCATGTTCCATTGGAGCTAAAGATGAGGAGAAGTCCAAGAAGAAGCAAACGATGGGTGATTTTTGTATGGTTTTGATGGTTAGAGGGTCCACTTATGGTGGGACCCACTTAATGTATGCATTGTATTGAGGGGCTCATAGTGGCGGGGTCCCTCCTCCATCCGTCTCTCTCTCTCTCTCTCTCTCTCTCTCTCTCTCTCTCTCTTTCTAATTTTGTGGCCCACCTTGATGTTCATCCACACCGTCCACTGTGCGGGACGATGGGACCCACGTAGCCATGTAGCTACTGAAATGTTATATCCCAACCGTCCACCTATGTGGACCCCACCAGCAACATAGCTATTGTTTGGAACCCACCATGATGAATGCTTTCATCCACACCGTCCACTGTGTGGGACGGTGTGACCCACTGTGATATATATGTGTGTTTAATCCACGCCGTTCATCCATCCTTGGACACTAGAGCATGGTTGAAATAAATAATATATATATATATATATATATATATATATATATATATATATATATATATATATATATATATATATATATATATATATATATATAGTGGGTGGGCCACATCCACGTGGACCCACATGATGTGTATTGCACCCAGACCGTCCAGCAAAGGACGGTGGGGCCACTTGATGTTTGTATTGTTTTGGACAGTGGGAAGGTGTTGACGCACCTGAGGTATTGTTGCATCCAAACCCTCCTGCCATGTGTGTGGGGACCACACCAAGATATATGCATTTTATCTTGGCTGTCCACCATTTCCATTCATCTAGACGTGGACCCCATGATGCATGCGTTTCATCAAACCATCCATCTATGCTGGATATGGATGGACGGTGCTGTGGGTTGCATGGCCCTGACACGTGTGTTGCATCCCCGTTGTCCACCGTCTAGCAAAGGACGGTGGAACCACATGATATACCAGTTGTTGTTGCAGCTGGGTCTCCCAATTGGTGGGCCACCATGTGGCTCCACCTTAATAATGTGTTGTATCCAGCCATCCATCAGGGACGGTGGTACCCACCGTAATCTATGTATCTTATCCACACTGTCGGTACTAGGTCCCACTGCTGGCTGACATCACTAAATTCTGCGGGTTTGATCAGGAGGTATGTTGATCTAAACTGTCTATCAAGTGGACCACACTCCACCGATCAGTGAAGGAGTAATCGTCTACCATTGAATCTGTTTGGGGTTCACATAGGTGTTGGATCATGCTTGCATGGTGTCACGGGACCCACCATGATGTATTTATTATTATATTTGCACCGTCCATTCATCTGGATGGTGGGTCACCTTGTTGTATGTATGTATCCCTCACTGTCCAGCTGTCTGGACAGTGGGCCCTACTAAGATGTATGTGTTTTATATCCATGTCGTTCATCTAGAAGTGGGACGGTGGGGGCCCCACCTGCTGTGTAATCGCATCCTACCATGCTGTACTTTTTCTATCCAGGCCGCCCACCTGTCTGTGCACCCATCAGGTCCACAATGCAGCTGGGCTGCCATCCAAAGTGGCCCACCTGCTGTGCAATTTATATTCATGCTGCCATATTCATCTGGTGGGGCCCATTTGGGAGGTGCAGGCCCACATGTTGGCTGTACAGGGCCCACTTGCTATGAGGCCCATTATGATGTACATTAGGCCTTTGTGTGAGCCCTATGTGATGAGGCCCGATGTGATGTTTATGTGGCTATGAGTGAGGCCCAATGTGATGTTTATGCAGCCTATGTTCGAGGCCCATGTGATATATTTGAGGCCCATGTGATATATTTGAGGCCCATGTGCAAGGCCCACATGTTGTGTATTTGAGGCCCATGGGTTGTGTCCTGCTGCAAAGTATTGAGGCCCATGGGTTGTGGCCTGCTGCGAAGTATTGAGGCCCATGGGTTGTGGCCCATTGTGATGCATATAAGGCCCACTGGTGTAGTCTAGGTGGGACGTGGCCCATTATGGTGTATTTTCGGCCCATTTGGTAAGGCCCAATGAGATGTATTTCCATCCCATATGGCGTGGCTATTGTGATGTTTCTGTAGCCCACTATGATGTACATTAGGCCCATGGGTTGTGGCCCGTGTGATGTATCTGAGGCCCATGTGCAGGGCCTACTTGTTGTGTATATGCGGCCACGAGTGAGGCCCATTGTGATGTATTTATGACCCATGTGTCGAGGCCCATTGTGATGTAGATTCGACTCATGAGTGAGGCCCATAGTGATGTGTATTAGGTCAGGCCATGGGCCCACGATACGTTTAGGTTTATATGGGCCACTCCTTGGGAGCAATGTTGGTTAAATGTTCACATTGTGACCTTCCCTTAGGCCCTTTATTAGGCCTATCCCGATTATTGAGGTCGATTCTGATTGTCAAGGTCGATTCTGATTATCAAGGCTGATTTTGATTGTTGATGCCGATTCTAATTATTGAGGCCGATTCCGACTATCGAGGCTGATTTTGATTGTTGAGGCCAATTCCGATTGTCGAGGTCGATTTCGTTTATTGAGGCCGATTTCCATTATCGAGGCCGATTTTGATTGTCGAGGCTGATTCCAATTATTAAGGCCAATTCCGATTGCCGAGGTCGATTTTGATTGTCGAAGCTGATTCTGATTATTAAGGCCGATTCCGATTGTCAAGGGCGATTCTGATTACCGAGGCCAATTGTAGAAGGCGATTCCGATGGTCAAGGGCGGATATCGAGGCCCAATATGATATATATGGGGCCTGTATTTGAGGCCCATTGTGATGAGTATTTGGCCTCGGCATGATGCGTATGAGGCCTATGTGATGAGCCCCATTGTGGTGCAATTGAGTGTCAGGCAATGAAGCCCGTTGTTATGTATATTGGATCCATTGTAACGCCCCGAAAAATTGGGGGTTGTGCATACTCTCGACTCCCGAGTTTCTGACTGTTACTTATCATCAATTTTATGATTTTATGATTAATCAAGTTCAAACGCGCATCTTGAAATTACTTGGAGCATGAAATGCAACCACAACTAGTCTACTGAAGTGAAAGAGATATAAATATGTACAAGTCCAAAAGAATATAAAGGGGTCGCCCAAGGCGTTGTGCAATAAAAATAATAAAAAGAATCATATATCCAAGGAATAGTGTGCTGAGCCTACGACTCAACGCTCCAGAATCCAGTCTCCTAAGCCGATGGAGAGCCGCTCATCAACTGAAAGTAGGAGAACTCGTCCTCTTCACTTAAGTTCGCGTCGCACGGCTCGTCGAACTCAGCATAACCTGTAGCTACTGAAGAGTCTGGGTGGTGTTTTAAAACACTGTCCCAGAGTGGGAGTGAGTGATCAACTCAGTGGGTGCTATTAGTCTTAAGTTTTAACATGCATCAAATATAATATGAATTTAATAAAATACAAACAATCATTAATTTCTATTAACTCTTATTTAAATGCATGAATGCAGAATGATATGATGCATGCCATCGCCACAACGCTCCCTCGAGCGACTTCATCTAACGATCGCGTATGTCAACACTCCCTCATTGCGACATCGACTTTCGAGTCGCCACCCTAACTAATGCGATGCAATGCGATCGTATTAGTCGAGTTTTTAATTAAGTCCATTCATCCAGCAGGTTTGAAAAACTGATACACCCCACGTATCAATGCCCTAAACGGGTTCGAGGCCAAGACCCCCCAATGCATGAGGCCGAGACCTCGCAGTCTGTGATCCCGTCGGGTTCCTCATCCTCGACTTCAAGCACATGAGGAGTGTCAAGAGAAAGGGATCGCTAGTGGTCACAACGGGGAGGCACGACACCCCAGCGTAGGCCGATAGCTCAGACACAGTGTCCCATTCCACCATGCCCAGCTCACGAGGCTGTGGACCAATTTACAAGTGGATTATTGATGGGCTACAATGGTTGTAGGGTGGTTCAGGTTCCATACATGTGTGAGCAACCATGGTTAACAGACAAGGTTGGTCAGACAGTAGGCTAGACTGCACGAGTTAGGCGAGCGTGAGATAAGTAACATCGGGCACAGAGGACCCATATAGTCGAACTACAGCCACTCAAACACACCGTCCAAACCCACGGGTCTAGCCCCAGCATAATCCTACTGACGGGACTAGCGCCTCTCTTCATGATCCCGACCAACCCGAGGATTCAATGTTGATTCATAGTATGCCAACCGTCAAGATTATCAACAAGCACAAAACGTCATGTTCACATACATCGCAACCTACGATCCAAATATTCCTAGCAAGCATACTTCATTATTATAAACATGGTGCGTGTAAATGTGTGGATTAGTGAGGAAGTTGAGTACTTCCAACACCTCAAGAAATCAAACTCACAAGAGTCAAGATTCTTAAGCACTATGAAGCAACACATATGAGCAAACCAATCAAACAAACATGAGCATGTAGTCATTCCTATGTTAAATCATGTGAGAGAAAATTAACATCAAATATAAATTAATCATGCAAAACCATGTAATTCCAATGGCACACTATTCCTAGTTTTCTCTAATTTCCTCAATACAACAACTCAACAATCAAAATTATTAAACTTCTGCTATAATTGGTGCTAAGCCACTTAAGAGCAATAGTCCGCACCTTGGGATCGTTGGAGGCTTGATAGATGACCTATAAATGAGGATTTTGGGAGTTGGCCGGTCGGAATCCCTAAAGCAAGCTCTTGCATGTGAGAAATTCAAGCCAAACCATTCTCAATACATGAGTTTCAAGAAAAAGGGTGAAGGATCTTATATAGATGTTTCATAGAATGATTATTGTGGTGGAGGTGTAGAATTTTCTTTGGAGAAAGGAGTAGGGAGTTGCAATGCTTGATCTCCTCGACCCCACCACGATATAGGGTCCACCTTAGATCTCTTCTTCACTCTCTCTCTCACTCTTTCTTCCTCTCTTTCTCTTTCTCTCTTTCTCTCTCTTTTTCTTTCTTTCTTTCTTAGGGCAAAAATCATATGGGGAGAGGGGTGCCCAAGAGAAGACCTTTTATAATGTCAAAATTGTTGTAAATGTCTCTAAGGGCTAAGTTTTTACCATACTAGACCTATGAGAGGGTCTTTCTAAGATTTAGGGCCCACTATGGGGTGTACATATCGATATACACCACAGGATAAGTGCTTCATAGCCCGATGAAGGGCCATGTAAGATTTGGGAACCATCGGATATGGGTTTGACCATATGGTCCCGATCCTTAAGTGGCCTTGTGGGGTCTATTTCAATGATTGAAGAGGTTCTGATGGTCCCCAGGCCATGAAACTTATAGGATAGGTGGAACATGGCCCGATGAAGGGTCATGCAAAATTTGAGGACGATCGGATATTTGGTTTGATCGTACGGGTCCGATTTATGATCAATGGTTATCGTGCCATGATCGGGTTCCAGATTCTGTGGACGGGTGAGGGACACCACATTAGACCTTCACCAAAAATTTGGAAGGAATCCGACGGTTAATACGTCCGGAATCCCTTTTCCCTTGACAAGTGTCAGATTTCCAATATGGCCTTGTGTGAGTTGACCAGTGTTGTAGGAACGGCTTGGATAATTAGTTTCTAGGTGTCCAATGAGTCTGTGGTCCGTGATGGATCACAAGCCTAGTGAGATCTAGTGTTCCCTAGAGTTTTGTAATTTTTTGACCTTCCTGCATCGCGGTATGGCCCGTACGGGCTGATGCTAAATGTAAAGGGTCATCTGGCTTGGCGGCTCGCACTAGGCTCTATCATGACTTGTCTGGTCTACTTTAATGAGCTAATCCTAGGTTAATCAACTTGTGGTACCCCACCACAAGTGGCTTAAACAAATGGTTCTGTGGTAAATCCTACGTGGACACCCCAGGACACTGTGCTGGTTGGACGAGACGTTACAAGTGTTGATTTTATTTATTAGTTAAGATCCGGGTCTCATCTGACTCGGCTTTGGTTAGATCTTTAATTTAGTTATGCTTGTCTTGATTAGTTAACGACGGGTCGGTTAGATTTGGGTCCTATGCGAGTAAATTATGGGGCTACACCTGATGTTTGAGTGATCGGGCGAATTCGTTAGCTTCCTACAGTTGATTGATCGGATTTATACGGTTCTTTACTGGTACTGCCCCTGTATAATTGACATTGAGTGCTAATGATCATTAAGGGTTATTATAAGTTAATTAATAATGAAAAAAATTCAAGGATTTTTAAAAATCCAAAAACAGCGAAAATCTATGATGTTACAATCTACCCCCTTTAAAAATAATTTCGTCCCCGAAATTGCCTAAGGGTAATAAGTAAAGATATTATCATTTTATTTGCTTAAGTTTTATTGGTTTCGAGTTTATATACGTTTTAAGGTATATAATAAATACACTAGCCTAGCTCATTGTTATCTACCCCCCTTAAAAATTTTCACTCCTGAGGTTTGAAAATAAATGTCAAAATCATGATTATGGTACTAAGTGTTTACTTATAAAAGTTACCTAAGGGTGGTATATTGTACTCTTTATGATCAAGCTAATACAAAAATAACGGTTGTGGTAGGCTCAAATCCGATACGTCGATTGTTCGCCTGACCAGGGCAAACAACTCGTTGTATCCCTTCTGAATCCTGATGGATCCTGGTCTTCTACTCGGTCAAAGCAATGAGTCCGCTGGTAGTCATTCAGGATTGAGAATTGGGTCAAGCCGTGAATACTTCGCAAGTGTATAGTCCCGTAATTTCATAGCCTGATCAACCTAAATGCTTAGGAATATCTTATATCCTTGAAATGTTAAAATCTCCTATTTTTAAGGTTGTCATTCGAGTCTTTGTCAGATGGAGTGCTTGTCTTAATTCATGTCCAAATTAGTAATTAATGAATCTTTTATTATGCCTTTGGTCAAACATCGTCCTAACAAGTTTATAAAGGCACAAAATTTTATGTAAATTACCATTTCAATTTTATGGCTAGTGGGTTATGAGCAGACAACACTTTGGTTTCATAAATTTCAAGAAAGAAGGAATAGTCGAGGTTCTAAGGTATTCAAGAGGTTTGGAGTGCTAACAACGCTAGTAAGGGCGTAGGAAGGCAAAGGTGAAGGACACCATCTTTTCGAATTTGTTGAAACTTTGAGTCCATAAGAGAATGGAAAAAACTCAATATATTTTATTGTAGTCCACCCCTAACCCGAGCTTACAAAGCATTAAGCTATGAAACTCAATTCTACTTACGGGTACAACTTAAGCAAATATATATATATATATATATATATATATATATATATATATATATATATATATATATATATATATATATATATATATATATATATATATAATCAATTTAATCATGGGATGATTCCTAACATGATTATAAATAATTCCTAAATAGACCCCCAATGTTAAACTTTAATACGAAACGTCATGACTCGTCTATAAGCAACTATACATGCAAGCATTCACAAAGTGATAAGAGAATTTTCAGTCCATACATCCACATCAATTTTAAAATGCCATTATTATGACCAATTACATATTATAACATGAATTATAAGCATCACTAAATATGCTAAACATAAAGGAAATACGATCTAACAAAAAAAGTCCTAATCACCTTTCAGTACATGCATCTGACCTAACCGCAGTAAACAACTACCAGTCATCAGTGAGGTTGTGGAGCTACTCGTTGGAGTCGGGCGAGAGTGGAGGCGCTTCTTTACCTTGGCTGCAACAAATTAGGGGCTTTATAGCCCGATATATCTTCTTGTTCCACTTTTCCTGCTTCACTTGGTGCCTAGCTTGGCTCTCCTTGATCTCTGCTACCACGGCCTTGAGCGCATCCAAGCGCTTACGCATATCTGGGATAGTAAGCGGCTCCCTGCTAACTTCTTCATCTCGATAGCTCTTTCCGCCTCTTCAGCTTCATCCTCACCCTCATCCTAATTGCTTCCATCGCTCTCCTCTTCTTCTTCAACAGGTTCCCCGTATTGGTCGATGTGGGCTTGTCGCTGCTTGGGGCCTTTCTCATATTGTTTAACATACTATCGCCCAATATCTGTGCCGGTATAAAGTTTCTATCCGATCCACCCACACCGTATAGCTAGGCCAACCAACAGACCAGGCGACCAAAAGGGAGACATACATCCTTTCACGTTGTCCTTGAGGCCCTTACTATCTAGTGGAGTACTACGCTAGGGAGGCATGCATTTGATCCCTGGCCTATCTGATATAAAAGCTCCACCATATAGTGGGAGCACTCGGTACGGTTCTTCAGCTTCGGATAGACATTGTGGGTGCAGATGCGGTGAAGTGCACGATACTCTGGAGTTAAGTTGGATGAGTTCAAGCCGACATCACGCCTCCATTGGGCAACTCACCCACACAAGAAGCAAGTCTGCTTGTTACGGGCTTGACTTGTATCCAAGTTTTCTTCCTCAATCTGCACTTCACCTCATGGCACTCGAAGCACGCTGACAATCTTCTCCACCCCAAATTGGAACCTCCTGCCATACACTATAAGATCAAAGCCCAAGGGCTTGAATTGAGAGTTTTTGATCCGCACATAGAAAGCCGTAGCTTGACCTTCATCTTTCTGGGAGTCTCCATAGAAAACGGGACCCCGTCCCTTTTCCATAAGCCGACCGAGTAGGGCAATATCGTCGAACAATTTCTCTTCCACGGATGCTTCAAAGGCGACGTTGCGTACATAAAAATTTCCTACATCATCAACGGGCGGTTGGGGCATTTGAATCTCGACAGCCCTTCGAGAGCGGACTTCCGCGGTTTCCTTTCCTTTTGGGTCGGCCTTCTTCTTACTGTGCCGCTCTTGGCTTAGTCCGGACTTGGCGGGAGACGGTCCTTTCTTCCTCATAAGTGATAGGATCACCAAGATGGAGAAAAGAGATACAACGATTACTAGAAGAGACATTTTCTTTGGCTAGGATGGATTTTGGGTGTGAGAAATGTGGTTGGATTGTTGGAGGAATGAGCTTAGGAAGGATCTTGAGAATGGGTATAAAAGTGGATATTTGGAGATGATGGGTTGAAAAAAAATGAAATGTGGGTGTAGGCTTGAGATGGACTTGTTGGAACGGGTAGTGGGAAGGAACTTGGAGATGGGTTTAAGAGAATGGGTTTTGGGAGAGGGGTTATATGGATGGATTTGGGAATGGGTTTGGAAAATGAAGTCTATGAATGGATTTGAGATGAGGTTGTGTAGGGTGGAATAGAAAGTGAGTTAAGGATATGGGGTGTGAGTAGAGATTTGGCTTTGAGATGGGTTTGGGAAAATGAAGTTTTTGATGATGGGTTCAAGGAAATGGGACTGAAGGAGTGGAATGAGAGAGTGAGTATGATGGAGGGGAAGTTGAGGGAAAGGAAAAAGTGGAAGAAGAAGATGGGTTTTCTTGAAGGAATAGCTTGAGAATAGGTGGGGGTGAATGAGTGATTGAGATGGAATTTGGTGAAGTAGAAGAGGAATGTATGTTGGAAATGAGTTTGGGTTGATTATGAGGAGGGGTCGGGGTGTTGTTGGAGGGAAGTATTTGAAAAAGGATTCAATGTTGAGTTGGTGAATGGGGTTTGAGGATGAGTTTTATGAGTGAAAGAGTGAAAGTGATGGAGCGAGATGAGTTAGGGAGATAAGAGATGTGAAGGGAAAGAAGATGGTGTTGAAGAGGATGATGTGTTGAGATTTAGAGAAGGAGATGAGATTTTCTCTAAAGATTTGGGAGAATGGAGGATGGTGAAGTGAGAGTGAAAGAGTGGATGAGTTTACGAAAAATGGATTTGAGGAATGGGAGTTGAGAAATGTTTAAGAAATGAGTTGGGAAAATGAGATTTGAGAAGGGTTAGAATGGGTTTTGAGAGTAAATGGGTGATGGAGTGGGGTTAAGAATGAGTGTTGAGATGAGATAGGTCTTGTAAAGGAGAAGAAGATGGGTTTGAAGTGGGTTTTGTTGATAAAAGAGTGAGAGGGTTGAAGTGGGATTGGAAGAATGGATTTGGGAGTTGTGAAGAAGAAGAAGATGGGTTTGAAGTAGATCTAGAATGGGAGAGTGAGAGAGGAGGGAGATATGTGTTAGGGTTCTAAAAAGGGTTTAGAAGGAATTGAACGTAGTGAAAATAGAGGGAATGGGTTCTAAGCATTCCTAAATAGCAAGAAAAGTGGGCCCCACACATGTACGTGTTGTAAAAAAGGAGAAGGACTAAGTTTTTTTATATGATTACAAAATGTCTCTATTTCTTATAAGGTTTCTCATACCTTTGGTAATTGAATTATTTTTAAAATTTTTATAATATTTTATCATTAAGTTTAAAGTCCTATCACAAAATTTCATATTATTTGGACTTGTACATAAATTATTAAAATTATAGAAGTAACTACCGTCCAAAACCAATGATTTTTTTGGACAGCTGCCAATTCACTCCAAATATAACTATATTATAATTTTTATTTTATTTTTATATGAAACTAGACTTGTTAAGCTTCAATTTAGCTTTTGAATCACCTAAATCGGAGTTATAACGAATGAGATATGAATTTTTGAAGTTAACTCAAAATTATAAAAATTTCTGGCGCATGAGGCACCGGTCGGGCGCTACGGCGCCGGGGTTTGGCGCTGTGGCGCCGGGCACTTAGACTATGGGCGCTGTGACGCTGGGTCCTTGGAGGGTCGCCTTGCGATGACCATATCTCACAAACCGGGATGAGTTATTCGACGTGCCATATATGAATTTGGGGTAAGAGAATCTGATCTACGCAATGGGCCTAGTTATTTTGCGAGATTCCTCCTGATTAGGGGCTAAAATATAATTTTTTCTATAGTTTCAATATTTTCGGTAAATTTTCATTCACCCTCAAATATTTATCCCAGAAGGAGTCAGAACTATCAAATTTGGCCTAAGAAGATTGTTTCAAACATCTAATCCCTCAGTTTTGATTTTACATTTTCTTTATTTCTGGTAAAATTTTGTTCGCCCCTACCTAATTATCCCCGAATGGGTTGGAACTATCATGTTCGGTCCGGTATTAGCTCATCTAAACTTGGACGATGATTTCGACCGTCAAACCTTTCGATTTTCAGCTCGTTCTTAACAATGTAATGGGAAAGTTCAAGAATAGAGTGATGACAGGTGAATATCTTAGGGAGATATGTTAGAAAGATAAATTTTGACTTAGGCCTGGCTGGCTATGGGCGTCTAGTTGTATTAAATGAGGTTCCAATGCTACTCCCAACTCAAGATTTGGGAATAACATGTCTGAAATGGGTGTGGGACGGAACTTAAAACGTATCTCCTAGGCTTTATAGATTGTGCCTTGTGTTGGGAGGTGTAATGTGGGATTTTTAAATCCCTTGATGAAGGATTTCCAAGTATAATTTGGAAGGAAACCCCGGGTTTTACCTTTAATTGCATATATTCTAAACAGGGTATTGTAAAACGTGGGATACACTCATTCCAGGGACAATACCTTACACATGTATTTATCGTTACTCTAACACTTACTTCGCCCTAATCCCATCTATTTCAGTTGGCTCATCAGGCCCTAGGAATTTGGTGGACTGAACTAAGTAATTCTCCTAGTCAATCGAATCGAGTCTTACCGTCAGGTTAAGACTCTCGGATCCCTTTTTCTCACTACCCATACCTAACTTCTTCTAAAGTTCTACCCTCCATCTACAAGGGTTGATTTAGGGTATGGGATGACTCCTAATGTTTTAAGTCCCTGTTACGTTTTGTAATATGTATCCTCTCAAGTCAGCGGACGCGTTAGTGAGTTCATGACCCATGGCCCAAGGGATTCCAAACTATTGCTTTGATACCACCTGTAACGCCCCAGAAAATAGGGGGTCGTGCATATGCTGGACTCCCGAGTTCCCGAGTGTCACTTATCATCAATTTTATGGTTTTATGATTAATCAAGTTTAAAAGCGCATCCTGGAATTACTTGTAGTATGAAATGTAACCACAACTAGTCTACTGAAGTGAAAGAAATATAAATATGTACAAGTCCAAAAGAATATAAAGGGGTCGCCCAAGGCGTTACCCAACAAAGATAACAAAAAGAATCATATATTCAAAGGAATGATGTGCTGAGCCCACGACTCAACGCTCCAGAATCCAGTCTCCTAAGATGATGGAGAGCCGCTCATCAATTAGAAGTAGGAGAACTCGTCCTCCTCGCTTAAGCTTGCGCCACACGGCTCGTCGAACTCAGTATAACCTGCAGCTATTGAAGAGTCTGGGTGGTGTTTTAAAACACCGTCTCAGAGTGGGAGTGAGTGATCAACTCAGTGGGTGCTATTAGTCTTAAGTTTTAACATGCATCAAACATAATATGAATTTAATGAAATACAAACAATCATCAATTCCTATTAACTCTTATTTAAATACATGAATGCGGAATGATATGATGCATGCCCTCGCCACAACGCTCCCTCGAGCAACTCAATCTAACAATCGCGTATGTCAACACTCTCTCATTGTGACCTCGACTTCTGAGTCGCCACCTTAACTAATGCGATCGAGTTAGCCGAGTTTTTAATTAAGTCCATTTATCCAGCAGGTTTGGAAAATTGATACACCCCACGTATCAATGATCTAAATGGGTTGCGAGGCCAATACCCCCCAATGCGTGAGGCCGAGACCTCACAGTCCGTGATTCCGTCGGGTTCCTCATCCCCGACTTCAAGCACATGAGGAGTGGCAAGAGAAAGAGATTGTTTCAGGTCACTACGGGGAGGCACGACACCCGAGCATAGGCCAACAGCTCAGACACAGTGTCCCATTCCACCATGCCCAGCTCACGAGGCTGTGGACCAATTTATAAGTGGATTATTGATGGGCTACAATGGTTGTAGGATGGTTCAGGTTCCATACATGTGTGAGCAACCATGGTTAATAAACAAGGTTGGTCAGACAGTAGGCTAGACCGCATGAGTCAGGCGAACTTGAGATGAGTAACATCGGGCATAGAGGACACATGTAGTCGAACTATATCCACTCAAACACACCCACCCAAACCCATGGGTCTAGCCCTAGCATAATCCTACTGACGAGACTAGCGCCTCTCTTCATGATCCCGACCAACCAGAGGATTCAATGTTGATTCATAGCATGCTAACTGTCAAGATTATTAACAAGCACAAAACGTCATGTTCACATACATCACAACCTACGATCCAAATATTCCTAGCAAGCATACTTCATTATTATAAACATGGTGCATGTGAATGTGTGGGTTAGTGAGGAAGTTGAGTAATTTCAACACCTCAAGAAATCAAACTCATAAGAGTCAAGATTCTTAAGCACTATGAAGTAACATGTATGAGCAAACCAATCAAACAAACATGAGCATGTAGTCATTCCTATGCTAAATCATATGAGAGACAAAATCAACATCGAATATAAATTAATCATGCAAAACCATGCAATTCCAACAACACACTATTCCTAATTTTCTTTAATTTTCTCAATACAACAACTTAACAATCAAAATCATTAAACTTCTACTGTAATTGGTGTTAAGCTACCTAAGAGCAATAGTCCGCACTTTGGGATCGTTGGAGGTTTGATAGATGACCTAGAAATGAGGGTTTTGGGGGTTGGCCGGCTGGAATCCCTAAAGCGAGCTTTTGCATGTGAGAAATCCAAGCCAAACCATTCTCAATACATGAGTTTCAAAAAAAAGGGTGAAGGATCTTACATAAATACTTCATGGAATGATTATTGTGGTGGTGGTGTAGAATTTTCTTTAGAGAAAGGAGTAGGGAGTTGCAATGCTTGATCTCCTCGGCCCCACCACGATCTAGGGTCCACCTTAGATCTCTTCTTCACTCTCTCTCTCACTCTTTCTTCCTCTCTTTCTCTTTCTCTCTTTTTCTCTCTTTTTCTTTCTTTCTTTCTTAGGGCAAAAATCGTATAGGGAGAGGGGTGCCCAAGAGAAGACCTTTTATAATGTTAAAATTATTGTAAATGGCCCTAAGGGCTAAGTTTTTACCATACTAGACATATGAGAGGGTCTTTCTAAGATCTAGGGCCCACTATGGGGTGTACATATTGATATACACCACATGATAAGTCCTCCATGGCCCGATAAAGGGCCATGCAAGATTTGGGAACCATCGGATATGGGTTTGACCATATGGTCTCGATCCTTAAGTGGTCCTGTGGAGTCTATTTCAGTGATTGAAGAGGTTCTGGTGGTCCCCTGGCCATGAAACTTATAGGATGGATGGACCATAACTCGATGAAGGGCCATGCAAAATTTAGAGACGATCGGATATTTGGTTTGATCGTACATGTCCGATTTGTGATCAATGGTTACCGTGCCATGATCGGGTTCTAGATTCTGTGGACGGGTGAGGGACACTACATTAGACCTTCACTGAAAATTTGAAAGGAATCGGACGGTTAATACTCCCGAAATCCCTGTTCCCCTGATAAGCGCCAGATTTTCAATATGGCCTTGTGTGAGTTGACCAGTGCTATAGGAATGGCTTGGATAATTAGTTTCTGGGTGTCCAATGAGTCTGTGGTCCGTGATGAACTACAAGCCCAGTGAGATCTAGTGTTCCCTAAAGTTTTATAATTTTTTGACCTTCCTGCGTCTCGGTATGGCCCGTACGGGCTGATGCTAAATGTAAACGGTTATCTGGCGTGGCGGCTCGTACTGGGCCCTATCATGACTTGTCTAGTCTACTCTTATGAGATAATCCTAGGTTAATTAACTTGTGGTACCCCACCACGAGTGGCTTAAACAAATGGCCCTGCGGCAAATCCTACGTGGACGCCCCAGGACACTGTGCTGGTTGGACGAGACGTTATAAGGGTTGATTTGATTTATTAGTTAAGATCCGGGCCTCATTCGACTCAGCTTTGGTTAGATCTTTAATTTATTTATGCTTGTCTTGATTAGTTAACGACGGGTCAGTTAGATTTGGGTCATATGCGAGTAAATTATGGGGCTACACCTGATGTTTGAGTGATCAGGCGAATTCGTTGGCTTCCTACGGTTGATTGATCGGATTTGTGTAATTCTTTACTGGTACTTCCCCTGTATAACTGGAATTGAGTGCTAATGATTATTAAGGGTTATTATAAGTTAATTAATAATGAAAAAAAATTCTAGGATTTTTAAAAATTCAAAAATAGCAAAAATCCATGATGTTACACCCATGAGAGAGGCCCATCGTGATGTGTATTAAGCTCTTGAGTGAGGCCCATGGTGTTGTATATTAAGCCCTTATGTGAGGCCATGGGTCCACTATATGTTAGGCTCTATGTGTGTCATTCCTTGGGGGCAATGTTGGTTAAATGTCCACATTGTCGAGGTTGATTATTGATGCTGGTTATTGATACCGATTATGAGTATGTGACAGCATAGCATCATGATACATGCCCATACGCATCATCTACATATTTTTTATGAGATGTGAATGACCATTGCATATGTCATTGGGCATGTTATTATGAGACTCCCTGATAGGGAGAGATTGTCTCACATGAGCGCACGGTATGCGCAAGATTGATGCATGACTGGATTATATGACTCATACATCTCGCATTATGTGTTGTGATTACTGTACGCCCTAGCGACATCAGGGCCTTAGCCTCCACAGGCATGTCATGGATGGCTAAATGGGACACCAAAAATATTTGATTCGAGCATCTGGGCACTTTAGATGTCCATGGGTGAAAGTCCCTAAACTTTTGTGGATAAGAGACGCCCCGACGTCTAGACCAAGTGGATACATGAGCCCCTAAGTGCCGAATACTAGTAGGTCGCGTCTCTCACTATGTCGTGGTCGGTTGGAAGGGGGTATGGCTTTATTCACCCTAGTGAGGGGTTATAAGCTAGGCTGAGTTTGACCAGCTCCCAAATGGGAGCCGAATAGGCATTGGATACTACTAGCAGGCGGGTAGTGGGGTCTTTTCCACTCGCTGGGCTGCGCGGTGAGCCAGGATAATAGCCAGCTTGGAGTGTACTGGACCCCGATGATGATCGCAAAGATGAACAATACTGATATGTAGACTTATTAGACAGGAGATGCAAACTCATTCATTCACTATCCACTCGGGCTGGTGGTACACAACTATTTATTACATGTACCTTCGCAATGGCTAGAATTTCGGTTGGGGCGCATGACTAACCTAAAATCAGGAGTTTACCATATTGAGTCTGACTATCCAAATTTAGGTATGAGATTAATTTGGATAGAAGTCCCTTGTGCCAGACCCCATAGCCTGTCATACTATGTACTATCATCCCGACTTCACACTTCAGCTTGGTCATTTCATTCGCATCGTATATTGGATTACAACCGCACGCATATGGTATTTTGAGATTGTTATGTTTCTTCACTTATATGGCCTAGACGGACTTAGCAAGATTTACATATTGCGTTGTACCCTTGACATTTGATATTTGACTCTCTTAAAATCCTCATTTGCATAGCTGATTTGTATTGCGTACTCTGATATTGTATGACTCATGGACTTGTCAGTATTTCTACTTACTCTGATATTGTATGGTTCGTGGACTTATTAGTACCTCCGTTTACTCTGATATTATATTCTGAGCACGCATATACTACTCACACACTTACACCATCCTCTAAGCATTCTATAAGCTTATGCACGATAGATGCGTGCAAGTGATATTATGATGCAACCGAGCTGAGGTGGGAGCGTGCGGTTGAGCTTCTGGAGTTTTCTTTGATATTTCTATATTATATTTCCCTTTCAGTAATGTATTCAAATGTTTATATTAGTGGATATGTGATGATGATGTTGCCTTTGTGATTTGGGTATACTTGTGATTATGCTTATTACGAGTTAAATGTACATTAAAAAATCCTCCTTGTAGGATCCCAGGATAAGAATCTGACGTATGGATGCTAGGAGTAGAGAATGGGGTACTACGGAGGCTGTCGGCACCGGATTTGATAATCGAAAATTTTGTGAGCCTGGTTTTCGAGTTTGGGGGTGACGAAGCTCAACAGGGATTTTATTGTAAATGTACAATATAGTTCATTAGACTAAGCTTAATGGGGATCCTATTATTAATGCGCAATGGAGATCCGTAGACCAAGCTCAATGTGGATCTTATTGGAAATGCACAACAGAGATCCTTGGACCAAGTTCAATGGGGATTGCATCTAGGACTGTGATCACACCTAACACTAAGAGAATTCACAGTTTACGCTTCATAAATTTATCTATGTTAATAGTTTACTCATCATGTATGACAGGTCCCATGTATAAGAGTAATGGGAATAATTGTGGGGTTTACTTGATGAAATACATCGATTTTGTACGTAGTGAGCTGACACTTGTATTTAACTTGGTACGATTTGATTGTTTGAATGTGTACGCATGATGCGACTTATTCATTATTACTTATTCTTCATTTTATTAATCATATTAACTTGTATGTTAATTTGCAGGATGAAATCTCCAAATTTAGACAAACTTTGTCTTTCAATTATCTTCAACAACATAAAGACTCAAATACAAAGAAACACACCCATTGTCAATAAAGATACGATTAGGATTGTAATGGAGGAAGATATCGAGGAGGTAGAGGTGTTAGAAAGTATTTCGTATCACACCTCGCCTCCGGAAACTCAAGTTCTCTTGACTTAGTCACTGAGTCGGAGGTGTGACTCGGGTAGGGAAGCCATAAACATAGTGTACACAATCATGTTGGGTATTCAAACCATAGATATCTAAACTTTATTCATTAAATAAATATAATCATCCAAGGTATCATCATTCAACCCATAAACATAGATATCTAAATAAAATCATCCAATTTGTCAGAGTCGGCCAATCGTACACATAACCATTGTTCAAAATCACAAAACATAAATCTTTATTCTATCATCAAATCTCCAAGAGTATTCTTCTCAAATGCATCATTCTGCTCGTGGAGTCTCCAATTCCTTTCCAAGGCCTGGATGATTTTTCAATCAACAATATGAACCAACAGTCTAACAATTAGTTATATGCATGATTCATAAGAAAATCAAGATATAAAAGCATGAACAAATAATTTAGTATGTTAACTATATAGTACAGTTATAAGTTGAACAACCAGGGCCATGACTGCACACAGAGACCAACTTGCCAACATCCATTCAACAAGACCTACACAAATCCATCACATGTAGGAGCATACATACAAGACTGGCTCGTGGTTTCTCACATATGATGTGTGATCGTATATTTTGGCGATGAGTGACCTACTTTGAAGCTAGCTAAACTTCTTCCCCAGCCTTGACCATAGTCTAAGGAGAAGGCCCTGTTGGTTCCAACTCAGGTTCTAGTGGGACCACTCAAAAATTAAAGGGATACTCTGTAACACCTTGGTTTCGAAACTCGAGTATACAACTCGTTTTTCGAAAACTAGAGTGTTAACTTTTAAAGATAGGCTAAATTTCACGTACATTTTTTTTCCTTTTCAGAGTCAACAGTTTAGCTAGAGAGGAACAAATAAAGCATGAAGGAACATCCAAATATACATATTAAATTATTCAAGTGGTTGCCCAAAGGCTTATACAAACCAATATCTCAAAACTAAAAATTGAAACAACTAAATAATAAAAGTAACTAGAATTTAGAGCCACATGATCATCAAGCTCTTCATGTTCCCCACGAAAGTCAACATGTACGCCATCCACATATCCTGCACACTAAATATAGTTTGATAGCGTCAATAGCTATCCCAGTGAGGTATAACCCCCAAGATTTATCAAAATATCATGATGGTTAAGTATAGTTGTGAGGAACAGTCTATAATGAATATTTCACAACGACCATCATAGTAATAAGACAGAGTTCATCAAATACGTATGCATTAAATAAATTTCACAATGATATTCTTGTTTACATGCATGAATGCATGCACATGCTCCATACCTGGGGATGCTCATCCAGCTGACAAAATGTCACCTAAGGAGAACTAACCACCTGAAGGAGTACTCAAAAGTACATCCAAGGGACACTAGTCACTTGAAAAAGACTGTAAAAATGACACTGAAGGCAATCTAGCCTCCCGGAAGAGTACTCTATGATACATTAAAGGAGAGTTAGACGCCCGAAAAATTCCATGCACAAAGGAAAACCCATTTTATTCGAATGCATGCAGTGATAACTTATGATCACTAGGTAAAGTACTTACGGTATACACCATTGTGACCCAAGGAAACTTCGCATCTTATATCAACCACTCGGTAAAGTCCACATGTTATGAAATGCATAATTAGCCTAGCCATTATTATTCCAATTGCACATGATCATTTTCAGAAAGCTCGAAGGTCACTATGTGAGGCTCATCACCCAACATAGGCCGACAACTTGGGCATAGTATCTCATCCACCATCCCCGGCTCATTAGACTCAAACTATAATTTTTAATGGTAACCCAATCAATTAGTGGCCAATCATAGTTTGACAAGTGGAGCCTACCATCGCAAGGTTGTATGAATATAATCCATCAAAGCCACATCGTCGGGTCATGATGGTGATGTATGTTCCTTGTGATGTGGAGTCATTGTAAGAACTTACTGAATGACACTGTTGTTTGTCCTTGGCGATACCAGATCATCGTATGTAGTTCTCTTGCATTGAGGGTTTTACTCACACTACCAACTAAATGTGCATCCTCAAGATGATGTGCATTCATGAATTAATCAAAATTCACATTGTGGAGTGAATATTGTATCTTCCTTATTTTATATTTGTGAACTATACTAAACTGTGATGATAGATGTGTAATCTTGAATGAGAGTTTTCACTGAAATAGTCACTCATTCTTTTAATGCACATATGTATACAAATAGATAATGCAGGACTAGAAGAGAGTTATTATCCACTTGAAGAATCAAGTAAGGACCCCGTGGATGATATGCCATACACAAGCGCGATGAAGCTTTTAGAACTTAACCAATAATTAAATTTATTTTTATGCTTTAGTAGGACCATTAGTATTTAACGAATTATTTAATTTTGTAATAAGTCCCCAGCTAAGTGGACAAGTTAGTTGATTTATGTGATGTTTGAAACTCTAAATAATAATTTTAGTTTATCTTTCTTTTATTTGATGCATACCATGCGAATGTGAAAAGTGAATTTAATAAAAAAATGATATGTTATAAAGAAACATTCATTCATTATTTAGCTAACACCCTTGAATGGAGGATCTAAGTCTCTATAATTAGGTGCCAAGTTTTTTTGCATTACCTCTGAGCTTAGTCTAAGAATCTTTGTGGTACATTTCGATAGGATCACCATTAAGCTTAGTTCACGGATCTCAGTTGTGCATTTCTAACAGGATTCACATTGAGCTTAGTCCAAGAATCTCTATTCTGCATTTCCAACAAGATCTCAATTGAGCTTAGTCCAAAGATTTCTATTACACATTTCCAATAGGATCCCTATTAAACTTGGTCCAAGAATCTTCATTCTACATTACCAATATGATCCCCATTGAGCTTAGTCTAATGATCTTTATTGTGCATTTCCAAGAGGATCCCCGTTGAGATTAGTCCAAGGATTTTCATTATGCATTTTTAACAAGATCCCCATTGAACTTGGTCTGAGGATCTCCATTGTGCATTTCCAACAAGATCCTCATCGAGCTTGGTGCAATGATCTCCAAGTACGACCCAAGTGTCCAGGTGCAACTCATAGTGTATTAGGTGTGACCCACAGTGTCCCACGTGTGATCCAATGTCCCAAGTGCAACCAAAATGTCCAAGTGTGACCCTTAGTGTCCTAGGTACGACCCATAGTTTCCCAAGTGTGATCTAGTATCCCAAGTGCAACCCATAGTATCCCAGGTGTGATCCATGTTGGCCACCCTCTAAAAAAAACCCCAAAACTACTTCACTATGTATTCTCCTCATCATTCCTTTCTTTATATATATATATATATATATATATATATATATATATATATATATATATATATATATATATATATATATATATATATATATATATATTAATATTCCTTACACAATCTTACCTTTAGCCACCATATTATGGAGTATAATAAGAAAGTTGTTTTTAGGCTTGAAAGTTGATGTGGGTCCCACAACGAAGTGAATATTTCTCTGAAGGCTTGTTAAGAGTGATTGTAATGCCCCAATTTTCAAAATTCGAGTATAAAATTCATTTCCTAAAAATTCGAGTATTAATTAATCAGGGAATTGGCAGTATATCAAAATTAGAGTGTGATAGCATAAACAAGTGTAGATAATATCACATAATCAAATATTAGGATCCTAGTCCACTCAGATGGGGATCTTAAGTACAAAATTCATACGTTTCAATGTACCAAGACAAACTAAAAAAAAAAATACTGCAACTACTGATTGAGTCCATAATATTCTGTCGCATCCTAGTACAGCTCTTCCTCGTAGTATCCCTTCTCCAATCCTACTGCCATGACATCGGGACCTTCTCCATAGTTGTCCCCGCCTAGACCTACATTCTCTATATAGTTGAATATTCGATGAATGAGTGGCCAACTCAGTGTGAATTCCCCTCAAGATTACACACCACTGCCTTAGTTAAGAATAGTTAAAAAAAATAACAAGGCATTCAAAATAATGCATGATGCAGTCTTATTTAAATGCATGGATGCGTGAATCCACATCGACTCGGGGATGGTCATTCAGTCAGACTTGGGCTCGTCACCCATGCATATGACTGATCACCAACGTAGCACATCACGTGCGTACATTATGTACAACATAATGACCAAGCCATCGTACATCATGTACGTGGGTCAATAATCAATGGTCTGGGAGCTAGCGAAATAATACCTCACTATGCCTAAGGGTACGTGCTACAACATCTAGAATTAGCCACCTGTCATTGCCCATATGCTATGTATGCATGAATAACCAAACCATTATTATTTTAATTACAACCTACCAATTTAGGTAAACTCAAAGGTCATTACGGGGAGCTCGTCACCCAACGTAGGCCAACAGCTCGGGAATAATGTCTCATGACCACCATCCCTAACTCATGAGGTTTACCTACCTTAGGATGTTTAATGGATGCCCATCGACTAGTGGCCAATCAAATTCAATAAGTATGGATTACCATCGTATGGGTATAAGTCATCGAAGTCATGTAGGGCAAATATCAAAACATGGGATAGATGTTAAATTGCAGTGGTAAAAGGTTGCTTGGAACGTTAAATCGAGACAATAAAGGGGTCAGGTTGGGCAAGGTTAAATCAGAATGGTTAAAGAGGTCATTTCTAAGCCACATAAGCTATATGACCTATGGATGGTAAATCCCACATTGGTGTTCCATGCCCTAGATAACTTCCAAGTCGAGGGTCTATTTCTTACCACATTTCATCTTGTTACATCCTAAGTGTAGGTTCACATACACAAGAGGGATTGCTCACTAGTAAGTGTAGTGAATAGAGATCCATAAGCGACTTACAACAATTCATGTGAAAGCATATAGTTATAACATGATAAACATATGTTAAGCATTTGATTCATAATAATCGCAATAGGTTATGATATGAACTATTGATTAAGATTTAAATGGGAGCTATCATGTAAGTAACTAACGCATGCAATCATGGTTCACAACTATCAACTATAAATCAGATATAAGTCATATCTTAAGAATTTATAACTATTGTAAGAAATCGCATGCAATGAGATCTAATTTGTAATTCCAATAAAGACTATTACTTGAACTAATTTGGAAATAGAGGCTTAAGGAGAAGAAGTCATCACCTAACCCTGTGGCTTGATCGAGACTTCGTGACAGGTTATCTTGCCTTTAGGTTATCCCTTGTCCTAATTAGCACAAAAAATTTTCCCCAAGTTAGAAGTTTTAAAGCTACTATAGGCTTTAGGAAGGAGTTTCGTATGCCAATTTATTCGCATACCTAAGAGGTTGTTTTAATGAAGTTTGGCCCACCCGCGGTCTTTCTATTGTGTCTAATTTGGTGGAGAGTTGGGATAGAAGTCCTGTAGTTACGATATAGTTAACAACTATACACATACAGAACTTCTCACCCAATGATTCGTTTAGGCTTACCTGGTGTGCAAATCTATTATGGTTTGGATTGATAATCCCAAGTCGTACTCCGACTAAACCTTGCCCTGAAATAAGGGATTTTCTGGTTAGTTCAAGCTCGAGTCAACTCAATTAGGGTGACCCGATTGAAGCCATTTTCATGGCGAAATGGATGATTTTTACGGCAAGGCCCAGGCCCTTAAATTTTCAGCTATACAAGGGTTGAGTCAAACTGAACCGAGTTAGCTGGGGGACCCCATTGTTGGTTTATCATTCTACCATCAGGAGTTTTCACGCCTCAAACACAGAAATCAGACTTATAAAATTTTTGATCGCCGAATTAGCGCCAACAGCCTCTGTAGAATCCCATTCTCGGCTTCCAGCGCCCATTCGCTAGGTTCCGATCCTCGGATGCTACGAGGAGGATTTTTAACATCAGTTTGATTCGTAATAAGTATAACCAAAGGCATAACCCACAAACAACAATCAAAAACTTTATTACATTTTCACTATGATCAAAAACTTTATAAGTACAATGAGCATAAAGGGAAATACAATGACGATAGACAAAAGCTCCAAGCTAATCTGATATCCACTCCTGCCTCAGCGCTGCTGTGATCCAACGTCACTTGCACGCAACTATCGTGCATAAGCTTATGGAAAGCTTAGAAGGTGGTGAAAGTGTGTGCGCAAGGTGGTAATACAATTATATAGTATCAGAGTAATGTGAAACATGCTGATGAATCCATGAATACCATTAGCCGTACCAAGGCTATGCGATGCAAGGTATGAATGATGTCCGCTATACCAAGGCTATGTGATGCAGGATGCAAGTTAAGAATACAAATCCTCATCTAAGTCCACATATCAATACAGCTCAAATCTGGAATATCACCGGGGTCTAGTACACTCCAAACCAGATTGCAGCCCCATCACGCGCAATAAGGCGAGTGAAAGAGACCTCACTATCCATCTATCAATATCGGGCTTGGCTTGTCAATAGCGGACCTATTTCTCAAGCTGGTCAAACTTAGCCTAGCTTTGCCTCCTCCACTCGGGTGGGTAAGGCCGCACTCCCTTTAAATTGACCACAACACAATGGAAAGCACGACCGTCTGGTAATCGGCACTCGGTGCTCATGCACCCACTCGGTCTAGATGTTGGAGCAACCTCTTAGTACCATAAAGGTTTATGAACTTTCACCTAGGGACATCTATAGCACCCCATGTAGAATAAGATTTTTGGTATCCAATCCTGTCAACCACGATACGCCTATGGAGGCTACGCCCCTGATGTTGCTAGGGCGTACCATAACCATGTCACACAATGTGAAATGCATGAATCACACTATCCAGTCATGCGACAATCCTGCGTGTATCGTGCACTCATGTGAGGCAACACCGCCTAACCAGGAGCCCCTAAACAACCTACCCGAAGGCATATGCTATGATCAATCACTTCTCATATCAAGCATACATATGATGTGTATGATCATGAATCATAGAACTATACTAAACATATTATATGGTGATGAATGTTGTTCATAATGAAGATGGGCCTATACAGTCTACAAGTATAGGCCTAACAATGGGCCATAGGGAGAATTTTAATGCAGATATTTAACCAACATTATTCTTACAATGTGGACGTCAAACCAACATTGCTCCCAAGGCACAACCATCATAAATATTATTATATAAACCATGTTGGGATGACACATTGTAATAGACCTTAGATACATCCCATTAGGCCTTAAATACATCAAATGGGCTAGATCATATGGGCCTTATATTCATCAAGTGGGCCACATCAATGGGCCGCACCAATGGGCCTTATGTACATTGCAATGGGCCATAACTCGTGGGCCTTAGAATGTATCAAAATGGGCCTTGTAACATGGGCCTTACATCCACATCAAAGTGGGCCCCAATGGACTACCACATATAAATCAAGATGGGCTCATCCACATACCAAGGTGGGGTCCACTTGAACTATGGATCTAGCTCATTCTTTTAGCTCATGCCATAAATTAATCTCACGAATGGTTGGATAGTTTGGATAAAACACATGCATTGTGGTGGGTCCCATAAATAAATGGCGTGGATGAAACAGGTGGAACCCGCGGAACTTGCTGCCATCCGTGCAACAGCTAGTGGTGGGGTCCACATGGATGGACGGTGTGGATTTTATCCACACACACAGCAGGTCCCACGGACCATACTGACATCAAAAGAGCAGCTAGGTAGCTGCTGCATGTGTAGTGTGCAGCCTAAAAACGGGCAGAGGTGGGTTCCACGTAGGGCCACCCTCATGTATTTATATAACATTATATTAATATAATATAATGTATAATATATATCATATTATATATAAATAATATAATATAATATAATATATTTGACGTAAAATCCACGTCCAAGCCCTGGACAGTGTGGTTAGAACACATACGTCATTGGGTCCCACGTGGGGCCCATCATGATGTTCATCTGACGTCTAAACGGTTGATAAGGTTGCGCTGACCTGGATGAAGAAAAAAATAATAATTTCATATTGAATCCAAAACTTCTGTAATACCCCTACAAAGGGGTTCTAATGGTAGACATTTAATCACCACTGTTTCCTATGATGTGGGCCACCTGAGCATCAAATCGACCTGATCTTTGGAGGGGGCCCACTTCAGGGAGGGTCCCATCAAATAAACAGTTTGGATGACAAATAAGAATCATGGTGGGGCCCACAGCTAGAGCCGTGGGTCCCTGCCCGTTTCACGCTGACACCAGCAGCGTCCTTATTTGGTCCTTTTTTTTTTTAAATCTCATTTTTCAGAGGTTTTTCGTACATGGGGCCCACATTGGAAGAATCCACCATGCCCACTGATTTCTACAGCCCCTAACACATCCATCAAGTCCAATATTGGGCATTTTTCAGCGTATAGAAAAATCTGGGGGACTTTAAACGGTGGAGATCATTGTTTGTTAAGTTATGGTCCACCAGATGCTCCGATCAACCTCATTTTTTTTGGCTCAACGCCTAAAATGAGTTGGTATATATGATAGACGGCGTGGATTGAATACATACATCAATGTGGGGCCTATATGAGTGGGCCACCCCCATAAGCTTAGAAATAAGCTAATATTTGAGTTTTCCCAGTTCACGTCCAGCGTCCTTGGATGTTGGATGAGTTGGGTACACACGTAGGTGAGGTGGGCCCTGCTCAGGTGGGCCACCACATGATAAATGGTATGGGTATAACACATATAAAGTGGGCCCCACTTATAAATTGTTTGGATAAAATACATACTTCATGGTGGGGTCCATCCTGATGGGCCACACCAACACATCATCATCACATGAAAAGAAAATGAAAAAAAAAGAGAGGGAGAAATAGAGAAAGAGAGTGGGACACGCCTGATGGAGGGACCCCCACACTATGGGCCCTCCCTTGCAATCAATCTTACATCAAGTGGGTCTATCGAAATCAAAAATCAATGGTGAAGATCCTTTCCCCACCAATATAGACGGTCTAGATGACCTTTAATGCAAGAAAATAAACATCATGATGGGGTCCATGGAGATTGGCCCCATCATGGAATGATCATGATGATCAAAGTGGGCCATCGGCCACATCTTAGGGTCCCAAGTGAGATCCAAACCATTGATCGGTATGCCTCACTTGGCCCATCATGAAAACATGAAAAACTAGCCTATAGAAGCACCCACCGTTCAATCTTCTTGCTCCCTTGGCTTCCTTAGCTCCTTAGCTTCAATTCCAACGGAGGAGATGAGGTTTGGATGGTTGAGATGAGAGATGAAGGGGTAGGAAAGTGGGCCACCTTTGTTGCTTGGGAAAGCTTGGAGAGGCTCATACGTATGGTGCTCTCTTGCTTGGGAAAGTGAATTGAAAAATGAAGGAGAGAGAAAATTGTAAAGGGAGAGAGAGAGTGATGGGTGATGGAGTGATGGATGTGGTGAGTGATGGGTGTAAGGGACTTTTTGACTTTTGTGGCAAATGGTGTAAGAAAAGTATGGGCTTTGTAAGAACTTTTTGACTTTTGTGGTTGCTTGGGAATGGGTGAAAGGTGATGTGTACTTGACATGATGGGATTGATTGATTGATTGATTGATGTGAAAAGCCGTAGAGATTCTCTCAGAATTTGTATGTGTGACATTTTCCTCGCACCGAACGCTAGCCCACATCTCCTGACCAGGGTATTGGATCGGCGCGCGAGTCGCGGCATCGGAACCGCTGTGACGGCACGGTCACTATGGTACAAGTCTCGATTTGAATCGATTCAGGTTGACAGCGTGTGAATCAAGGTTGTACGCAAATGCCGGTTAAGGGTCGAAGGTTACCGAAATTTGACCGGGAAGATCGTGGAATCCTACGGAACGGTACGGACTAAGATACATGTCTTACAATGGTCATAACTCCAATGGGCCCAGTGACCCATTTGTCGAGTTCAGTTTTGACTCAATCCAACACCTATGGCCAACTAAGTTTTACTTCGACTTAGCCCAGCTGGCTGTCACTGAGTTCAACTCAAACTTGGCCCAGCTACTGTCTCTGAGTCCAGCTCAGACTCGGCCTAGCTGTTATCTCTGAGTTTAGGTCAGACTCAGCCCAGCTGGCTGAGACGACCCTACCATACCATGTGGCATTTGGCCAGCAAGAGTTAGGTCTCGGCCATAACTCTGGGCAGTTGTTACCATGGCCAGGAGAGTCATTCTTTGCCATATGAGTGGCAGGTGGAGCTAGAGGGCAAACCTAACCATCGATCACGGAGGTGAGGGCATTTGGACGTTACTTGGACTGTTCTGCGCATCATTGGGATGCCTTATCACTTGCACAGCTATTGCAATGGGTCGGGTCGACACCACTCTTAATGAATTAGTGATTCCAGTAGTCGGATCAGCATCCCGATCTCCTTCTGCTTCCCTTTCTCCTTTCTTTTCCTCAACCAGATTCCACCGTGCCTGGGCCTGACTCAATACAGCCTGAGCCCAGCAAACTCAGTTTGGCTCGATTCAAACTCGGATGGGAGTGCAACAGTGCACTCACCCGCTCTCCTCTCTCAGCCTTTCTTTCTCTCTGGCTATGGTGATGCTGGTCTGCACTGACCCAACTTGACCTGAACTGACCGGGTCAACTTGGTGCAGTGCGACACCGAGTTTACTCACCTTTCTCCCCTCCTATTTTCTATCTCCCTCCCTCTCTTTGATTCCCACTCTCCCTCTCTATCTCTTGTAGTGGTTCTATTGGTCTGTACTGACCCAACTCGATTCAAGTTAAACATGTCGTGTTGGTGCAATGCGGCACTGAGCTCACTATTCCCGCATTCACTGTCTCTTTTTTTCTATTTCCCCTCTCTATGCCCTTGGTATGAATCCTAAGACACACGCTATCCTTTTATAGCTGAGAGGAGTACTTGCATGGTCCATCCAACGACTGAGATAGGTGGCTGCATTCACGTTCCCACCTTAGTTTCCTGGATGTATGAAGTCCATCTATCATGAAGGATGGATTCCTGATAGTGGGACCCACCGAAAAAGTTTTTTATTTTTTTATCAAGCTAAGGACCCATTCCATCGTGGTGGGTCTGTCGACTCAACGGATAAGAGGACAAGGCCTCCAATGACATTTTTCTCTTATCCGATTAAAGTGGTGATCCAGTCCATTTGGATGGATCAGATGGGGCCCCTGATCACTGTGGGGCCCACTTATCTCGTTAGTAATCACGATCTTAATATCATCTCCTGAGAAATTCAGCCACAACCTTTTTCTCACAGATAAGAAGCTTTGATTGAATAGAGCCGTTGCGAGCCTCGCAGGGACGTCTGAGATTAGTTCACAGAACTCGGGGAGGGGCTCGGATCGTGCCAACGTGATTGCCCAAAGTGGAAAGGTTCCCCATGCCTTTTTTTATCTCCCAGCTGGTTTTTCACCCTTTTTTGGCATTGCAGGAAGTGTTGAGAGATGCTCCCATCGAACGGTAGAGGTTAAAAGCAAGCTGATGTCTGAAATCATTGACGTGACAGCCACCCAACTCTCATTGTTAGAGGGAGATTGACGTACGCCATTGTTTAGTCTCTTCCTAAGTGCATGCATGATTGCATGGGTTTGCCTGGTCAACATGGGTCTAGTCGGATCTACTGTCCAGTCAAGATGGATGGTCCTGATCATGATGGTGGGCCTTAGTTTGGGTGGACGAGTATCGCTTGATTCGAATCTTAGGTTGGCGGTAAAGCGAGAGAGGAGTTCTCCTCCCTTTTGTAATTTCTATCGGGTCAAATGTTGTTTGACCCGATGCCGCGTTCGGTGTGTGGCGGGTGCACATCTCCGGTGCACACACGCCACGAATGTGAGGCCCACCGTGATGTTTGTGAGAGATTTGCTCCAACCATCTTCTTTGATGGCCACAATTAGGGCCCTAGGTAGAAGTTTGCCAATATCTAAGGCTCCGGTGAACCGCACTATGCGATCCTTGACTCTATATTAGTAGATTTCTAACAATCCCATGGTTGGATTGGTTTAAAATTGCTATTCAATTGTCATACGGTACCCTTAGTAATAGTGGCTATTTAGTTAGTTATTTGTTAGCTCCCTTTTGGGATATTTTTTATTACAATATTTTCTTTTCTTTTCGCTTTATAATTGGATGGTTGTCCCACTGGTGAAGGTTATTCTGAATATGAGGTGGTTGGTTGTTAGGTTTATCCACGTGCCTAGTGCATGGTCTCATTTAGTTTCTAGGAGACTTATGTGACTTGTCCAGGTGTTGATGGATGGTTTCAACAAACGGTCGAAGGTTTCTCCCTATCTTGGTTTAAGTTTGAACCATTTATTAATTAGGTTCACAGTTATACTAGCAAGGGTTTTAATGGTAACACCCGTGTACCAGAGGTGCGAGGTGTTACAGTGATCAGAGACTAGTGGTATTGCAAAGCTACCTTCCAACTATTGGAACTTTAGGAATTGGAGAGTGGTCCCATGCTTTGAAAAAAAATTGAAAAAGTCATTGGAAACTCGTCGAAATAGAAAGAATGATGCAGTATGCACGCTAAAAACTTGTCGGAGTGGGTTCAAGGTCTGTGGGAGGAACGATCTAACAATATTTTATAGTGTTCACTCCTCTCTTTAAATTTTTTTAGAAAAAGACAAATGGGATCCAAGCTTCAATCTTAGCCCCACATATAGGTTTTCTGACCATTTTGATGAGGCCCACCGTAAATATATGATGAAATCCACTCTAACATTTGAGCATGAATTTAATTTCAGGGCATGACCCAAGAACAAGGGAAGATAACATCAATGGTGGACCATACCAAAGAAAACAACTTGGAAAGAAAGGCCACCGTCAAATGCATTTGGGGTCCATAAAGGTCTCAGATGAAGATGAAATCAATGACTTTTGAGGTATCGGGATGCCATGAATGAAACGAATGGATCGGATCTCTGAAGGAGTGGGTCCAATCACGGTATAGTGGGACCTACTATTTATTTATTTTTTTTAAAGACTTTTCAACTTTAGAGACAAGCTTTTGCCATATATCTATCGGCTGACAAAATGACATTTTTGTCCTTAAAAGCTACAAAAAATATCCTAAAGCTAGAAAATAAGAGTTTCGAAGACAGTCCAAAATTTTCATCATGTCATACCTTAGGGCCATTGTTATAATGAAAAAACCAGAATTTCGTCATAGATTCTTGGAGGTGGATTAGGTGTGGCCCCGCCTCACCTAGGAAGCGAATTGGCTAGTGTACCACACACCAGTGATCTAACTGGTGTGTTGATGTACCAAGTTTATGGGTCCCATCATGAGGTATGTATTACATCCAAATTGTCCATCCATTTGGCATGCTCGTTGTAAGGCTTAAGATGAAAAATAAGACATATCTAAAGATCAAGTGGACTACACCGAAAAAAGCAGTGGGGGATTGAACTCTCCCATTGAAACCCTTTTAGAGGTCACAAAAGTTTTGGATCAATATGATATTTGTTTTTCCTCTTCATCCAAGTTCTTTTGACCTTATGAACAGATTGGAGGGAAAATAAATGGTATGGTGGCCCTACAAATGTTTTAACGGTGAAAATCATTATCCCGCTGCTATTTTTGGTGTGGTCCATTTGAGCATTGGATATGACTCATTTTTGGACTCATTCTCTAAAATGATATCGAAAATTGGATAAATGGTGTGGATATAATAAATACATCATTTTGGGGGCCATGTGACTTTGATCTCCTTTGAACTGTTCGTACAACTCTGGAGCTCGAGGAGTGTCAGCCCTCATATTCGCACGACACGTACCTACAGTAGCTTGATTGCGGTGTGTGGTACACCAGCCAATCCGCTTTCCCTCACCCAATATGGTGCGAAAGCGGATTGATTGGTGTACCACGCACCAGCGATCTAGCTTGTTAAGCTCGTATCCTATTCCGTACCATTCCATAGACTCTCATGATCCTCCCCGTCGAATTCCGGCAACCCACGACCTATAATTGGCATTTGCGTACGATCCTAAGTCATATCCCGTAGATTTGAGTCAGCTCGACCCGAGACTTGTACCCTTACTACCGTGCTGTTGCCACAATTCCAATGCCACGTCTTACATGCCAATGTGATACCCAGGCCAGGAGTTGTAAGTCCGCATTTATTTTGAGAAAATGCCGCGCATTGCAATTCCGAGAAGAGAATCTATACAATCTATCAAATTAATCTCATCAATCAATTAAGTACAACACCCCTCCCTCTCTTACCAACAAGGCATGACAACCCATACCTCTCCCATCCAAAGTCAACTCTCTCTCTCTCCACCCATCCCTTCCTTACACCCATCACCATCCCTCTCTCCAATCCATCACTCTCTCTCTCTCTCTCTCTCTCTCTCTCTCTCTCTCTCTCTCATTTCTCTCTTCACTCCCAATTTACCAAGGGAGCAATCTTCCAAGCCTTCCAAGGAGAGAAAGAACCTTAAGTGTGGCCCACTCCCTACCACCCAATCTCCTATCCTAGCCATCTAACCTTCACCATCCTCCATCAAAATCAAAGCCAAGGAGCTAAGGAAGTCAAGGGACCAAGGAGTGATATAGGTGGGTATTCATAGGGCTAGATTTTGATTTTTAATTTTGGGTCCACTCAATTTTTGGGGCCTATCTTGATATATGCATTGTAGTTGCTAAAGGAGCTCATAGTGGGGGAGCTCCTCCACTACACGCCATCTCTCTCTCTCTCTCTCTCTCTCTCTCTCTCTCTCTCTCTCTCTCTCTCTTTTTCCTTGTATAATGGCCCACCTGTGATGATCATGAACATTAGTCACGCTGTCCCATTATGGGACACCCTTTGTAAGACTCGTATCCTAATCCATACAATTCCGTAGGCTTCCGCGGTCCTTCTGATCAAATTTTGGCAACCCTCGACCTGTATCAGACATTTATGCACGATCCTAAATCGAGTCCTACATACCAAAGTTGGATCGACCTGAAACTTGTGTCTTAGCGATCACGCCATCGCCGCGGTTCCAATACCGTGACTTGGGCACCGAACCGATACCCGGGCCAGGGGATATGGGCTCGCGTTCATTCCAAAGAAACGCCGCGCGTTACGAATTTCGAAGGAATTTCTACAATATGTCTCATCAATCAATGAATCAAGTACACCCCATACCTCAAGTACAAGCATCCATCCCTCCTTTTTCCACAAGTCAACTCTCTTTCTCCCCTACCCATCCCTCTTTTACAAATTTCAAACAAAATCTTACCTCTTCATCTCCTTTCCTTACAACCACCACTCATCCATCCCTTCATTCGTTATTTCTATCTCTCTCTCATTCTCTAGCAACTTCCTAAATCCCATGAGAAATATCCAACAACCAAGCTCTCTCCCAAAAACTAAGTGTGGCTCACCCCTCTCATCTCAGATCTCAACCATTCATTCATCATTTACCTCCATCAACATTGAAGGCAAGGAGCTAAGGAGGTTAAGGGATCAAGGAGGAGTGTAATAGGTGGGTGATCTACCCTTGATTCTTATTTTAGGGCCTACTTGTTGGTGAGACCCATTTTGATGTATGTGATGTAATCATAAGGGGCCCATAGTGGTGGGGTCCCTCTATCACTGTCTCTCTCTCTCTCTGTCTTTCTTTGTATGATGATGATGATGATGAAGGGGTGTGTGGCCCATCTAGTGTGTGTGTCTCCCACCATGAAGCATATATTTTATCCATGCCATTCACCTTCATGTGGGACCCTCCTGATGGATGTGTTGGATTTACACCATCAGCCCATTAGTGGGCCTGAACGGAAGGAAAAATACAAATATCAGGCTAATCCAACTAGGTGGGCCACGTACATGTGGGACCCACCATGATGCCTGTGTTGTATCCAACTGTCCAGTGTTTAGGGACGCTGGACGTGCCCAGCCATGAGGAGTGGCGAATAGTGTAGTGTGAACTAACGTTGGGGTGCACTAACCAGCAAGGTTTGGGTGGGCCGCTCATGTAGGCCTCACCTTGACGTATGAGCCTGATCCACACCATCCATCCCATTCTCCTGCCCATTTTAGCCGTTGAGCCGAAATATGAGGCCAATCCTATTATAGGGCGGGCCATACCTTAGGAGATAGTGGTTTTACCGTTAAAATTCACCCTGATGCTTCTATACACCAAAACATATCACATATTGGGCTTGATGGGTCTGTCTTGAGCTGTGGAAGCTAATGGGGGGGGGGGGGGGGGGGGGGGGGGGGGGGTGGATTTTACTAATGCTGGCCCCACCTAGGAAAAACCTCAAAAAAAAAAAATTATTTTTTAAAATATAACTATAGCAGGCATTGCTGCTAACATGCAACAACGTCCTGTTGCTGCGCCATTAGATGGGAGGGCAGGGACGGGACCGTGGGTCCCGGCCACCATGCATGTGTTCCATCTATGCCGTCCAGCCAGCTGGGCTGCTGGATGGCCAGTGGATCCCACCCCTTGATGTCTGTGTTACATCAAACCGTCTATCTAGTTGGCGAGTTGTCTTAGGGCTTAAGGCCAGTGAAGCAGATCTACCTATCAAGTGGACCACCCAACAAAAGCAGTGAGGATTGAACGTCTGCCATTAAAACCCTGGTTGGGGTCACAGAAGTTTTGGATCCGTATGAAATTTATTTTCCTCTTCATTCCAGGTCTGCTGACCTTATCAACAGATTGGGTGGACAATAAACATTATGGTGGGCCCCACGTGGGACCCATTGATGTATGTGTTCCACACTTTGGCCCCCACCATGGTGCATGTGTTGCATCCAAATCGTCCAACCATTTTGGAAGATAATTTTAAGGCTTGAGACTACAAAAATGAGGCAGATTTATCAGGTGGACCACACTATAGAAAGTAGTGGAGGGATGAATGCCTATCATTGAAATCCTTTGAACCTCGACAGTTTTGGGTTAAATTAATATTTATTTTTCCTCCCAACCAGGTCTTTGTGACCTTACAATAGACTGGATGGAAAATGAACTTGATGGTGGGCCCTAGAATTTTATAACAGTGAAAATCATTATCTCTACTGCCATCTATGATATGGTCCAGTTGATCTTTTGATGCAATTCATTTGTTTGTGTGTGTGTGTGTGTGTATGTATGTATATATATATATATATATATATATATATATATATATATATATATATATATATATATATATATATATATATATATATATATATATATATATATTTCTAAATAGTTGAGTTGGGTTTGACCTTTTTGAATTGGCCCATTCGACTCAGCCCATTCGACTCGACCCATTTTGATCAGCCCATTCGATCGGCCCGTTTGGTCGGCCAATTTGAATTGGCCCATTTAATCGGCCCATTTGCTGTACATGAGGCTCAATAAGATGTATGTGAGACCTATGTGTAGGCCGAATGTGATGTATATGAGTCTCATTGCTATGTGAGATTCCACCATGATTTATGTAATGATGTTCATGGCAGGTCGCGCCTTGGGAACAATGATGGTTTGAGGTCCACATTATAAGGATGATGTTGATTAAATGTCGCATTTTCACTCTTCTTAGGGCCCATTGATAGGCCTATACTTGTAGTGTGTAGGCTGTCTAGGCCCATCTTCGCTATGAACAGAGTCCATCACCATATAACATGTTTACTATAGATCCATAATTCATGCTCATACGCATCATATGTATGCTTGATATGAGGAGTGACTGATCATAGCATATGCCCTCGGGCAAATTGTTTATGGTCTCTCTGATAGGCAGAGTTGCCTTACATGAGCGCACGGTA
Source organism: Magnolia kwangsiensis (assembly GCA_037074715.1). Taxonomy (NCBI): domain Eukaryota; kingdom Viridiplantae; phylum Streptophyta; class Magnoliopsida; order Magnoliales; family Magnoliaceae; genus Magnolia; species Magnolia kwangsiensis. The sequence goes on along the minus strand of CM073571.1, from coordinate 50,833,575 downwards.
CGCGCAGGATTATTGCATGTCTGGTAGAGTGATTCATGCACTTGCATTTATGTGATTGTGATTATTGTATGCCCTAGCGACATCAAGGTCATAGCATCCACAGAAACATCGTGGGTGGCTGGATTGGATACCGAAAATATTATTTCTAGCATCAGGGCACCATAAATGTCTCTGAAGGAAAATTTCTAAACCCGATAGTACCAAAAGATGACTCCAACGTATAGACCGAGTGGACACATGAGCACATGAGGGCTGAATACCAAGAGGTCGCGTCTCTCACTATGTCATGGTCGGTTGGAAAGGGGTGTGGCCTTACTCGCCCGAGGGTAGGGGGCATTACTATGCTGAGTTTGACAAACTCATGAATAGGTCCACTATCGACATGCCAGGTAGATATTGGCAGACTATTGGCCAGGCGGATTATGAGGTTTCTTACGCTCACTTGGACTGTGCGCCTAGGAAAGGGGCAATGTCATTTGGAGTGTACTAAACCCCATGATTATCTAGAATGAGAATTGTACTGATATCGATCTAATAAGCTGTATGAGGATTTGGATGAGGATTGGCATGCTTAAGTTACATCTCGCATCGCATGGTCTCGATATGGCCGATAACATTCACATCCTGCATTACATAGCCTTGGTACGGCTGATTGCATTCATGTACTCATCAGAATGATTTCACATTACTTTAACCTTACATTTTGAGTACGCTCATATTGCGCGCACACTTATACCGCCCTCTAAGCTTTCTATAAGCTTATGCACGATTGATGCGTGCAGGTGACGTTAAGACGTAGCCATACCCTCGTCGCAGTTGGAGTGTTCAGTCAAGCTTCTGGAGTTTCTATTATTATTTTGTATTTCTCTCTCATACGCATGGAATTCAAAATTTTTTATCATAGTGGATTTTATGGTGATGTTTTTGTGGTTATTGTTCATGGGTTATGCTTATGGTTATGCTTATACTAAATCAAAAGTATGTTTGAAATCCTCCTTATAGAATTCCAAGATTGGAACCTGGTGTATGGGTGCCGGGAGCCGAGAATGAGGTACTATGGAGACTGTTGATACCGAATTTGACGATCAGGAATTTTGTGAGCCCGATTTCCAAGTTTAGGGTGTGATACCCTTGCTGCCCAAATTGGGGCCCATATTACAACCCACCTTGACAGCTACCCTGCTATCCATTTTGGGACAGGCCTGGACGTCGAGAAAACATGAATATCAGCTTGATCCAAACAGGTGGGCCACACCACGTGCACCCATCTAATGCAGTGTTCTATCCATGCAGTCCAGTCCCTGGATGCTGGATGGAAGGACTATACAAATATCAAATTTATCTAAATCTCTGGTGGGCCACCACGTGGACCCACCTAATGCAAATACTTCATCCACATCTAGTCACTGGACATGGACCCCACATGCTGTAAGTGTTTTATCCACGCTGTACAAGAATGGTGGGGCCCACGAGCGATGTATTTGCTTCATTCCCACCGTCCATATGTGGGATGTGGCGCCTGCCTTGATATATCTAGAATTTCCAGATCGTCCAGGTCGCGGGACCCACCTGCGTGTGATTTATCCACTCCATCCATAGCTTGGATGTGGAGCCACATGACGCACATGTTTCATTCACACTGCCCCTCCTGAGGCAGATTCAAATCTCTGGTGGGCCACATATGTGGGACACCCACCTTGATGTATATATTCTATATCTGCACCGTCCATCTGGATGGTGCAGTGTGGCGTGCACCATGATGTATCATCCAGGCCTTCCAGGGCCTGGATGCTGATGTTCGGAAAAAAAGAAAGAAATATAATAATGTATATTATATATATAATACATACATATATATATGTATATCATGTGGGACCCACCTGATGGAAAGCTGATTGGCTGGTGTACTTTACATCAGCTATATAGCTGATGTATTGACGTTAGCAAGTTCTGTGGGTCCCACGTGATGTATGTATTTCACTCCATGTTGTCCATCCATTTCATCCATGCCGTCAATCTGCGTGGGCCCCACCAACAAAGTTCGATGGGTTTGATCATGAGGTGTATTATATCCAAACTGTCCATCTAAGGGACGGTGGGTCAGCAGCCCAACCGCATTTAGCTGCTATGCCAGCAAGCTATAGGTCTGATCATGATATATGTGTTTTATCTGCATTGTCCATTCGCTGACCTACTGGATGAAAAGGAAACACAAATATTGCCTTGATCTAAAGTTGGTGGGCCACACTAATGTGGACCCCACCTTGATGCATGATGCACCCATGCTATCCATCTGTGGTGACCCACCGTGATATGTGTATTTTATTCCCACCATCCAGTACTAACGGTGGGGTCCCACGTGATGTATGTGTTGTAAATCCACACCGTCCCACCATGGACGGTGGGACTTACCATGATGCATGTGTTTCATATCCACGTCATCCGTTCATTTTGCTGGACACAGGGCCCACCTTCCATATGTACTGGGCCCACCTGATGTATGAGGCCCATTGTGATATATTTATGACCCATGCAATGCGGCCCATTATGATGTATATATGGCCCATAAGTGAGGCACGATGTGTTGTATATCAGGCCCATGTGATGCAGCCTATGGTGATGTATATGAGGCACATTGTGATGTGTATGCTGCCTATATTTGAGGCTCATTGTGATGTGTATGTGTATTAGGCCCATGAGATGCGGCTCATTGCGATGTGTAAGGCCCATAGGTTGTGGCCCATTGCGATGTGTATAAGGCCCTGAGATGTGGCCCATTGTGATGTATATGCGGCCCGTATTTAAGGCCCATTATGATGTGTATTAGGTCCATGTGATGCGGCCCACGTGACCTATATTAGGCCCATTGTCATGTGTATTAGGCCCATGAGGTGCGGCCCATTGCGATGTGTAAGGCCCATGGGTTGTGGCCCATTGCGATGTATATGAGGCCCTAAGATGTGGCCCATTGTGATGCATATGCGGCTCGTATGTGGGCCCATTGTGATGAGTATTAGACCCATGTGATGCAGCTCATGTGATGCGGCCCACGTGACGTATATATGGCCCATATGATGAGGCCCATTATGATGTATATGTGGCCCATAGTGAGGCCAGATGTGATGTGTATTGGTCCATATGATGAGGCCCGACATGATGTATATGAGGCCCATATGATGAGGCTCGATGTGATGTATATTGGCCCGTATGATGAGGCCCGATATGATGTATATGAGGCTCATGTGATGAGGCCCGATGTGATGTATATTGGCCCATATGATGAGGCCCGATGTGATGTATATAAGGCCCGTATGTTGAAGCCCATTGAAAAGTACATTAGGCCCTTGTGTGAGATCATGGGCCTCACTATATTTTAGGTTTTATGTGGGCCACTCTTTGGGAGCAATGTTGGTTAAATGTCCATATTGATGGACAATGATGGTTAAATGTCCACATTGTGACCTTCCCTTAGGCCCTTTGTTAGGTCGATTATCGATACTGATTATGAGTACGTGATAGTATAACATCATGACACATGCCCATACACATCATCTGCATGCTTGATATGAAGAGTGATTGATCATAGCATATGCCATTGAGCAGATTATTATGAGACTCCCTGATAGACAGAGTTGGTACTCACAGATTTGATGCATGATTGGATGGTATGACTCATGCATCTCGTATTTGGGAATATAACTACTGTACGTTCTAACGATAACAGGGTTGTAACCTCCACAAGCATATCGGGATATCCAGATGGGACACCGGAAATCTTTTTTTACATAGGGTGCTATAGATGTCCATGGGTGAAAGTCCCTAAACCTCCATGGCTAGGAGATGCTCTAACGTCTATACTAAGTGGATATATGAGCACCCGAGTGCCGAATACCAGTAGGTCGTGTCTCTCACTGTGTCGTGGTCGGTTGGAAGGGGGTGTGGCCTTACTCACCTGATGGTAGGGGGCATAGCTAGGTTGAGTTTGACCAGCTCGTAAATAGGTCCGCTATCAACGTGTCGGGTAGATATTGGCTGACTACTAGCCAGTCAAATAGTGAGCTTTTTTTCACTTGCATGGTTGTGTGCCCAGTGGGCGGTGATCTGTGTAGAGTGTACTAGACCCCGGTGATGATCCTAGAGATGTACAGTACTAATATGTAGACTTATTGAGTAGGAGTTGCATACTCAGCATTTTATCCATTCATTTATTCATTCACTATCCACTTGGGCTGGTGGTGCATAACTAATTGTTATGTGTACATTCGCAATGACCAGAATTTCGATTGGGGTGCGCGACTAACCTGAGATCAGGAGTTTACCATATTAATTCTTACTATCCAAATTTAGGTATGGGACTGCTTTGGATAGAAGTCCCTTGTGATGGACCCCATAGCCTATAAACTACGTACTATCATCCCAACTTCACACTCCAACTTGGTCATTTCATTCGCACTGCATATTGCATTACATCCGCAGTATATGACATTTTGGGTTGCTATGTTTCTGCATTTATATGACCTAGATGAGGCTGACAATATTCATGGACTCATTAGGATTTGCATATTACATTGCATTCTCAGTATATGATATTTGACTTATTATGTCTTTGCATTACATAGCTGATCTACATTGCTTCCTCAGTATATGATATTTGGCTTACTATGTCTCCGCATTTCATAGCTGATCTACATTGCTTCCTCAATATATGATATTGGCTTATTATGCTTTTGTATCGCCTAGCCTTGACAAAGCTGATGGTATTTATAGACTTACCAATATGTTTTCGCATTACTCTAATATTGCATACTTGGCATTTACCTTGCGCACACACTTACAACACCCTTTAAGCTTTTTATAAGTTTATGCATGATAAATGTGTGCATGTGACGTTAGGTTGCAGCAGCGTTGAGCTTGGAGCGTGCAACGGTCTTCTGGAGCTTTGATTTTCAATATATGCATATTTTCCTTTCAGCACTGTATTCAGCTATTTATATTAGTGGATATGTGATGATGATGTTGGCATTGTGATTCGAGTAAACTTGTGGTTATGCTTCTTATAAGATAAATCTACGTTGGAAAATCCTTCTTGTAGGATCCCAGGATCGGAATCTGGCGTATGGGCGTTAGGAGCTGAGAATGGGATACTACGGAGGATATCGGCACCGAATTCGGCGATTGAGAATTCTGTGAGCTCGGTTTTCGAGTTTGGGGGTGACATAGCTGGTGTGTGGACGTCAGCAAGTTCTGTGAGTCCCATCATGAGGTATGTGTTATATCCAAGACGTCCATCCATTTTTTGAGCTAGTCATAAGACTTGAGCTGAAAAATAACATAGATATAAAGATCAAGTGGACCATGCTGCAAAAATCAATAGGCGATTAAACGTCTACCATTGAAACCCTTTTGGGGTCACAGAAGTTTTCGATCAATAGGATATTTACTTTTCCTTTTCATCCATGTCTTTGTGACCTTATGAACAGATTAGATGGAAAATAAACATTACAGCGGACCTTACGACTGTTTTAACGTTGAAAATCATTATCACTGCTGCTATTTGTGTGATCCATTTGAGCTTTGGATATGATTCATTTTTGGCTCATGCTTTAAAATGATCTCAATAAATGGATGGACGGTGTGGATATATTAAATACAACATTTTGGGGCCCAAGTAACTTTGATCTCCTTTGAACCATTTGTACAACTTGGAGCTCGAGGAATAGAGGTGTACATGAGTTGAACCGAGTCGAGCTTGGCACAACTCAACTCAGCTCAGCCACTAGCTGAACTCGGCTCAAACTCAACTCGGCTCAGTCCTCGAGCCTGACTGGCCAGCTTGGCTTATTTTGGTCAGCAGCTCAGGCCAGTTCGAGCTGAGTTCGAGCCAAGATCGAGCCGAATTCTCATGTGCAGCATTTTCACAAACACATGAACTGCACATATAATTTCTCACTGTATGTAAAATAACAATAGTGGTTTTATATGTATTTCATTAAACACTCAGTAGGCAACATCAAAATCAATATACAAGGGTATTTGTATAATATCCATACCTTCCTCACCACTGTCCGACACTTCATTGAGTCATTTCATCAAACACTTGTTGAGCAACATCAATATCAAAATAATCGAGTCACCCAACTAGTTCAATCCGAGTTCAATTCGAATTGGGGTTCAATCCGAGTTGAGTCAAGCTCGGGCAAGCTCGAACTTGATTTGAAATTTTTTCAAGCTAAAAAAATCAACTCAACTCAGCTTGAACTCAGTTTCGAATCAAGTCAAATCAAGCTTTTTCAACTCAAATCGAGCTAACTAACCGGGCTAACTCGGTTCGTGTACAGCCCTATCGAAGAGCGTCATCCCTTGTCTTCGTGGAAACGGATTGGTTACTCCCTTGGCCACCGGCCGATGGCTAGTGGTCAGTGCTATGTGGCCCCACCATAATGTATGTGTTTCATCCATACCTCCATCTAATTTTCCAGATCATTTTATGGGACAAGACCAAAAATGAAGTAGATCCCAATCTCAAGTGGACCACATTACTGGAAATAGTGTTGAATGATTGTTGACCATTAAAAACCTTCTGGGGCAATAAAAGTTTTGGATCAAGCTGATTTTGGTTTTTACCGTCATCTGGGCTGTAAAACCTAATCAACAGATTGGATGTCAAATAAACAGTACAGTGGGCCTTAAGAGGATTTTAATGTTAGATATCCAATTACTATTGTTTTCCTGTGGTGTGGTGCACCTGTGATTTATATCCATCTATTTTTTAAGATAAAGCCCTAAAATGATATGTAAAATTGGATGAACGGAGTGGATGAAACACATGCATCATGGTCCCACGGAGCACCGACCACCAGCCCCCGGGGTGGCGGCAAGGGGAGTAGCCAATCCGTTTCCCGTCTTCGCACGACACGTACTCACGTCAGCTATATCGCTGGTGTGTGGCACATCAGCCAATCCACTTCCACACGATGCCGGCCAGGCCGTGGCCCAGCTTGTTGTATTTGTAGTATATCCACGGCGTCCATCCGTTTTTCCAGCTTTTTTTTTTAGCACATGATATAAAACATTATGCAGATCCAAGTCGCAGGTGGACCACACCACAGGAAAAAAGTGGTGATTAAACGCTGACCTTTAAAAACTTTCTAGGGTCCATTGTAATGCTCATTTTCCATCCAACCTACTGATGAGGTCGCATAGACATGAACGAAGAGAACACAAATATTATCATATTATCTTGATCTAAAACTTTTATAGATAAGTCTTTAATGTGGGTGTTCAATCATCACTTTTTCCTATGGTGTGGTCCATCCGAGATTTGGATCCAAAATATTTTTGGGATTATGATCTAAAATGATCTGAAAAAATGGATGGACGGCGTGGATAAAACAAATACATCATGGTGGGGCCACAAAGCTTTTTCATTAGCAAACAGTACTGACGCCGGTGGTGTGTGCTACATCACGCAATCCAAGTCTGAGAGCCAGTATGAAATGTTGGATTCGCGTACGGATGATTCTACTCAACCTCTTACGTGGGGTTCCGTGCACCGCATGACGAATGGTACATTTCACTCTCTTGTCGGCAAATGTGGATCCCACATTATGATGATCCATCAGGTCTTTTCTAATATAATTAATATGAGCGGTCCATTTTCTACATATTGATAAGTTGATTGGGTCACCCGGTCAAAGTTATTTTTGAGAAGGATAGAAAACAAGGGTGGTCTCATGATCGACCGTCCTAATCAATGTTCGGAACTTTTCTAGCGTAATCAATATGGACCATTCATTTCCCTGGCCATTGATTTGATGGTTAGTATCATCTGATCAAAGTTTTAAAAGGGATGGGCAATCAAAGTGGGCCTTACATGATGGATGGTTCGAACCAATGATCAGACCTTTTATGGCATTATCAACATCGACAATTCATTTTTCCTAACCACGGTTGGATGGTTAGAATATCCGGTTAAGGCAATTTCTGAGAGGAAAGGAGAAAGGACCATCAAAGGTAGCCCCTCATATGGATATATCATATTAATTACATAACTATAACCATTAGTCAGATGGTTACGATTATCCCATCAAATGATTTTTTAGTGGGATGGGAAATCAAAGGTAGAACCCACATGATGAACATCCTATGTCAATGATCGGACCGCAAACACTAGTTGTATTGTAACATTCCGAAAATTAGGGGGTCGAGCAAAAATCCAACTGCCGAGTTCTAAAATGTTATTTATGCAACATAGATATGTATGATTGAATGTTGTCTGTGATAACGCATTAAACATGAGTGAGATTAAGCTAGAACAGCATATCATACTCCAGAGACGGTTAAATTAACAAGCGGAAGACTGTGATAATATGTATAACATATATAAACTGTTGTATGCCTCCAGAGTGTGGATATGTTACCAGGTTATATACATACATGTATACTCCAAAAGTAGACAAAACGAATATACATGAGTGCGCTAAAAATATAAAATGACAAGTGTCAAAGTATCTAATCAACCTCCCTGTAATCCCATCAATCAGAACACGCATAAAGGAGGGATCCTCCTAATCATCATCAAGTCCAGCTCCGCCTCGCAGGCCGCGCCATCATTTGCAATCACAAAAGGGTCTGGTGGGTGTCCAGGAACACCGTCCCTAACGTGGGAGTGAGTAGCTAACTCAGTGGAATAATAGAGCAAAGATTAACATGTTCTCAAATCAATCATGCGATAATAGTAAAGCAATAAATCAAACATTCCTAATACTGTTGTTAATGCAATTATGACATGACGTGATGTATGCCCTCACCGACGATCTCCCTCATACGGCAACATCTTACGACCGCGACATGCCACACTCCCTATAGTGCTCCACATCTTCCAGGCACATGCAATGTTATGGTGATATGATTTTTGAGTTATTATTAGTCCATTCAAACAGCAGGATTGGGAAACTAAGGTACTTCCCTTATATCAATCCCAACACAGATCCTGTCTAGGGTCGTCACTCCTAGTAATCTCATACGATGTATATTTCGTAGGTCGCTGCAAGGGCTGCCAGGGCTGTTGCACGCACTCGTTGCACCGCTCCCCCATCACCTTATCAATACAGGCCTACTGTACTCTACTGCTACTGAAGGGTCGTCGCCTCCTGTAGACTCAGAATATGCTCGCGGTCACTACAAAGGGCTCGTCGCCTGATCAGTGTAGGCCGACAGCTAGAATATAGTGTCCCATACCACCATAATCTGCTCACAAGTCTAGGTGCTCACTAGTCACTACGGGGAGGTTTGTGGCCCCAGCGTAGGCCGACAGCTCGACCACGGTGTCCCATACCACTATGCCCAGCTCATGAGTCCTCGTGGATCAAGGTACCATGGTTAACAGAGTTTACAATGGTAAGTTCAGTACCCTAGGTTCAAGCAGTTATGACTCATGCAGGGTGAACATACATCGGCCAGTCGGGTTACTTGACGGGCTCGACTAGCGCGATCGCATCTCAAGTTGAACGACATGAAGTGCGTAAAACACTTCGCGTGGCCTAACCACTGCCGTCAACTCCAAGCACGACTCGCGTTCATCGACGCGTCGTTCGTGGCGAAGATAAGCTAACCACGAATTCGCTCGGTTATCGACTGCCTGGACTAGGCATAGTCCCAAACACATAGAATCACATCAGCAAATCAAGTGAGAGTATTAGAAATGAAATACAACCACGTGAGCATGTTAACACATGTTATGACATACAACCAGAGTAAATCATCTTACACATGTCTATCACGTATATAATGAAATTATACATAGCACCAACATATAGGACATCATCTCCATCAGCATATTAATTAAGAATTCGATCTCAACTAGCTCATAAGGAAATCATCAAGCACATGTTATAACATACCACTTAAGTGAAACATCAAGCATATGCATTTCATACCAATAATGAAATCGTACATATGACCAACTTGCAGGAAACCATTTACATTAGCAATTTAATTGAGAAATCAATCTCAAATTAATTCATAACACCATTTAATTCAATACATACTAATACAAGCATTTATACAAACACTTACACTACACACTTAAGTCTACATATAGTATGTCGACCCGAAATGCGCATTTAGGCGAATCTCTTCGCCAAACTAATTATGCACGCATTCCTAACATTCTAATGCGACAATAAACCATGTCAATCACATCAGCAAAATATGCATGAAAACAGTACTTCCTACAAATGACTAAAATGCCCTAAATCTCATATTCTTCGTTAGTTTACGAAACAGGAAACGGACAGCCTGTTGTACATGTCAAACGGCGTTGCCGTCAAGAATATACTATTAAACGACATTGAAAGCTTTGGAAACAGTCAATCAAAGCGTCTAATATCCGCACCTTTTCCCTTTTAGGGGTGAGAGTTCGAACGGAGCGTATACGCTTCGTCTACGGCGAATAGAGAACCTAATTTACGAGTTATATCAGTTTACATGCTATGGAACGAAACGAATGCCAAATCAGCAACTTCTAGGGTTATTTCTTACCTGAAAACGTGGAGGAATCGCCGAAAAAGTGCTTGGATCGCGTGGCTTAAACACGTGTAGCAGGTAGCACCAGCAGCAGAAAATTCTCTCCCACCTCTCTCACAATCTCTCACCTTTTCTCTCCCTCAATCTATGGCTTTTTCCCAAATTCGGATGGGAGAGATATGAGAGGGTTTCAACCCCTTTTATAAGCTTAAAAATGCCCGGAATAGGCTCGGGAACAAAGTTCACTTGATGCTTAACCAAAGCGGGGCTGTTTCGGTCCAAAAGATTATTTTTGGTGGTCCCCTGGTCGAATGCGATCGGACTTAAGCTCATGCGTACCAGATATAGCACGTATTAAGTTTTCAGTCCGGCATGGTTCGCAGATCGCACGTGGCGGACCAGTTTCAGTTCAGCGGTCACCGCACGTAGATCAGGGCTGGAAGTCTCATAATAATAAATAAAAAATTTTCCTGATCCAAGGGTGTAATCTGGATGAATTCTGACGGTCAGAACGCTTAATACTGACGTGTCAAGTCGTGTGCCAGATTTGAATTTGAAATTCCAATTCTGTCCCTATTCGCGGTCTCTTTAGTCCGGGCTCAATGAAATAGTCTGTGATTATCGGTTTGACTTGATTTTAGAAATGATTGTCAAGTCCAGCTGGGCGGTTCTAACGGTCTAAGATAGGAAGTAACGGACTTTCGATGCGCGGTCTAAATCCAATACAAGAATTCAAAGTGGTCCAGAGAACAAACCCGCTTAGAGTTTGATCCGAGGTTATAGAGTATTATGGAGTCATACGTTCTACTCGATTTGGGTCTTGTAGAACGTATTTAAAGTGATCAGGGACTGTTTCCCAGCTACTCCAGCGTTGCGCTAGCTAACTTACGCTAAATTTCCATAGGAATTAATCCTAAGTGGTTTCTTTGGCTATGAAATTGGGTTCTGAGCGATTTTTCAGGTGTTTTAGTTGACCCATTGCCTAAGGACGTCAAATCCCAGATTGGCCAAAATCCGGGGTGTTACATGTATGGTTAGGATCAACCGACAAAAGCGATATTTAATAGGACTAGGCAATCAAATGTAGGCCCGACATGATGGATGGTTCGAATCAATGATCAGATCATTTCTACTATGATTAATGGGCCATCCATTCTCAGGTTTGGGCCTACCATCATAGGTCCATTCAAGATTGGGCTTGGCTCTTAATGTTGGGAATTTTATACAGATTAATAATATCTGTATAATGTGGAAACCAAAAATCACTATGATCAGAACTTAAGGACAGGCTGAAGCACGTCTGAAAACGCTGTCCTTAAAGCGTTATTTGCCCCTACTCAAGTGAATTGAGTATGCTGATAGGTTACAGGAAAACAACTTGTAGGATACGACGAGCCTGGTGTGGATCTGCGTTCAGCAAACACAAAGGCCCACCAAATGGAACTCTATTACACACTTTTCTGGCAGTATTACAATGTAAGAAAAAAATTCCAAAAGAAAGAAAAGAAAGAGAAAAAATGGTTTCGACCACTGCACTGGTCAGTTCAAGTCTTCAGCCACTGGTTCAGTTGAACCATTCTAGACCACACCGCTGGTCTGTTCTTCTAGCTAAGGTTCAAGCCTTGCTATATTACTGGAAACACTAGAATATATGAGTGGAGAGGGGCTGACTATCTTAATTCGTATGGGTTTTCTGGAGTGAGTTGAGATGGTTTGGAAACCCATTCAGGCTCTCCTTTTATAGGATAAGGTGGCTAGGGGGTTATGGTCCAGAGACTTAATTTCCATTAAGCCATTTCTGGCTGTTGGAAAACTAGCTATTTTATGGCTGTTTTTGACTGTTGTGCATGGGTCATTAATCCGCTGTATGCTGATTGTTGTGAGACAGCAACTAACCGTTTTCTAGCTGTTGGGCTAGCCATGCAGCAGTTACAGCTGGACCTTGCACTAAATGGCTCAGCTGTTATAGTTTCTGCTGCAAAAAGTCTATTCAGTCCATTTATATATACTGAGAGATTTCTCTCTTAGTTCTCTAGTCTCTCTGCCAACCAGTCACCCGCCATAGCCACTTAGTCGCACCGCGACTCGCACACGTCTCGCTCCGGTTCGCGAAGGGAGAGACCCTCTGTGACACGATGAGCACGTGCGAAGTGCAAAGTGCCCCACTAGCGCCTCTACAGCCACACTGCCTCACATGCCCACGCCCTCGCACCGAGCCCGAGCCCGAGCGCGAGCGCGTGCGCATGCGCGGTGTTCCAGTGCTTCGCACTGGAACACGCAAGTCCCATGGTCCACGGACTAGGTAAGCAAATATTATAGTACTCCACCATTATCATTTAAACTACTTTTTCTTCTTCTCTTTTTCTAATGTGAGACTATTCCCAAAAACCCACAAAAGGTATTTTCCAAACACTTTTTATATATATTATATATTTTTTATAAAATCAATATTTTTTACAACAATCCCCCACTTGATTTTTATAAAAATATATTTTTTTCGGTTAAAAATTTCTGCCAGAATAATCAGCTTATATGCATAAAGAAAGATATCTTCCGATTTTAATCTTCCCTTAGTGTAAGTTCTCAAAACTTTATCGAAATGACTGGTAGCCGCAGCTTTGAACCAGTTATTCCTAGATAACAGAGTCGGAGAAACCACACACATATTCGCTATGTGTTGTTAGAGTTCTCACAATCTTTCTCAACACAATTAAAGGCCGTGTGCTTATCCTAATTCGTGAACGATCCCAAGAGAAAACTCTTAACTCTCATGAGAGACGACACCATCTCTACGTTCATATAGGTGAAATCCTTCCAGTGTCTCCGTTACTATAAGACACTTGTCCTAAAGACTGGATTTCATTAAGAGTTCTAAGACTCAACCCTCTTTCATAACGCTCAACACTTATCTATTATGGATGAGGTTATATAATTTAGTGCTGAAAATTTTTCACATGTCAATGACTTGTTCTTACCCATTAAACCCAAGATTAGAGATTTTCTGACTTTAGGTCGGGTTACCATCACTGGTGGAACTTTGGTTGAAGAGTTTCAACCCCATCTCTCTAAATGTAGCCTTTACTACCTCTCTCGGTAGAGGTTTAGTGAAAGGATCTGTCAGGTTATTACTTGATTTTACATAAGAAATAGCAATGATTCCATCTTTAATTAATTGTCTGACATAATCATGTCGAAGACTAATATGTCTAGACTTACCATTATAAGTGCCGCTATATGCTCTAGCTAATGTAGCTTCACTATCACAATGTAGTGATACAGCCGATATAGACTTTACACAAAAAGAAATTTCTAATAGAAGATCCCTTAGCCACTTAGCCTTTTTGCCTGTTGCAGCTAGGGTTATAAATTCAGACTCCATAGTTGAGTGCGTTATGCAAGTCTGTTTCTTGGATCCCCAAGATACAGCAGCACCTCTTAGGGTGAATACTCACCCTGTAGTAGATTTGTTGTCTCCAGCACTCAATATCCAGCTCGCATCGGTATATCCTTCCAATACGGCAGGAAACTCTGAATAAAATAGTCCTAAGTCTTTGGTTGCTTTTAAGTAACCAAGGACTCTACTGATTGCAATCCAGTGTTCATTACTGGGGTTACTAGTAAACCTACTAAGTTTACTCACAGCATATGCGATATCAGGTCTAATGCATTGCATAGCATACATATGACTTCCTATAGCATTCGCATATTCTAATTGTGCAACTGTTCTTCCAGTATTTTCTTTTAGTTTGATACTTGGATCAAATGAGGTTTTTGCTTCTTTTATATTTAGATGGTTAAACTTGTTTAGTATCTTCTCAATATAATGAGATTGACACAAAGCATAACCCCCACAATATTTTTTAACTTTGATACCTAAGATGGTATCAACTTATCCAAGATCCTTCATTTTAAATACGGAAGAAAGAAACTTCTTTGTTTCAGTTACACCTTCCATTTTATTACTTATTATTAACATGTCATCAACATATAGACAGATAATAATAATATAACTACCATCTACTTTAGAATATATGCATTTGTCAGCTACATTATGCATAAAACCATGAGAAAGTATTTTGGAATCAAACTTCTCATGCCATTGTTTTGGTGTTTATTTTAATCCATACAGTGATTTGACTAATCTACATACTTTGTTTTCATTTCCTGATAGAATGAAACCTTCAGGTTATTCCATGTATACCTCCTCATTGAGGTCACCATTCAGGAATGCGGTCTTTACATCCATTTGGTGGATGTGAAGATGATGTATGGAAGCTAGCGCAAATAATATCCTAATGGATGTTATCCTAGCTACAGGTGAGTATGTATCAAAGTAGTCTATCCCTACTTTTTGTCTAAAATCCTTAGCTACTAGTCGAGCTTTAAAGGTTTGGATAGTTCCATCAGTGTGATATTTCTTCATAAATACCCACTTATAACGTATGGGTTTAGAATTGGAGGTAAGTTTACTAGTTCCCATGTTTGATTTGATAGTATGAATTTCATTTCATCATTTATAGCTTCTTTTTAAAAAGCTGAGTCTCTAGAGGATACAGCTTCATTATATGTTTTAGGATCATCTTCTATAGTTATTACTATAGGTATTTGTCTTATAACATTTTCTCTATTTGCTTCTACTAGATGGAAAATGATGCGTGGTAATTCTATGTAGTCATCTTCAAGACTCTTCTCTATTATTGTTCTTTGACTCTTACGGGGTTCAATAGGAGCTTTCACTATATGTGGAGCTGTGCTATCTGGTTCTCTATTAGGAGTTTGTATTTCATTATCCTTTGACTCCAAGGATAGTGAGTTCTCAAAGAATTCAACGTATCTCGATTCTATAATTGTATTAGACTCCATGTCTAGAAGTCTATAAGCTTTACTATTTTGTGCATATCTTATGAAGGCGTACTTAATAGCTCTTGGTCCTAACTTAGTTCTTTTTGGATCAGGGGTTCTGCAGTATGCAAGACATCCCCACACTTTAAGATATCTTGGGTTAGGTTTTCTACCTCTCCATGTTTTATATGTAGATATTTTATATTTTTTAGACAGAATTCTGTTAATTATATGTCATGCTACAAGCAGTGCCTCACCCCACAGACTTAGTGGCAACTTTGCTCTTATTGGCATTGAGTTGACAATTTCTACTAATGTTCTATTCTTCCTTTCAGCTATTCCGTTTTATTGAGGTGTGTATGAAACTGTACATTGATGTACCAGTCCATGTTCTTCACAGAAGTTATCGAATTCATTCGAGAAGTATTCTCCTCCTCTATCGCTACGGAGAATTTTTATCTTCTTACTTAGTTGATTCTCTACTTCTGTTTTATATATCTTAAACATGTTCAATGCTTCATCTTTGCTCTTTAATAGATAAACATACACATATCTAGAGTAATCATCTATAAAGGTTATGAAGTACCGTTTACCTCCATGAGTAAGAATGTCGTTTAACTTAGATATCACTGTGCACAATATCCAAAATTTGAGACGATCTTTCAACACTTGGAAAAGATTTTTTCGTCATTTTGGATCGTATGCACACTTCACATTTATTAGTTTCATTATTTGTGTATAAGATTAAACCGTTCTTAGCCATGAACTTCAAGGTACTATACCCTATATGGGCTAGTCTATCATGCCACAGTCCAGCAAATTCAACCTATACGCAGAAGTGCTACTTTCATTCAGAGAAAATTTAACCATCCCGTTACAAGCATATCCCTTTCCAACAAAATTCTCATTCTTGGACAGAATCAGTTTTCCTGACTCGTATACCACCCTTATACCTGGTTTTCCCAGAAGGTCCCCAGAAATTAAGTTTCGCCTCATGTCTGGGACGTGCAGTACATTAGTCAGAATCACTTT
The DNA here is from genome assembly GCA_037074715.1 of Magnolia kwangsiensis. Taxonomy (NCBI): domain Eukaryota; kingdom Viridiplantae; phylum Streptophyta; class Magnoliopsida; order Magnoliales; family Magnoliaceae; genus Magnolia; species Magnolia kwangsiensis. The sequence goes on along the minus strand of CM073571.1, from coordinate 50,817,174 downwards.
CTTCCCAAAAGTGAATATCAGTTCAACAGCTCATTTGCCGACGACCTTCGATCGGACTTCATTATCCATTTGGGCTTCCTGACCATCGGTCAATTCCTTATAGGTTTTGAAGGCTGATTTGTCGTAGCACACATGTACTGTATCGGTAGTATCATATCACCAGTCTGGAACTTTGCCTTGGATGGTATTCACCTCAGTGATCATAGCCACGATATAGCCTTCTTCTACTGCACTTGCTTCTTTTTTAGATTTGCAATATCTGCACACTCGAGCATAGTGCCCGATTTTTCTACAGACATGACATGGGCCTTTCAACTTTTTGTTCTTCTTTTAGGCAGCTTTCTTGAATTTCTCTTTATTGGGTTTAAGGGAATCATCCTTTTCGGGATTCTTGTTATTGGCGTTTTCTACTGCATGTACCTTAGACGAGGCATTCCTGTTATCATTCTTTTTGTCACGGTTACGAGATTCTTCCTCAATCCTTAGGTGTTTCTGGATTTGTTCCAATATGTAGTCCTCAGTTTTATGCAGCAACTTCTTTCTATAGTCTTTCCACATCAGTGGCAATTTAGCGATTATAGCCCCGACTTGGAATGATTCAGGAAGATCGATTTTGGATCGCTTTGATTTTGTTTACTATTAGTTATAGTTCTTGGATTTGGGGCAGCAGCGGTTTATTATCTACCATGCTGAAGTCAAAATACCTAGCGATGAGAAATTTGTTGGTCCCTTCTTCTTCAGCCTTGTACTTGAACTCCAGTGCGGCCCAGATCTCTTTTGCTGATGATGTCTGTTGGTACAGATAGTACAGGCGGTCGGATAGTACGTTCAGAATGTGTCCACGACACAAGAGTTCGTCTTCGGCTCTTTTAGCGCAGGCAGCCACCTGCTCAGGTGTGTCGTTGTCGGTTGCTTCAGGCAGCGCTTGCAGATTTGGATCTAGTATGTAGTAGATCTTTAGCGCCGTTAGGAGAAATTTCAGCTTGTCTTGCCATCTTGTAAAATTGGTTCCATTGAACCGATCAAGACGTATCAAGTCCTGATTCATCAACTTAGTAGATGAAACGCTGTCGGCTTCCATCGTAGGAACTAACGCTTTAAGATTGTTGGGAATTTTATACAGATTAATAATATCTATATAATGTGGAAACCAAAAATCTCTATGATCAGAACTTAAGGATAGGCTGAAGCACGTCTGAAAACGCTGTCCTTAAAACGTTATTTGCCCCTACTCAAGTGAATTGAGTATGCTGATAGGTTACAGGCAAACAGCTTCTAGGATATGACAAGCCTGGTGTGGGTCTGCGTTCAGCAAACACGAAGGCCCACTAAATGGAACTCTATTACACACTTTTCTGGCAGTATTACAATGCAAGAGAAAAATTCCAAAAGAAAGAAAAGAAAGAGAAAAAATGGTTTCGACCACTGCACTGGTCAGTTCAAGTCTTCAGCCACTGGTTCAGTTGAACCGTTATAGACCACAACGTTAATCTGTTCTTCCAGCTAAGGTTCAAGCCACACATGCCCATGCCCTCGCACCAAATCCGAGACCGAGACCGAGCCTGACCGCGAGCGCGGACGCACTGGAACACGCAAGTCCCATGGTCCACGGACTAGGTAAGCAAATATTATAGTACTCCACCATTATCATTTAAACCACTTTTTCTTCTTCTCTTTTTCCAATGTGGGACTGTTCCCAAAAACCCACAAAAGGTGTTTTCCAAACACTTTTTATATATATTATATATTTTTTATTTAAAATATTTTTTATAAAATCAATATTTTTTACAACAATCCCCCACTTGATTTTTATAAAAATATATTTTTTTTGGTTAAACATTTTCGGTTAAATAAAAATATAAACATTTCGGTTAATCATTAGGCCACCTAGTTCAAACCCGGCCATTCCACATGATGAATGGTCTATATTCATGATCAGACCTTTTTTAGTATGATTAATACTGATAAGCCAATGTCGCCAACCATTGATAAGATGTCTAGGATTATTGTATGAAGTGATTTGAGAGATATAAGTAATCAAAGGTGGGGAAGAAATTCCAAATCAATGATAAAACCTTTGTCCAGCATGCTCTACGTACCATATATTTTCCCAACCACTAGTCGACGGTTAGTTCATCTCACCAAAGTGATATTTCATAGAGATAGGCAATCAAAGCTTGGCTACATGATTGACAGTTCATATTAATGGCCATACTTTAGTACGATATAAAACCATTTATTTTCCAAGATATCAATTGCAAGGATAGAAATTATTTATCTAAGTGCTTCTTGATAGGGATTGGCGAAAATGCAGGACTAGATGGTGGATTGTCCATACGGACAATCTTCATACGTGTGAGTGTATCATTTTAATTGGGCCACTCATGTTCATGTGGAGCCCACATGTACAACTATTTACATTTTTTATCCATTTCTTTAATAGTGTTAAGTAATTGTGTCATTATTATAATTTTACCACTGCCAAACCAGACACAAAAATGGTTGGTCAGATGCATAGATGTATTATGTAGGAGAGTAAAGTAATTTATATTAGAAACCAACCATTAATAAAGTTAGCGTTGGTGAACTTTGAGAATTATCCAGTGATTTCTAAGTATATTACCTTACCTCAATAAGGTTTATATATGTACAATGTATATACATGGAATGTAAATTAAATGAATGAGAATACTTAAAAAGTAAATTAATAGATATACATGGAAGGTAAATCAATTATCCTTTCAACTAATATCATCACAGTTATAACTCACAGTATTGTTGCATTCATATTATAAAGACGAGTGTATACAATTGGAAGTCTTTTATTATTATTTTGATTTTTATTACATTTTAAGTTGTTGTATATCATAGGCTCTTAATCACATCGCAGGGAATAACTATTGATTCTAAGGTAAAATATAGAAATAATTACAAATAATCGCCTACCTTTAGGTCTGTTTTTGGATACATACTCGCTTTTAAAATATTTAAAGTAATCCGCCTATCATTTTGCGTCATTATTGATATAAGTATTTGGCATCGTATGTCATTTGATTTATATACAGCTTTATATTTGTATTATGCAAATTGCTAAATTTCCCTTTAGTTAAACTAGACCATGATAAAATTGATCGTAAATAACCATGTTAAAAACTCAATTTCACTCTTACATGAAATCGACAGCAATTCATCGCACCCGTCATCAAAACCCTAATCAAAATCTCTTGTTGAAAACCCTTGTCAATCAAAATCAATGGCTTTCCTCTTCCTCTCTATAGTCTTGTGAAATTGACAACAATTCGAAAACCCTAGTCGATCAAAATTAATGGCTTCTCGCTTTCGCTCTGTAGCTATGTGAAATCGATAGTAGTAAATGATAACAACAAATCCTTTTAGTGGGATTAACAGTAATAGACCTTCGACAGCAGCAAACCCATTGTCTTTTAATTTCTCTCGACGGCAATAATCATGTTCTCTTCCTTTGCTTGTTTTGTTCTTCTCGTTCTCTAGTTCTTTTCCTCTTGTCACTCCCTAAACTCAGGGACCAGGCTCACTAAATTTTTGGCCACCGAATCCAATGTTGTCAACCTCCATAGTACCTTAATCTCGACTCCTATCTCCCATATAACAGGTTCCAATACTAAAATCCTACAAGGATGATTTTTAAATTTTTTTATTTTTTTTTTTGGTAAAGGAGCATAACCACAAGTGTATTAAAGGTAAAAACATCATTACATATCCACTATAATATCTTTAAGTACAGTGTTGGAAAGGGAAATACAATATGTATAAAATTTCAAAAGATCAGGCACATGCATATGCTCCAGACTAAACGTTGTTGATACACCCTAGCATAATGCGTAACATAAAAAAACACACATAAGCCTCCCACGAAGCTCAATAGAGGGCATGTGTGCGTGTACAATGCATATGACAAGTATATGAATATCAGAGTAAGTAAAAAATGATGGAGGGCTAACCTGCCAAGTCCATGAATGCTATCACTATACCAAGGCCATACAATCTAAGGGCCTACATGACCGAGTGTCTTATGTTAGAGATACAATGTAAGCATGTGTAGACACCCCACCCCGAGCCGACAAGCTGATTAAATTGGAACAAGTCAACTCAATGAAACCTGCAACTAAACTAAACCCAATCCAAAACCCTAACCTAAACCCATCAATTTAACCGAGTCAACTCACCCAATCCTAACCCTATGACCCCAAACCCTAAAACTTTAAATCCAAAACACCTGAAAACCCGACCAACTCACCAAATCAACTCACCGAGTCAACCCATACATTTAACTCACGTAGTCAAAACAAACCTTATCTAAGCCCATAAGCCCAAAGCCCAGTCAAAATCCAAAGTACCAACAATGCAACATCAACAGAGGCAGATGATCAATCTAAAAGGATGACAACTCCAAGTGCAGGCTTGCGATATAATTTTGACTTGGTAAGATCGAGATCGAATCCTCATGGACTTATATTGATCCGTTCTTAAAACACTTTAAAATTAAAACTAAACTAATACTACTTATGAAACTTTGAATTAGAGGAAAGCAATAATGGAAATATAAGTATTATAAATAAATAATTAAAAAATCAATAAGACAAAATAGTACTAGAGTGACAACGATCCAGTTCTAACCATTCTCAATATTTAATTCACTTGATTAAATTCGATAATACCACTGGAATCGAAGTCCTATCCTATCCAACCGAATAATAGAGCAGTTAATTCAAAATTCACAAAAAAAAAGAGAACTTCAATTTATTCAATTCTCACATGAAGCACCAAGTTATTAATCAAAGAAAATCCAAAGCATTTATTATGCCCATAGTCTACAATAAATCTATGAATTTTGCATATTAATTCTTTGCAAAAATAGATATGCAAACAATTTTAGCCTTTCTAAGCATCCAAAGTGCTCAGAGTAGACAATGGATCAAAGTAAACTATAACTAAAGCTTTATTCAAACTAAAATTAATGAATTGTTTAACATTCAAACCATAAAACTTAAATCAAAGTAAATAAGAATATTTAAAATAACTATAAGTATAACATCCCACATTTCAAGGGTCAAGCAAATACTCAACTTCTAATATTCCGGGTGTCACTTATACTTTGCAAAAGATGGATTCTTCGATTCATTTAAATCTGATGCTCAAGAAATCATAAAATTTAAGCTAAACAGTGTAAGATACTCTAGAATAAACATAATTAAAGTAAATAAATTAACTAAACAAGTATAGCATGTCCATTAAGAGTACGGGCCCACAGGTGGGTCCAATATATAGGTTTCAAAAATTAAAGTGGCAACATGACATCCAATTAAATCCAAAACTCTCAATGATGCTAGATAAGCAGAGCGCTGACTTACATTAGCCTATCTGAAAGCTGAAAGTAAGAAAATTCATCCATCGGGTCCATGTACGCCTCCTCTAGCACGTTGGCCTCAGTGACCCCTGCATCTATAACAACATCTTGTTGGTATTTTAAAACACCATCCCAGAGTGGGAGTGAGTGATCAATTCAGTGGTTCCATTAGTTTTAAGTTACGTATGTTATCGATTCTATTAGCACATGTAATAATAAAGCAATTTAAACACCCAATTCCTAAGTACTATTATTAATGCACAAAATAAGATTATGAAATGATGCATGCTCTTACAATCCAATACTCCCTCATAAGAAACTTCGACACATATTTTACGAATGCCAACACTCCCTTATCAGGTGACTATAACGTCCAATTCATCATAATGTAAACTAATGCAATGTGATGAATGGTTATGGTAGCCGAGTAGTTAATTAAGCTTATTCGTCAGCATATTGAGGAAGCTAGAATATCTCCATTTCAGTCATTAGTCTCATTCGGATCACTAAATGTGGGACGGTTATAGCGGCCTCGTGCTTGTATCCCTTGATCCTCCTGGGTTCGTCACTCCTAGTTGAACGCATACGATAGGCAAATTGTTAGTAGTAACGTTCACAGTTGTTCGACCATTATTTTCTCACATACTATGCGGGTGTGCCAGAATTAGATTTATAGCTCCAACTCGAATCGAACAACAATGACCTCAAGCGCTAAGGTAGGTAAACACATTGTGCATGACCGAAATCTAAAGAGATCGATTGTTTATTCAGCCACTCGCTCAATGCATAAAATAAATCAAGCGATGTTCAGAGGGTGGGATTCAGCCTCTGATGATGGGTTACTCCTTTGCCTTTTATACGAAAGGACTTTTCGATACAATTTAAGTGATATAAGAAAGAGATCTCTACAGTCTGCCTGTAACGCCTCGAATTTCAAGGGTCGAGCAAAGCTCAACTCCCGATATCCAACGCATGACTTATGCAACATAAATAATGATATTTAAATATTGTCCATATTAGTGCATTAAACATGAGAGGGATTATACCAAATCAGCATATCATACTCCAAAGTTAATATAGTTATCAAGCGGAAGACAGATAAATATATAAAGTATGTACGTGTTTCACAACCTTTAGAGTATGATTATTCACCGGTCTGAATATATACATGTTTTCTCTCAAAATATACAAAATGTCAAAATTTAAATGTCAGAATAATCCATATAACCCTGTGATCTTGTCGAATCAGTACAAGGTCTACGCAGACCCGCCTGATAGCTGAATGTAGGAGAATTCTTCCTCCTCGTCCATGAAGTCCAACTCAGCTGCATAGACTTCGTCATCACCTGCATCTAAGCCAGAGTTTGGTTGGTGTTTTAAAATACTGTCCCATGGTGGGAGTGAGTGATCAACTCAGTGGTACTATAAGGCAAAGGTTAACATGTTATCAATTCAATTAAACAGTAATGATAAAGCAATACAACAATCATTCCTTAACTACTCTTGTTAATGCAGTAATGATGTATGCCCTCGCACAAAGCTCCCTCAAGCGACTTCATCAACCATTGGTACATAACAAACTCTTTAAACGTGCACTTCATCGCCAAAATACATGCAATGTTGTGCATAGTCGTGTTAGCCAAGTACTTAATTAGGCTTATTCATACAGCAGATTTGGAAAGCCAAGGTACCTCCTTTATATCATTTACCCAAACTAGAGGATCCATCTAGGATTATCAATCATAGTTAACCATATACAATAGGCAAGTTGTAGGGCATTATCCCTAATGAAAAATAATCAATAGACAAATTCAAGAGTTTATACTCGAGGTCACTACGAGGAGGCTTGTCACCTCAGCGTAGGCCGACAACTCGAATGCAGTATCCTATACCAGTATATTCAGATCACAAGTTTAGGTTGCTCACTGGTCACTATGGGGAGGCTCGTCACATGTAAATAGTAGTCTCCATTTGACTCAGATGTAGTGTGTAAATACATGTGAAAATTATATCAGCATTCGACAAACAGTTTAAATCAATATCTCATTTGAGTATTTCATCAAGCACATTGAACATGTTACCAAGTACTTGCATTTCATTCATAAATTGCATAGTAAAAAATTAAGATTACATAAAAGAAACTATACATATAGATAAGGTAATTAAGAATCCTATCTTAATACCCTTATTAAATACAATTCATTAATAATTTCTCGTTTGGGCATTTTATCAAACACTTAGACTACACATACTAATTACATAGACTAGACTATTTACGACATGAACTATAACAATTCATTGCATAAAAAGACCGTAATATACACGAAAAACATAAATCCTAGATTTATAGTCATGACAAGCAAAAATCATAATTTCATATTCATTCAAATATTTCAACAAACACATGGAATGCATCATATATTCAACATAGTTCACACATGTATAATTTGTCAAAAACATCATAACTAAGATTATAAGACAGTAATCAAATTAGACATAAATCATTAGCTGACATTGAAAGCCTTGAAAATAATAACCTAAATGTTTATAGTCCGTACTTTTACTCTATTCAGATGCGGTTCGAATCCTACATTCCCAAAAATGGAATAACGGGTACCTAAATCATGAAATCCATTAGCTAGGTTGACAAACGACTATTCTAAACCTTAACTACAGCGTTAGGGTTTGGATTTCTTACCCAAATCATAGTTGAAACGAGTAGTGTAGCGCAATAGAGAGGTGAATCAGTGCGTGGAGTTGTGGGAAAGAATCTCAGTAAAGATCTTTAGAAATCTCTCTTCCTTCTTTGCTCTCCTTCTCTCTCTCTCTCTCTCTCTCCTAGGGTTTGGAGTAAATTCATATGAGAGAGGGGTGGAGTGGTTTAAGGCTTTTAAATAGGCACAGAACTGGTGTCAATGGCCCCAAGACCATAACATACTTAGGTTATAACCAAAGGGTGTCTATTTTTGACAAACAGGGCTCTTAGGAAGGTCATTACTCACCAACGTCATAGGGCAAGTTCCCTGACCAAAGATCTAAGCTAGATTATGATTTTGGTACGATCGAATAGGCCGATCAACTGTGAAGGACCTGTATCAGATCAACGGTTGTTGTCACTCAATCAGGGCTACAAGTATACACATATGTGTAGGAAAATTTTTCTGATCCATGGGTGAAGTTCGGTCAGAAACTGACAGTCTGAAATCTTCAATTTCCCCTACAGGCGAAAGGCCTAATTTAAAGTTTTGTTACATTTTCTAAAGATATTCACGTTTCTCACACACTTTACACAGGGTTTAAGTTGTACGGTTCTGGATACAATTTGGGCTCGATTCCCACGATGGTCGTCAAGCCCAATAAGACGGTCATAGCCCTATAGTTTCGCGATCTCGGACTTTCGACGTGCGGTCCAGATCCGATACGGATTTTCAATGTGCTCCCGAGAGCAACTGGCTTTTGGGATTTCTCCTAGGTTTTTAAGTAACGTTGAGTCAGTGCTTTTGATAGTTTTGGGTCTTGCCATTTGTATAAATAGTAGTTCAAGCTAAATCCACCAATTTTTTAGTTTGGTACTTAATTTTCGTCTAATTCTTAGAGAATACGATCCTTAAGGATTTCTACCTGAGGTGGTACTCGGGTCTTCGTACGGATTTTTTTGAAACGTTACACGACCGTTACAAACTGCTGAAGGACACCTCTCCGATGATTGGATGAAGTTCAATGCGAGAGTATAAACTCGAATTATAGCTAATGATTACTGGCTACTTGCTTATCACTATGAATTACACTATGGAATGTAAATCAATAGGCTGAAAGTAAATCATTACATTAAGGAATGTAATTCGCTTAACAAAGTAAGTAAAGGGTTACACTACGAAATGTAAATTGAAAGGATAATTGAAAGATAATGTTGGGTTTGTTTGGTTTAGTATGAGATGAATTTCTTTGTTGCATTCTGTTCACTTGTACTCTAAGTGCAAGGTTGCAATGTAATAATAAACTCGATGAGACTGAGGTCATACCACGGAGACTAAAGATGTGTAATTTCTCTAAACTAATTATGTCAGACTCATATCTTAGACCATATCGTTCCGTAGGCTTTCGCGGTCCTCCCGGTCGAATTTCAACAACCCTCGATATATATCCGACATTTACCCGCGATCCTAAGCTGAGTCCTGCAAACCAGAGTCAGCTCAACCTGAAACTTATACCCTAGCGACCGCACCATCGCCGCGGTTCCAACGCCGCGTCTTAGTGCCGATGCGATACCCGGGACAAGAGATGTGGGCCCACATTCATTTTGAAGAAACACTGTGCATTATAAATTTTGAGAGAATCTCTACAACATGTCTCATCAATCAATCAATCAAGTACACACCCTATCTCAAGTACATCACCCATACCCCATACCACCTCACCCCCCTCACAAGTCAACTCTCTATCTCCCCACCCATACCTCCTTTACATAAATTTTAACCCAACCCATGTTTTCCCATTCCCATCCCTTACAACAACCATTTCATGCATCCCTTTTCATCCATCACCTCTCTCTCTTTTTTCTAACAACAACTCTCTAACTCCCAAAAGAGCTTCCAACTTCCAAGCTCTCCAAGTCTCCCAAGCTAAGTGTGGCCCACCTTCTTGCCCTCTCATCTCTCATCTCAACCTTCCAATCTTCATCAACCTCCATCAAGATTGAAGCCAAGGAGCCTAGGAGTCTAAGAGGCTAAACAAGAAGGTCTAATGTAGGAGATCCACCATTGCTTTCGATTTCTAAGGGCCCACTCATTATGGGACCCACTTAATGTATACATTATTTTAGGCAGAGCCCAATAGTGGCGGGATCCCTCCCCTTCTCATTTTTTCTCTCTTATAGATGACGGTGTGTGTGTGGCCCACCATGAAGTATGTACTTTATCCATGCCGTCCACCTAGTGGCCCACTTGGCAGTCTATTTGGACAAGCCCAAATGAAGGAAAACACAAGTATCAGTTTAATCTAGAGATGATGTGGGCCACACGTGTGGACCTCACCATGATGTATGTCTATATTATGAGGCAACAGGGAGTGGGGACCACTCCACACATGCTACACGTGTGGAGATGGCCCCACATCAGTTCAGCCACCTCCCAACGGCCCTCTACCTAGCGTCCAAACCCTCTAGACGCTGGATGCTTTAAGAGTATAATATTATATTATAATAATATAATAGATGTAGTGTATATATATTATATTAGATTATATTATATATTATAATTAAATAAAGCTCCTATGATGGGCCATTCCCACATGGGACCCACCTTTAATATGGAATCTTCACCGTCTGGATGTATCTAGACAGTGAGTATAGGCAGCATTTTGCCATTGTGAAGGTATAATATATATAATATTATATTACAATATATATATATATATATATATATATATATATATATATATATATATTAGTAATGGTATTGTATTGGTGGGCCACTACGTGGATCGTACCATGATGTACGATCACATCTGCACCGTTCAATTGTTAGACGGTGTAACAGATATGCTGTCCAGACTGTCCATCTAATGGACACGGTCATGGACCTCTCATGATGCATGTGTTGAATCCCTGCCGTCCTAGGGCCATCGTGATGTATGGGTTTTCGCCACACCGTCCAGCATGCTGAGGCCCAATGTGATGTGTATATGCCCCATAAGTGACGCCCATAATGATGCATATTAGGCTCTTATGCAAGGTCGTGGGCCCACTATATGTTTGGCCCTATGTGGACCACTCCTTGGGAGCATTGTTGGTTGAATGTCCACATCGATGGGCAGTGATGGTTAGATGTCCACATTGTGACCTTCCCTTAGGCCTGAATAGGCCTATTCTCATCATTCTCTAGTGGATTCACCCAAACGCTTGGGCCCCATTGAAATTGATTGGTCCATCATTGGTCATCCATCTATGGACCCCACATTGCGTAGAGGCTGACTATCGATTATGATTGTCGAGGCTGATTCTAATTGTCGAGGCCAATTATCGATGCCGATTCTGATTGTCTAGGCCGATTCCAATTGTCGAGGCCGATTGTCGAGTGCGATTTCAATTATTTACGCATATTTCAATTGTTGACGCCTATTCCGATTGTCAAGGCCGATTCTAATTGTTGAGGTCGATTTCAATTATCGAGGTTGATTGTCGAAGCCGATTGTTGAGGCCGATTCTAATTGTTAAGGCTGATTGTTGAGGCCGATTCCAATTCTCTAGGCCAATTGTCGAGGCCGATTCCGATTGTCAAGGCTGATTGTCGAGGCTGATTTCGATTGTAGAGGCCGATTCCGATTATCGAAGCCGATTCCATTTATCGAGGCCAATTCCCTTTGTCAAGGCCGATTCCATTTTTTGAGCTCGATTCCATTTATTGAGGCCGATTCCATTTGTCGAGGCCGATTCCGATTTCGATTGTCGAAGTCGATTTCGATTGTCAATACCGATTCCAATTGTCGAGGCTAATTGTTGAGGCCGATTTCGATTTTGATTGTCAAGGCTAATTACCAAGGCTGATTCTGATTGTCGAGGTTGATTCTGATTATTGACACCGATTTCAATTGCCAAAGTCAATTATTAAGACATATATGATGTATATGCGGCTCGTAGTTGAGGCCCATTGTGATGTGTATTTAGCTTGTGTTTGAGGCCCAATATGATGTATATGCGGCCCATGTTTGAGGCCCAACGTGATGTATATGTGACCCGTATTTGAGGTCCATTGTGATGTGTATCCAACCCATGTTTAAGTCCTAATGTGATGAATACGAGGTCTATGTGATGAGGCCTATTGTGATGCAGTTAAGGGCCAAGCGATGGAGCCCATTGTGATGTATATTAGGCCCATGTGAGAGGCCCATCATGATGTGTATTAAGCTCTTGAGTGAGGCTCATGGTGTTGTATATTAGACCCTTGTGTGAAGCCATGAGTCCACTATATGTTACGCTCTATGTAGGTCACTCCTTAGGGGCAATGTTGGTTAAATGTCTACATTGTCGAGGCCGACTGTCGATGTTGATTATCGAGGCCAGTTATTGGTACCGATTATGAATATGTGATAGCATAGCATCAACATACATGCACATACGCATCATTTACATGTTTGTTATGAGATGTGGTTGACCATTGCATATATCATTGGGTAGGTTGTTATGAGACTTCCTGGTAGGCGGAGGTTAACTCACATGAGCGTACAGTATGCCCAGGATTGATGCATGACTAAATTGTATGACTCATGCATCTTGCATTGTGTGTTGTGATTACTCTACGCCCTAACGACATTAAGGCCGTAGCCTCCACAGGCATATCATGGATGGTTAGATGGGACACCAAAAATATGTTATTAACATCGAGCTGTCATAAATGACCCTATGTGAAAATTTCTAAACCCTCTTGGTACTAGAGGACACCCCAACGTCAAGGCCGAATGGATATATATGAGCGCATGAGGGCTGTATACCAGTACGCAGCGTCTCTCACTATGTCGTGGTCGGTTGGAAGGATGTGTGGCCTTACTCGCCTATGGGAGTAGGCATAACTAGACTGAGTTTGACCATCTCTTAAATGGATCCGCTATCGACAAGCCAGGCCGATATTAGTAGACAGGTAGTGAGGTCTCTTCCACATATCCTGTTGTATTATACGCTTAATGGGGCGGTAAGCTGGCGTAGAGTATACTAAACTCCAGTGATAATTCCAGAGATGTACAGTAATGATACATGGACTTATTAAGCAGGAGTTGCATACTCATTCATTCATCCATTCACTATCCACTCGGGCTAGTGGTGCACAACTATTTATTACGTATACCTTCACAATGGTCAAGATTTCGGTTGGGGCGCGCGACTAACCTGAGACAGGAGTTTACCATATTAAGTTTGACTATACGAATTAGGTATAAGACTGATTTGGATAGAAGTCTCTTGTGTTAGATCCCTTAGCATGCGATACTATGTACTATCATCCTGACTTCACACTCCAGCATGGTCATTCCATTCGCACCGCATATTGCATTACATCCATGGTATATAGCATTTTGGGCTACTATGTTTCTGCATGGCCTAGATACGGTTGACGATATTCGTGAACTCATCCAAAATTGCATATTGTATTGAATCTTTGGTATATGATATATGGCTCTTTATGACTCCTTATTTGCATAGCTGATTTACATTGTATCCTTGATATCTGATATCTGGTTCATTATGTTTCTGCATTACATAGCCGATTTACATTCCTTTTTCAGTATATGATTTGGCTTGATATGTCTTTTCATCGCATATTACATTCTAAGCACGCATACACTACTCATACACTTACACCAACATCTAAACTTTCTATAAACTTATGCACGATAGATGCATGTAGGTGATGTTAGGTTGCAACAGCATTCGGCTTGGAGTGTGCAGCGATCTTCTGGAGCTTTGATTTTCGATATATATATGTATTCCCTTTCAGCATTGTATTCAAAATTTTATATTAGTGGATATATAATGATGATGTTGTCTTTGTGATTTCAAGTAAACTTGTGGTTATGTTTATTATGAGACAAATTCATGTTGAAAATCCTCCTTGTATGATCTCAGGATCGAAATCTGGCGTATACGCGCTGGAAGCCAAGAATAGTGTACTGCGGAGGTTGTCGGCACCGGATTCGGTGATCGAGAATTTTATGAGCCCGGTTTTCGAGTTTGGGGTCTGACAAATTAAGTATTAGAACTAGAAAATAAACTTAAAACTTTTACTTGAAGAGATTGTCGTGAATTTGAAACTATCATATTATGGGAACTAGAGCACTAAGGATCCACTTTCAGTTATCTTAATGCATCCTTACTTAATTCAATCAATACTTCAACTAGAATCGATGTCCTAATCTATCCAGTTGGATGATAGAGCGGTTAAAATATCATAAATTGGTCCAAAACAGATTTTGAATATTCATAGTAATGGTCCATATATAACAATCTTATTAAATTGATTATAGAGAGTTCAAAGCATCTACCATGCCCATAGTCAATAGTAGATCAAAGAATTCTACATATCAAACAACCATAAATAGAAAAGAAAGCATTCATGAAGTTCCTAAGCATCCACCGTGCCTAGAGTTGATGATAGATCAAAGTAATAATCAAAATACTTCTTAAATTCAAACCATAAAATATGAAATATCCAACATGAAGATCATGAGCAGGAATCAAAGTATTTAAATAATAATTAAAAAATATTAAAATAAACTACAAACTTCACCTCTTAACTCTAGCTCAGAGTTTACCCAATCCTAGACATGATTGAACTAAAATCTCTTAAAGAAAAATATGAAAAAAACTAAGGAAGAAGAAAGAACTCCTTGGAAGTTATTTCAACATTAGCTCTACCCCTTTAATCCTAATTTATGCTTAGAATCCCTTGAAGAACCTAAATATATAGGCTTTGTTTCACTGACTTTGGAAATCACCTTAAATTTATGTACTTTGTGCACCTTCGATGTCATCAAACATTGCCCTTTGATGTCATCGAAGGTGGGAGTTTGGGTTGAATTCAAACTGCACGCATTTTGCACTGCGTAGCCTTCGATGTCATTGCCTAATCTTCGATGTTATCGAACAAGTCCTCAATGCAATAAAAAATTGTCAAAAATTGTCTAGCGAGTTGAGCTAGAAAATCCAGAATTTCCCATTTAATCAAACTAGCTTCGATGACATCAAACCTTGCCTTCGATGTAATTAAAGGGACTTCGATGTAATCAAACTTTGCACCCAATTGTTCATCAACAAACTTGATTTTTTTCTAAAATCTTGATGTGATGGATCCTCCTTCGATGGCATTGAACACTTATTTCGATGGCATCGAAGTGTGTTCGATGTCATGGACAGGTCGAGTTCAACAATTCTGAATTTTTGCACTTTGCAAATTCGATTTTCTTCCTTATTCATTTAGTTTTTTTAGATCTTGGACTCTCGAAATCTTCAATCTTAACCTCCAAATATCCAAACCTTACTTTGACAATTCTTTAGCATCAAATCTATACTTTTAACATCATTTTCACTTCAAGCTCTCAAAGTCACCTTGTAAGATAAACATGCATAAATATGTCAATTAAGCGTTATCATGTTCATAAAACTCAGGTATAAACAGGGATAAATATGCAATATTTGGCACTCAACACACCCCCAACTAGCATTTTGTTAGTCCCGAGCAAAACATACATAAAGCAATCTTCCAAATTCCCAATTTTCAAACCTCTTTAAGAAAACATCCTTCTATGCAATTAGTTAAGAGTGAGTAAGAGTGTAAGATGAAAGAGTGATGAATTGAAATCTAGAGCCGAATCTCATGTGCAGACAATTGAATTAAATCCTCCTATATTAATGAATTAATGGAATGTGTTCAAATATCAAGTTTCCAATGTGCTAAGTGAATCCTAACTCCCTTTCCATAAAAGATTACTATTGTTTCATAATATCAGTCATGCTCATCACTTCCAGGTAAATGGATTAACTCAAGCACTGATTCCACACCTATCCCATTCTCTCTTCTTTTTCCAGCTTTGTATTTTATATTGATAGCCCTTTTTCACATTATTTTCATTCTTTTCCTCTCTTTTTTTTCAGTGAAATTTTCTTCAAACACACATGTACGACCTTTTTTTTATTGATTTAACTATTTTCTAGCTAGTTCTTTTCATCTTTTAAGGTAGATAAAGATCTCCAGTCTTGGTTCCTAAACACTTTTCAGTGAAATACATGTTAAAATAAAAAATTCTAGTATTATTCATAGAAAATGAGTCAAGTGTGAATTGAAAACAAGATTCAATTGATATTTAACTTTCTTTTAATCACTTAATTAGGGGAACTTATCCAATAGTTTACTCAGTTGATCAAACTTCAAAAATTTCAAAAATTCAGCTCTCTGTCTATCATGATACTCAAACATGAATGATTACACAGATTTTTACTTTTTAGACGAGTTTTAAAATTGAAATGTTTCAAAGAATTTTTGCTCAAAAACTAGGAAAACACGTATTAATTTACCTAATCTCACCCCCAACATAAATTTTACATTGTCCTTAATGTAAAAGATGTGAATGGTCAATGCATATGAGACAATGAAAATAAAAGAGAAGTGATAGGAAGATAATACCTGAAGAAAGAGAATTGAAGCTTTTCTAAAGTTCTCAAATGTAGTCAACATGCCCTTAAGCTTAGAGAAAACTTTGTGGCATTCTTCAGACCATTCAAACGAGATCTCCTTTTGAAGTAGATTGTATAAGGGACGAGATATGTGGCTGTAGTCCCCTATGAATCATCTATAGAAGACAGCGTGTCCTAAAAAGGAATGCACGTCGCGAAAGCTTTTGGGGAGAGTAGGTTAGGAGTGAGATCAATTTTTTCTTTACCCCCTACGATTTCATTGGATGATATAATTAATATGTCCAACCACAAGTCCCTTACGAACCATGAAGTGACATTTCTCCCAGTTAAGCACAAGGTTCTTTTCCTCGCATCTTTTCAACACTTATTTCAAATTTTCAATGCAATTGCTGAAAGATAAACCAAATACAGATAAGTTATCTATGAAGACCTTTAAAAATTACCCCACAATGTCTAAGAAGATACTCAACATACATTGTTGAAATGTGGTTGGGGCGTTACATAGTCTGAATGACATCTTTTGGTATGCGAAAGTGCTAAAGGGACATATAAACGTTGTCTACTCTTAGTCTTTTGTAACATCCCGAAAATTGGGGGTCGGGTAGAAACTTAACTCCCAAGTTCCAGAACGTCACTTATGCAACATAGATAATGATAAATGCATGTTGTCTGTAGATTGGCATTAAACAAGATTGAGACTAAGCCAAAACAGTATTTCATACTCCAGAGACAGTTATATTAACAAGCGGAAGACTGTAATAGTATGTATAATGTATAAAAACTGTTATATGTCTCCAGAGTGTGAACTTATTACCAGGTTAAATACATACATGTATACTCCAAAAAAAGTGAAAAAAAGGACTATACATGAGTGCTCTAAAAATATAGAATGTCAAGTGTCAAGGCATCTAATCAACCTCCCTGTAATTCCATCGATCAGAACACACATAAAGGAGGGATCCTCCTCATCATCATCAAGTCCGTCTCCACTTCACAAGCAGCGCCATCATCTGCAACGAAAATAAGGACTGGTGGGTGTCCGGAAACACCATCCCGTAACGTGGGAGTGAGTGATCAACTCAGTGGAAAATAGAGCAAGGATTAACATGTTCTCAAATCAATCATGCGATAATAGTAAAGTAATCAATTAAACATTCCTAAATACTATTGTTAATGCAATATGACATGACATGATGGATGCCCTCACCGACATTCTCCTTCATACGGCACCATCTGCGTCCGCGGCATGCTTGCGTACCGCTCAGTGCTCCCATCTTCCAGGCACATGCAATGTGATGTGGATATGATTACCAAGTTATTATTATTCCTTTTCACACAGCAGTATTGGAAAACTAAGGTACTTCTCTTATATCAATCCCAACACAGATCCTGTCTAAGGTCGTCACTCCTAGTAATCACACACGATATTACATTTGTAGGTCGCTGCAAGGGCTGACAGGGCTGTTGCTCGCACTCGTTGCACCGCTCCACCATCACCTTATCAATATAGGCCTAATGTACTCTCATTATTACGGAAGGGTCGTCGCCTCCCGTAAACTCAGAATACGCTCGCGATCACTACAAAGGGCTGTCAGGGCTGTTGCTCGCACTCGTTGCACCGCTCCCCCATCACCTTTTCAGTGTACGCCGATAGTAAGAATATAGTGTCCCATACCACCATAATCTGCTCACGAGTCTGGGTGCTCACTGGTCACTACGAGGAGATTTGTGGCCCCATCATAGGCCGACAGCTCGACCACAGTGTCCCATACCACCATGCCCGGCTCATGAGTCTTTATGGATCAAGGTACCATGGTTAACAGGATTTTCAATGGTAAGTTCAGTACCCTAGGTTCAAGCAGTTATGACTCATACAAGGTGAACAATCAATGGCCAGTCGGGTTACTTAACGGGCTCGACTAGTACGAGCGCATCGCAAGTCGAACGACATGAAGTGCGTAAAATACTTCGTGTGGCCTAACCACTGCCGCCAACTCCAAACACGACTCGCGTTCATCGGCGCGTCCTTCGTGGTAAATACCAGCAAACCACGAACTCACTCTATTATCGACTGCCTGGACTAAGTATAGCCCCAAACATTTGTGAATCCACATCAGCAATCATATAAGAGTAATGAAAATGAAATACAATAATATAAGCATGTTGAAACATGTTATAACATACCACTTAAGCAATTCACCCAACACATGCATTTCCTATACATAATGAAATCAATACATCTAGCAAACATGATGGAAATCATTTACATCAGCATATTACTTAAGAATTCAATCTCAAAACTATTTCACAATACCATATACTCAATACATACTAATACAAACATTTATACAAACACTTAGTCTACACACTTAAGTCTACATAGTGTATGTCGACTCAAAATGTGCATTTGGATGAATCTCTTCGCCAAACCAATTATGCACGTATTCCTAATATCCTAATACGACAAAAAGCCATGTCAACCATTTCAACAAAATATGGATGCATACAGTATTTCCTATAAATGACTAAAATGCCCTAAATCTCATATTTTGCATACGTCTACGAAACAGGAAACGGACAGCATCTTGTACATGTCAAACGGTATTGCCATCGATAATCTACTATTAAACGATATTAAAAGTGTTGAAATCAGTCAATCAAAGCGTCTAAAATCCGCACCTTTTACCCTAGATGTGTATCGATTCGAACGGATTGTATACGCTTCGTCTACGGCGAACAGACGACCTAATACACAAGCTACATAAGCTACATCGCTAATGAATCGAAGGAAACTCCAAATTAGCAAGTGGTTAGGGTCTTTCCTTACCTAGAAATGCGGCAGAATCATCAGAAAAGTGATTGGGATAGGTTACTTAACACGTGCAGTAGCAGATGCAAGTGGCAGGAAAATCTCTCCCACTTTCTCTCACAAACTCTCACTTTTTCTCTCTCTAGCTAAGGTTTCTAGCAAATTCAGATGGGTGAGAGAAGTGAGGGTTTCAAACCCTTTTATAAGCTAAAATATTTCCAAATTAGGCTTGGGAACAATGTTTACTTGAGGTCTAACCAAATCGGGGTTGTTCTGGTCCAAAAGAACATTTCAGGAGGTCCCCTGGCCGAACGCGATCGGACTTAAGCTCTTAGTCGCCGGATGTTGCCCACATCCCATTTTCAGACCAGTAGTGTTCGTAGATCGCACGTGGTGGTCTAGTTTCAGTTCAGCGGTCATCGCACCTAGATCAGGTCTATAAGTCTCATGATATGAAAGAGAAATTTTTCCTGATCCGAGGGTGTAATTTGACTGAATTCTGACGATCAAAACGCTTAATAATAACGCTCCAAGTCACGTGCCAGATTTGAATTAAAATTTTCAAATCTAACCCCTTTCTCACTCTCTTTACTCAAGGCTCAATGAAATAGCCTCAGAGCGTCGGTTGGGATTGATTTTCGAAATGATTGTCAAGTCCAACAACGCGGTCCTAACGGTCTAAGATTATAGATATCGGACTTCCGACACATGATCTAAATCCAATACAGAGTTTCAAAGGGTTCCTGAGAGCAAACCGGTTTAGATTTTGATCCGAGGTTTCAAGGTATTATAGCGTCATTGATTCTACAAGTTTTGGGTCTTGTAGAACGTATTTAAAGTGATCAGGGACTATTTCACAGCTACTCTAGCGTTGCGCTAGCTAACTTACGCTTATTTTCTAAAGGAATTAATCTTAAGTAATTTCTTTGACTTTGGAGTCGAATTTTGAGAGGTTACCAAGGTGTTATGGTTGACTCGTTACCTAAGAACGTCTAACCCCAGGTTGGCAAAAATCCGAAGTGTTACAATCTATCCCCCTTAAAATAAAATTTCATCCCCGAAATTTGCCTAAGGGTAATAAAGAAAGACTAATCACTCCATATGCGGTAGGGTGTATACGATCTATATGAGTCTGATTCCTTTTGGTCTACCCCCCCTTAAAACTTACTTCTTTATGCATTACTTACGTCCCAAAGGTTTACTACAATTTATTCCTTTACCTATTTGACGTCATGATGAAAATTCCCATCTACTTAGAGTAAGATATATATTTTCAATGGTTGACCAGTACAGAGAGACGGTTGTAGTGGGCTTGATCCCGATACGTCGAGTGTCCGCCTAGCTAGGGTAGACAACGTTGTATCCCTTCTTAATCCTGGCGGATCCTGGTCTTCTGCTCGGCTAAGCAGTGAGTCCCTTGGTAGTCATCCAGGATTGAGAATTGGGTCAAGCCGTGAATGTTTCGCATTTGTTCATTTCGATAACTCCGTAGTCCGATCACTCTAAAAGCTTAGGAATGTCAATCACTAAAGGTTCAAAGTCCTATTTATAAGGTCGCTCTTTGGGTCTTGATCTAAGGGAGTCCTCGTCTGAAACTATGTCCAAGGTAGGGGTTAAGGGTCTCTATCCTTTCGTCTAACCTGGACCAGTTTCTTTCGATCCTGGGCCAGTGGGGAAGGGCTAACCATGCTTCCGCTGCACTACTCTGATCCAACGGTTGCATTAGCTAATCCGAACTAGATTGGGCTCAATACGTTCTACCCCCCTTAAAACAAAGTCCTACTTAAGGCTCAAGAATCTATGTCTCGATTCGTATATCGGAACGAGGTGTAACTTAGGGCCTATCCTTGACACGAAATGAAAAATAACCTCTCGCTACATTGGTCTTCCTTTGCTAATGATGCGTTCTATGGCATTGGTATCTATGGTGATAGAGATGAGTCTAATCTCTATTGTGGTTACGTTCGGGGGCAGGTATGAGCTTGCGGCAAGATGTCTAATCTCTGTTGGCTATAAGTCCTCGCCACTTCCTAAAGATAATGCGATGATTTTTGGTTGTAGGTAGCTGGGCCAACACGGAAGGAAAGTTGTGTAGTGGGTCTGAGCCGGATACATTGACCTTCTATCTAATCAGGACAGAAAATGCGTTGTATCAGTTCTTAATCCAAGTCAACACCGATCTTCTGCTTGATCAGAGCATTGGATTCATTGGTAACCACAAGGATTAAAAAGTCGATTCAAACCGCGAATACATCGCTAACATACCGTTCCTTCACTCCACGTTCCCTAATGCAATAAGCCCTTGGGGAGGCAATTCTAAAGAAAATTCTAAAGAGTGTGCTGGTTCATTCTAAGTTCAATCTGAGAGATTTATAAGTTTTCCCTGAGAGTGAATGATTCTAAGTTAAATCAACTTTCCTAAGGGTTATATCAGAAATCTATAAGTATTAAGGGGATCTATCGAAGGAATGAGGTTCTACTCCAACCAAATCCAACCTACTATTCTTTAGCTGATACAGGCTTTACATTGCCTAATACAACTAGTAGACTAGTCGGTAATCTAAAGCCTAAGCTTATACGCTAAATGGTTTCATACCATTACCACTACAGGGAATTGTTCTATCGCTTAGGGTCAAGATTGTCTAATTGAAATTGGATTTCCTATATTGTCAGATCCTTCAAATCTAGGAGTACTAACTCTAGGTCCAAAACGCCAAGGGCCTATATGGCCAGTAGCATTAAGTTGTATTAAATGGAACTGCATTCCTAATCCCATGTCAGGATTGGGAGTAGCATGCTTGGTAGGAGGGTGGGTGGGGATAAAAATGAATTTTGTATACTTAATCCCGAGATTTACAACATGGTAGTGGAAACCATAGGATACACCCAATCTAGGGACATTACCTTACAGCGAACGAAACGGCATGCACTCCATTCAACAAAATTATTCACAATACATGGAATAAAGTTCCACATGAATTATGACAGGAACGCATTCGGCTATGCTTAGGCCAAACCACTAACACAAACACATTTCCTACCTATGACTTCACTAGGCGCAACAACAACAAAACACAGAAATCCTTAAAATGAAAATCAAACAAGCGAAGAACGTGGAGAAATGGGATAGGTAAGCAGGTTTTCATGAGTCTGAGGATCAAATAAAAGGGACATGAGAGGGAGGATGGTGGAAAGGGAGAAAAGGCTAAAATAGCCTCTATAAAGGCCATGGAAAATGAAGGGAATGGGGAAAAGTGGCTGCCCAAATGAACTGAAGTGAATCTAGGCGTTGTAGAGGGATGCTTCAAGCTCCCAAATGCTGAATTTTCAAAAAGAAAAGAGAAGAATAAGCTGGTCTAGAACTCCACCCGATTTCAGCCATGTTTGGGGGTTGTAGGAGCTCCAACAGACGAGATTGAAAGGGAAGGGGTTGCAAACATCAATGGAGGGATGGAATGAGATCGTTTTTAGCAAGAAATAGGATTGGGAGAGGTTTGGAGTTACGTTTTGAGATGTGGCAGCAAGAAAAATGAAAATGGAGGCTTGGAGGGGGGGCTGTTGTGAAGGAGGTACATGTTCTAGGAGTTTTTGAGGGATGAACCCTATTTGGGAGGGGTGCCCTACCCTAGAAAGGGCGTGCGCCCAATTTTCAAACCGAGTGGGGCCCGTTGTACGGCGATCCATCACCGGACGGCCACCAATCCGGCTGGTCAGGCCTGGTGGGTTGGGTCCCCCCTACCCTAGGGACCCCAAATATATATGGGCCCCACCCCAGATCATTGTAGATTGGCCTAGGGAGGCCTAACTCTCCATTTATAGTGTTTTGGGGCCAATCTGTAGACCAGAATGAATTTATATGCCATGTAACATATGATTTTATGGTAGGAGGAGCCAATCCATCCAACTAACCCATTAGTTACAAAATATTTCTAATTTAGAATGGCCAAAAGGCCAATTTTTACGTATTTTTACTATTCATTGTAAAATTTTATCTAAGTATAATTTTATATCATTTTCACATTAGGATTAATGCCTAACATGAAAAGACCGAGAAAGAATTGAAGAATGGGGTGATGAGAGGAAAAATTCTGAAGGAATTGGGTGAAACGGGATTTTTAAGCCCTAGCGATTAAATGTAAGGGTGGTGGTTGCCCCACGACCCAAAGACACGCATTATAGGATTTGAAATTTTCTTAGGATCATCTCAAACCTACCTGCTAACAATCTACTGGCTACTTAGGTCACCTCACACGACCTAAGATGCATTATGGACTCGATCAAACGATCGATACAAGTAGACTTCGCCTATTGGAGAAACTGTGATCATACGTATGTTTCTAGATCCTACTCGCACCCACCTAAGTCAAAGGAGCGACAGCGTACGTCGCGTGACCATAACCCAGGCCCGGTTTAATCTCATTCATACTTTGATACCAACTGTAACATCCCGAAAATCGGGGGTCGGGTAGAAACCCAAGTCCCGAGTTCCAGAACGTCACTTATGCAACATAAATAATGATAAATGCATGTTGTCTGTAGATTGGCATTAAACAAGATTGAGACTAAGCCAGAACAACATTTCATACTCCAGAGACAGTTAAATTAACAAGCGAAAGACTGTAATAGTATGTGTAACGTATAAAAACTGTTGTATGTCTCCAGAGTGTGAACATATTATCAGGTTAAATACATACATGTATACTCCAAAAAAAGTAAAAAAAAGGACTATACATGAGTGCTCTAAAAATATAGAGTGTCAAGTGTCAAGGCATCTAATCAACCTCCCTGTAATCCCATCGATCAGAACACACATAAAGGAGGGATCCTCCTCATCATCATCAAGTCCGGCTCCACTTCACAAGCAGCGCCATCATCTGTAACGAAAATAGGAACTAGTGGGTGTTCGAAAATACTATCCCGTAACGTAGGAGTGAGTGATCAACTTAGTGGAATAATAGAGCAAGGATTAACATGTTCTCAAATCAATCATGCGATAATAGTAAAGAAATCAATTAAACATTCTTAAATACTGTTGTTAATGCAATATGACATGACATGATGGATGCCCTCACCGACATTCTCCCTCATACGGCACCATCTGCGTCCGTGGCATGCTTGCGTACTACTCAGTGCTCCACATCTTACAGGCACATGCAATGTGATGTGAATATGATTACCAAGTTATTATTATTCCTTTTCACACAGCAGTGTTGGAAAACTAAGGTACTTTCCTTATATCAATCCCAACACAGATCCTGTCTAGGGTCGTCACTCCTAGTAATCACATACGATATTACATTTGTAGGTCACTACAAGGGCTGTCAAGGCTGTTGCTCGTACTCGTTGCACCGCTCCCCCATCACCTTATCAATACAGGCCTAATGTACTCTCATTGCTACGGAAGGGTCGTCGCCTCCCGTAGACTCAGAATACGTCGCGGTCACTACAAAGGGCTGTCAGGGCTGTTGCTCGCACTCATTGCACCTCTCCCCCATCACCTTATCAGTGTAGGCCGACAGCAAGAATATAGTGTCCCATACCACCATAATCTGCTCACGAGTCTGAGTGCTCACTGATCACTACGGGGAGGTTTGTGGCCCCAGCGTAGGTCGATAGCTTGACCACGGTGTCCCATACCACCATGTCCAGCTCATGAGTCTTTATGGATCAAGGTACCATAGTTAACAGGAATTCCAATGGTAAGTTCAATACCCTAGGTTCAAGCAGTTATGACTCATAAAAGGTAAACAATCAACAGCCAGTCGGGTTACTTGACGGGCTCGACTAGTACGAGCACATCGTAAGTCGAACGATATGAAGTGCGTAAAACACTTCGTGTGGCCTAACCACTGCCGCCAACTCCAAACACGACTCGCGTTCATCGGCACGTCCTTCGTGACAAATACCAGCAAACCACGAACTCACTCTGTTACCGACTGCCTGGACTAAGTATAGCCCCAAACATTTGTGAATCCACATCAGCAATCATATAAGAGTAATGGAAATGAAATACAATAATATAAGCATATTGAAACATGTTATAACATACCACTTAAGCAATTCACCCAACACATGCATTTCCTATACATAATGAAATCAATACATCTAGCAAACATGATGGAAATCATTTACATCAGCATATTACTTGAGAATTCAATCTCAAAACTATTTCACAATACTATATACTCAATACATACTAATACAAACATTTATACAAACACTTAGTCTACACACTTAAGTCTACATAGTGTATGTCGACTCAAAATGCGCATTTGGGTGAATCTCTTCGCCAAACCAATTATGCACGTATTCCTAATATCCTAATGTGACAAAAATCCAATACAGAGTTTCAAAGGATTCCTTAGAACAAACTGGTTTAGAGTTTGATCCGAGGTTTCAGGGTATTATAGCGTCATTGATTCTACAAGTTTTGGGTCTTGTAGAACGTATTTAAAGTGATCAGGGACTATTTCATAACTACTCTAGCGTTGCGCTAGCTAACTTAGGCTTATTTTCTAAAGGAATTAATCCTAAGTGATTTCTTTGACTTTGGAGTCGAATTTTGAGAGGTTACCAAGGTGTTATGGTTGACTCGTTACCTAAGGACGTCTAATCCCAGGTTGGCAAAAATCCGGGGTGTTACATCTTTAGAGGCTATCTCTATTTAATTATAGCCCAAATAACCGTCCAAAAAATATTAGTAGGAATGACTAACTAACCTTTCTAAAATTTAGTCAACCAAAGATAATTAAGGAAAGTAGTCTTTCCTAGTGACGGTATTCAATTTTCGGTAGTCAATGCACATTATCTAACCAATTGTGACTCTAGTTGGCACAAGTTCATTATCGGTATTGGCTATGATGGTGATCTCGAACTTCTTGGGAACCACTTGAGTTGGACTCACCCATTGGCCATTAGATATTGAGTATGATACCCACATCCAATAGCTTCAGCACCTCGACTTTAATCACATCTCTCATGTTTGGATTTAATCTTTGTGGTGGTTGTCTAGACGTTTTCATATTATTCTCAATGTGAGTATGGTGAGTGTAAATTAAAGGATTTATTCCCTTGATGTCTGCAGGGATCCATCCAAGGGCTCTTTTATGTTCTCTTAGAGTAGTTATGAGCATACTCTCTTGTTCTTCATCCAGATGGGAAGAAATCACCACTGAATGTCTTATATTAACCTAAGTAAGCATATTTAAGATCAACCGGTAAAGGTTTTAGGTCAAGTTTTGGTGCATTAATGCTTGACGGTAGAGGCTTTTTCTCATTAAGGGACAACTTTTCAAATTGTGGCCTTCACCAGTTAATCTTAAGTACCGGCGTCGCATCTAGCAAGGCATCCATCTCCCTAATCATGTCATCATCTGAATCAGTGGAGTGAGCTAAGGACATCTCCAGAACATTAGAGTATAGAGTCAGGATAGCTCTATCTTTCATGAATGAGTCAATTAGATTGATTTCGTAGGCATTGTCAACTTTCTCAAGTTGTTTGCACGTATTAAAGATATTCAACTCTAATGTCATGTTCCCAAAAGTCAATTTCATAATCTCATTCCTGCAATTGATGATTGCGTTTGATGTGGGAAGGAATAAACGGCCTAAGATGACTGGAATCTGAGTGCTTGTGTCTATAATAGTCTGTGTATCCAAAACGATAAAGTTTACTAGATAATAGAATTTGTCGACTTGGACAAGAAAATCCTTTATCAATCTTCTCGGTATACGAACTAATCAATTAGCTAATTAAAGTATGGTCCTAGTAGGTTTTAATTCACCAAGGCTAAGCTGTTCTTAAACTAAGTAAGGAATCAGATTTACGATCGCTCCTAAATTAAGAAGTGCGTGCTTGATCTAGTGGTGCCCGATTACATAAGAGACAGTTGGTCTTCCCAGATCCTTATATTTTTGTGGCATATCTTACTTTTGGATAACACTTGCTTTCTCGGTTAGAAAAATTTTGTTTTGAATGCTTAGCCCTTTTTTGGTGGTGCATAGATCTTTCAAGAACTTGGCGTACAAGAGTATTTGTTTAATGGCATCTAAGAGGGGAATGTTGACCTTCACTTATTTTAAAACTTCCAAAATATTATGAGAATTAGATAAAAGTTTTGGTGTAATCAACCGCTGGGGGAATAGTGCAATAGGCTTGTATGCTTTTTTCAGTTTTTGATCTTGTGGAGTAATACTAGGTCTATCACCCTCAACTTCTTCCGACTCCTAAGGCTTTTCATTCTTCACTGGAATAATTTTGTCCATTATCTTTCCACTTCTAAGAGTAATGATAGACTTAGCTTGCTCCATTTAATTTGAGAGCTTGGGTCACTTATTTCACATTGCAAGTTTGGATTGGGTAGAGGTTAGGCTGGAAGGCTATTTTCTCCCCAATCCCTAAGTGTGACTCAATCCTTTGAATAGACGATGCAAACATTCTCATAATTGTTTTGAGATCCTGAAATTCTTGTACTATATTCTGGTTGAATAACTCTTAGTTTTGAATGAATTTTTTAATTGGATCCTCTCAAAGTTTTATTTGATTAAGAAGTTGGGTAAGTGCCTCTTGAGGGGTAGCCGTTTGTTCGTTCCTCTAACCGAGATTCGGATAGTTCCTCCAGCTAGAATTATATGTATTTGAGGTGGGTCCGTTGAATGGGTGTTAGTAGTTGTCTATGACATTTGATTGCTCATTCAGCAACTCTTGAAAGACAGAAATTGTGGGACAATCATGTGTTAAGTGTATGTCACTGGCACAAATACCACAGACAACCTCCATAACCTCATTGAGGTTAACTGTTTCCACCTTTTTAAGTTTCATGGCTTCGACTTTCCTTATTAGGTTGGCCACCCTTGCACTCATGTTGTCTTCTTCTTTTAAGACATAAATTTCTTCATTTTCTCTTGACTGAATAGGCTAAGAGGTGGTGAGCCTTAGGGAGGTGTCCCATGATTGTGCGTTTTCTGCGAGTTGGTTAAAATAATCTCATGCTTCATCGGCCTCCTTGTTCATGAATTTGTCATTGCACATCATTTCTACAAATTGACGCATGGGCGAAGTCAATCTGTTATAGAAAAATCTTATTACCCGTCATATTTCGTAGGCATGATGTGGACACAAATTTATAAGATCCTTAAATCTCTCCCAACTTTGGAAGAAGGTCTCTTCCTCTTTTTGGACGAAATTCATGATCGCCATCATTAAAGTGTTTGTTTTATGGATTGGGTAGAACATTTTATGGAACTCCTGGGTCATCTCTGCCCATGTACCAATAAATCGCGGCTTTAAGGAGTGCAGCCACAACTTAGCTTTCTCCTTCAATGAGAAGGGAAACAATTTCAGTCTTACAGTGTCATCTAACACATTTGGAAAGTGTAATACCACAACTATCTTGTCAAATTTGTTTAAGTGCAAGTATGGACTTTTTCAGAGTCTAGTTCATGAAATTTAAGGAGTTGTATCACACATGTTTTAAAATATGCATTTCCTGCATTAAGTGAAAACACTATGCAGGAAGGTGTACTCGCCCTCACCGGTTGTAAATAATCTCACAAAGTTCTATGCAAGAAAGCATGATGCACCTCGTTCTCATCTTGAACCTCCTCAATTGGGTTTTGATATTGATTTATAGCCATCACTTCAATTAACTCAGAGGGTTTTAAGTGGTGTCTAATCCTTTGATGGATAGGCAACCCTTCGACTAATCCTCCTTTACTCAAGAAACATTGAGTGTTGTCACAAACCCACTTGGGCATGAAACACCCATAGCCTCAAAGTTCTAAAACTACACCTACCAACATAAATTTAGAAACTAAAAATGAGAAAATGAGAAAAAGTTATAAGGAAATACAAAAGAAGAACCGTTAAGTTGGATGCTACAAAAAAAAAAAAAAGTGAGTACTTAAAACAAATTCAAAAAATCTAAGAAGAACAGACAAATATTAATCATAAACCTAACTATTAAAACTTAATTACTTTAGAAAAATACAGCATGTTGCAATCCCAGGCAATGGCGCCAAAAACTTGTTCACTTGTATCCTAAGTGCAAAGTTGCGATGTAGTAATAATCTCGATGAGAACGAGGCCGTACCCACAGTGACTAAAGATGCACAATTTCTTTGAACTAATTAAGGATTATAACTAAAAACTAAACTTAAAACTTATACTTGAAGTGGCTGTTGTAAATTTGAAATTATCAGATTATGGGAACTAGAGTGCCAAGGATCCACCTGCAATTATCTTAATGCATCTTTACTTGATTCAATTAATATTTCAATTGGAAGTCCTAATCTATCCAATTGGTTGATAGAGCAGTTAAAACATCATAAACTATTCCAAAACAGATTCTGAACATTCATAGTAATGATCCATGTATAACAATCTTATTGAATTAATTGTGGAGAGTTCTAATCATCTACTATGCCCATAGTCAATGGTAGATCAAAGAATTCTATAGATCAAACAACAATAAATACAAGAGAAAGCATTCATGAAGATCCTAAGCATCCACCGTACCCAGAGTCGATGATAAATCAAAGTAATAATAAAAATACTTCTTAAATTCAAACTATAAACAATGAAATATCCAACATGAAGATCATGAACATGAATCAAAGTAAGAAAAGCATTAAAATAAACTACAAACTTTATCCTTTAGCTCTAGCTAAGAGTTTAGCCAATCCTAGACATGATTGAACTAAAAACTCTTAAAGAAAATCATGAAAAATTAAGGAAGAAGAAAGAACTTCTTGGAAGCTATTGCACCCTTTGATCTACTTCTCTTAAACCTAATTTGTGCTTAGAATCCCATGGAGAACCCAAATATATAAGCTTTACTCAACTGACTTTGGAATCTGCCTTAAATTTATGCACTCTGTGCACCTTCGATGTCATCGAACATTGTCTTTCGATGTCATCGAAGGTGGGAGTTTGGGTTGAATTTGAATTACGCGCCTTTCATATTGCGTGGTCTTCGATATCATCGCTAGATCTTCGATGTCATTGAACAGGTCTTCAATGCAATTAAAATGGTCCAGAATTGTCCAGCAATTTGAGCTTGAAAATCCAGAATTCTCCATGTCATTGAAATTGACTTCGATGACATCGAACCTTGCATTCAATATAATCGAAGGGTCTTCGATAGAATCAAACTTTCCACCCAATTGTCCAACAACAAACTTGGTTTTTTACTAAAATCTCAATGTATTGATCCTCCTTATTCACTTGATTTTCTTGGATCTTGGACTCTTGAAATCTTTAATCTTTACCTCCAAATATCCAATCCTTTCTTTGATAATTCTTAAGCATCAAATCCATACTTTTAGCATCATTTTCACTTCTAGCTCTCAAAATCACATTGCAAAACAAGCATGTATAAATATATTGATTAAGTATTATCATATTCATAAAACCAATGTATAAACATGGAAAAATATGTAATATTTGACACTTAACGCATTCTTCCTTTATTTATAACTTTGATCCAGCAATTCTGGATCTTTCCCCCATTCTAACAGTTATGTACTAACCACCCAAAAACCTCCAAATCACCTAGTGGCCCACCTAATTATTAGACTAGCCTGATTTTTAGATCATAGTAGACTCAGATTTGGAAGTGAATCAGGATTGGTATTGGAAAAGCTCGGTGGGCCCCACCATGATATATGTATTTTATCTATGCTATCCATTCATGTTGCAAGCTCATTTAAACATATGAGCCCAAAAATAAGGCAGATCCAAAGCTCAAGTGGACCACATCATATGAAGCAGCAAGGATAGTAACGCCCACAGTTAAAACCTTCCTTCCTAGGGCATACCGCGATGTTTATTTGCCATTCAACCTATTCATAAAGTGAAATAAACCTAAGGGGAAACATAAAAATTAGCTTGATCCAAAACTTCCGTGGCCCACAAAAAATTTCAATGCTGAGAATCTAATCCCCACCGTTTTCTGTGGTGTGGTCCACTTGAGATTTATATCTACCTTATTTTTTCGTATTATGCCCTAAAATGAGCTGTCAAAATGGATGGACGGTGTGGACAAAACATATACATTATCGTGGGGCCCACAAAGCTTCAATCAGTACTGGGTTACTATGGAATCCGAATCTCATCTCAGCTGGATGGAGGGGAACCTGCCTCTGAAATGTATAATATCTCTCTCGGCGAAATTTCAATGTTGGGCAAGTGTTCGGTGATCCAAACTGTTGATGTTGTGGGCCCATTGTGACTGATGTTCCAAATCCAGAAGCTATGCCAAACTGAAAAATATGACCGACATCTAAACGGTGGAGAAAAGAGAGTAGCAAAGATTCCCTACGACCAACCACACAATCATATGTGTAAATTCAAAGGCCAATCGTCTTTTTACTGTCTCAAAAATGAAGACATTCAACGGTTCGAATTCAGCGAACGTACCTCCATTACTCAGAGATCCATTTTATATTGTTTCCTCTTTATGGCCAATCAATAGTGCGGCCAGTGATTTGAAGGGTTTGATGTGAGCTACTACCTGCCACGTGCACAAGTCTGACTGCATGCATATGGACCATCACACTGTTACAGAGTATAAAAGGTCCCCCTCCCGGGGAAATTGCCAAACAGTAGACAACAATGTTCATCTCATCATCTTTTTAGAAGCATTAGGAAAAGATACACAATCGCTTCAAGAATAAGTGACCAAAAAAAGGCCACCTATGCACGGTCAATTTGATGGGGCCCACTTTGAATGGCCCACATCATAAGCTGCACTCACTAATGACGCAATGCTGACGATGTTCACGGATGATTATTCCTAGAGGCGCATGTTAGCCGTCGAGGATTAGTTTAGCCTTGAAGCGTGGACGTGAGATCAGGTCCATCGGTAAACTTGGGTCTAAGGTTCTGACAAATGGGACACGTGATTCTGTAATCCAGACCGTTGGAATGTTGCATCCTTCTATGGATGGACTATGCTATAAAAATGTGGATGATTGGATGATTCTATCCACCAATCTTTCGACCATTCACTTTCAAACGTTGATCGTTGCAACGTTTCGTCGAGTATGTGTAATATCGAGAGGTTGGAAAATTTCCAACTGTGGAGATCTTCACGGCGTGGGCATCCAACGGTGGGGCGCTACACAGAAACGGTCTAGAGTATCTAACCATGGCCCCCACTTGTTACAACAGAAAACTCAAGTATACGGTGCCAAGCCTCAAGTTAAGGATCCATAATTCCTCTTATTCATAAAACATTATAAAGACAAAAAGGTGGGCCACACCAAGATGAAAGTTAGGCCGTACAACAGATGGACCATCAATTGTCATGAAAATCAATCCTATCCGGCCGCGGTTTGGCAGATGACCCGAGCACCAGCCCGTTAGCTGATGTCAAAGTTCTTGAACTTTGACACCCACAATGATGTATGTGTTTTATCCACGCCGTCCATCTATTTTTTCAGCTCATTTTAAGAGCTGACTCCAAAAATAAGGTAAATCAAAAATTCAAGTGGACCACACCACAGGAAACAGAGGGAAGAATGATGTCCACCGTTGAAACCTTTCTAGGGCCCACAGTGAAGCTTATTTGTCATCCAACCTGTTCATAAGGCCATACAGACATGGATGAACGGAAAACAAAAATATCGGCTTGATCCGAGACTTCTGTGGCCCCCCAAGAAATTTTCAACCGTAAGTGTTCAATCCTTACTATTTCCTATGGTGTGGTCCACTTGAGCTCTGGATATGTCTCATTTTTAAATTTATTCATTAAAATTATCTCAAAAAATGGATGGACCGCATGGATAAAACATATACATCATGGTGGAGCCCACAGAGCTTTGACATCAGGTAGCTTAGCTGATTTTCAGGTCATCAGCCAAACCGCGTCCAGCCGATACACGCAAGAGTGGGACAGAACGTCAATATCAATGGACAAAAGATAGCGTGACTTAGCACACCCAATGAGTGATGGGCTTCTTTTTACACCGTGTCTACGTCGTGGTGTGGCCCACCTTTTTAAAAGAGGACCCTGATTGATAGAGGCGGCTCAACATTTTTGGGGCCCTAGACAACTTGAAAAAATGAGGCTTTTTATTTTAAAAAAATTAAAAAATAATAATAATTTTAAAATTAAACCATAAATTTGCTTCTTTTCTTTGTAGATGCGAAATTACTTATTAGATTTTTTTATTCAAGTGTACCTAATAAATTGATTAGATAAAATTGTTAAACCGTTTAATCTACCTTGAGACATAATTTGTTGAAGTAGCAACGATCAATGAATCAAAATTCTAAGAAGTTGATTTGCTGATTATTTGAGAAATTATTTTGCAGATATTGTTTAGCGAAAAAGTAAAAAATACTTTGAGATTGATAAGTTGTTTTGCTTAATAAATAAGTCGATTGTTTTGTGCAATTGTTTTACTATTTAGCAAAAAGAACAATTCACCACTAATAATCTAATTAGACATTGGTGTGCTACTGTACCATTAAAAAAATGAAGTTAGAATTTAATTTAGAAAAATGACGTTAGAATTTAATTTTTTGAGAACTTAATTAGCAATAAATTGTTGGATAATATGTTGAATTAAATAGACTATAAAAATCGAGAACCAAAAAAGAAAAATAAATTTAGAGAAAGAAAAACTTATTGAATTGAGTCAAGGCGTGACTGAGTCACTCGACTTGAAATCAAATTTGCTCTCCTTGGACAGCGTCCCAAGTGCAACAGGTTTCCAGAGCAATCGACCTCCAGGATACAATGACTATGACCCGGTCCCAACGGTGCACTCACTGTACACGGGCTCGAACCACTTGCAGTTTAATCCGAAAGTGCTGAGTTGACTCAGCAATGAACTCAGTAACAATGGTAAAACCGTATCAGAGAGAGTTTTATAAGACAGAGTATTTTCGTATATTAAAACTGGAATCGGAAGTCCATATATAGACTCCGAAATGGTGCATAAGCACCCTTTACAAAAGGTTAGGTCCGTTGGGTTTAAACCCAACAGGGGCGACCAGCCGGAAGGGAAGCATCTCTCTGGTTTAAAATGAAAAGGCGCAAGTGCGAGTACACTCTCGCACATACAGTCCTGCGAGTACCCATACACACACACCCACGCGAGTACACTTACACCGCACCCGCACCCGCACCCGTGCCCAGCCCAGCCCAGCCCGTCCCGTCCCGTCGCGCACGCAGACGCGGACACGGACTTGGACTCGGCTCGGCTTGGCACGGCACGGCTCGGCTTGGCTCGGCGCACGCACGCGTGTGTGGTCAATGGCATAGATTAGAGCTATTGACATAGCCCCCACACAGGACCAAATTCACATGCCCCCTAAAAGGGGCTCAAGCCCTAGGCAAAAAGCGTATCATATAAACAAGAGAATTTCTTTTGTCAAATTCGATGTGGGATAAAACCAACACCTCAAAAACACCAAAATTTTAAATGTGGAAGAAAAACATCGAAATTTGAAAATTCAAATTTTTAACATTATTTTAAAACAAATACAACAATCCCCCACATGTTTTAAAATAAAATACTTTCGGATTAAAGCGAAATATTTGTGCAATGGTGCCGGTGTCACCATAGACTTAAACCGACATTAGAGTAAGCAAGACAGGTCTATAGGAATCAAGTGATACCATAGTCTTAAACTTGAATCCTTTTAATGTATATCGTAAGGACATGCCACTCACACAACTCGTCCTCTGCAAGTGATTTTGTGGTTCGGTGCGTTTCGGTCATACACCATTACCTGAATTTCATGAGTGCTCTAGAGAATTCGCCTAGATTCTATAGGAAGCGGCCTTCACCTCCACACCCATATAGGTGAATTCCATCAAGTGTATGTAAAAACTGTATACACCACCAAATATATGGCTATGGATCCATTAAGAGTTCTAAAAACTCATCCTTCTGCGTTGCTGCTCGCACTGTACACCATATAAGGGGCTCATATAACTCAGTGCAATCGTCTACCTCGTATCTTGTTGTTTACCCATTGAACCTATCTCATGGGATCTCCACTTGTATAGGTTGGGTTACCGACACTGGCAGCTCATATATTAGGCTCAGCCTCATTCCCTTCGATGTATTATTGACTAACTTTTTAGATAGTCCTTTAGTCAGAGGATCTACTAGATTCTTTTCTGACCTTACAAAGTCAATAGATATGACTCCATCACGCAACATATGTTTCACTATGTTGTGTCTGAGTCTAATATGCCTGCTTTTTTCATTATATATTTTACTTTTTGCTTTCGCTATAGCTGCTTGACAGTCACAATGAATAGACACGGCCGATACAGGCTTTGGCCACAATGGTATATCAGTTAAGAGATTTCTAAGCCACTCAGCTTCTGATCCAGCCTTTTTTAGGGCAATAAACTCGGATTCCATAGTCGATCGAGCAATACATGTCTGCTTGGTGGACTTCCAAGAGATTACTCCTCCACCCAAAGTGAAGACATATCCACTAGTGGATTTTGTCTCATCTAAATCACTGATCCAGTTAGCATCACTATATCCTTCTAATACAGTAGGATAATCATTATAATGTAAACCATACGCTATATTGCCTTTTAGGTATCGCAAAATTCTAGACAAGGCATTCCAATGCTCTTTTTCAGGGTTATGTGTATATCTACTTAGCCTTCCTACTGCAAAAGCTATGTCAGGTATAGTACAGTTTGTTAAATACATGAGGCTACCAATTATTCTTGAATATTTCAATTGAGACACTATTTTCTGTATTCTCCATGAGAATCACACTATAATCATAAAGAGTACTGACAGGTAAACAGCCAAAATGGTTAAACTTTCTCAATATCTTCTCAATGTAATGAGATTATGATAATATAATAACACCATTTTTCCTGGTTACTTCAATACCCAAGATTACACTTGCCTCTCCTAATTCTTTCATGTCAAAGTTAGATGACAAGAATTTCTTAGTTGCATTAACTAATTTAATATTAGTTCCAAAAATACGCATGTCATCAACATAAAGGCATATAATAACATAATCATTTTCAGAAATTTTACTATATACACATATATGTACATCATTTATATGATAACCATTTGATTTTAAAACACCATCAAATTTTTCAGGCCATTATTTAGGAGCCTGTTTTAAACCATATAGTGATTTAATTAGTGTACATACTTTATTTTCTTTACCTAATATCTTATAACCCTCAGGTTGCTCCATTTATATTTCTTCTTCTAAGTCTCCATTTAGGAAAGCCGTCTTAACATTCATCTGGTGTACCACTAGTTTATATATGGAGGCTATCGCTATTAAGACTCTAATAGTTGTAATCCTAGTTACAGGGGAATATGTATCAAAGTAATCTATTCCTTCCTTTTGTTTAAAACCTTTCGCTACTAACCTAGCCTTAAACTTATCAATAGTCCCATCTGGTTTTAGTTTCTTTCTAAACATCCATTTACAGCCTATTGGTTTGTTACCAGCTGGTAGGTCTACAAGTTCCCAAGTATTATTAGATATAATAGATTCTAACTCATCATTTATTGTTTCCTTTCAAAAGGTTGCATCTGGAAAGTTAATAGCTTCTAAATAAGTTGTAGGATCATCTTCTACTAAGAATGTGAAAAAATCATCTCCTAGGTTAGTTTCTCTTCTAATCCTAACACTTTTTTTTGGTTGTATCTCTTCTACTATTTTCTCGTAAGCATTTTTAATAGTAGACGCAATATCTGATTCATTAACTTCTTCTATTCCTATAGATTTAGATTTCATAGGGAATACGTTCTCAAAGAACTCTGCATCCCTAGCTTCTATAATTGTATTAAGATATAAAATATTATCCTTAGTTTTTAAAACTAGAAATCTATAGGCCGCACTGTTTTGTGCATACCCTATAAATACACAGTCGGTCGTTTTAGGACCCAACTTTCTTTTCTTAGTTTCAGGTAATCCTACTTTAGCAAGACACCCCCACACTTTAATATATTTATAACTAGGAATATGATTCTTCCAAAGTTCATATGGTGTTTGTTCAGAAGATTTAGATGGAATCCTATTTAGGATATAACAAGAAGATAGAATTGCTTCTCCCCACATATTTGAGGGTAAGCCTGAACTATTTAACATAGCATTCATCATTTCTTTTAGAGTTCTGTTCTTACGTTCTGCAATTTCATTCTGTTCTGGTGTATAAAGAGCTGTAGTTTCGTGAATTATTCCATTCTTTTCAAATAATTCTCTAAATTGAGAAGATTCATATTCACCTCCTCTATCTGTTCTAAGTCTTTTAATTTTTATATTTAATTGATTTTCAACTTCAATTTTGTATTTAGAAAAAGCATCTAAAGTTTCATCTTTGTTCCTTAACAGATATACTCTAGTGAACCTAGAGTAGTCATCTACAAAAGTTGAATAATATCTATTTCCACCTCTAAACATGTGATTTCTAAAATCACCTAAGTCACTGTGTATTAACTTTAATAGAACAGATGATCTTTCTATTTGTTTAAAGGATTTTCTAATAAATTTTGATTCTACATATGTTTCACATTTTTCAAACTCTTCATTAGATATATTAGGTAATAAACCTAATCTTTTCATTTTCTTTAAAGATGTCACATTCATATGACCTAATCTACTATGTCATAGGTAAAAAAGTTCAACGGTATAAATAGAACTAGATGTCTTCTTATTATCATTAGATACATTTACAATGAATAAACCATCGCTACAGTACCTCTTACCAACAAAGGTTCCATTTTTAGTCATTACATGCTTATCTGAATCAAATACTAATTTAACACTAGCCTTATTGAGGAGCGAACCAGAGACCAAGTTTCTTCTAATGTCGGGCACATGTAGGACATCATTCAACATTAGAGTCTTTCCAGAAGTGAGTTTCAAAAGTACTTTACCTTTCCCTACAACTGGAGACGTTCTAGCTTTTCCCATGAACACATGTTCATCATCTCTGATACTTGGTAGGAGGTAAACATGCTACGATCCTTGTACACGTGCCTAGTTGCACCAGTGTCTAGCACCCACTCCAAGTTGTTTATAAGGAAGACTTTTGACACCACAGCTACTACCATGTCAGACTCATTGCCTGTTTCTGTAAGATTAGCCTGCGGCTTATCTTTGTTTTTCTTAAGCCTGCATGTTTTAACATGATGCCCAGGCTTTCCACAGTTGTAGCAGTTTCCTTTTTTTTTTAATTGATTATTTGCATTCTTCTTTTTGAGCCTGCATTCATTTGCATAATGTCCAGGTTTGCCACAGTTATGACAGTTGCCCTTTTTTCTTATTATTTGTCCGACTTGATTCTACAAGATTCGCCTTTGAATCTATCTCATTTTTATTTTCTTTTTGGTCCCTGATTCTATTGGTCTCCTCTATTCGTATGTGTACAATAGTGGTTTCCAAAGAAACACCGTTCTTCTTATATTTCATTCTATTTTTATATTCTTTCCAGGAGAGCAGTAACTTTTCTATTAACGCTCCTGACAGAAACACTTCATCCAAGTTAATTCCTTTTATAGATAGTTTGTGAATTAGATCTTGAAAGTCGTGGATTTGATTTGTGACAGCTTTATCGTTTGTCATTTCATAGTGAAGGAAATTACTAATTGCATGTTTCTTAGCGCATGCATCTTCTAATATGTATTTTTTTTCTAAAGCAGTCCATATATCTTTAGCAGACGTGTAAGAAGCATACACATCATATAGTTCGTTGGATAAAGAATTTAGAATATAATTTTTACAATTATTTTCATCTGTTACTTCATTTTGATTTACTGGATCTATAGTAAATGATTCAGATAAAATGTATGAAACTTTCAGGGTG
The DNA here is from genome assembly GCA_037074715.1 of Magnolia kwangsiensis. Lineage (NCBI taxonomy): Eukaryota > Viridiplantae > Streptophyta > Magnoliopsida > Magnoliales > Magnoliaceae > Magnolia > Magnolia kwangsiensis. Next base: position 50,777,977 of record CM073571.1, on the reverse strand, counting down.
GTAAGAGCGAACATCAATTTCTGTTTCCACCGTTTAAAGGATTGTCCAACGAACGGTTCGATTTTGGCTAACTCAGTAAAAGCATTTACTGTTACTGTAGCCATAGTCTATGTAATTCAACAGATTCGATTTCAAGATTGTTGGATAATATGTTGAATTAAATAGACTATAAAAATCGAGAACCAAAAAAGGAAAATAAATTTAGAGAAAGAAAAACTTATTGAATTGAGTCGAGGTGTGACTGAGTCACTCGGCTTGAAATCGAATTTGCTCCCCTTGGACAGCATCCCAAGTGCAACAGGTTTCCAGAGCAATCGACCTCCAGGATACAACGACTATGACTCGGTCTCAGCGGTGCACTCACTGTACACGGGCTCGAACCACTTGCAGTTTAATTCGAAAGTACTGAATTGACTCAGCAATGAACTCAGTAACAATGGTAAAACCGTATCAGAGAGAGTTTTATAAGACAGAGTATTTTCGTATATTGAAACTGGAATCGGAAGTCCATATATAGACTCCGAAATGGTGCATAAGCACCCTTTACAAAAGGTTAGGTCCGTTGGGTTTAAACCCAACAGGGGCGACCAACCGGAAGGGAAGCATCTCTCTGGTTTAAAACGAAAAGGCGCAAGTGCGAGTACACTCTCGCACATACAGTCCTGCGAGTACCCATATACACACCCACGCGAGTATTTCTTTTATCAAATCCGATGTGGGACAAAACCAACACCTCAAAAATACAAAAATTTTAAATGTGGAGGGAAAATACCGAAATTTGAAAATTCAAATTTTTAACATTATTTTAAAATAAATACAACATAAATTAGGTAGTTGTGATCTTAGGCTTTTGGAGAAGAATTTATTGAGAATGATTTTATTATTTTAAAAAGAGATGATAGAGTTAGACTGTTATTATTAATAGTGTTAGTTTTTAGAATTTATTTTTTATTTTCAATCTTAAATTTATAAACTAATTTTTAGATATTCTTATTTTATAGGCCTTTTAATAAGTTTTATTTCAAAAATTTTAAGTTTTTTTTTTCTTTTTCTTAATTTTGATTTTACTATAATATAAAACTTTTATAATTAAGAAATTTTAATTTTTCTATAATATAGAGCCTTCGTGATTACAGGGGACCTCAGGGTATTGCCTCACCTGGCTCTGACGCCCGTTAGAGCCGCCACTGCTGATTGAAGAAAGGGTAAGATAACGGTGAGGGTGGTGGTGATTTATACATTTTATTATTATTATTATTTATTTATTATATTTTCATTAGTTTTGATGGTTACTGTTAAGATGGTTCCATCATATGGGCGACTGGTAGTCCCATCGACGGTGGTAAGTGGCCTAGGGATTGGAGAGGCTGTGTAGAAGTCTCTGATATAAGAATGCAGACATTGGACGGTCCTCATCGCTTGAGGGTTGCATTGGTTGCCATCATTTGTCTCCATATGGTGAAAAAAGAGAGGAATGATGTGCAACCCATGGCATGTCACACTTTTTTGTACCCACCAGTAGGTCACACATGTAGGACACCCAAGCCGTTAAAAGATGGGGTCCACCATGAAGATCCCTTGGTGTGAAATCCAAGCCGTCCACTCGTGAGAAAGGCTACGCTGTCGATCCAATGTCTGGCCAATGATCTGAACCGTGGTAGTGGTGGGGACTGGCCTTCTTTTCACACCAGGTGATCTTCATAGTGGGACCCACCTTTTCCACGGATAGGATTTCCTACACGTTATGGGCTGGTGGAAAAAGGTGTAGATGTTGTTGTGAGCATATTCCAAGATGGACGGCCACAATCTGTGGTTTGGACGGTGCAACCGGGGCTGATTTTCGTGTGTGGTCAAATCTACGGTGGGTCCACTTGATGAACTGCTTGGCCGTTGCACGTGCTGCGTATTCACGCCCGTGCCTTGTAGAAAACAGGTGTAACTGGAGATGCAAGGACAACAAGCAACTCCTGAAACGCCTGCCAAGTCGACCGCCTCTGTTTTTTGGGCAATACTGCTAACACGGCTGGCTACTGGACGGTCCACTGTGGGCCCCACAATCCATGCCGTCCATCCATTTTTCCAGATAATTTTAGGCCATAAACCCAAAAATGAGATAGATTCAAATCTCAGGTGGATCACACCACAGGAAAATCCCCGCACAAATATGAACTTGATCCAAAACTTTTGTTGTGCCCCCAAGAAGCTTTTAATGATGACCGTTCATCATAGGACTTTGGACTTACCTTCCATGCAGGGCTACTTGATAGAGCACTAAGAGCTGTACGCATCCGCCAGCCACCGTACATGTAGCATGAACATTCTTACATCGAAGCCACCAATATGGTAGGCCTGAACTAGACTGGGCGTAAGCCCCAAAACTAGAGATTGGCATGATCCTAGCCTTTGATCAGTTGACATTTGTCTATTGGATTATGACCATGGACTAGTTTTCATTAACCGTCCATCATATGTCCATCAACCACTCTATTCAGAGTGATTTTCGGGTGACAACTACCTCGGGTGGGACCCACAATCTCTGCATATATATTTTTAAAAATTGAGATAGGCACCTGTAGAGTAGCCATGCGGATGCCTACGGATCATCATACTCCGCCAGAGCATTGATGTTTATTTCATGCATATATTGTTCTTACACAAATGGAGCATGCAATCAAGATCTACTAAGGCCCAGTAACAACAGTATCAGGCGCAAATAGTCGAAATCATAGACGGCTCGGATGAAGCGAAGCTTGTCAGCGTTCCATGGCGGGTACCTGAAGCTGAAATCATGGTAGTTTCTTCTAAGGATTGCCTTATCATTGCTGAATGCGTCGAAGGAGAATTTCCCATGGTACTTGCCAAAGCCACTGTGGCCCACTCCTCCGAACGGTAGGCTGTCACATGCGAACTACAAGGTGGCCACAAGAACAAGTGAGAATGGATGACAGCTATTGATATATGTGCCAACATGTCAGATGGGTACAACGCCCGGGCCAGTCATCACACTGGGCCCCTTCAGTATTTCCCGGACCAAAAATCAGGTGGGCCATATGTCTATGTTGAACAAGGAAGCGGATTGCCTAATGAGTACTAATTAAACTCTGTGGGGTCTACCGTGATTTAAATATTGTATCTACTCCTTCCATCCATTTTACCAGATAATTTTAGAATTAGAGCAAAAAAATGAAGCATATCCAAAGCTCAAATGGACCACACCACGGAAAAGAGTGTAAATTGAACGTCTACCGTTGAAAATTTTTTGAGGGCCACGGAAGTTTTGGATCAAGATTATATTTGTGTTCTCCCTTCATCCATGTTTTTTAGATCTTATGAATGGTTTGGATAACAAATAAATATCACTTTGGGGCCTGGCAAGGTTTCAACGGTAGAAATCATTATTTCCACTGTTTCCTGTTGTATGGTCTACTTGAGCTTTGGATATGCTTTAATTTTTGTCTCAACCCCTTAAATGAGCTAGAAAACGGATGGACGGTGGGGATAAACCATATACTTTCACAGTGGGCCCAACAGAGTTTACTCAGTACTATAAAAGTGTACTGAGTAACTCAGTGGGCTATCCGATTTCGTTGAAATATGGGACATCGTTCGGTTTTTCGAAAGTGTCCACATTTTTCACACATGAGTTGAATGGACAAGCCTGATTGCTTAGCCAGGCCATGCTCACCGTGTGATGAATGGCACAGATCATACACACGTGTGTCCCGTGCATGGCATCTCTAAAGAAAATCACTGACTAAAGTGGCCCACTGTGATCCATTGTGGAATGTGGGAAGGCGGATTTTTCGTCGTTGAAAATCACAGGATGATCCTACCCATAAATTATTATTTTTTTTCCTGTTCAATACATTCCCATCCTAGCCATCCATTGGAAGGACACCATCTATGCGGATTGGATCACTCCTTTGCATGTTTTCAACAATAGGCCATCAATGGACAGAACCCATTAGAAGGAAATCCGAAATCCACCACCCCACATGCCACGTACGAGTTACTGGGCCACAAAATCAAATGAGCCCAAAGTGAAAAAGGCCCTAGCCATTCATCACCTGAATCACGGCGTCGTTGAACGTGATGCTTCCAGAGGACGTTTCTGATATAACTCTTCGCTTGAGTGTTTCATCTCTGGTGAAGACGTATATAGAGAGAGCCTTAGGCCTTGATCTTATAAATTCGATGCTGTCTTCAATATTCTTCACCTGCGTAATATAAGGCCCGAATGTAATGAAAATGAAAATAAGGCTGTCAACAAGTCTGGGCATATGATAGTCCAAAAGGAAAGTGTTGGGTTTTTTAAATTATAGTGGGATATAAAAAATTTCAAAAATCCAAATTAGAAGAGTGGACCGGGTAGTTCCTGTTTTAAATGTATCTGAGTTTGTACAAAAGGAAAAATTACAAATCTTATAGCTTGGTTTTACCTGATTGAAAACCACCAAGAAATTGTCATTTTTGTCGAAACCAATTTTCCAACATAGAAAATTTCTTTTAGATTTAGATGGAAGAGAGGTGAGAGCTAAACACGCCAGTCTTAAAGTAAGGCCAAGGGAAACGAACGTTATCCACGTGGGTGACTCCACACGCATCACACGGGCAGAGCCCTCTCACTCTCCCAAAGGCTCTCTGCTCTTTGTTTAAGGCTCATTTCCTTAGGATCTACTTATTAAGAGGGATTGTAATCCTACCTTATCCTATCAGTGTATATTTGATCCAGTCGTTTGAGGCTATCCACCAAAGACTCAATATCTATATAGATTAGGTGGCAAACCCTCATATTTAGACCATTAAATCATTATTAAGTGGGATTTAAAAAAATAACGGTTAAAAAAATTTACCCATTAAAACAAAAGTTTATCCCCAGAAAATACTCGCAAAACCTTTTGAGTATTGGGCATAATAGAAAAACACTTTATGAGCATTTGATCTCCTAGATCTAAAGTATAAGTTCCTAGAAAATCACTGAATCCATTCTTGACTCATGTAAGTATCGACATATCTTTATAGATGCACCCAATCACACTCACTTTTATTTGCCACATGATGACTTCGTAAGTAGAGTAATTAATCAGATCTAATGAATTTCTAAGTCAACCATAATCTAAGGATAATGGACCTCCCAATCTGAATACTTGACCTTGATCAACAAATGCAAGTGCCCAATAAACCTAAGGAGCCAATCTACATAATACACTCACATTCCTATGCGAGGTGGGGCAAAGGCATGCCAACTCGTTGATGGTGAAAACCTTCTATAAAACTTGTCATCACTCCCCTCACACATAACAACCACATTCAATATCATAATGACAACAACCATAGGAGTCCTACAACTTATGACTTGGTCATGGAACAACAGGGAACTGAGATCCATGATCCACTATATTCCCCTAGTGGCTATTATATCTAATCTGAAGTGGTCAGGGATGGTGAGAGGAATCCCTCCCCTTTAATCCACATTCATTTGAAATAGTGAGATAAAGACACTTTCATGTATTGACCGTAGCATAGCAATCTGCCTATTTAGGACCCATGGTCATTATAATTTACAACTAATATCATAGATATCACATCCACGTCACCAATAGACGAGGTTCAAATTGATTTCTAGGGCACATCTCTAACAAAAACAGCCTAAGCCTAGGTCATAATAATAATGTATAGCCAAGCCCAAGCCTAGGTCGTTATTAATACGTATAACCCAAAGTCTACTTATGTTACGAATCTAGGTCATTCATTCATTGTGTCCCAAAGTGCATGATATATAACAAAAAATGCCATTAAAACCTTGGGTTGCTTAGATTCAAGCAAAGTTGTCATTGGTAAGTAGCTTAAAACAGAATCTATCCATCCATTGTTTGTCAACAACCTTTATAGACCGTAAGCTAGGCTCATGTAAGTTGTCAAGTAAGTTAAGCACCCGTAGATAAGTTGTCAAGATATATGACCATTAAAGTATGGATTAGTTGTCCAAGTACCTCATATGTATATGTGCTACCATCAATCTTGAAGTAACAAAAAATGTGGCACGTGTTAATGAACATACATGTGCTACCATTTATATTAAGTTTTCCACGTGTATCATAATCTATCCTTACTTCATATACTAAGTAAGGTGTTTGACAAAAAACAGCTTGCCTATGAACAACCAATCCCGACGGCATGTTCATGGTAGCCGTTACAACACAACTTTTCTTGAATCCAAATGGCCTGTAAATGCGCAGGACCCAAAATGGGCCAACAACCTCTTAAATATGGTGGGTATCAGGCCTATAGGGCTGAAAGTCGGGCAGGTTGGGTCAGGTTGATGCTCAACCCTAGCCCAACCCAACATTCTTATACTTCAACTCTAACCCAACGTAACCAACCAACCCAACCTCGAGTTGGGAATTCTCAACCCAAGCCCAACCCAAGCAGACTCAGTCAAGTTGATCGGGTTGGTCAAGTGGATACATGCTAATATTTTCATTATTACATTAGTCTATTATATTTCAATACACATTTTATTTTTTATACCCATGATTTTATTAATTATATGTGTAGTTATTTATGATAAAGAAATTCATTTTTTCCAAACAAACAAGTTAAAATATAGGACTACTCATTTAAAAGTCATGTTGTGTAGTACGCAATCTATTTGAGAGAGAGAAATCTAGCATATCTTGTTAGCTTGAGTCATTTCCTATTGCCTTCAACACAGACAATCCACACTCAATTATCATTTATAACTTATATAACGATTAGGTTTGAGTTCGGTTGGGTTGCCCAAGACCTCAACCCAAGCCCAACCCAACCTTTATCAGTTGGTGTTTATATATTCCAAGCTCGAGACCAAACCCAACGCATCCTGCCCAAGCCCAACCCAATGTCGGGTCAGTCACAGGTTGGTCAGGTTGAACCCGCCCGACTTTCAGCCCTACAAGCCTATTGATAAATGAGCTTTAATTTTAGATCCTACAAAGCCCAATGGGCCTTCCTGGCCCATTGGCAGCCCAACTTGGGAATTAAGGGTGTGCACAGGTTGCGCCTGGCACATTATGGACCAGGTTCGGGCCCAGACTCTTAAAGCAGCAGAGTTGAGATGGTCTAAATGTCCAGGACCAATTAGTAGTTGGTCGAGCTTGGCTCTAGGTCTTTCCATTGGCATCGCTATCAGAAAGTATGTAAGATTTAATGGTCCACATTGGAAGATTGCTCACAGTGATGATTGGAAGCAGTGGGCCGAAGATTTCTTCGGTCATGATCTCAGCTTCTAGTGGGGGGTCCAACAAGATTGTTGGCTCAATGAACCTACACAGAATATCAACAAAATGATTAGGATTTTTATTTATTTTATTTTATTTATCATGCACTATGCAAATTCAATTGGATAGAATTGCAATATTCAATTCAATAAAGTATAAATTACAAAAGTGGGCCCTCCGTTCATGTTGAGGATGATGCTTGGAACTAATGATTAGTATCGTTTCAAGCCTCACTTGAAACTCATGGAATTGGAATAGGTGTTGGTAGTTTAGAAACTAAAATGGCATAATATCAACTTTGGTCATTTCTATATCTAATGCAGCTCACGTGCTGACCCTGAACGCATGTGGGACATTAAGCTCTGCCCAAGGTGGGCCCTACCTGCAAAAAACACACCGTTCAAATTTCAGGTGGGCCACCTCAATACCAAACAGTGGACAGTTCAAAAAAAAAAAAAAAGTGCCCACATTTCAAATTCAGCATCCAGAATTCGCCCATTTGATGATCAGACCGCTGTGATCTTCTCCATACATCATCTTTGAGGTGGGGCCCACCTCACTCCCTAATTGGGTGTCCCACATGCTAGACAAGTTGGTATGTATGATGTGAGTATATAAGTGCTTCTAGCTGCATATTTCCATATATGTGTCAAGGAGCTACAGCAATAAAGCATGGATTGAAATTTATGAAATTTGAAAACGATATAAAGGCTTAGAATGGTTACAGATTGTCATCGTCCACTGAACCGCCATGGACGATCGCAGCTGCAACCGTTGGATCTTTCAGAAGACTCTTCAGCCTCATGAAATGATTCTTGTTAACAATCTTCGATATGCATGCAGACTCTTTTGGGGTCTCCCCATAGAACTTCTTCATCGTCTTCTTCAGTGCATTGATCTGAAAATATCAATCAAAGAAGAAAGAATATGGACGTTGGATCATGTCCACCTAAAAAAATAAAAATAAAAATCAAGCTTGAAATTAGTAATGATTGTAATAGAAATACCAAAGTAGGTGCAAATTTCTCTTCCACGAGGAGATAATCTATCGCAATACAAGCTTGCCCATTGCAGGGCCCCCATTTAGCACCGACTATCCGATCCACGGCGACCTGATGGAGTTGATAACACAATAGCAAATCAACGAAGTGCTGATTATAGTTGCTAACAAATGTGGGTCCCTACTCATGGCTTAGTGGTAGGCTTACAAGAGTTTCCACACAAGGTCATGGTTCGAGTACCCACTGTGGTGTGTGTGGGTGTGAGGGTGCGTGTGTTAAAAATTTTTTTAAAAAAAAGTTACTAACAAATGTTGTCTCAATTCCACTAATTAACAATTGATGGGGCGTTTGGATGCACTATCTTATTGGATTGCAATATGGAGCTGTTAATGACCAAAATCTAAGGGTATGAAATGCAGGGCATTTTTACACCGAGCTTAAGTAGTGTAGCCTGTAGTATGCAAGGGTACACTTGGAGTGGGCGGTCCATATGAGGTAAGTGACTCGTGTGAGGCGGAACTTATGTGATGTGGGGCCCATAGGGGGGGTTCGGCCGAGGTCCTAACCTATGCGATGTGAGGCATGGACTATGAGATAAAGGAATTAATTCATCATGCTCTATCAGTTCGAGCTTTTAGAACAAATGGTTAATTGTCCTATATTAAAGTGGTATCAAAGCAGGATGTCTCATGTTCAAGACTCTTCATGCAGCTGACAAACCATTTACTACGTCATTGTTAAAAGCTTGATAACCATCTTAATTTATTTTTTTGAAATTCTCCACTATTTTTAATTTAAGTAATTAAATTATCTTATCGAGTCGAGCCGATTTTAGTTTTCAAGTCAACTCAATCAACTGAACATCAACTTGAGTAAAGTTTCGAGCTTTTAAATTATGATCACAATATGAGAATGGTTAAAAGACTCAGGCGATCCAGACTGACTCGTTTAGTACAAGATGCATTGAGTTGGGACTTACCTGGGGCTGAAGGAGCTTGACTCACCCAAGTAACTTGCCATATCGAAACAAATTAAGGCTGATCGAGTCCAGGTCAACTTAGACGACTCAATCAAGTCTTAAAACCAAGATTATAAGGGCTACTTATTGATGTAGAGTAGGTCGCGGACACTTTCATGTCCAAGATGGACCAAAGAAGGCCCGATCAAAGGCAGAAGCAATCAGGACTGTCAGAACCCTAAAACAAACATATCTCGCAAACCGAAATAACTTATTCGATGTACAATATATGATTTTGGGTAGGAGAGGCTACTTCAGCCAACCAACCCCACTACACCAGGTTGGCCACGCTGAGTTTGTGAGATTCCATCAAATCAATAATCGAAAATGCTTTTTAATTTATCTTTTTAATTCAATCATAACTCTTAATCCTTTGTGCTTTAGGAGTAGTGCCAAACATGAAAAGGGCTTTAAAAAATTAGGAGAATAACGTGGTTAGGCCAAATTGGACGCTTATTACTTTTTGCCAAAAATCATGAAGTCATGTTTTTAGGTATTCTGAGTTGGAGTTTGATTATAAAAGTTCTTCCTAAATTTGATATTACCATATTAAAGGGTCATAATTTCATTTTTATTATCAATCAATTTATTTTTAAATTTATTAAAATTTATTTCTATTTTCCATTCTTCCTTGTGCGTTCAAGAAGTTTCCATGACGAGTCTAAAGAAGCTTCATGAATTCAGAGTACTTATCCCTGAAAAAGATCACGACGTGATCGACCTCATCATGTCCATCCCTGCATTACTTCTCCATTGTGAAAGATAGGAAAAACCATTCATTCCACAATCCAATTCACTTGTGCATCCAAATACTCCAAGTTGGACTATACAAAAACTACCTCTGTGTCATTGAAATTTGTAAGGGTGTCAAGCACCGCCGGGCATTTCCCACCCAACTCAAGGATAACAGGGGTGAGATGATTTGCTGCCGCAGACATGACCACACGTGCAATTTTTGCGCTCCCTGAAGTTAATTGCAACAAATTAGGCTATGTTTGGATGCACCATCGAATTAAATTGCAATAACAAGTTCAATCAAGTAGAAATGACCCAACTGTAGTGATCATAATGATGTATAAACTATCAAACTACAATGTAATTCCCTCATTATCAATACTAGGGAAAGTAATAAAGATTCCAATATTTTCACTTAATTGAAGTAATTGTCACAATTCAATTCAATTGTGTATCCAAACGCGTCCTCAGTGTATAATTGGAAATAGAAGTTCAGTAAGAGATTGAATAAAATCAGAAACGTAGAGATGTGATGTTATTGAGGGTTGGAAAGAATGTACCGGTGAAAAAGATCTTGTCCCATTTATTGTCTAAGAGCCGTTGGCCGATGGATGGCCCACCTTCGAAGACCTTAACGGCTGTAGTGTCCATGTACATTGGGATGTATTTGGCCAGAAAAGATGAGCATGCGGGAGCTACTTCAGAAGGTTTTAGAACCACTGCATTACCAGCAGATATGGCGCCGATCAACGGTTCCAAGGAGAGTCCTGTGAAATACAATCTACTCAAATTCGAGTTTGGGATTTAAGAAGAGGGTGGCTCTAGCGTCTGGCCAATGGGCCAATCTTGGCCAATCTCGGCCTCAGTCGAGTCATGAATCTCTTGAGTGGGCCAATGTGGTGAGCTTATAGGGTCAGATGGGAAACGGATTGGCTACTCCCCCTGCCACCGGTCAATGGCTGATGGTCGGTGCTCTATGGGCCCCACGATGATGTATGTGTTTCATCCATGCCGTCCATCTATTTTTCTAGATCATTTTAGGTTATGAGAAAAAAAAGATGAGGTATATTCAAATCTCAAGTAGACCACATTACAGGAAACCGTGTTGAATGAATTTCGACCATTAAAAAACTTTTTGGGGCCCATAAAAGTTTGGGATCAAGCTGATCTTTGTTTTTATCCTTCATCTAAGTCTGTATGACCTAATCAACAGATTGGATGTCAAATAAATAGTACAGTGGGCCTTAGGAGAATTTTAATGGTGGATATCCAATCACTGTTGTTTTCTTGTGGTGTGGTCCACCTGACATTTAAATTCCTCTAATTTTTGGGATCAAGCCATAAAATGATCTGTAAAAATAGATGAACGGCATGGATGAAACACATACCTCGTGGTGGGGCCGACAGAGCACCGACCATCAGCCACCGGGCTAGCGGCAGTGGGAGTAACCAATCCGTTCCCGGTCAGATGTAAGAGGAATCTCTCATTATAGTGGGTCATACGCATGTGTGCATATGCCGTATTGTTGTCATGCAAGTTCATCAATCCAAACCGTCCAAATTGCTTGCATTGCAATGGATGGAACTATTTTCTAAATTTACAGTTGTCAAATGATCCTAGCCATTCAAACAGTGACGATTAAGGATGACGGAAATAAAATTGGTGGAAGTCCAAATTCAAGGAGCTAGATTGAATGGTTGATGTTGCTCAACCATTGTGATTATTTGCATGGCATGCCACTATCCATTCTACGGCCATCAATTTGGACCGTTCGGATTGGCATACATGTGACCATAGATACTGCAGTTGTGTGCATGCGTGTGATCCGGACGGGGTTGGCTAGTGACACTGCCACTAGCCAATGTCTAGTGGTCGGTGCTCTGTGGGACCCACCATGATGTATTTGTTTCGTCCAGGCCGTCCATCCATTTTTTCAGATCATTTTATGATATGATCCAAAAAAAATGAGGTACCAAATCCTAAGTGGACCACAACACAGGAAACGGTGTTGATTGAACACCCACCATTAAAAACTTCTTGGGGATCATAAAAGTTTTGGTTCAAGTTGATATTTGGTTTTTACTTTCATCCTGGTCTGTATGACGTAATCAACAGGTTGGATGTCAAACAAACATTACAGTGGATGCTAGGAGGTTTTTAACGGTGGATATTCAATTAATACTGTTTTCCTGTGGTGTGGTCCACATGAGATTTAGATACCCAAATTTTTTAGACTAGATGCCAAAATGATCTGAAAAAATAGATGGACGGCATGGATACAACATATACATCATGGTGGGCCCACAGAGCACCGACTACTAGCCACCTGTGGCAGCGTCACTAGCCAAACCGCGTCGCCCTCGTCAGAGTGGATCATACATCTAAGCCCGTCCACCCTACCTGGGCACACTTTGAATAGATCATGGCCTTTAAGACATCCATCAAACCATCTGAACCTGATGTTTTCTTTGATAGCCTCTGATGTACGCCTGAGATCGTTCGACCATTATAACTTACGGGGTATATCCCATCACTACCGGTTCCCACCTTGAATGGTCTGTATTAAAGAAGTGAAAAGTCCATCCATTGATCTGGACCATTAATTCAGTCCAGTTCACTCTTCCGGGGCCATCGTGCAAAATCATACTGATCTGACTGCTGGGCTTCTTTGTCATAGCCGTTCAAAGCACTCATCAGATGGTTAGGATCATGTGATTAAAGCTATACATTGTTTGTGGGTGATATCCCACTCATCCATCAGATGTGGCCCACCATGAACATTGCTTGGCCCAAAAACCTATCCCAGGTAGTCAAAATGGATAGCTGGAAAAATACCAGCCCATATGATGAGTAGACCACTTAGATTTTCGGGCCATGGTATTTCACATGGGCTGTGCCTGATGAACGGTCTGGATCTTCACACATGTGCAATGTTAGCACGAGTGCCAAGTAAGATCCTGGAGAGGGAAAAAAAACAAAAAGAAAGAAAAAACCAGAGTGCGTTGTCTCACCGATGGGGAAATTCCAGGAGGAGAAAATGAGAACAAGGCCAAGGGGCTCCGGCACTACCTCTCCCGTTGTTGGAAATGCAACCAACGGTATCGAGACCTACCACGTGTCCACTTGCTAGAGTTAGGAGCTCAGCATACCTTAAATTCTCCAGTCTTCTCAGAACATTACAAGTTATAGTGCTCCTTATTTACATCAGGACACTTAGACAGTCTAATCCATTGATCTCGACCGTTCATCAGGTCCAACACACATTTATAGGATGCTTTGCAAGATTAAACGAATTAGAGAAATATTAACCATTTGATCAATAGCCTTTAATATGGACGGTTAAATCATTTGCATAAAAATATGTCCAACCATTAATTTAATCCATCATTCCTTAGGCAATTGTAGCCATCCCATTCATGGCTTAGAAAAGGAACGGCTATAAAAATAACACCAAATCAAAGATTGATTAGATCATCCGATCAGTGAGATTTTTGCATCACAGCCCATAAAGTGTGTCGTGGACTTAATAGACAGTTCAGATCAATCGATTGGACTGTCCAATTTGAAACTAGAGCACTATCACTTATAGTGGTCCGAGAGCATTGGGAGCTTTTCTTGTAGATAATTTTCTAGGCTGCGAAAAATACTCACTGGGGTGTTGAAACTCATCCATCATACACGTGGCATATATGAAGGCAATCTGAACCGTCCAAATTACGCATCCCACCGTGGATGGGGAATATCCTGAAAATCGTGCCTATTGGCGATCTGGTTTCCTAAGTGGGGGCCGCAACCCGGTGGTTAGGAAGAAAATGGCAGGTGGTCCGAATCAATTGGCCGAAATCACATGGTTAGGATCATCCCATTGGTAGGATTTGTTGGGTATGTCTGATTGACAGTGGGAGACACGATTTGAACGATCCAGATCGGTCCGACAGTGGGAACCTCCGTTTGGACGATCCAGATCGGTTTGCTGCCACGGTCAAATTGTGGATGACTTGCTGAGCCCACCTTGTGGTGCCTTGTCCATCCACACGCAAGCACATGTGACAATATAGAACACGTGTGAAAGATTCAAGCTTTCCATAAGGCAGTCCACATTGATTAGATATTTTTGATGAAAAATCAGGCCCACTCAGCTTCTCACTTGGGTCAAAATGTACAAAACCAACGGTGGGCTAAAACAAGCACAACCGTCCATTTCTTGTGTACAATGTGGCTCGAACAGCCTGACAGTTTGGCAGAAGATCTTACAGTGTGGTCCACTTGATGGAAAGCTCATATCTTACAAATGTGCTCCATATTGGCACGTGTGATCGCTTGGACGGCAAGGATCCCGCGTCCGTGGGCCTTGCAAACCTCTACCCTTACAGCTCCCGGATGCGCCCATTCAATACAAGATCCCTGTTTTGGCGATCCACACCGTTGATTCAATGGGCCTGCCTAATAGATAATGCAGAAAAAACTGCTGATACTGGAAAACCTTAAGAAATCTAATCCATGGCCTTCTTTAAAGGCCTTTAATATATTTTGTCCTCAACCACCTGTTTGTAAGCCTTTGATCAAAGGGTTAACCGCCTTCCAATCTGGTCAATCTGGACCATCGACCATCCGTGGTGGGCCTCATCAGATCAATGGTCTGAATCACAAAATCATGGATCCCATATGTATATGTGGAGTACATCACACCCAGTAGGTACAACGAGCGGGAATTCCAAGACTCCTGAGATGGGACATGCCCATCTCATGAGAAAAAATCTCATCCGTCCATTGAAAAGTAAGGAGGAGCTCACCCTTTTGCTGGCCATCCATTTGGCCAAGCTGTCCAAAGCTAGATTTACAGATTTGATTATAACCCCGACCTACAAAAATGAGTACAAACTGGATTAGGCACCGTTTGGACGAGACAGATCATAATTAGAAATTTGCTAGAACATATCTACAATACAATACGTTGGGACTTTAATCTCATATATATAAACGCTCTTAAATTAATTTACTTCATTTTCTTGGTTGGAATTAAAGAGCTTTAAATTAATTAATTTATTGCAACACGTGGGGATGTATTCCAGCAAACTTCTAACACTTCAAATAATAAATATTGTTTGGAAGGACATGAACCCCTTGCCCACATGGGGAGGAATGAGAAAGGCCAGACAAACAAGCTCCGAATGACTAGGGAGCTCAACTTAAATAGAATTGAGAAAAATGGCCATTCCACTATTCCAGCAGTCACTGAAAATATAGTGGCATCCAAGCACACCATAATAGGGCTTTTTTCTTAAAAGCTCCTTAAAAATTCTAATTTTACCAAAAAAATGCCTTAACTAACTAAATTTACCGAAGGTACTTTCAGGGGCTGAAAACCAAAGTGGCCTCATTCCTTTCTTTTCTAAAAAGTGGTGAAGTGGAGCATTTGTTGGGCCTGCATGGTGTATCTGCCACATCCAACTGTCCAATAGGTTGAACCCATTATGATGATTAGATGAATTAAAAATCAGATCGATCCAATGATCAAGTAAGCCACATCATAAATAATAATCTAAGCCACCCAAAAATTCCCAATTCACTATCGGAGGCATTGTTTCAATGGACCGACCGGAATCCTCTATACCACCAAATTTACACAACATGTGAAATACCGTGCTTTGTGGGGTCCACTCTTTTGTGTATGCAAAATCCATTCCGTTCATTAGGTTTTATACTCAATTACATATTCTACCAATAAAAATCAGCCAAAACAGCAAGGCAAATCGGGGGTACAATAGGGATATGATGCCAACCATAGGTTTGTCCGTGGGATCACCATGATGTGTATCTATTAATCATGTATGACTCACCATGATGAAATGAATGCACAAGACTAACCCCAGTCCAAAATTCCACTGGGCCATACCACGTATACTTACATTAATTGGTACCATTTGTCTGGCGAATATAAGTTTTTATTGGGATGATCTTTTGTATGGACAGCTAAAATAAGGCTTGCCACATGTGAATAGAGTATGCGTGCGTGCGTGCGTGCGTGCGTGTGTGTGTAGTGGTCCCCTTAGCAATTAGGTATTTTATGTGGCTACATAAAACAATTGTTGTAGGCAATTCCCGTCTTTCTTTGGGAAACCACATTTCTAAGGAAGGCTGCCATAAAAAATCTCAAATTAAATAAAACTAAAAATAAAAATAAAAGTGTGAGTATAAATATCATGTGCATGAGTTACCATACAAGTGGTCCATGTTAGATTTGTGCCCAGAAAAATAAGGTGAACCTTATCCATTAATGAAGATGTGGATGTAATATCAATGGTCTTAGTCATAGATCATATTGACATAGGGACTTAAATGAACAAATTGACATACACACAAACGGAAAGGCACTATGTACGAACTTTTTTGAGAACCCATCATACATGATGTGGATCTAAAATCTGAACCGTTCATGTGAATCAGCACCTCGTGAAACCCCTCGGACCCAAGTTTTACTTTGATCCAAAACTTTTATGGGTCATGAAAAATGAAAATAGTTTCCTCCCTTGATTTGCATTTCTCTTTTTTATGGCCCACCATAATTTTAAATCAGGATGAAAATTTATTACATGGGATTTCATGGGATTCCGCATCACATGAACCGTTCAGATTAGACACCCATGGCATGTGTGCAAAGGTGCGCACGTGCGTAGGTGCGCAGGGGAGCATGACTCTCTCCATATATATATATAGAGAGAGAGAGAGAAAGAGGGGCATGCTCACCTAGGCATGTGCGCACCTTTGCACACGTGTCATGAGAGTCGAATCCGAACGGTCCATAAGATGCGGAATCCCATAAACCCCCATAAGGTGAATTTTCACCCTGATCTAAATTTTGGTGAGCCATAGCAAAAAGAAGTGCAAATCAAGAGAAGAAACTGTTTGCATTTTGCATTGCCCACCGAAGTTTTGGTTCAAAGTAAAATTTGGTACTAAGGGGTTTCACGAGGCTCTGTTTCATGTGGACCGTTCAGATTTTCAAGAATCATCACGTATGATGAGTTCTCAAAAAAGTTTATAAGCAGTCCATGCAAATTCGTTTGCAGGTGAATATTCCCGATACATATAGAAAAGGTACTATGCGCTCGACCTCACAAGTCTGTCCCATGAGGTCGAGCTGTGTGGGGCCCACCGTGATGTGTTTCGAACATCTACCACATCAGTCAGATGCACTATTCCATCGTGGGCCTAGGTCTCAAAAATTAAGTCAATCCATGACTTTTGTGGGCCACACCACATACTAAAGTGGAGAGGGGTCGTGCACCATTAAAACATTCATAATCATTTTTTGGGCCCACCGAGATGTGGTTTGCAAATCCAGTCCATCCATTATGTGTGTCCCACTTGGACGAGGGTTCAAACCAAGTTTCAGCAGCATTCAAAACTCAGGTGGGCCCCACCAAGTACTTTTATATGTTTTAACAGTGTCTTCACGTGATTTTAGATGTTATGGCCCACCTGAGTTCCATATACAGTTGATTTTTGGGATATCCCATAATTTAAAGGGGACCCATCAAATGCACGGTGTTGATGGTCGACACGCATCACGGTGGGGCCCACACAGCTCAACCTCACGAGAGCTTATCGTGAGGTCGAGCGCATAGTACCTTTTCCCCCATACATATATATATATATATATATATATATATATATATGTGTGTGTGTGTGTGTGTGTGTGTGTGTGTATGTGTGTGTGTGTTAAAAGACAATTCATCTGGATGTTCTTCAAAACTTGAGATTAAAAACAACTATCACTAACTAATGAAAAGTTGTTGTGTGTGTGTGTATGAATCTTAGTATGCTGTTATACCATCATCACCAAGCAACTTAAATGGCATACATATGTTATAGTCATAATTATGATGATGAAATGGTTTATTGGTAATGAGTCAAAATGGAAGGTCTTTACCATTGGATAGGATGACGAGATGGTATGCCTTAGCTCTACCATATATATAAGAGTGTGAGTATGTCATGAAACCAGACTCTTGATATTGGATCTATTGGGCACTTGCATTGGTGGACTGAGATTAAGTCTCTAAATTAAAAGACTTCCTTGACTATAATTGAGTTAATTATGCATTCAATTTGATTAATTTTTAGACTTGAGGATGTTTGAGAGATCAATATCTTGTACATGTGCTTTAGTTTGCTTTATAAGGTCATCATATGTCAATAAAAGTGAGTGTGATTGCGCAATCTTTCAAAGTCCATTAATACTCACATGACTAATAAGGAATTCGTTAATTTTTTAGTACTTGACTTATGGCCTAGATCTAAGACATTAGATATTCATCCAGTGATTTTTCCACCAGGTCAAACACTTAAAATATTTTTAAAACCTTTACAAAAAATTTCAATAATTAAAAAAAATTAGATTATACTCAATGATAATATGATGATCCAAATCTAAGGGTCTATCGTTTGATCAGCATGAGCAACGGGTCTTTAGTGGATGGTCATGACCGTGGAAGAATTGAATGGAATATACATATACGGATTAAGGCAGGAAATACAAGATTATAATGTAGTAAATAACCAGTATTTTCTGCAACACCAACCCCCTCATATATAGATCATACCCTAAAAGGGACAAAGCCCTGAACACAGAGCCATGGACATCTTCCCTCTTAGCTCCCTTACAGAAGAGAGAGGCGGGGAGAGACGGAGATCATCCTCTAGTCCTTCCCCTTCGTCACACACATGATGCATGTGGGGTCCACCTGTGTAGACGGTGGGGCATCTCCTTTGGCCCTATTCAAAAGCTAACTTGTTTAGCTCTCATCTCTCCTTCAACCGTGGTAGATTAGGGAGAGATTAATAATTTGAAAAATTAATAGCCACAAAACCAACTTCGACTAACACAATTTCAATTAAGTAAATTGTAATAACTGATTTTATGAGTTATGTTTTAGAAACTTGATATTATCAAACAAAGATCTGAATCACATGAGTATGATTGTTTTTAAAAATTTAACTCCATTGCATTTCAAAAATAATCCAACAGCCCCATGGTTTTGCAATCCCAACCATCGATAAGATGTGCAGAATCCAAGATTTTGAGAGAGAGAAAGACAGGCAATCTATATATGTCCAACCAAAACAAGGCAAAGATTCAAAACAAAGGAACTTACAACCTGGGTGAGTAGTGTGTGTGACCCATCATATCAACTGTTTGGATAACTAGACCATGTGTCCACATGTCAGCTTCATACTCACCTCATCTCTATAAGCCTCAACGCTGTGTTTGCCCAAATCATCTTTAAGAGCAGTGAAAATCTCATCCTCCTTGTCTCTAATGAGATTGAGAAGTCCCCTTAGCTGAGATTTCCTCCAAACAGCACTCCTGGTTTTCCCGGAAAAGAAAGTCTGCCTCAGCTCCTCCAAGCTCTCCTCTATGCCCACATGTTCCATGGCTGCACCAACAGCTGTACAACACCAAATGCAACAAATGGTTGCACCTACAAATACAATCCACCTCTGCTTCTTAAATAATAATGGGATTCTTATTTTCAACTAAATAAATGCTCTCTGATGTGAAATAACCAAAGTGACCTCACCATTTCTTTTCTTGGAGATTGTGGGCGGTATGGTTTTAAGACTCGTCCGAGTCGACCCGGTTCAATCCCACGAGTCATAACTCCACTTGAAACTGAGAATTGACGTGAGTTGCAGAGTCCTGAGGGTCGTTTGTCACCATGGATTTGGAAGGATTTGAAGGGATTTCAAATCCCTTAGTTGTTTGGCACCATAAAGTAATTGGGTGTTTCAAATCCCTTAATCCAGGTCCGATGACAGCTTGGATTACATCCAGAATCCTTCTAAGAGGTGCATGTGTGACATGTGTGTCACCGTGCTATTATTCTATTGGGCACATGGCCTACTATCCTAAAACAATTAGATTATCAATTGCATACTATAATTACTTTAATATGATGATCAATATCGTCCAAACATTGTCCGTGTAAATCAACGGTTAAAAATCGTTGGTTATTCACTTAAACATGATTTGTGCTTGTGGCCCATCCGAGACTTGGAATTTCACCATTTTCAAGAAAAACCATATATTTTAGCGGACTTATTATAACCATTGTGTCAAACATTACATACGTCACTAATTAAATATATTAAAGTCGATCTAGTAATTAAATTCAAACCCTTGTAAATATACATGGATTAAAGTTGATTCCCAGTCCTAGATGCTAAACACAATGGGAGGATTTCATATCCAAGAGGTTTCAAATCCACCCTCCCAAACAGGGTAATCAGGTTGTGGGCCCAGCATAGAGTGTGTATGGCATCCAATAGATAGGATCCAATGGGTGAACGACTACCTTGATGATCACAAAAGACAAACAGTCAAAGGTGATCCAGTCATCAAGTGGGCCACAAGTAAATTCAGAGGATTTTTTGTGTTCCCCAACTGGTACTTGAAAGTTTTGATGTGGTGTCATTGTTTTTCATGTTGTGGCACACCTGATGATTGAATCCACAATAGTTTTTCTACTCATAATGGTGGGCTGCACATGTTGGACGGATTGGATTTCACATGCACACCACGTGTGACCTCCCTGCTATGCTCGACTTCACCAGTTTTAAGGGGAAAAATAAAGGACAGCGTTTTGACCATTTCCTAAGAATTTTTGAGGGAAGCACCGAGTAACTGATCAGTAACCTATAATTAACAGTGGCTTCCATTACACTTTTAAGTTTATTTATGACACTGGTAGAACGGTTCAAAAATGCAGGTGGGTGGCGCTTCTGACAAGTACCCCCATGGTTTAGTAATTTTGATCGCTGGTATGTTGTGGCCCACCATGGTGGACCTTATCCAGAAAACTCATAGACGGTTAAGAAGAGAAATACAATTGTACCCACTTAATTTGAAAGAGTCCTAAAGATTGACGGCTGGGATCTTCCAACCTGGAACATTTTCAGTGAATGGTATATCCACGTTGGGAGTCAACATATGAATGGTCTGGATTAGGAAACCATGGCCCCACTTGACCAAACCAAAAATCCGGTATTCATCTAAACTATGGTCCGGGAAACATGTACTGTATATGGCGGGAAGCGGATTGAGATTTGAGTCGGACCCCTCCCGAACAATAATCCGTCCATATAGGTGCTCCTGTGGGACCCACCGTGATTTCTGTTTATCCACTCCTTCCATCCATTTTCTCAGGTCATTTTAAGATGTAAATCCAAAAATGTGGCACATAAAACGCTCAAGTGAACCACATTCTGGTGTGGTCCATTTGATCGTTGGATCTGCATCATTTTGGGGTTCATATCTTAAAATCATCTTAGAAGATGGATGGACGGCGTGGATAAATAGATACATCAGTTGGACCCCATAGGAGCCCCTATATGGACGGATGAATTTCCGGGCGAGGTCGGACGCAATCCGCTTCCTATGTGGCGCACATAAATTGCAAGAAATCGGATCATCCAGGAGTGTCAATGGGCCCAGCTCGGGCCTGAAATCAGATTTTTTTAATAGCCCGCTCCGGTGGCCCGGCCTGAAACAGTTCAAAATACGGGCCGAAACCTACCCCGGACCCGGCCCATGGACAGCTTAGACTCTACCGGAGCATCAAGGAACGTTGATACTCTGGCAGAGTTTGATGGATGATACGCAGTCTCTTAAACATTGCATCCGTGGCATGCAAATAATTCAAACTGAACTTTCTAAATTATGGATCCAGATTTAGATGTATCATAAATCACAAGTTACGAATATTTGGTCATCAGCGTATCAGATTTGTGGACATCTATTGGACGGTTAGAATTTGAGAAGTATCCAGTGGACTTGTATCCAAAATCAAGTGTCCAAGAATCAGAGGACAGGATTGGCTGAGTAATCCTATTTTGATCTTGAGTGGAACAGAGATTAGGTTTTACAATTTCGGCGGTTTAATCTGAGTTGAGACCTGCTACATAGCCAATTTATATATGCCAGAGTATCAAACGACATACTCTGCCAGGGTATATCAAATAAGAGAAATGTTTCAGTGCTCTTAGTTGTCTTGGGACCCTTGGACAGTTCAATCGATTGATCTGAACCATCCATTAATTCCAAAAAAAAAAAAAAATCATAAGAAAGACTCCAGGGAAAAATAGCACTGGTCGGATGATCCAATCGATCGTGATTCGACCTCTTTGTCTACAACCATCCTTTTTTCATGCCGTGGATAGGATTGTTACAGTTGCCTGATAAAAGTGATTCTTTAGAATCATAAGCAATCCATGATAGGCCCTACTGAATAGATAGATCAGATTGTTGATTGGACCTATCTTTGTGTAAACAATCTGGACCGTCCATATTAAAGACCATTGATCAAACGGTTAATATTTGTCAAATCGGTTTGGCGTTTCCAGCTAGTAATAAAGGCTGGAATCTTGATTGAGATGTTTAAAAGAAGACAAGAAAAGGTCTGGATCGAGACAGAATTTATGAATACAACCAAAGTCTCCAACGACCTCTTGTTACGCCATTAATGACTGGCTATTCACATGCAGCGAGGGTCCCTCTCATGTGGGGTGGGAGATACCGTCCCTCGAGGTGGGTGTATCCCTGACTGTGAGGCCCACCTTGATGCATGTGCCTTACATCCACGCCGTCCATCCTTTTTGGCAGCTCAATTTAGGCTATGATCCGAAAAATGAAGTATTTCCAAATCTCAGGTGGACTACACAGAACAATAATGAGTGACCATTAAAATTTTCTTATGGGCTACTAAAGTTTTTGATCAAGCTGACATTTATATGGTCCCATCCAGGTATTTGCGACCTTAGCATTAGGTTGGATCGCAAATAAATAGGCCAGTGGCCCCAAGAAATCTTTAATGGTAGGTATTTCTTCACCACTTTTTCATGTGTTGTGGTCCACCTAAGATTTTAATCTGCTTCATTTTTTGGATGATGCCATAAAATTAGCTTTCAAAACGGATGAATGGCATGGATGTAATGCACATATATGACAGTGGGCTCTACAGTCAGAGATCCACCCCAAAGCCCACCCCACAAAAATCCGACTTGATCACATTTGCGTCCGGGAAACGGTCCATCAACGGCGTGGATTACCTGTTATCCGGGTAAGACAGCTTACCGTATGAAGACCACCTTGATAATTTTTTATGTATATCCACGCTGTCCATCAGTTTTCTCGGATCATTTTAGAACGTAATTTCAAATCTTAATAAGATAAAAATCTCAGGTGGACCACACCATTGAAAATAGTGGTGAATAACTATTAAAATCTTTTTATGGCCACAAAAGTTTTGAATCAAGCTGATATTCGTATTTTCCCATCGTCCAGGTCAGTTTGACCTTATCAATAGATTGGATGGAAAAGAAACATTATGGTGAGCATTAATGTGGGCCAGGAATATTTCAATGGTGCAAGGTTCAACCACCACGGTTTCCTACGGTCACATAATTTTTATTTCTAACCAAACTCATTAATATGTTGAGTCCAGTTCATTAATATGTTGAATACGATAGATGTGACAATGGCCTCAACCAACCGAATTTAAAATAGTTAGACTAGACAGTAAGCTCCATGCTGTCTTCAAATTTTACCTTCATGTATGTTTGTTATTTTTATAATATAAATTTTTGCTTTTTAACATGCTTTACCTTATTTTAATTTTATAAACTCTTGTTATATAATCTCCTGACTGGCTTGGTTGGATTCCTATTAAATGTATATAGTAATAGTAAACATTGTTTTTCATGAAATTAATTATCCATGGCTTATCAAATTGTTTCTATGTCCTTTTTCACATTTTAGCCTAATTGATTTTTTATTTTATATTTTGCTTCTTTTTTTAAAATGGGCGTTTTTTTTTACTATGGAAAAAAAAAGGAAAAAAAAAAAAAGAGATTACAAAGGATTAATTTCATAACTGGTATCATCAATCTTCAATAGCTTCATGTGTACAATGTGTCAAATGATCAATTGTCTACCTTCAATTATGACCACATCTGCCACTATGCCACATGTGTCACCATCCATCAACATCCAATGTATAAAGCATCGAATATGCATTAATGTGCCACATGTGTCATTGTCCATCTTCTCTTACATCTAAAATACAAAGCATCACACTGAGCTAATATGCCACATTGACACCATCCATCTTCTCTTGTGCTCCATTGTACTAATGTGTCATGTATACCACCATTCATCTTCTCTTGTGCCCCATATGTGTAAAGCACTCTGATTGCATCAATGTGCCACACGTGTCATCATCTATGTTCAATCTTTCCAAATATGCCACATGTACCAATGGTGCTAATGTGCAACGTGCTCCCATCTAGCTTCAAGTGCCTGTATCTCAAATGTTCCAATGCATTTTTTATGCCACGTGTGCCGTTGTACAGCTTCAAGAACCTCACATGTAGTAATTGCGCCATAATTTAACTTCCAGCACCTAAATACGCCACACATGCTATTGTCCATCTTCAACATTCCACATGTGCCACATGTGCAAGTTTGACATGTTAGAGACTACCTATAAAAGGTTTCCTTTTGAAAGAGTACCTTTAATCTGCCCAGCACTATTCGGTCGACCGTGATTTGCCATGTTGTTCTTAGTTTACTGCGACCTTTCTCAGTCCATTGTGATTCTTTGTTGCCTTCACGGTCAACTGGACGTGTGGCCATGCAGACTCTATAAGTGTACGGATTTAGTTTTAAATTATGTATAGGGTGTAAATATAATGGTTATAAAAGTGAGATTATGGTTAATCACATTATACTAGAGAGAGCTAGGGTTTTAAAAGAGAAACACATCCGTAGAGATGAGGATTTTGAATTTGTAAGTCGCTTATCTCTTGTAATATTTAATTCATCGTGGATCGTTTGTCACTTAGTACCGTGATTGTTTTTCGCATGGATTCTTTTCATGTAAAATTAATGTATTCTTTGTGATTGTTCGAATTTTTTCATTTCTCTATAGCGTGTTTGATTTGTTCTAAGTTTGTTCTGCACCTAACATGTGCCAATTGTTCATAATAAGTGATATCAAAGCATAGGCTTTACGTTGAGTTTTTAAGATTGAATCTGAGACGTGGGTTCAAATGGATTGAATGTAAAGTTTTAGACAGAAAAGTTTACAAGCAAAAATAATTTCAAATTATGGAGGTTAAAGATAAAAGCCCTCCTAATTTAGCAAGGGTTGTTGCAAGCACTCCTTTGCAAAGTAAGACGTCCTGAAACTATGAAAGAAGAGGGTTGAGACGATTTAGATTAAGGGGCGATTGGTACAATTTAATTATGCTTGGCCGATGATGTCTTTTATAATATTATTTCTAAAATGACTACCACAGTCTTATGAGTAAGGTTAGAGAGCCTCTACATGACGAAGTCACTCTTTAATTGTCTGTATCTGAAGAGACAATTTTATAATCTGAAGATGACGGAAGGGTCGGATCTCTTTGAATACATCAACACCTCCAACAAATGAATTTGCAAACTAACAAGCATGGAGGTGAAGATCGATGAAAAAAACAGTCCTAATGTTGTTGACGTTCCTTCCATAATCTTATGAGAATCAGGTGAATACCATGTGCTATGGTAGGAATACCTTGGACCTCAATAATGTTATATTTGCCCTTCTGTCAAAGCAACAGAGAATGAATAACAGTGGAGAATGTACTTTTGCACGGGCACTGGTTACAAATGGAAGACCATCTGAACGAGAGAAGAGTAAGTTGCGATCGAAGTCCATGTCCAATGGCAAAGAGAAGTTGAAGTGCTGGAATTATGATAGGATACGACATATGAAAAAGGGTTGTATAAACCCCTAAAACCGAAAAGAATGAGAATTTAGATAATTCACCGAAAGAGGTCAATTCAACAAAACCCAACGAGGAGATGAGTGGTTGTGATGTATTATTCGTTTCCAAGATTGAACACTTGTATAACGAGCGGATTATGGACATGAGTGCATCGTATTACATGTGCCTTCATCGGAGTTCGTTCACCATGTACAGTAAGTATAATGGTGGCCTGGTTCTTATCGGTAATGATCATGCTTATAAGATTATTGGAATTAGATCGGTACACATTAGAATGTTCAATGGAGCAGAGCGTACTCTAACGAATGTAAGGCACGTTCTACTTGAAGAGGAATCTAATATTTTTGGAAGCTCTTGAGGCACTCGAATATAAATTCACTGGCTATAAAGGTGTCCTGAAAGTTTTGAATTAGACACTCACAATTATAAAAGCACAAAAGAGTAAAAAGTTTTATAAATTGATCGGAAGCACTTTATCAAATGGAGTTGCAACATTTGTAGCGAAATTCACGTCTGCACATGTGTGACATGCGTGCCTAGGTTACATGAGCGGGCATGGTATGCAGGTAATACTCAATTATTATTTAATTGCTACTTTTAAAATTTTTAATTTGAATGTATATGAATATTACATATACAGTAAACAATCAAAATTATCATTTAAAACTAAAAAACATATTAGTAAAGGATAGCTTGACTATGTGCATTTTAATGTGTGGGGGCCATCGCCCATTGTTTTTAGAGGAGGGTTATTGTTGATGACTAAATATGGACGGCTCTCTGCTTCGACTCGCGAACCATGAACCGCTTCAATGTCTCGAACCTGCATACTTACGATGAGCAAAGGAGACCTTGGCTAGACTGGGGGACCCTCCGATGCTTAAGTCAGGTCAAGGGAATCTGGGTCTAAGTCGGTTGTAGAGAGAAGGTGTGAGATGTTGCGTACCTGTAGTAATGGAGTCTCATTGTATTTATACCTGACTATTGGACGATCTGGGTCTGTTAACCTCGACACGATTCACTCAATCAGTGGGATACTATGATCGCGGAGATATTATCCGTAATCCGGGGATCGTGTAGCGTATCATGCGTATTTGTGGGTGAAAGCATCGGTCGTGTCTGCTTAAGGTAGTTTCTTAATTTAGCGCATGGAGCATCCACGTCCCGCCTCGGCCTCGGCTCGGGACTTCTGGCCAAAGAGACCCTGACCCCGAGCCTTGGCCCTAGATTAGTGTGCACATGGGCTTTCACCATTAGGTTATTAAGCGAGGATTGTGTCCTGAGTTCGAGCCGAGATTGGGTCTAGACTTATGATGGACTCGGTCGTACTTGTCTGTCAGATATTCTGGAGGTCTCCCCTCCGAGCTCAGAGGTGGGCGGCGGACCTATCCTGTTAAGTCAAATTTTTCCACAACAGGTGACACTGGTGTGAGTGGTCGAGCTATCCGTTTCTGGTCAGGCAGTAGTGGGGTGGTCCGAGACTTCACTAGTAGATTCTAGTATGGGTCTCATGTTGTCTACCTTGGTCTTAAATTACTCTGAACTGACAACTTCAGTGCTAAAGCCTTAGTGCGGCCGAGCCGAGCATCATCCTTCAGAACAGTCTTGTTTTACTCTTATGTATCCAACCGGATTAAGGTGGTATTGCTCCTCGGAATTGAAGGGGCTCGAATCTTCCCATAACAATTATCATTTTTCGTATCATTCATTGACGACTTCTCTAGAAATGTGTGAGTTTATTTCATGAAGAATAAATCTTACATGTTTGACACTTTCAAGACATGGAAGGTTATGGTTGAAAAACAATCAGGGCAACAATTGAAAGTTCCGAAGATCGATAATGACGGAGAATTTATTTCGAATGAATTTAATCTGTTTTGTAAGAATGAGGAAATCGTGAGGTAATACACAGTAAGGCATACACTATAGTAGAATAGTGTGGCATGTTGTATGAATCAGACTGTTTTAGAAATAGCCCGAAGTATGCTAAGTAATGATGCATTAGACAAGGAGTATAGGTTGAGGCCATTAATACAGCTTGCTATTTAGTAAACCATTCTCCATCTACGCCGATTGATTGTAAAATTTTGGAAGAAGTATAAAGTGATCAGGAAGTATACTACTTAAGGCGCCATGTATTTGGTCCGATGCTTACTCTCATTTACTGTCTGTTGAAGGAGATAAGCTAGACCAAATGCTGAAGAAGTGTACCTTTGTCGGCTATTGTCACACCCCAAGATTTGGTGCCTGAGTTGGCTAGACCCGACTCCGAATTTCAAGTTGTGATTAAATCTTTAAACATTCTCAACCACAAATTTAATAACAACCACATTACAATAAATTAAATATTCATCTAATATAATGTCTAGACTCACTTTTAAGTTTTTTACTATATATTTTTTTCTAACGCAAATAGAAAAGATCACTACGACTAGACGAACAGTTATATTGTCACTTTGCTTCACCCTTAAGTAATCTCTGAGCCCTAAAACACTATTAATGTAGGTGTGATCATAACAGCTTGTGTGATCATATCCAACCCAAATATAAAATTTTTATCATTATACAAAATATGCAAATAACGAAAATATTTTGTTTAAAGTTCAAAACATGATTTAAATTATCAAAGCTTAAAAGATAACACGAATGCAATACTATAATTGTAAAGATGCTCTAAATGCTAAACTTTTCATGAATTTCATAAATAACAAAATTAAATAATCATCATCTCTTATAACACCGTACCCAAGTGAAAGGTCACGTTGCATTAACACCCATGCACCAGTACCTTTTGTTAAGGGACTCATTTATACATTAGTTGGTCAGACAATTGCTCCAGTTGTACCTCTCACGTATGACCGCGTACACAATTGTACTCATATGTCGTATATAAAGAAGACTTCAAAGGATCCAGTGGATTCTAAGATCTTTCACCCAAGTGGTACAATCGCTCTACTTATTGACTTTATAGTCTTCCACCCAAAAGACACAATCGCCCTACTTGTTGACTTTAGGGTCTTTCACCCAAGAGACGCAATCACCCTACCTACTTATACCTTTTAGGGATATTCCTATGTTAGCACACCCGCATTCCAATCTTCATTCTTAATTAAAAATAAATATGTACATAATATGAGTGATCATTCATTCAAATCAAAATTATCAAATGTACAACTTACTGTAGGTTAATTACAAACCACATGGCATTACATCACATATTCTTCGTTATTCTTTAATTATGTATAGAAGTTGTTGTAAGGTTCGATAGCTATTAAATCAATAATTATTGAAATTAAATAATTAAAATTTTAATTTCTAAAAAATTTCATCGAATTTTACTGATGATTTGTCCAAATGTACAATGGTGCATAAAATAAAAAAATAAAATAAAGTGGATTATAACACAAATCTCTCAAGAAATAACGTAAAAATCTCAAAATAAATTAAGAACCCAAAATTTTTAGATTTAAAATAATTAATTTATAGTTAGAGAGGTTTGCTGACTTTTTAGAAAAATTATTTTAAAAAAATATCCTAAAAATTTTAGGAGTTCAATACGGTGCAGTTTTAATCCCGTATGATTATTGGGTGTAATTTTGGGGATAGTTATCAATTTGAATTAAAATATTTATTTGTGATTTATTTTCTAATCTAAATTATTTAATTTTTTTAAGTATTTTAAACATAAGAATTTAAAAAATATTAATTTAATCTGAATTCTTGCATTATTAATTGATGGTAATTTAATTTTGTAAATTTAGGGTCAAAAGAAAATAATGAGAATTAATACTTAACTTCACAATAGAAATAATCCTCGATTATAAATTCAAAATTAATTTTTTATATAATTTAATAATAATTTATTATAATCAAAATTTTGGTTTAAGCTAAATTTGAATTAAAATTTTTTTATAAAATTGTAAATCCGCAAAAGTGTAACGCCACGAAAATCGACACCCGAGCACATAGACACCGGTCACAAGTTCCCAGGTGTTAATTTAATAAAATGCACATGCGTCTTCATTCTAATTCAGATTAAGTCCGCACACGAATAATCAGAGTTGCACAATTCTAGTTAGCGGAACCAAAGCAAGGCAGAGATAATAAAAGATTAAGAAATATAAGGCTAAGAGTAAAAAAATACATTTCTAGTAGTGATGATCCCTCAAAATGGGATTATACAAGCCACAATCCACATACATACCCAAGATGGTTAAAGTGTAAAGCTTTCGGTTTATACCCAATTCTCCAAAACATAATGGTGTTGGCACAAACCGATATAAGCCTACCTGTCTGAGGTCTCAGTAGTACCTACATCAATGATATGCCTGGTTAGTGTTTTAAAACACCATCCCAGGTAGGAGGGAGTAGCTAACTCAATGGTTCTATTAGTTCTAAGTTACATATGTTATCAACCCAATCAACACATGTAATGATAAAACAAGAAATCAAATATTTCCTAAATGCGCATACGAAGATATGACATGATACATGCTCTCACCTTTCGACACTCTCTCAACACGCAATTTCGACCACCTAGTTCACAAATGACAACACTTCCTCAACATGCGACTTCAATGCCTGCTTCACCACATTCTAAACTAATGCAATACGATGAATGATAATATTAGCCGAGTAATTATTAAGTTCAATTTATCTAGCATATTGGCAAAGATAGGATACCGACGTTATATCAAGAGTCCTTATCTGGATCACGTGGCTCGTTGCTACACATAACGACTCCTTACCAGTGTCCTTTGATCCAAATTTAGGTGTCATCCATTTATCTCACAAATTAACAATTCCAAGGGTACGATATGATACTAAAATGTATGAGGATTAACTCAATATGAGTTGCACCCAAACCGAGTATGATCACTCAGTTTCGAGGTGCGGTCTTGTCACATATAACCAAAAATACATAAAGGAAAGGGCTCGTCACACAATTCTAATCATGCCCGAGTCGTTCGAACAGTACTTTAGCACGCGACCATCGGCCGGTTAATTTGATGGGGGTCGTTCGAACAATGATATATCACCTCCATTAGTGCTCACTGATCACTATGGGGAGGTTCGTCACCCTAGTATAGGTCGACAACTCGGACACCATGTCTCATACCACCATGCCCGGCTCATAAGTCTTAGTTGTTCACTGGTCACTATGGGGAGGCTCGTCACCCCAGCGTGGGCCAACAGCTCAGACACGGTGTCTCATACCACCATGCTCGGCTCATGAGTCTTAGTGGGATCGTATCGCACTAACGGTTATGAATGGACATATCCATTGGGAACGGGGTATCCTATATTCTATTTAATCGTGTCATACATCGTGAACATACATGATCAGTCGGATAGTGGACTAATTTGATTGACCTGGGAGAACCACGACACAACCGGCATTGGGTGCAAGTAGCCTGTGTAGTCTAGTTACTGTCGGTCGTCCGTGTTCACCCGGGTCGATCAAACAATCCTAGGGTGGCCGGCCTAACTAGGGCCACCCCTTAGTTTGAGCAATTTACCGACTGACCCAGCATTATAAGCAACTTAAGCATCACTACAAACTTAGCAATTCGTCATGCCATCAACATAGATTTAATGACACAACCACATATGCATTTTATCAAACATGTGAGCCTTTATGAAATAATACATTCACTAGAGCATTTAATCAAACATATAAGCATCAACAAATCAACACATCTAATCAAGCATTCAACCAAACATTTGAACATCATTAGACTAACACATTCATCCACTTAGGTATTTTATCAAACATACGGGCATCCATAATCAAGTAATAACACATGTTGCAATCAAATTGAAATTTAAACTTGTTAACATACACCAACCTATCTATAAATAACAAAATCATTAACTGAGACCCTCAAGGGCTAATAATTAGAAACCTAGGCATAATGGTCCACACCTTTAAGAAGGAATATCTGATTTTGAGCTCTTGGGATTAGGGATTTGGGGAAAGATGGTCAAGAACCTAAGCAAGCATGCAAGCTTATAAGAATTTGAAGGAATTAAACATAAGACCTAAACATACAAACATAACTCAATACTTACTTTCAATCGTCGCCGAATCGACACCAATGAAGGACAATGTTGCTATAGAGGAGATGAGAGGGTGAAGGTGCACAAAACCTCATACTTCCAAGCTTCCTCTCTTTCTCTCTCTTTCTTTCTCCTCTTTCTCTTCTCCCTCACCCAAGCTAGGGTATGAAATTCGTATGGGAGAAGGGGGTGCCCAAATGAGGCCCTTATATAGTGCCAGATTTGGTGTAAATGGCTCCAACGGTTAGGTTTTTGCTATACTAGTCATATGAGAGGGTTTTTCTAACCTCTAGGGCCCACTATGAGGTGTAGATATTGATATACATTGTAGGATACTTAGCCCTAATGATGATCTACGTATGGATCGGCCCCCCATTTGGATGCGCCGATCGAAAGATATGATTAGAAGTCTATTCAACGGTCACCGATAGTTGATCAAGGCCGCGGCTATACAGATATAAGAAGGAAAATATCTTTAACTCACACCTCGAGTTTGATTGCGATCAAAAGGTTGAAAATCTACAACTTCGTAAAAGAGTGAAAAGTCTATTTCACTGAAGTTTCAGGCTTCAACATAGGGTATTTGCATATTTCAAGCACTCGACCTCTAGCCCAAGTTGCGTAATTCTGAGTATTATCTTGATTCTCCACCCGCGATGGACGCAAGCCCAGCGAGACGGATATTATTCTATAATTTCGGAACTAGTGGCCTACTAACGAGCGGTCTAGAGCTTGTTCAAAAAATTGAAGTATTTCTGGAATGAATTAGGTATCAAGATTTCTTATGCGCAATCATTAGAATTTAGATTAACTACGTTCATAGTGTGACCTATTTATAATTAGCATAAATGGCGATTCGGTCTTAACAACCCTAAACCATTGATTTTTAAGCTAAAAGAGTAACTGGATTGATTAAGTTTGTTACTTAAGATCTGACCCCCTACTTGTCTCTACTTTTAGGTAGATCTTTATTTAGTTATGGTTGTTTTGATTAATCAGTAATATATCATTTAGATGTAGGACCCATGTGAATAAATCATGTGGTAAAACTCGATTTTAAGTGATCGGCTGGATTCGTTGGCTTCTTACGGTTGATTAATCAGATTGGTGTGGTTCTTTATTGTTACCACTCGCGTATAGGCTAACATCAAGTGTTAATAGTCAGTAAGTGATAATATAAGTTAATTAAAATGAAAATTTTCAAGTGTTTTTGGAAATCTAAAATAATGAAAATCCAGGACGTTACAAAAGGGTAAGAACTTTTAAAAGTAACACACATTAAATTTTGAATTCCTATAAATTAATGTATGATTTAGATTTAACAATTATAATTTAATTAATTTAGTAATATATGAATAAAATTTGATTATTATATAATAATTTTATACTTCCTTTTAATAGATTGTGGGAAAGATTTATTCTAAACATATTTATTAGTTTTTTTTTTTTATTCCAAGAGTTGAATTTTTATTTTATTAAAGTTCGACCTATTAAGGTTATGTAACTACATAGATATTAAAAAAAAAAAAAAAAAAAAAAAAAAAAAAAAAAAAAAATCTACATTAATAACTAATTTCTAATATTTAAAATATAATTGATCAAATATTAAAATTTAAATTAATTATTATTTATTTAGAATTAAATTTGAAATTTAAATTTACCCAATTAAAATTAATTATATAAATCATAAATTTCACAACCTAATTAAAGTACTAGTGAACAACTAAGTTAATCAACGTTAAATTAAATCTAAATTTAGATTAGTTAATTATAAATCAGTATTCCCAAACTAAAATTTTACCCAATTTATGTTTAGTTCAATAAGTTATATTAAATTATGGAATTTGGACTTTAGTTAGTATTAAAATTTACCTTATATTATAAATATCATGATTTTAATTTGTATGAATTATTTTGGTATATTATTTCTAATTAGTATTAAATAAATAAATCTGAAATCAATAACGTGAGACAACCTACAGATTTACATCAAAAGAACTAATTTAAAATGTAACTTGTATTCAAAATAATTTTGAATTTGATTCTTACAGAATTAAAAAACTTTAAATTATTTTTATTAAGTTCAATAATTTAGAATTCTAATGTAGATTTTTTACTTTAATCTCATTGAACATTGTTTCCTCTAAATATTACAGCAATAAAAATATCAACAATAAATAATAATTTCCTACAAAATTTAATCTAAAATTAATTAACTATAATGATAAAAAAAAATTTAATAACAACAATTATAAAAATTTCATATTAGAGACGGATCACCCACCTTGATAAAATCTTCACGAAGCTTATTTTTTCTTTTTCCTTTTCTTCTGTTATCTTTTTCTCACACTTTCCATATATGTGCTTATACTCATGACCCTATTTATAATAGAGGGGTCTCACCATACATAATACACACATGTTGTAAAACCCGTATCCTAGTTTGTACCGTTCCATAAGCTTTCGCGGTCCTCCCGGTCGAATTTCGGCAACCGTCAACCTATATCCGACGTTTGCGCGTGATCCTAAGCCGAGACCTGCATACTGAAGTCGGCTCAACTCAAAACTTGTACCCTAGCGACTGTGTCGTCCCCGCAGTTCCAACGCCGTGACTCGCGCACTGAACCGATACCCATACCAGAAGATGTGAGCCCGCATTCATTCTAAAGAAACGCCGTGCGTTGCGAATTTCGAAGAAATCTCTACAACATGTCCCATCACTCAATCAATCAATCAAGTCAATTACACTTCATACCCCAAGTACAAGCAATTCATCCCTCCTTTTTTCCAAGTCATCTCTCTCTCTCTCCCTACCCATCCCTCTTTTCCAAATTTTAAACACACCCATACCTCTCCATTTCCTTTCCTTGCAACCACCACTCCATCCATCCCTTTAATCCATTATTTCCCTCTCTTCACTCCTAAGCAACCTAAAATACCACACGTCCAAGCCTTTCTAAGCTCTCTCAAAACAACAAGTGTGGCCCACCCTCTCATCTCACGTCTCAACCATTCATTCATCATTTACCTCTATCAACATTGAAGGCAAGGAGCTAAGGAGGTTAAGGGACTAAGAAGGAGACCAATAGGTAGGTGATTTACCGTTGATTTACATTTGAGGGCCCACTTGTAGGTGGGACCCATTTTGATGTATGAGTTGTAATCATGTGGGGCCCACAGTGGCGGAGCCCCTCCATCACCGTCTCTCTCTCTCTCTTTCTCTCTATCTCGCTTGTATGGATGATAGTGTGGTTGTGTGTGTGGCCCACCATGAAGTGTATATTTTATCCATGTCATTCGCCTTCATGGGACTCACCTGACGGATGTGTTGGATTTACACCATCCAGCCCGTTACCGGGCCTGGATAGAAGGAAAACACAAATATCATATTATTCCAAACAGGTGGGCCATGTCCATGTGGGACCCACCTTGATGGGGTAAATCCACACCATCCGTAAATGGAGGTGGCTAATAGTGCAATCTAATAGTGGGGTGTAGCTAACAGTAAAGTGAGAACTAACGATGGAGTGTACCACCTAGCCACCCCTTTTTCTTTCTTTCAAATATAATATAATAAATATTATATATATATATATATATATATATATATATATATATTATACCATCAGGTGGGCCACGTCTATGTGGGACCCACCATGATGCCTGTGTTGTTTCCACGTCGTCCAGCGTCCAGGGACACTGGACATATAATGAGGTGTGAACTGACATAGGTATGTGGCTAATGGTGAAGTATGGGCTGCTCATGCAGGCCCCACCTTGATGTATGTATATAATCCATGTCGTCTATCCTATTTTTTAGCTCATTTTAGGTGTTGAGCCGAAAAATGATGCCAATCCGATAATCAAGCGGGCCATACCATAAAAAACTATGATTTCTACCGTTTAAATCCTGTAAGGCCCACTCTGATGTTTCTATGCACTAAAACATACTCAAATTGGTCTTGTTTGGTCTGTCCCGAGCCGTAAAATCCAATGGCTAGGGTGGATCTTTCTGATGCGGGCTCCACCTATGAAAAACCCTTAGAAAACAAATATATATATATATATATATATATATATATATATATATATATATATATATATATATAAACACACAGCAGTAGGTGCTACTGTTGCTGACCATCAGGACGCAGCAGCGTCCTGCGTTGGGTGTGAAAGGTGCAGGGAAAATAAACGCTTTTTGAGTTGTCCTAGAAGTTCTGGATCATTATGAAATTTGTTTTCCTCTTCATCTGGGTCTGCGTGACCTTATCAACAGATTGGGTCGAAAATAAACATTAAGGTGAGCCCCACGTGAGACCCACTGATGTATGTTCTCCACACCTTCCATCAATGTGGTCCCCACCATGAGGTATGTGCTTTATCTATGTTGTCCAGGACCCACCATGATGCATGTGTTGCGTCCAAGCCGTCCAACCATTTTGAAAGCTCATTTTAAGGCTTGAGATTAAAAATAAGATAGATCTAGGACCAGGTGGACCCACCATCAATGTGGACAATGACATCCACCGTTCAAACTTCTAAGGGCCATAGTAGTTTCCAATAAAGTGGATATTTATTTTCACTTCATCTATCACCATGTTAACTTATGAATTGGTTGGATCTCAAATACATTATGGCAGCCCACACCGTGATGTAATCATCCATTGATTAAGTGGAACACACCACAAAAATAGTGGATGATTGAATGTCTATCATTGAAACCCATTTGGGTCATGGAAGTTCTGGATCAATGGAAAATTGTTCTCCTTCTTAATCCAGGTCTTTATGACCTTATGATTAGATTGGTTGGAAAATAAACTTTATAGTGGGCCATGTGAATTATTTAACCGTGAAAATTATTATTTCCATTACTATTTGTGGTATGGTCCAAATGATCCTTAAATATGACTCTTTTTTTGGGTATGTGATGAGGCCCATCTTGATGTATTTATGGCCCCTTGTTGAGGCCCACCTTGATGTGAATGAGGCCTGTTGTTGAGGTCCACCTTGATGTGAATGAGGCCCAACTTCATATATATGGGGCCCACGTGATGCGGCCCATTTGATGTATTTGAGGCCCATGGGTTGAGGCCCAATGGGATGTACATTGATAGACCCATTGCAACGTGTGATTCCACCATGTTTTATGTAATGATGTTTATGGCGGGCCATGCCTTGAGAGCAATGATGGTTAAATATCTGCATTGTAACTCTCTCTAGGGCCCATTGATAGGCCCATACTTGTAGTGTGTAGGCCATCTAGGTCCACCTTCATTATAAACAGAGTCCTTCACCATATAACATGTTCAGTATAATTCTATGACTCACACTCATACGCATCATATGTATGCTTGATATGAGTAGTAACTGATCATAGTATATGCTATTGGGCAGATTATTCATGGAACTTATTGATAGAAGTTACCCACATGAGTCCGCAGTACGCGCAGGATTGCTGCATGACTGGACGGTGTGACTCATGCATCTTGCATATGTGTGACATGATCATTGTATGCCCTAGCGACATTGGGGTCGTAGCCTCCACAGGCACATCATGGATGGTCGGAATGGATACCAAAAATATTGACTCTAGCATCGGGGCATCATAGATGTCCGTGGGTAAAAATTTCTAAACCCGATGGTACCAGAGGATGACTCCAACGTCGAGATCAAGTGGATATATGAGGATGCTAAGGTCGTATACCAGTAGGTCATTTTTTCCACTGTGTTGTGGTCGGTTGGAAAAGAGTGTGACTTTACCCGCTTGAGTGAGGAGGCAATTTCTAGGTTGAGTTTGACCAGCTTGAGGAATAGGTCCGCTATCGACGAGTCGGGTGTAACGCCCCGACTTTTCAGGACCCGAGTATATGATCGTGTCCCAAAAATCCGAGTGTTAACCTTAAAGGATGGTCAAATTCAAATGTACATTTTTTTTCCTTTATCAGAGTAAGAAAATGAGCGTAGTATGGACAAATCGACATAAAAGAAAATTTCATTATCATTCGAATATACAAAAAGTTACCCATAATAACAAGTACAAGATTTACAAGAATTTAATACATAAAGAATATCATAAAGCATATAAATATAAGCTGCAAGATCACGCTACTCCTCCAGGCAAATGCCGCCTTGTATCCCCGGTGATTGTACCCTACTCCTCATCAAGTCTGAACATACATATCACTAATGCCACTTGTACTACCTATACGGTTATATATTTGATGAATGAGTAGCTAACTCAGTGTGAATTCTCCTCAAGATTACACACCGCCGCATTAGATAAGCATAATTATAAAACAACCAAACAACCAAAATAGAGTAAATGCAGTCTTATTAGATGCATGGATGTATGAATGCAATCATGGACCCTGAAAAAACATCCAGACAGTCTGTACCTCAGGAAAAACGTCCAGACGGGCATTGGGGTCGTCACCCATGGATGAGGCTGGTCATCAGCGCAACACTCGGCGTAATCGCATGGGCATGAAGATCCAAGTCGTCATCATAAATCGAATGACTGATCATAAGCGCAACACTCGACATAATCGCAGGGTAAAGTGATCCAAGCCATCAAAATATGTCATGCATGCATGATTAGCCAAGTTATTATTAGTCCATTTATAACCAGTCAATTTAGATAAGCTCAAAGGTCACTATGGGGAGCACATGGCCCAAAGTAGGCCGACAGCTCGGGCATAGTGTCTCATTACCACCATCCCCAGCCCATGAGGCTACCATCTTAGGATGTTTAATGGAAACCCGTCAACTAGTGGCCAATCATATTACAGTATATGGAGCTTATCATCGTATGGTTGCATAGTATAAAACATTAAATTCATATAGGAAAAATATCAAAATAAAACCATGTAGGGTGGGTATCAAAATATGCCACATAAGGAGAATATCAAAACTATACGATAAAGACCATTCTTAAAATCATTGGACACAATAACCCTGGATGGTAGCCCCACATCAATGATCCATCTAAACCACCACTCAATAACCACTAGATCGAAGGTCCATTGTAACCACCATCAATCGAGTTACATCCCCAGTATGGGTATACATTTATAGGTGGGGGTTTCCTACTAATGTACCATTTTAAAGTCCATAGGCAATACACAAATAATCCATAAGCATGAACAAATATACAGGATGAACATTAAGCAGGCAATATAGCAATTCAATTTCCACCAGCTAACACATGTAATTA
Source organism: Magnolia kwangsiensis (assembly GCA_037074715.1). Taxonomy (NCBI): domain Eukaryota; kingdom Viridiplantae; phylum Streptophyta; class Magnoliopsida; order Magnoliales; family Magnoliaceae; genus Magnolia; species Magnolia kwangsiensis. The sequence goes on along the minus strand of CM073571.1, from coordinate 50,738,856 downwards.
TAATAGAGAAATATCAATTATAATTTTAAATAAAAACTATAACTTAAGCTAATGAGAAGATAGAAAGCTCAAGGGGAAGAATTATCACCTTATATCTTGAAACGCCTTCTAATGTCGTTAAGTGATTACGCCCTTAGAATTGTATCCTACCATAAATCATGAACTTGTATAATTAGGTCCAAGTTTCACACACTACTTAGGGTTATAGCCTAGGGTTTAAATTACCTATTCTTAGGGTTTTGATGTGAAATCGGGACTTATTTTTACCCTAGAGTTTAGTCTTAAACTTAGGCTTTGGGATTTGAACTCTACTTGACACATTAGTTAGAATTAAATCTTAATAAGTACAAGAATACTCTTAGCATTGGTATTATAATTTATATTAGTTAATAATAAGGATAGTTCATAAGTTCATATTTAAATATACCAACATTTTCTAATGTTCCTATAATGACTTAAAATCTCTTATGAATGATACAAGTAATAGTAATAATAATTTTATCAATCATGATATAATAAGGACTAACACTCAACACTCATATTAACAAAAATTGTATTAATTCCATGAGGAAGGTAATTATATTATCTAATGATGATGATTGTAACTATCAATAGAAATGGTTAAAGGTGAAGAATAAAACACTTATAGTTAACAAATTTTAATTTGTCTATAATAGCTAATTACAAGTGATTCACTAATGGTTAATCATGCTTAATATTAGTACTCTATTCATGATAATTATGGTAACACGAATAACTATAATCGAAATGAATTTAATATGGAAGGAGGAGGTGGACTCACCTAGGTTGACTCAGTGGTTCAACTCAGCGCCAATCCGAACCGATGGCCCGCTTCGCAACTTAACTCAGCTCAACCGAGTTGACTCAACTCACTGATTCAACGAGTCAACTCATCCCAGTCAACTCAGCCATCAATCCGACCAACCTCACCTTCTCGTTTCCTCCTTTCTTTCTTTCTTCTTTCCCTTTTCTTCTTCTTTTCTCCTCACCCAAAATCCCATGTCCAGCAGAGTTTGGACTCAACCAGCCAATGGGCCAGTGGTCTAACTCAGTCCCAAATCAGTTAACCCGGCTTGGCTAGGGCAGCTGCACACCCCATCTCTTTCTCTTCCTTCTTCTCTCTTTTTCTGATGGTTTAAAATGTCAAGTCAGCATCAACCCGAGGTGAGCTTGATGATGGTCCGCACCTAACTAGCGAGTCGACTCGACTCAGCAGTTGTGAGGGCAGCACGCCATGCAAGCACCCTCACTCTCTCTATTCTTCTTCCCATTTGCTGGCACTCTGTTCACTCCCCAAGTGCAGGGTTGTGATGTAGTAATAAACTTGGTAAGACCGAGGTCAAATCCCAAGGGACTGATACCTATACGTAATCTGAAATTAAGTAGAATTAAAACAAGGCTAAGATGAAATCTAAATCGATTGAATTTGAAGGAATAATGGTGAAATATTAAATTAAAATTTAAGAAATTCAAAACTAGAAAATTAGGGATTCAGAGGATCCACTTGTAGAGATCAGGGAGATCTTATGCCTGCATCAAGAACTCAACTGGACTTAGAGTCTCATTTCATCCAGTTGAAGGGTGTAACCATGGAAATCAAGACTGAACTTCCTTTCATATAGTTTTTAAGAGATGAAGGGTATACGAATTAGAATGGATTCCATCACCAAACCATGCCCAAGAGACAAAGTAAACAACATAATTAAACTAATTACCAACCAATTAAGAATTCTATGAAGGTTAGGAAGGGTACCGTCATCCGACCATACCCAAGAGATGATGGTGAACAACAGGGCTTCCTGACATCATAAACATAAAAAGAAGAAAGAAATACTCAAAGTCATTGCATATCTATTGTAATTTCAGTCACAACGAACCATTAAAAACTGAAAGCATTCCTTATAATCCAACTATAATCAAAGAGAGTTTAACAAACATATGAATCAAAGCATAAATAACCCATCACGTTACAAGCTTCACCTCTTAGTCCTAGCTAAGAGGATTAACCAGTCATAAACATGATTGGCTAAAAATCTCTTAGAAAAATATAAGAAAATAAAGAAAAAGAAAAAAAGAAACTCCTCTTGTTGGCCTCCACAGCCGCACTCCATATCCCACGTCCAAGGATGTGAATCCCCCCCTTTTTTCTCTCTTTCTCTCTCCCTTTTATAGCTGTGAATGACGGTGGATGCTGTCGATTTGGAGAAGTCGGCTGGAGTTTTTCGCACTCCCCTGCGTAAGGATTTCTTTCTGTACGTAGAGAGGTATTACGCAGCCGCAGTTGTCTTCTTGGCGTCAAAGATCAGACCAACGTGAAAACTCACAGATCAAACCCTGATCTATTTTGCCTCCAAAGAGAGGTGCGGATATCCTGTTTATGATGTTTGGACGGTCCAGATCGGGGCTGTGATCTTGGTCGCAGGTACTCTACACATCAGAAATCTCCGACGTGCACTCCCTGTTTAAAACAGGTTGCGGTGAGTGTTGTGGGGCCCACTTCGTCATTCTTTCGAGAAATCCACGCCGTCCATTAGATGCGTCTCGAAAAACTAGTCAAGGATGGCGTGGTTCAACTCAAATTCCATGTGGACCATAGAGTCTTTCATTACATCGTTCATCTTCTGTTTGAACCGTTGGAAATCGATCAAACTGTCCTCTTTAAATTTAGTCTCCTAGGAAATGATAACATGGGACATGGGATTTTGATGGACGATCCAGATGCATCATATGGACCATGATGGTGGCTCACAGAGATCATGCGCAGAGCTCTATTGTGAAACAGAGCTTCTGCGTCGGCACTGCGATGTTTAGTGGACCCCACAACGATTTTTTTTTATAAAATCCACCCCGTCTATTGAATTCGGGATAAAAAACCGTTGGGGAAGAGAGAGAACGGTTTGATTTCGGTGTGGCCCACAAGACTTGGCGTTATACCGTTCATCTTGCGTTGGGACTTTAATTTCGTGCGTACCCGTGCATGCGGCCAAACTTCCACCTAGGTGAGGGTTATGCCCTCCTTCTGGACTCAATGGACGGTTCAGATTGATCACAAGATGGATATTAGTGGCCCACTACACATCTCAGATGTCGTACGTGCGGCCTCTTTTGGGTTTTAATTTTTTTTTTAAAAAAAAACATCGGTCAGCACACACTGATCGATTTTGTGAATTCTGGTGCTCGTCTGGACCGTGCATGTCACGTCCCAAACTCAGAAACCGGGCTCACAAAATTCTCGATCACCGAATCCGACACCAACAGCCTCCGTAGAACTCCATTCTCGGCTCCTAACTCCCATTCTCCAGGTTCCGATCCTGGGATGCTACGAGGAGGATTTTAAATTTCAGTTTGATTCGTAATAAGCATAACCAAAGGCATAACCCACAAACAACAACCAAGAACTCCATTACATTTCCACTATGATCAAAAACTTTACAAGTACAATGAGCATAAAGGGAAATACAATGGTAAAGAACAAAAACTCCAAAATGCTCAGCAATGTGCTCCTACCTCAGCGCTGCTGCGAACCAACGTCACCTGCACGCAACGATCGTGCATAAGCTTATAGAAAGCTTAGAGGGTGGTGAAAGTGTGTGCGCAAGGTAGTAATATGAACATGCAATGACAAAGTAATGCGAAATATACAGATAGAACCATAATATCATGAGCCGTACCAAGGCTTATGCGATGCAAGACATGAATGGTATCGGTCATCCCAAGGCCATGCGATGTGCAATACAACTCAAGCATACAGATCCTCATCTATGTCCACACATCAATATAACTCAAAATATGGAATATCACCGGGGTCTAGTACACTCAAAACCAGATTGCCGCCACATCACATGCAATAAAGTAAGTGGAAGAGACCACACTATCCGTCTGCCAATAACGGGCGTGACTCGTCGATAGCGGACCCATTCCTCGAGCTGGTCAAACTCAGCCTAGCATTGTCCCCTACTCTCGGGCGGGTAAGGCCGCACCCCCTTCCAACCGACCACGACACAGTGGAGAGCACAGCCAACTGGTATTCGACACTCAGCGCTCATCTACCCACTCAGTCTAGACGTTGGAGCAACCTCTTGGTACCATAAGGGTTTAGGGACTTTCACCCAGGGATATCTATAGTACCCCATGTAGAACAAGATTTTCGGTATCCAATCCTGCCAACCACGATACATCTGTGGAAGTTATGACCCCGATGTTGCTAGGGCATACAATATCCATGTCATACAAATGCGATATGCATGATTCACGCTATCTAGTCATGCATTAAATCCTGCGTATATAGTGCGCTCATGTAGGGCAACACCGCCTAACCGGGAGTCCATAAACAACCTGTCCGAAGGCAAATGCTATGATCAAACAATCCTCACGTCAAGCATACATATGATGCGTATGATCATGAGTCACGAAACTGTACTAAACATGTTATAATAAAATGAACTATCTTACAATGCAGATGGACCTGGACGACCTAAACACGATAAGTACGGACTAGTAATGGGCCCCAAGGAGAGTCGTAATGTGGACATCCAACCAACATTACACTCGCAATGTGGATGTCAAACCAACATTGCTCCCAAGTCACGATCTTTGTAAATGTCAGTACTTAGTCTGTAATGAATTTACACATTACAATGGACCGTAGGTTATCCCCATTGGACCTTACATATATATCAAATGGGCCTTATCCTATGGGCCTTTTATTCATCAGATGGGCCACACCAATGGGTCTTATGTGCATTGCAATGGGTCAAACCCGTGGGCCTTAGATTGCATCAAATGAGCGTAGTCTCATGAGTCTAATATATGACCAATGGGCCACACCAATTGGGCCCCAAATGTATATCAAATGGGCCTCAACCCAGAGGCCTTATATGAGTCGAATGGGCCTAAATCCCTAGGCCTTAAACAATTCAAATGGGCCTAATCCATGAGCTTGCATGCATATCAAAGTGGGCCTAATCCCATGGACCCTTTTATAATCAAATGGGTTTAGTCCCATGGGCCTTACAATATATCAACTGGGTCCACTTCCATGGGCTTTAAGAATGCAACAATGGATCCAATTTTATGGGCCTTGGATCACATCAAAAGGGCCTATTCCTATGGAATTGGAACATATCAAGTGGGCCCAAGTTCTTAGGCCTTAAATGAATCAAAATGGCTTAGCCCATAAGTATTTCATAACTCAAATGGGTCTAGCCCATAGGCCTTTTGTAAGGCAAATGGGCCTAACCCATAGGCCCTTTTACAGTCCAAATGGGCTTAACCCATAGGCCTTAAACAATTCAAATGGATGGACGGTTCGGATGCATCTCATGCATCATAGTGGGTCCCACTGTCCAGTGGACAGTGCGGATAGGGCACATACATCACAAGGGGGCCCCACCGTCCGCTGGACGGTGGAGTATAACACATATATCATGGTGGGAGTCCACCGTCCACGGCTGTGGACGGTGTATTAAAACACATACATTAATGGTGGGATCCATGGATGTGGCCCACCCTGATGCCCAAATGCCATCTGAGCCATTCATAAGGCCTCTCGGACCTAGGTGGGGGGAAAACAAAAATTTCAGCTTGATCCAATGCTTCTGTGGGCCCCAAAAATCCTTAAATGGTAGAATTCCATCCACACTGTTTCACATGGTGTGGGCCACCTGAGTTTTGGATCTGTCCCATTTTTGGAGGGGGGCCCGCTACTGGGGCGGCCCACCTCACGAGCCGGTTGGATGGCAAACAAACATAATTGTGGGGCCCACGGCTGGAGCCGTGGGTCCATAGCTGGACGTCTCCCACCCGCCGTTCACGGCTGCACGCAGATGCGTGCAGCGGCTGCCCGCTGACGTGAATGGCAGAGACCCTGCCTCCTTCCAAAAACTAAAAAGAATGGTTTTTCTAAAGTTTTTTGCACATGGGGCCCGTCAAAAAGAAATCCACCCCGGCCATTGCGATCAGCGGCTCGAGGCCGTCCAAATGAATCCAGAGTTTGAATTTTTTTGATGCTTGGAAGTGAAATAAATTAAGAAAATGATGTTTGAATGTTGAGGGTGAGATCTTTGACGCTATGGCCCACCAGGTGCTCCGTTCAATCTCATTTTCTGGCTCAACGCCTAAAATGAGATGGTGAAAGGAATGGACGGCTTGGATTAGAGCAATACATCAGGGTGGGGCCTATGCAAGTGGGCCACCAAAAACCCTCTTTTCTTCTTTCCTTTTTCTTCTTTCATTGAAACGTCCAGCGTCCCAGACGCTGGACGGTTTTGATTTTTTTCTTTTTTTGAAAATGGTGGGCCCTGATGAAGTGGGCCACCACATGATGGGTGACATGGGTTTAACGTTTAAGGTGGGCCCCACTTGAATAAAAATAATTATATCAAGGTGGGATCCATTCAGGTGGGCCACCATCCTATAGCATAAAAAATAAAATAAAATAAAATAAAAGCAATAAAAGAGAGAGAGAGACATGGAGAGTGGGACACGGCTTGTGATGGAGGGACCCTGACATTATGGGCCCTCCCTTACAATGAATCATAAATCAAGTGGGCCTTAAAGCATGAGGGACCATCAAACTTAAAATCAACGGTGGGGATCCTTTCCCCACCAATATGGATGGTCTAGATGACCTTTTTGTAATGGAATAAACATCTGGCCCCATCATGGAGTGATCATGATGATCCAAATGGGCCATCGGCCACATTTTACGGTCCCAAGTGAGATCCGCACCATTGATCGGTGGGCCTCACTTGGCACATCATAAAAATAAGAAAAATTAGAATGATCTAGCACCCACCGTCCGATCTTCTCGCTCCTAAGGATTCCTTGGCACCTTGGCTTCAACTTCAATGGTTAAGATGAAGAATGGAGGGTTGAGATGGGAGATGGTGGGGTAGGAAGGTGGGCCACTTGAAGCTTAGAGAGGCTTGGAAAATTCCATACGTATGGATTTTTTTGGAAATCTTTTGTTGCTTGAAAATTTGAAGTGAAAAAAGAGAGAAAGAGAGAGAGTGATGTAAGGGAGAGAGGGAGAGTGATGGATGGATGTGGTGAGTGATGGTTGTATAAGAAAAACTTGACTTTTGAGGCTTTTGTGTAAGAGAGGTATGGGTGGTGAAGACTTTTGTGGCTTTTTGTGTAAGAGAGGTATGGGTTTGGGAGACTTTTGTGGTTGCTTGGGAAAAGGGATGGAAGTGATGTGTACTTGACATGTGATGGATTGATGGGTGATTGATTGATGGGATTGATGTGATTGATATGACACATTGTAGAGATTCCCTTAGTTTTCACAACGCGCGGCGGTTTCTCGCACCGAACGTTGGCCCATATCTCTTGACCAGGGTATCGCCTTGGCGCGCGGGTTGCGGTATCGGAACCGCAACGACGGCGCGGTCGCTATGGTATTGGTCTCGGGCTGAGTCGACTCGGGTTATCGGTACATGAATCAGGGTCACGCGTCGATATCGATTAAGGGTCGAAGGTTGTCGAAATTCGACCGGTAAGACCGCGGAAGTGTACGGAAAGGTACGGACCAAGATACGGGTCTTATAGTGCACATTCACATCCTCAAGTGGGATCCATTATGATGTATATGAGACATCTACTCTGACCATCTACTTTGCCACCTCATTTAAGGGGTTGGAGCCAAAATTGAGGCATATCCAGGTATCAAGTGGGCCCCAAATCAGGATTTTAGGGGCTGATCCATCCGTTGGGCCACTTTCACGAGGATCCAATGAATGAAATTTAACGTGTACGGTTAATTTAGGGTCCTCAGGCCATATATGAAGTTTCATGCTGAACGGATAGTGAGAATCCTTTGATCTTGCATTCTGGATGATTTTTGGGCCACTTGAGCTTCAGTTTACTGATTTTCACGGATCTCTGGAGTATAATTCCGTTGATCTTGGTCCCCTGGAGTCCGTCCCTTACCTTGGTGACTTCTGAGCATAAAATCCATACTTTTAACATCCTTTTGCAGTCCAAGCTCTTAAATTCTCCTTACAACACAAACACGATTAAAATAGGGCGTTAAACGGTATCATGTTCGTAATTTCAGAAAATAAATGGGGCCTAATATGCAATATTTGACCCTCAACACACTCCATCCAGGACTGAACCCAAGCCCAACTCGGACCAAGTCGCAGGTCGAGTTGTTGGCTTAGCAACGACCCAACAGTGCTCGGCTCAGGTCAGATTGGTGTAACGGTGCACCCATCCTCTCCTCATTTCTTTCTCCTTACTTCTTTCTCTATTCTTCTTCACTCTCTCCCTTTGTCCAGCAACAATAGGTCCAGACTCAGGCCTAAACCTGACTGAACTCGTCCCGAACTCGGACTGAGTTCGGGTGTGGTGCAATGGCAGCGGGCAGCAGCTGCACCACTCTATCTCTTTCTTTTTCCTTTCTACTCTCTCACTTTCCTCTCCTTTTTCCCCCTCCAGTCAGGAATCTGAACATAACTGGAGTCAGAACGGACTCAAACTAAGATGGTTGGTGTCGTGGAATGGTGGGGAAGAAGATGTAGTGTTAATGGCAGATTACAAACGGGGGTTTATTTCTTCGAACTGATTGATGTGGGTGGTGTGTATGAGCTCATAGGAGCTCGGAGAATGGTTGGAGTGAAGCTCCAGGGAGGTTTTCATGGTGGGTTCAAGCTCGGAAGGAAACGATGGGTTTTTCTTGGTTGCGGCTACAAGAACGGACGAGGAGGTCTTTGCTCGGTTCCCTCCCATTCTTATGATTTTCTCTAATACTTCTAGACCATTGGATGGTAAACAAAAGGCTCGGATGAAGTCTGGTAGAAACCTCCACCAAATACGGTGGGCAAAAGTGAAATCGTCTGTGGTTTCTCTTTACTGTGGGTAGAAGAACCCTAGGGCGGTTTGGGATGGACGGTTAGGACCTCATCAAATGGACGTCTGAGATATTGCTAGACGCCCCTCACGCTCATCGCTGAGCTGGCAGTGGAGACAGTTTCCATTTTTGGAAACATGGTTTTGCATGGCCTAATTGTGTCAGTTGTTGTGCAACACACGTGTGCACGGGCCTTCACGAGTGACGTGGTTCTAGTCAGGTCCATGTCGTGCACACGATGGACGGTTTGGATCATGCATGTGACCACACCTGGTGGGCCACATCTCAAGGAAACAGATGCCCGTCCGTCCCCTGTTGCAGGCGAGGAGAGAGAGAAATCTCTTTATTTCGAGAGAGACACGGTCAGAGGCGTCTAACTGAGCTCCCTTGACTCTGTGTACAGCGGGTGCACACCCTATTGTGCACGCCCATGATCTAAAGGCAGGGTCCACTCAGATCTTTTACCTGATCTACACCGTCAATTCCCCTTTGTGGGCCCTACATTAGCCCCTGATCAAAGATGGGGTAGATCCAAGGTCCAAGTGGGGCCCACCACTTGATTTGGGTTACATTGGTGGATTCCCGCTACTCTCATGGTCGGATTGGCTCGAAACCAAATGTCAATGGTTCAAAAGGTCCAAGGATTCATTTAAATGACTGGGACACCAGTTCTATAAATTTAAGACACTAAATGCTAATTTTAGAATGATTTTAACACCTATTATTATTATTATTATTATTATTATTATTGTTACTATTATTATTATTATTATTATTATTATATTTTCAATTGTCAATTATTCATATTAAATTCTCATGATTCTCTCTTTTGGAGATGTTCTGTATATTTTTCAGGGAGAGATTATTTATTTGTATTTAGATTTACATATATACAATTATATGTGTATTTATAAATTATTTACATAGGTCATAGCTCAATTAGGGTCGTTTACTCTTTCATTCAGTCTTCTATAAGTATTTAGCTATAAGGATTAAATCATTCGGGCTTGTAAGTGGGCCAAAATACATGGGCTTTTAACGTTTAGTTATCAATTTGTTTAAATCAACGGTGGGATATGAGATATTAGCATTCCAACTATTAACACTAAGTAATGAGTTGTGACTTATCAAATGATGGTGAACAGCGTATGCTACTTGTATCTTCATATAAATACCCTAATCTAGATTATAATAGTAATACCCGAGTACTGGAAAGTATGTGGTGTTACATCAGGCTCGATATTGGCAGGTGGATAGTGAGGTCTCTTCTATTCTCCCAGTTGTGCATTCGGATAAGGGTAGTAAGCTGGCATAGAGTGTATTAGACCCTGGTAGTTATCCAAAATGATAACTGTACTGATATTTGATGAGTTGTATAAGGATTTGGATAGGGATTGGCATGCTTGAGTTGCATCTCCCATCGCATGGTCTTGATATGTCCGATAGCATTCAAATATTACACCGCATAGTCTTAGTACGGCTGATTGTATTCATGTACCCATTAGCATGATTCTGCATTACTTGGCATTGCATTCTGAGTACGCTCATACTACGCACACACTTACACCACCCTCTAAGCTTCCTATAAGCTTATACACGATTAATGCGTGCAGGTGATGCCAGGGCGCAGCCATAGCCTCGCTGCAGTTGGAGTGTGCAGTAGAGCTTTTGGAGTTTCTGTTATTTTCATTATCTTGTATTTCACTTTCATACGTATTATACTCAAAGTTTTTTATCATAGTGAATTTTGTGGTGGTGTTTTTATGGTTATTGTTCGTGGGTTAGGCTCATTATAAATTAAATCAAGTTTGAAATCCTCCTTGTGGGATCCCAAGATCGGAACCAAGTGTATGAGTGTTGGGAGCTGAGAATGGAGTACTATGGAGGCTGTCAGTGCCGAATTTAGCGATCAAAAATTTTGTGAGTCCGATTTTCGAGTTCGGGGTGTGACTTGAAAGAAATAAAACAAAACATTATCTTTAAATGATATCTCGTGTAAATGAAACATGCACCATCCTTTAATTTTCTTTGTTACAAAAAATGCATCACGTGTGTATATAAAGTGATGTTTGTGGTGCATGGTTGTGCATGTGCATGGTGCTCATGTATGAGCAGTGTATACATGGGTGTACATGCAAAATCATTAATGTACAATGGATGACCAATCATGTGGGTAAATTGATGGATCGAATGGATGGATGAATTTGGGTGGCATATGGCGAGTTGAGGAGTTTTATGGACAGTGCCGATATTGTGTATGAATTTAATGATTTCATTCTGTTGGCTTAAGTTAACGAATGAGAGGTCAACTGATTTGTAATAGAACTTGAATGATTTAAAATGGTTGGGTTGCTCATTGTGATGGATGGTCTAAATTACTAACCTTTTATAATAATCATATACCTTTTGTTTCATAAAATTCAACACTCATGTGATAATAACTTTACAATTAATTAATATATATTGATATTTCACTTAAAAAATAATATTTAACACATGCTATTAACTCTTTAAAATATTGAAACTTAAATGGTTATGTTACATGCGTTTAAAACATGCTGCATTAGAGAGTTATACCGTACATGGATGGATGGTTAAGACGTATTGAAAATAAGATTTAAGTGGACCACGTGGTACCTCAATGAGCAAAGAGATAGATGTACAATTGATTTTATGAATGAGTTATCCGCTTGCGAGATATGAGGTGTTAGATTTATGGTTATACATATACATGTATGGTTTTCTCCTCTTTTAAAAACTATAAGTTTGCCACCAAAATGTGTATATGGCTTGTGAACTACTCTAATAAATTTTTTCGGAGAAATGTGAGAATCAACACAGTGATTTTTTTTTTTTTTGGATGGCCTAATTGGCAGATCCAGGTATGATATACGGTTGGATGATAAAATATATGTAAAATAATCAAATAATTAAGAGTTTAATCATTTATACAAGTTAATATATGATTACTTTTATACTTGGATAGATGCAAGATGGGTTTTTAGTTAATCAAATAGGTGGATCGTTGGATAATTGACTTAGATGATTAAACTACAATCTTGAACATAGATGGATGAGTAGGTGATTGTATACCCTACACAGCGTAAAAACGGTTGGGTTTAGTATATGTTCCACAATTAGATTTGAGTTGGTTAATGAATAAACGGTTGATCGTAGGTGTATGAGTAAAGAAAGTGCACGTATACATATATATACACCAAAATCATATAATTATCAATCAATGATACACACTAAATAAATCGATCATACATATCATTGGTCATAACTTGCACAATTTATGGTCGTGTGTATATATGAATGTGTGAATAAGTAGAAGAATTATGCATGAATTTTTAGATAAATGTAAGTGTGCATGATGTACATGCATGCATGCGCACCAAAATCTTTGATTATTACAGTTATGGTGATAGTGTAAAATGATACAAGTTGTATACTCAGGCTACACAGAAGATCACAATTAGCTAAGACGTTAAGTTTGATGAGAATTCCTTGTTTCGTAAAGATGAATACAAGGAAACGGAAAAAGTTGGTGATAATTAATGTTGAAATTGATAAGGGTGAGACACTTATAGAAGCCGAGCCAAAAGAAGAGGTACAAAAGCATGTGAAGCCGCCATCTGTTAGGAGGAATCCACCGAGAAATCATAGATTACCAATTAGATATGAGGATGACTTAAACTGCATTCGCCCTCATTACATATGAGATGGATCCGTCTACTTTCTAAGAAGCATTGGATTATTTAGATGTTGAGAAGTGGATGACAGCAATGTATGATGAGATGAATTCCTTACATAAGAATGAAATATGAGAGCTTGTGGAGCTTCTCCTTGAGCAAAAAATAATTGGGTGTACGTGGATCTTTCGTAAGAAACTATATAGGTACAAGGTGATACTGATTGCGAATGGATGTGTTAAAAAAATGCATTGACTTCAGTGAGATGTTCACACCAGTTGTGAAGCGAGTATTTATCAAATTTGTATTAATGTTGATTGCCCAATACAATTTGGAGTTAGAACAGTTTGATGAAAAGTTAACTTTTCTACTTGAAGAACTAGAAGAGCATATTTGCATGAAGCAACTTAAATGGTTCAGGATATAGGGAGCAGAGAATAAAGTTTGCAGGTTGAGGAGGTCATTGTATGGCCTGAAACAGTCACCTAGGCAGTGGTATAAAAAGTTTGATTCTTTCATGATGAGTCAACGGTTTACTAGAAATGAATTCGATCATTATGTCTATTTGAGATCACTGAGTGTTGGGGATTTCATGATTCTGGTATTATATGTTGATAATATGCTTATCGTCAGCCATAACATGTATGAGATCAATATATTGCAGGCTCAATTATCCAGGATATTCAATATGAAATATCTAAAGGTTGCAAAAAAAGATTCTCGACATTAATGTACACATGGACTGGGAAAGGGGCAAGGTATGGTTATCTCAGAAAGAGTATCTTAAGAACATCTTGGTTAAGTTCGAACTTAATAAGGCTAAACCGATTAGCACTCCTCATGCTACTCACGTATGGCTTTCTTCAGAATAATATCCACTACTGATGAAGAAAAGCAGTATATGTCTCATGTGCCCTACTCAAATGCAGCTAACAATTTGATGTACGTCATGGTCTGTACTAAACCTGATATTTCATATGTAGTAGGGGTTGTGAGTAGATACATATAAAACCGCAACAAGCAACACTACGAGGCAATGAAATGGCTACTTCGTTATATACAAGGTACGACTAATTACATCTTGTCATTCGATAAATCTAAGAAGAAATCGGTAAGCTATGTGGACGTCGATTATGTCGGTAATGTGGATAACAGAAGGTCAACTTTTAGTTACTTGTTTGTGTTAGTGGGTAGAGTGATCAATTAGATGTCGAAGCTTCAATCCGTGGTTACTCTTTTCACAACCAAAACTAAAAATATAGTTGTAAAAAATGCATTTAAGGAAGCGGTTTGATTGAGAGGTATAATAAATGAGTTGGGGATTCAACAGAAAGTTGTGTCTGTGCATTGTGATAGCGAGGGCACTATCAATTTGGCAAAGAACTCAGTTTATCACTTCCGAACTAAACACATTAATGTGCGTCATCATTTTATCCAGCAGATGCTAGAGAAAGATGGTGTTACTCTTAAAAATATTCACACCAATGTAAATCTAACCAATATGCTTACAAAAGTGGTTCCTACAAAGAAGTTCAGGTTTTGCTCAACTTCTCTGGGTTTGAAGAATGATGAATGAAGATGGAGTGTGCACATGTAGTGATGGTGAAGTTATGTTGAAGATTAAAGATGGGGATAACAACTTAGAATAGTGAGCTGAAGGATTAAAGCCACAGTGAAGATTGTTGAAAGAGTGTCTTTAATCTGTCCAGCATTATCTAGTCGACTGTGATTTGCTGTGTTGTTCCCAGTCGACTGTGATCTTTCCCAGTCGACCATAACTCTCCGTTGTCTTCACAGCCGGTCGGACGTACCATTGTGCGAACTGCGTAAGTGCGCTATTTTAGTTTATAAACGGTCGATCAGACGTACCACCGTGCGGACTGCGCAAGTGCGCAATTTTAGTTTATAATTTTGTACAGGGCCTATACATGTGGTTGTAAAAATGAGATTATGATTAATCATTTTGTGCTAGGGAGAGAGCAAGAGTTAAATTCATTTGCAAAAACAAGGGTTTCGAATATATAAGTCGTCTATCTCTTTTAATCTTTGATTTATAGTAGATTGGTTGTTGCTTGGTACCATGATTTTTTTTCGTAAGGATTTTTCAACATAAAATTGTTGTGTTCTATATGATTGCTTGAATTTTTTTTCATTTCTTTATTGTGTGTTTGATTCTTTATAAGGTTGTTTCCATGCCTAACATGTGGTGGTTGCGCACAACATTTATTTTCAACAATTTTCTGAAAATAACATTTTTCAAAATTATTATTTTCTTTTCTATGTTTTCTATGAATCCAATTAACCCTTAAAGTAAGTGTATGGTTGGCAATTGAACATATTGAAGTTAGCCCTAACACGGCCCACCAAGAGTTCACAGATTTTTTTATTTTTTATTTAACTGGATGGACTGTAACTTAATTATGGTACATCTAATTAAACTTGAGACCTTTTTCGGGAAAAAAAATACCCGTCTTTAATCCTGGGTTTTCTCTAAAACATGGTAACTTGTGGATTAGTCTAAACCAAAGAGCCTAAGACAGCAGTAAATCTGTCCTGTGTACAGATGGGATTCATCTAGACCTTTGATTATGTGGGATTTATCATGGGTGGGCAATCAAACAATATCCATCCTTCATTTGGTGGATATTTTGGGATGGTCAATTGATCCTCTTTTAAGAACGGGAGCAGACTGGCTACCGACAAGCTGAGTAGCCAGACTGCTACTAAAGTCACATCACCGAGTTATGTGAGCCCCACCATGATGTGTGTTTTGTATCCATGCTGTCCATCCATCTAGAGAGAACATTTTAGGGTAAGATTCAGAGAATGAGTCACATACAAAGCTCCAGCGAACCCCACCAGAGAAAACAGTAGGGAGAGTGACGCCACCATTAAAAACTTCTAAAGGCCACAAAACTGATCGAACAAGTTAATATTTGTGTTTGTCCTTATTTAATGTCTTTGTTAACTTTTGAATGAATTAGATTTCAAAAAAATATCATAGTGGACCTTAAAAAGGTTTCAACCGTGGGCATCAATCTTCCCGTAGTTTTCTTTGGTGGGCACACTGAAACTTTGGATCGGTCTCTTCTCTAGGTCATGCCTTAAAATGATATCTCAAAATGAATGGACGTTGTGGATACAACACATACATCAGATGTCCACAGAACTTGGTGACGTTACTTTGTCTGCCAACATAATGTGTCAGTATCTAATATGCTTCCTTTAGGGCCTGGTTGATTTTCCAGTGGGGTGGTAAATACCTGGAAAAAGAATAATAATTATTTCCCTCCGTAGTTGCTGCACACTTCCTGTAATTGATTTGATGGCTACTTTTTAGAGGTTAAAATGGTAAATATAAAAAAACATTTGTGAGTCCCACCATGATGCATATAATATATTCACACCGTTTCATTCATTATGTCAGATAAATTTATAATATAAGCCAAAAAATGAGGTATATCCAATGCTCAAGTAGACCATGCCATAGAAATATGTGAATTAAATACTTACAATTAAAAACTTCATGTGGCCATTGTTTCTTTTGGTACGGGTCAGTTGACCGTTGGATCTAACTCATTTTTCTTCTAATATCTCAAAATGTTGTGATAAAATGAATGAACGGAGTAGATATATCATATACATCAAAACGAGGTCTTAAAATGGCCACTATTAGTTTTGAACCGGTTTCCAAGAAGTGAAATCGCCGTGAATATTCAAACAGGTGAAACGGTAATAATCACCATTTCTTGGGTATTTACCATTTACAGGTGAAACAATAAAAATCAAACAGGCTCTTAAGAGCCATTAGCAAGATTTTTATTAATGACAAAAGTTAATTATAACACGTGTCACTGTCAGAGATGTCTCATTAAAGTATAACTGAAATCTGTATCCTTTTAATTATGGCATGTCGGCCCTATTTTAAGGTAGCACGTGACTAAATCTCCCTAAATCAGTAAAACATTCCAAGCCAGCAGTTCCCATGTCAAGTAGTAAAGTGGGCCTCGAATGCGACATGAGACAAAATGCAAAAGCGGGATTTCATCACCTATAGATACTCGATCCCTTCACCGAGTGTTGAAACTCTTGCGAGTCTACCACCGGAGCAAGAGTATCGACCCAAGATGCAGCTTGCATCCTATCCGACATGTCTCCACTGGGAATTGGCAGGAGCTTTGAGTAGCCACAACAATGTACAGGTAGGGGTATATATGGCTCGAACAATAGCTAATCTTAGCGCGAACTCGGCTCGGCTCGGTACTCAAGCCTAACTGGCCTTCTCGGCTAGATTCAGTCAGCAGCTCGGGCCAAGTTCACCATTGAGGCATTTTCACAAACGTCTAAACTGCAACTTCAAAATCTCACTATTTTACAAACAAGAGCAATGGTTTTACAGGTATTTTTTCAAATACCTTCTAAGTAATATATAGATAAAAAAAAAGTATTTATTTCATATACATACCTTCCTTGCAGCCAGGCAAACCTTCCTTGCCACCAGCCACATTTTGTTGAGGCATTTTATCAAACAATTGGTGAGCAACATCAATGGCAACGTAACCGAGTCACCAAACTAGTTCGATTCGAGTTGGATTCGATCCGAGTCGAGTCAAGCTGGGGCTTGCTCGAACTCATTTTCGGGCTAAAAAAATCAGCTTGACTTGGCTTGAACTTATCTTCAAGCCAAGTCAAATCGAGCTTTTTTGGGTCGAGTCGAGCGAGGGCTAGCTTGGTTCGTATACACCCCTATGTACGAGTCTTATCCACACCGTTTATTCATTTTTTTGGTATCATTTTTTGTAGTGGCCCAAAAATGAGGTAGATCTAAGGTTCAAGTGGACCACACCATAGGAAGCAGTGGTGATAAAGATTCTCACCCTTGAAACTTTTCTAAGGCCCACCATAATGTTTATTTGCCATCCATCTTATTCATAAAGTTACATAGAAATGAATGAAGAGAAAACACAAATATCAACTCTATTTAAAACTTACGTAGCCCCTAAAAGTTTTCAGCTGGAAGAGTTTAATCCCCATTGTGCCTTTGATCTATCTCAAAAAAATAGATGGACATTGTAGATAAGACCCATACATCATGATGGTCACTCAAAGCACTGCCGGTTCCCAGCTGGAGAATCACGGGTTAGAAGCAATCCGCGTCCGAAAATTGCCAGAAAATGTAGCGGATTGGCTGGTGTACCACTCACCACCGACTTGACTGGTGTGGGTAGCTCCTAGGTGCAGGAACGGTTCAAAGGAAATTAAAGTTACATGGCTCAGAAATTATGTATTTATTATATCCACACCGTTCATTCATTTGGCGAGATAATTTTAGAGAATGAGCTCAAAAACGAGTCATATCCAAAGGTTAAGCGGACAACACCACAAATAGCAATGGAATAATGATTCTCACGGTTAAAACATTAATAGCGTTCATCGTAACATAATATTTTTTCCATCCAATATGTTCATTAGGTCACACAGAACTGAATGAATAATAAAAACAAATATCATATTGATCCAAAACTTTAATGGCCCTCAAAAGGATTTTAATGATTGACATTCAATCCTCTACTGCTTTTTGCAGTGTGGTCTACTTGATCTTTGGATCTTTCTTATTTTTCAGTTTAAGCCATAAAACAAACTCTCCAAATAGATGGACGGTTTGGATATAACAAATATTCATGATGAGACCCGCAGAACTTGGTGATGTAAACACACCAACCAAGTCGGTGGTGTGCTATAGGCCAGCTAATCGGCTTCTGAAAATGAAGTGCGTTGGTACCGGACGAGCGAGTGGCTACTGGCCGTTGCCCACATATTACCCATGCCAATCTATTTTGCTAGCTTATTGTAAGGCTTTTTACTTCTACTACTACTTCTTCTTCTTCTTCTTCTTCTTCTTTTTACACGCGCACACACCCCCTGCACACTCACGCCGTAAGGCATGAGCTCAAGTAGACTACATCACAAGAAACAGTGATGAATAAACGCCCATAATTTTAAAACTTCCCAGGGCCGTAAAATTTTTAGATAAAGCTAATATTTGTATTTTCCTTTCATAACCTAATCAAATAGTAAGCCTTAACTTTACAACGGTGGCCATTCAATCACCAATGCTTTCATGTAGTGTGGTCCACCTGAGATTTGGACCTACCTCATTTTTAAAGCTCATGTGCTAAAATAATTATCCAAGATAGATGGATGGTGTGATAAAACTCATACATTATTGTGGGGCTCATAGAGCACCGTCCCTACCCACACCCTTTTTATGCAAGGTATAGCATGTTTGGGACCTATGATTCATGTAAAAAGGTAGTCCCACAATGAAGATCAGCTGGAGTGAAAATCATGTAAACTCATTCATGAAGTGAGCCGCACCATAAAAAACAATGATGGATGGTATGATCCTGTGCCAACATGCAGGTGTGGCTCATTTATTGAGTGAGCTGATGTAGAGTGGGTGGTAGACACTTTAATGGCAAAGATGGACTAGAGAAGTCTAATCAAAGGCAGAAACAATTCCGACCGTCAAGATCTTAAATCAGTCATATCTTACGAATTGGGATAATCTTTTCAATATATTATATATGATTTTGGTATAAGAAAAGCTATTTAAGCCAACCAATCATGCTATGCAGATTGCCCGTATGCTAGATTTGCAAGATTCCATTGTATCAACAGTCAAAAGTCCCATTTAATTTCATTTTTAGTCTAAATAGTAAGGTTTAGTTTGAGTATAACTTTTGATCCTTTGAGTTGTAGTTGTGCCGACATAAATATGGCTTAAAAAAGTTAGGAAAATAATGTGATTAGGCCAAATTAGACACTTATTATTTTTTGCAGAAAACCACGAAGTCTAAGTAGGAATGGAGCCTGTCTAAAAAGAGTAAGTTTGTTATTTATAGTAAGTCACTTTTTTAGGGTGTTCGAGTTGAGAGTCTAAAACTTAGTCTTAGGTTTGAGTTCCTTATTTAAAGAGTTATAATTTTATTTATTTTAATCGTTAATCAAGTCATTTTGAATTTATTAGAAATTATTTAAGCTTTTATCCCTGTCAATTTGAGAAAAAGCTCCACAAGGAGTCCGAAGAGCTTTGTGGAGTCAGAGTAGTTATTCCCTGAGGAAAACGGTGATTGACATCACGTCCCTCCCTAGGCCTTGAGTTCTCATGGTGCACTCTTAACATCTTTAAAATGGATCTAAACCTGTACATGCTCTACATGTTCCCCACATATGACACAATGAGTATCAAATCGGTGGATGCAGGGCAAGAGAGGAGAAATTACCCTTAAGACACATTTTCTTGTGATGAAAGAAAAATGCGTTTTTTAAAGATAAAGCTCATGTATGCCGCTATCCATCTTTAATTGCCTCATGTGTGTCATGCCTCAATTTATCAAATGAGCCACTGCTCATCTTCGATTATGACCACACGTGCCTCTATGCCATGCATCCCACATGCACGCCGCATTAACATCATCCATTTTCCCTTGCGCCATAATGTGCTAATGTGTTGCATGCACCATCATTCATCTTTTCTTACACTCTCATGTGCAATGCACTCCACATGTGCCATCATTCATCTTTAATCACTTTAAATATGTCATGGGTACCAATGGTGCCAATGTGAGCAAGTGTTCCCATTTAGTTTCAAGTGTCCACATGTCAAATGTGCCAATGTATTTTTTGTGCCACATGTGCCAATGTACTTCTTCAAAAACCTCACATGTAACATTTGCGCCACAATTCAGCTTCCAACACTCACATATGCCGTGTATGCCATGTGTGACATTATTCATCTTCAGCATCCCACGCATGCCACAGTTGTGAATCTGGTATGTTAGTAACTAATAATAAGGTTTTTTTTCTCACAATTTCTTTGAAATGAGGTTTCTTAAAAACACCATTTTCTTTCTTATGATTTCCATTAATTTAATCAAGCCCACCAGGATTGGCAATTGGCAAGATCAAGGTTGGGCTTGGCACAGCCCACTAAAAGTTTAGTGTCTTTCTTTTTATTTTCTTTTTTATTTATTTTTTATAAGTAAGAAGCTGCTTTTCTTCCACACCCACCATAGAAAAATGACATAAATCCAAATCTTAAGTGGACCACACCACAGAAAATAGTGGTTATTGAATACCTATCATTGAAAGTTCTTAGGGTCCATTGTAATATTTATTTACCATCCAACCTGTTGATTAGGTTAAAAAGAATTAGATGAAGGAACATTCAAATATCAGCTTTACTTTTGTGGCCCTCAAAACGTTTTTTTATTGTGGGCATTCAATCACTACAGTATCCAGTAGGTGGGCACTGGCAGTGTGCAATATGCCTTCAGTTTCTCAGGGAGCGGATTAGCTACACACATCATCGCGTCACCAATTTCTGTGTGCCCCACCATGATATGTGTTGTATCCACACCGTTCATACATTTGGAAAGATCATTTTAGAGCATGAGCCAAATAATTAGTCAGATCCAAAGCTTAAGTGGACCCTACCATAGGAAACAGTGGTGACTACAGTTGAAACTTTCTTAGGGCCTATCCTGATGTTTTTCTTGAGATCTAACCTACTCATAAGTTAACACAGACATTGACTAAGGTAACACACAAATATCAGCTTGATTGAAAACTTATGTGGCCTCAGGAAGTTTGTAATGGTAAGTCCAACTCCCACTGTTTTCTGTGGTGGGGTTTACTTGATCTTTAGATCGGCCTCATTTTTTGACTCCTCCCCTAAGATGACTTCTTAGGATGGATGGATGGTGTTGATATAACACAAACATCATGGTGGGCCACAACTTGGTGACTTTACTACAGTAGTGATATTCTTACTTACGCTGTCAGTAGCTAATGTGCATCATTTTGGGACGCAGATTAGCTATTAACAGATTGAGTAGGCCATACTGCTGAAGTGATGTCACCAAGTTTTGTGAGCCTCAACATAATGTATGTGTTGTATCGTCATAGGTCATTCACTTGGTGAGATCATTTTAGAGGCATGAGTGATGATTCAAATCAAACACAACAGAAAATAATAGAGATTGAATGCCTACTAATAAAAACTTCTAAAGCTTAGAGTAGTTTTTGATGAAGCTGATATTTGTGTTTTCCTGCAACACCGGAACAAGTTAGCTCCCAAATAAACATCAACGTGGACTTTAGAAAGGTTTTAACTGTGGGTGTCACTCTCTATAATTTTTGTGGTAGGTCTGCTTGAGTTTTGGATCTGCCTCATTCTTTGACTCACGCAGTAAAATGATATCCCCAAGAATACCAAGGGAACGAATACAACACATTTATCATTGCGGGGGCATAGAACTGGGTGACGTTACTTAAGTAGCTAGAGTGTCGCTGTTTGACCTGTAATGACTAATCCGTGTCCACAATTTTCTGTCTCCGGATTAAATGCTCTGCTGTGCAGGAACAGCTCTCCCTTGATATGCATCTAACATGGTCCGACTTCAGTGAGTTTGGTGCGACTTCAGTGAGTTTTAACGACAGGCAGCCGTGACATGCATCTGATATCGTGCGACTTCAGTGAGTTTCAACGACAGGCAGTCGCAGATTCAGTGGATGTTTCCGCGGGAGGCGGATTACGTCCGACCCGGCTTCGACATTAAGGGCCCGTTTGGCTACCTATATCAGGTGGGGTTAAGTTGGATGGAATTGAAAAAATAGCATTAAATGCATGTGTAAGGTATTGTCTCTAAATTGGGTGTATCCCATGTTTTTTAATGGAATGTTTGGAAGATATGGGACTAACTTCTATCCAGCGGAATTGGAGCCAAATCCTGTTTGGCCCCACGTATGTCTCAATGGTGGACATTCAATAATCAGTCGTGTAGCTCATATGAGAAAATGATTTTCGTAATTTCTGGTTCAATTTCATAACATACCGTGGAAAAATTGATGAACGTGGTAGATTTCCCATAAATATCATTATGGGCCCCAGCTAGCTATCCTTCACACGTAGATCCTACGAAAGGCATTGGTCCAGGAACCACATGAAACCGGATTGCTACCCACTTTACACTTTATAATGTACTGACTTACTCAGTACCCACCTTTCATACTGAGTACACTCAATTGGGCCCACCGTCAGTGTATTGTCTTATCCACTCTGTCCATTCTTTTTTTCAGATCATTTTAATGGTTGAGACAAAAAATAAGGTATATATAAATCTCAAGTGGACCATACCATAGAGAATAATGATTTCCACCGTCGAAACCTTTCTATGGCTTACATGTATGTTTTTTTCGTCAAAGCCGTTGATAATATCACAAAGACATTGATTAATTAAAAACATAAATATCATATTGATATAAAACTTCGGTGGTCCCCAAGAAATTATCAATGGTAAATGTTCAATTCACACTGTTTCCGGTGGTGTGGTCGATTTGAGCTTTGAAAAATTTTCAGTTTTAGGCTAACGATAAAAACTTATCTTCTAAAATGTATGGACAGAGTAAATGTAATCATATAGAACATAAGGGGCCCACGGTCAAGCGTCATACTCAAATGGCTTCATTCATGTGGACGTCACTCAAACAGACAGCAGTGGAAGTGGTTTACCCAATGATGAAGTCGAAGCGGGTTACGACAAACTCACCCACGGGATTGCCAAATCCTTCTTTTTGACAGACGGTATTGGCGGAAGACCCAAAGTTCATTTTCTCGGGTTGAAATATCGTCTTCAAACATGACTAGACGGTTGATATGGCAGGTCGACGAATGCAATCCCAGCTACTCCCACTTAATGCAGGTGGCCAAACAGGCCCTAAACCATCCGACAAAACGGGGACAATGTGATATATCTACTTATCCACGTTGTCCATCCATTTTCTCATATCATATTATGGTATGAACCTTGTTGTACTCTATTTTTTACCGTTCTCAAAATGCTTAATTGGAAAAGATGTATCATAGGAAGGGAAAAATACTGCAAGTTAAAGATCTTCAATAATACTTTGTGTGATTTATACGTAATCACAATTGACAGAATGACAAGATAAGAAGCAGTTGAGAGGAATTTATAAGCAAATTAAGTAAAGGCATATAGAAGGTTGATCAAGCGAGTAACCAAGATAAAATCTTAGTCGACAAAGTAGTCGATGGGTGTATGAAAGTAGCAAGAGTGACCGAGAGGTGTCTAGAAGTAAACTGAGCAGCCAAGGGAAGCTAGGAAATGGAATACAGCCGAGAAGCTTGGTCGAGCCGTCAAAACAAAAAGATGCGAATAGTAGACAAGTGGAGTTCTAGCGAGCGAGTGACTGACAAAAGAGATGTGGCAGATGTGTCGCCAATGACCGATTAGCAACCAAAAACAAAGTTTGGTCGAGAAAAGAAGAACAGTCAGGAAGAATAAACGTACTAAAAGAAGGATTTAGAAAAGAAAATATTCTAAAAAGGCTTTTCAACTACTGTTGTTCTACCATATTTATATATGTTTCTACAAGAGCCAAATAGAGAAGGATATGCGTAATTGTACAAGAGTTGCATGGTGTATTTGCTATATGTAGAGATACACGAAGAGGATTTTGTAGTGATACAACTGGTGTGGGATCCCGGTCTTTTGGAACACTGCTCGAATGCACACGTGTCCTAACTCGCACCATTGATAGACCATACACTGCACCCTAGTGCACATAGAAAACTCACCAAATTGATTTGTTCTGGATGATCTTGAGACCTCTATCATGTGGATTGCATCGTCATTGTGGTCGTAATGGTGGAAACCGTGCATCAATCCGATGCTTCGTTAGTGAGATATGACCCATCGAATGTAGGGCCCGAATTGTGTATCCAGTAACACAAACAACTTTTATTAGGCTAGGCTCATTGGACTTGAGATCATGTGGGCCTAAAGCCCACTTTTAGAACATGAAATTACCAACAAATAGGGCAATTGCCACAAGACAAAATAAGAACCTAACACATATAAGACAAACACTATAAGACAAAATTAGATTCTATCCCAAAACTCATAATTAACTCTCTCCCCTTGCTTTAGAAACTAATCATGACCCATGTCCACCTCATCTTATACATGCATCCAATGCATATCTTGATTTGTGCCACATCACTTCAAACAACCAATTGCAACACTCCATTATCCACCATGCATTACCTACAACCCATAACCCTTATCCATTCATTAGCCAATGCATGTATAGATTTCTTCCACCTTGGCCAATGCATGTTTAGCACCATCCACCTCATCTATCAACTACACATGTCATACACCACCTTCCACCTCACTTTTAGCACTAATAAGATCCCATAAACTTGCCACATCATCTTGCCACCTCAACCCCTGATTCCTTATATAAGAGTAGGAGCTCTTTTGCACTTATTCTTTTTCTATATTTAGAAAAATTTTAAGATTTTAAGAGAGAGTGAGAGAGAGTGGGGCCAAGGTGTGGCCCACCATCAATCCCAGAGGGAGTGGACCACACATCATCATCCAACCATCCATACATTGAGGTGAGTCTACACCCCTCCTCTCATCCCCCTCATCCTCCTCTTTCTTCCTCTTTTTATTTTCTTGATATGTGTGGGCTCCACTGGTGTGGAGTTCTTATGTGCATGTATTTATATCTATGGTGGTCAGTAAAGTGGCCCATGTCAGTATGGTCCACCATGATGAACATCATATCTACACCCTTTATTTGTAATCTTGTTTTTATTTCTGGACAGCAAGTTCTAAAAATCATATAAAATCAAGCATGCTAAGATCGAAGTTGAAACTTGGAGATATTATAAATCATAATATGAACTAACTCTGGACCAATTTCGTAGTCATCCAACGATCCAATCATCCGTAAAATCAAGTTTACTTGGCTGCTATCCAGTAGCACATGCAGGATTTCGATTTGCCTAAAAGGACCCATTTTTAATTCCTTTAATGAATGTATTAAAAACTTATGTTCCATTGGATTCATAGAAAATCGAACTAGCTTTCCAATGGTATATAATAAGCTTCAATCGGAGTTCGGACAGCTAAGATCTTGGCATTGTACAAAAGATGTATTTAAGAGCTTATTATGACCATTCTTGTTTGGGCCATATCCGTGATTCCAACAGTCAGATGTATTTGATATTTTCTCTAACTTATTTGAGATAGTTAATAATCATATATATGATCCCTATAGTCAGATTCTTTCATGATAAAATTTAAAAAATTCTGGACCAATAAACACTTCTGTAAGGACAAATATTGAATTTCTATGTGTGGTCCAGATGGATCTAAGGCTCTGTATGGTTGGAAACCTATAAACGGCCTAAATAACTTGTTCCCAAACTATTCATTGGATCAGATATTCCAACAGAGAATCTAATCGTAGAGATTTCATCAATATATATTTCATGTGTTACTTGATGAATATGTTGGATCTATGTTATATATAATAGTTATCCTCTCATTAACCCACTTGGGTGTGGGATCACTTGTGATTTATGCATTTTATTAGTTCATCCAATTAGGGAACCCATGTATATTTTTGTGTGTCTCTTATCTATAGTTTGCTAATACGTGGGCCCCACTTGTCATTGGATCTATTTCATTTCCATTACACTTTCTGTTTGCTGAAAATTTTCTAAGTACTTAACTATATTGCATGTAGGCTCCTTTGACACCTCGTAGTGGGCACCACACTCTATAATTAAAGATCCCACTTTGGGGGATGTGTAATACTTATATAAGTGATCTGAGATGTCCCACCTTTTTGTCAGGAATGATTCCTTAAGTGTTTGAAAATTGGGCTGCAAATTGTGACAGATCTCATTGCTGAAAATTGTCTGATTATTTGTGTTTTGTACCAACTTTGGGCCTCTATAATGGACCACACACTTGAGATATGAGTAAACCACCACTTGGACTTTTAACCTATACCAATGAATAGATAAATAATATTTTACTCGGGCTAAATTCAGACTCCACATGATCAGGGAGTAGATCCCAAAATGTGGTCAGTCATGGTTGTGCAGAAAATTATGTACAGAAAATCAAAGTACCTATGTCTAGCCCTATACCAAATATTACATGTGCACAAACAGTTGGTCCCAGCTTATAATTTTTGAAGTACATATATAGTACAACCAAGGTCACCTGATGGGACATTGAAAGGTGGTCCCCTGTGATCATGGGATGTACTCAAGATTAGGTCAAAACTAATTTTGCACTATATTTCCTGCACAGTTTCTCCAAGTACCCATGTTTAGGCCATCACTGTAAATTGTACTCACCCAACCAATGAGGCATGCCTTATAATTTGTAAAGCCCATACATAGATCTACCAGGTGGTTATTCTCTTTCACCATATGTAGGCCCCATGTGATCATGAATCTGACTCTAAAATATCCCAGAACTAACATTGCACAAAAATCTGTTTGATGTAAAATTTATGTGGAGACACGTCAGTGGGGTCCACCAACTTACCAAAGCATTTAATGCAATATCTAAAATCTGAAAAATAACTCTCAGGTGTTGTTGGGCTCAAAACCTTATGTGGGCTATCTAGTATGGGCTGCCTTGTATGGGCCTTACCTTTCATGTAATGAAGTACACCTGGCATGTTTTGTAAATGGGTATTGTATAACTTGTAAAATATTTAGTGGACAGACCTTGCTGTCCAAATGTTCTCTTAAGACATAGGTGGCCTTGAGCCCATCTAAATAATGCAACCCTAAAGCCCAAGCAAGCCAAACACTAGGAGAAATCGTTGGAGAATGAGAAACCCACAAAGGTAACCTTCCTTGAGCCCGTTGGGCAAGCCCATTGCCTACTGGGCAACGTGTCTTGTATACTACCTCTAGTCAAGTAGACCACACTTAGAGAGACCTATTTTATAATGCATAAACTATATAATTGGGCTTTTTCTTAGTTTGTTATGTATGTGGCTAGTATGCCCAATATGATATATGACATGAAAGATGTTAGTATGTTTTCATTTGTGTTTGAGATTGTGCATTGTTTCTAGTTGGTGGAATGTGTGGAGCCCACTTAGTTGTGGAATTAGATCGACACCATTGAAAGCGTTGTGGTTGGACATTTATACCCTCAGGTTGGCCTATTGGTTCACCAAGTGGGACTCACACTTGACCTATACGACCACATGCCTTGCATGTAGTTTAAGTCCAGTGTAGATGTCACACTAGGTAGGACGCACCTAGTGATGGTTGAGATGATGATACATGTATGGTAACATGATAATGATGATTGTGAGTTGTTGGTTGAAATGATAGATATGATTAAATGGATAGTGAATTATAGTATATTCATTGATGATGGATAAGTAATTATTTATAACACTTATGACATTGTTCATGTTAATCATGAAGTGAAAATGATCCTCATGGTAATGATAATGATATTTTATATATATATGTATGATGACAAAACACATTAGTTGACCATCATGCTTGATATCCAAAGTGATATATATGAGGCTAATGAGTGAGGCCCAATGTGATGTATATGAGGCCTTTATGTGAGGCCCAAAGTGATGTATATGAGGCCCATGAGTGAGGCCCAAAGTGATGTATATGAGGCCCTTGTGTGAGGCCCAAAGTGATGTATATGAGGCCCATGAGCGAAGCCCAATGTGATGTATATGAGGCCATTATGTGAGGCAAAAGGTGATGTATATGAGGCCCAATTGTGATGTGTGATTCTACCATGGTGTATGTAAAGATGATTATGATGTCCATCTGTCTTCCTATTTAGTATTAAAATGGGTCATGCCTTGGGAGCAATGATGGTTAAATGTCCACATTGTAAGGGCAATGGTGGTTAAATGTCCACATTGTAACCCTCCCTAAGGCCCGTTGTTAGGCCCATTATCATCTCCTCTTAGTGGGCTAACCCAAATCACTGGGCCCACATAATTATTAGGCACATTCTTGATATGAGTAGGCCATCTAGGCTCATCCTTAAATGAGGAGAGTACATCATCACCATGATTCATGCCCATACGCATCATCTGCATGCTTGATATGAGATGTGGTTGACCATTAGGCAGGTTGTTTATGAGACTCCCTTATAGGCAGAGTTGTCCCACACGAGCGCATGGTATGCGTAGGATTGATGCATGATTGAACTGAGTGACTCATGCATCTTGCATTATGTGATTATGGTTACTATATGCCCTAGCAACATCAGGGCTGTAACCTCCTCAGATATAGCGTGGATGGCAGGATTGGAAATTGAAAATTCTTCTTAAGCACGGGGCACGAAGGATGTCTCAAGGTGAAAGTCCCCAAACCCTTATGATACCAGGGAGGATGCTCTAATGCCTAGACCGAGCAGATGTATGAGCGCATGAGAGCTGAATACCAGGAGGCCACATCTCCTACTATGTCGTGGTCGGTTGGAAGGGGATATAGCCTTACCTGCCCAAGGGTAGGGGGCAATTGCTAGGCTGAGTCTGACCAGCTCGTAATGGGTCCACTACCGATGTGTCAGGTAGATATTGGTAAACTACTAGTCAAACAGGTAATGAGGTCTCTTCCACTTGCACGGTTGTGCTTCCAGTGTAGGGCGACAATGTGGTGTATAGTGTATTAGACCCCGGTGATTGTTCAGAGGGAAATTGTACTAATTAGTGGATTCAAATGAGGACTGGTATGACTTGCAATTGCACTTTGCAATGACATTGGCCACCTAGGCCTTGCATCCCTTGCCCTTGGTATGGCTAACAACATTGTACTAAACCCTGGTAATGATCCCAGAAATATACGGTACTGATATGTGGACTTACTGAGCAGGAGTTGCGTATTCAACATTTGACTCATTCATTCATTCATTTACTATTCACTCAGGATAGTGGCGCACAACCAAATCATTATATGTACCTTCGCAATGGCCAAGATTTCAGTTGGGACGCGTGACCAACCTGAGATCAGGAGTTTACCACATTGACTCTAGCTATCTAAATTTAAGTATGGGACTGATTTGGATAAAAGTCCTTTGTGATGAACCCCACAGCTCGCAATACCACATATTATCATTCGACTCACACTCCAACCTTGTCATTTCTTTTGCATTGCATACTGCATTACATCCTCGGCATATGACATATTACGAGGCCTCATCACTATGGTCACATGTGGGCAGGTACACATAGGCGAACACTAATGTAGGCGGGGCCTAGCAGGCCTAGGCAAGCTACCAGTGGTTAGCAGGCTATTGTGCACACAATGAAGGCAAAACCTTATCCCACATATTCATGAATTTTTCAGGATTTGCATATTGTATTTCATCCTATCATATGACATTTGGTTTATTATGTCTTTGTATTCGAACGATTACACGTCAGCATTACCATTGCCTTTCCATCGTATTTCATATAGTAGAAAATAAAATTTAATTATCTTGTTCATGATGATTGGCTATTCTAATGGTTCATGGTCGCTTGTTTAGTGACATGCCTATTATTGATGTCATGTTCATGATAACCTATATAGTTATACGACATGCTTGATTGATAACCTATTCACCTATGATAATATGATTAGTTGATAACATACCTATAGTTGTTTTGGATGTCTTTACTGCAGCTCCCTGATAAGATGTGTTTCACTCCCGGCATGCATTAGACTCACGAGCTGTGGTTTGCTCATACATATAACTTACACTTTTTCAGGATGTATACAAGAGTTGTTGGAGTTTACTATTGTTTCCTTCATTACTGTTGAGATGGTGCACCATATTATGTGTGATATGTCGAACAGGTTCGTCTCTTCGATATGTGTTGATACCATGCACAAAATGTGTAATCACCTAAACAGATTAACCGTTCAAAAAAAAATTCACACTGAAAATCTTCCTTGTAGGACCCCAGGATCAGAATATGGCATATGGGTGTCAAGAGCCGAGA
The DNA here is from genome assembly GCA_037074715.1 of Magnolia kwangsiensis. Lineage (NCBI taxonomy): Eukaryota > Viridiplantae > Streptophyta > Magnoliopsida > Magnoliales > Magnoliaceae > Magnolia > Magnolia kwangsiensis. The sequence continues at coordinate 50,708,406 of CM073571.1, read as the reverse complement.
ATAGGATACTACGAAGGTTGTTAGTGCCGAATTCGGCAATCAGAAATTTTGTGAGCCCGATTTTTGAGTTTGGGGTGTGACATCTGGCGTCTATCGAATGATGTCAAGTCATCCACAAAGTAAGGGCGACTTAGCAGAACGTAATCGAGTCGATAAGGAAGGCTGGGATGGTTATCAAGATAAGTGGAAGGCTTAGAAAGAGGGCTCCAGAAGGTCAGTAATGCTAAAATGATTATAGTAACTGTCAGAATGTGGAAAATATACAGATGGTCAGTCTAAGGCTATAAATAGAAAATGAATTCAATAGAAGAATTCGTCTCATACCAAACCAAACCAAACTAAAAGTATCTTTTAATTATCTATCATTTATATTCCTTAGTGTAATCCTTTACGTTATCTGCTATTTACATTCCTTAATATAATATTTACTTTTATCTACCATTTACATTCCTTAATGTAAACATAATGGTAATAAAATTAGTTATCAACTTTAGCTATAATTTGAGTGGATTTAGTTCAAGTATCAAGCAAAGTTCTCTATTCAAAGAAGTGTTCTACAGTTATTCTCCGCGATTGACTATAAGAATTTCCTTTTTGTTTTATCTATACTAAAGAGAAAAAGTTTTTTCGTACGAAAGGCAAAGGTGTGACCCATTTTCAGAGGACGAACTCTACCCTCTGACAATCGCTTGATCATCTTAAGTAACATTGTGCGAGTAATTGAATAGGCAACCGATCTTATTAGATTTTGATCATATATGGTCATTTTTTTATGTATCTACCTATCTTGGTGCTTAGGGTCATAGTTGTTCAGTTTGAATTGAGTCACACATTCAATTCTAGTACACCCATACTAATCACATGATTGAAATTGAAATAATAACAAAATATTTTTTGGCACACCCGGTGGGACCATCGCTCTAATTTATTTACTGGTGTGATATTATTATTTGATTAATAAAAAATATGAATACAAGAAATAATCAAATTGATGGGGCTAAACCCTCAATGCTAACCGCACCACCTCCGACCGAGGACATGCCCATTTAAATGGCCCATGAATTATTGAATTTAAATACTAGTCCGATACTCAATCCCGCTAACGAGGAAGGGCGTCGACTTCTTAGACTACTTCCCTTGAAGAGATAACGGTTAGACTTCAGGATGTGCAACTGAACATTCAGTATGTTCAGGAATATGGAGAGCTCAGACAGATTTGGTACACACTTAGGCCAAGCAACTCCATGTTCAAATTGCGAATGTTAACAGATGAATGGCTAACCAGATCGATGTCATACATCGATTAATGACCAGCATTACCAAAAAAGCACTTACAACAATGAAGTATAATGTTAAAGGAAGTTTTGTTGGTAACATGATTCAACCACCATCGATACCTTTTCTGTAGTGGAACAACCTTCTTATTTCGATCCATGAAGTGCGTAATCTTCCGCCACCTGTTGAGTTTAGGCAACCAGAATGGGAGGTTAGGAATGTTGTTCCTGAAGAAGGAAACTATGTTATACCTGGAGGCAATCATTCCTTGGGAATCCACTATATCATGAAAGACAAAAGCAAATAGGTGCTGAACCACTTCCAATGGTCGAATCACGTTATTTGAATTGTGACCAAATTATTTAAATGGTTCAGGAAGTAGCATGCCAAATTCTTGACCGTATTACTACATCACTCAACCATAAGCCCTATTCAAAATGGATTGGGCCATAGCATAGTCTCCATTCTCACGGTCGAATTTGCCATTTTTTAACTAAGACGGTCGAATTCAACTAAGATGGTCGAATTTGTTGTTTTTGAATCAAGACACTCGAATTCGACTAAAATGGCTGAATTTACCATTTTTTGACCAAGACTACCAAATTTAACCAAGAAGACAGAATTTGCTATTTTTCGACCAAGATGGTTGAGTTTGGCCAAGTTGGCTGAGTTTGCTATTTTCCAATCGAGATGATTGAGTTCGACCAATATGGACAAAATCGATGTTTTTACATGGACGAGCAATTACATTTGTTGTGCTAAACAATGAATTAACATCACATTCACCTTTTACTAAAGACGAAATAATGTGGGGGAGGGGGGAATGTTGTACCCTATTTCTGAATTTTTGGAGAAAACCCAATTAGAAAGTACACGTGTTATAGCAAAGGAAAGATATAACATGCTAAAGATCTTAAAGGATGCTTGGAGTGCTTTTTATGGAATCCAATTAATAAGATGACAAGATAGTGAGCAGTCGAAAGGAATTCAAAAGCAAACCAAGTGGCCGAGAGGCATCCAAGAGGTTGGCTGAGAGGGCAAACAAGACAAAACCTTGGTCGACAAAGTAAGCTGTTGATAGCTGTGTAGAAGTAAAAAAGAACGGTCGAGAGGTGTCCAAAAAAAGACCAAGCGGCTGAGGGAAGCCAGGAAATGAAATACGACTGAGAATCTTAGTCAAATGGTCAAAACGTAGAGATGCGGTAGAGCAGGCGAGTGGAGCATTGATGAGTGACCGACAAAAGAGATGTGGTCAATGTGTGGTCGATGATCAATTAATGATAAAAAATAGAGCTTGGTTGAGAGGAGGAACAGTTGGGAAGAAGAAATTAACTAGAAGTAGAACTAGAAGAAGATGTGAAACTAATTCTAAAGTATTTGAGAGAGTAATTGTAAATATAGTAATTAAAACTAATAATTTAAAGGTGGGAACTAGGGTGCTAAGGATTCACTGTTAGTGATCAGGGAGCCCTCTTGCTTGATTCAAGTAACACAAATACAATTGAAGTCTTATCCTATCCAATTGAAAAATATATCAATAAAATCAAATTTGAACTTTCATTGACCTAATTCTTAATGAATGAAAATTATGATAATTAGCAGAGATTTTATCACCAAACCATGCCCAGGAGACAATGACAAATAATAGGGTTTACCAATCCCATAATCTCAAAGCAGGAGAATTGTGAAGATTAGGAAATATTTTATCACCCTACCATGCCCAAGGGACGATGGTGAACAGTAAAACTTACTAACTTCACAATCTCAAATTAGGAAAAGAAGATACTCAAATCTATTGCAGATCTACTGTAATTTGAGTCACAATAAACCATTAAAAACTCAAAGTATTACTTAAATATCAAATTAGAATCCATGGAGTTCAACATAAACATGAACCAAAGCAATAGAAACATCCCATCATGCTACAAGCTTCACCTCTTAGCCCTATTTAAAAGATTTATTCAACCATAGACATGATTAGATTTAAAATCATAGAAGAAAGCATAAAAATAACTAAGGAAGAAGGAAAAAAATTTTAGCGACGACTTCTCCACCCTTTTGCTCCAATCCTTAAATTCTGGAAGATACTTAGGAACATCGTAGGGAGTCCTATTTATAATTGTGTAACTCCAACTTTTGTACCTAGTTGGAAAACTCTATAAACCATCTCAAATTTACGTGGTTTGTTAAAATGGACTTCACTCTGCACAGTTTCTCAAAATAGACTTCACTCTGCGCAATTTCACAAAATGTAACATTTCAAATTTTTGCCAACTTAAAAATAGATATTCTTAGGTAATGGATCGATCATAACACCATATTAACTTTTTAGAACTTAATCTCAAAGTGTAAAATTTATTTTTAACCCATTTCCTTCAAAATCTCACATTTCACCACCTTATTCTTCAAATTTTTCTAAGACATTTTATAATAGACACTAATCCTAAAGTATAAATGATAAAGAACAATACTTAGATAAAAATTTATTATAAATAGTAAATATATGAATAAAATAGGTTTTTGAATATTAAAATTATGGAATCTCATAAAATAAATATGTTATTTGGATAGATCAGCTTCTCCTACCCCAAAATCATATATTGCATGCTGAATAACTCATCCCAGTTTGTAAGATACGCTCATTCCAATAATCATGTGGTGAAAACACCACCCAACAACAGAGCACCCGGGCGGAGCCTCCTCCAGATCGGCTGCGCCCTGCCGGCAAGCGGGCCTAGCAGGCCACAGTGGGCTGGGCGGCCCATTTTCTTCCATTTTCTATAGTTTTTCTTTTAACTTCAAAAAGTCATATCTCCCTCGTTATAACTCTGATTTAGGTGATTCAAGAGACAGATTGAAGCTTAATAAGTCTAATTTCATATAAAAATAAGAGAAAAATATAATAAAAATTTTAATATAGTTAAATATAGGTTGATGTGCCAACTTTCTGAAAATCACTAGTTGGGACAACTGCTGCTTCTAGAATTTTTAAAATTTTTCTACAATACGAAATCTAATAAAATTTAGTGGAGATAAAGTAGACTTGATGAAAAACTACTAAAAAATAATTAAAATAATATACCAACTAAAAGTACCAGAAAGGGACGTAGAACTGCCCTAGGACCTTATTTTGTTGTAATTAGGGCACAATTTAGATAAGTGTTAAACTGAACAATCAATAAAATTAGCTTGAACCACGTTTAACATGATCTGTAAGACTTAAAACTATTAGAATTACTAATGCTACATTACCTAGAAACCTAGGATCAAACTCAAAACCCAGTTGCTCTTGGGAGCACCATGAAACTCCGTATCAGACCTGAGCCGCGCGTCGAAAGTCCGATGACCGTGAAACTATATAGTTATGACCACCTTACTGGACTTGAGAACCACCTCAAAAATTAAGTCCTAATAGTACCAAGAAATGCACAATTTAAGCCCGGAGCGAAGTGTGTGAGAAACGTGAATATCTTTATAAAATGAACTGAAACTTAAGTGAACTGAGTCGGTTCACTTGAAGGCTGAATGTAAGAATTCAAACCGTCAGAATATGACTTAATTACACTCTCAGATTAGGAAAAATTTTTAACACATGTCAGTGTACTTGTAACCCTGATCGTGTACCAGTGACCGTAACAGGTCCCCCGCGGTTGATCTCCAAAACTGATTGGACCGAAACCTTAGCCTGATCTGATGTCAGGGAGCTTAAGTCCGACCGCATGTAGAAAAGGGGCCTCCAGAAGTGCTCCGTTGGACTAGAACAGCCAACCTTTGGCTATAACCTAAGTATACCTTAGCCTTGGGGCCATTTCCATCAGTTCTAGACCTATATAAAGGCCTTAAACCCCCTCTCTCCCTTGTCATACGAATTTTCTAAAACCCTAGGAGAGAAGAGAAGAAAGAGAAGGAAAGAGAGGGAAAGTGTGAGAGAGAGTTAGGGTTTGCTGCAGAGATTCTTCCCTACAGCTCTGCGTATCGAATCATTGCTACTGTATCACTATTCTGTCGATTCCGACTCCGTGCTTAGGTAAGAAATTCCAAACCTAATATGTTTCGGGGATTCAAATAGAGTAGAAGGTGCAATAGTTAACCTATTCCATGTTATAGGTTGTCGTTGTGCTGTAGACGAGGACTTAGCATTTACAGTGAGTTCGTTATGAGTCTATCGATGTAAGGTGCAGACTATAAACGTTTAGGTTATGGTTTTCAAGGCTTTCAGTGTCGGTTAATGATTTATAATTGATTTAGGTGCCATTTCACATGATAAATGTGAAGATTCCTTCCCTCTACAAATATATATGAACTATGTTGAGTATAGTGTACTCCATGTGTTAGTTGAAATGATTGAATGTGTAGAGAATTTGGATTCGTGTTTGACATGATTATCCATCATGGAAATAGGGTTGTTGTTTGTACAACAGCCCCTTGGCGAAAGGATTTGCCCTAATACATGTTATGGCCAACATACGTCATGTATGTTATAGTGTGCAGTCTAAGTGTTTGTTAAAATGACTAAATGAATATGAGATTATGATTTGTGTCTGCCGTGTCTATGGAATGCAAATACATGATTGATGTGTATGTGATAACTCCTTGTTGGAAGGATCTGTCCAATTATATGTTATAATCAACATATGTTATGTATGTTGGTATGTGTAGTCTAAGTGTTTGTAAAAATGTCTGTATAAGTAAGTATTTGGTGCATTGTACTTTATATGGGTGTCAAGATAATATTCTCAACTACCTTAACTGTGGGTATAAATCTCTCCATGCAACCTGCACTATATTGTCTGTTTTACTTATGGAACGCGTATGTGTGAATCCATGTTCATGCTGTATTTCATAAAATGCTTAAATGGTTGTAGGATCTGAATTATTTGTTCAATACTGCTTTTACTACTTCATGTGATTACTGGTTGAAATCGAGTATGGTTGAGATTATAAAATAGTCCAGACAATCAGTAACAGGTTCTGATTTGGTGGCTGAGATTGTTTCGCCACATAGGACATGTCTCAAGGAATCCGAGTCGTATGTTGGTTGTAGATAGTGGCTAGACCACGCGGAGTGCTTACGCACTTCATGTCGATCAATTTGATGTGCGCTCGTACCAGTCAAGCTCATCAAGTAACCCGATTGACCCGATGTATGTTCACCATATATGGACGCTATTTGGTGGCTGAGATTGTTTCGCCACATAGGACATGTCTCAAGGAATCCGAGTTGTATGTTGATTGTAGAAGGTGGCTAGGCCACGCAGAGTGCTTACGCACTTCATGTCGATTAATTCGATGTGCGCTCGTACCAGTCGAGCTCGTCAAGTAACCCGATTGACCCGATGTATGTTCACCATGTATAGATGCTACTACTTAAACTTAAGGTACCAAACTCACCAATGGAAACACCATTAACCTTGGTGCCTAGATCCGTTAAGACTCATGAGCTAGACATGGTGGTATGAGACACCGTGGTCGAGCTGTCGGCCTACGATGGGACGACGAGCCTCCCCGTAGTGACCAATTAGCAACATCACCTCGTGAGCCGAATACGGTGGTATGGGATACTATATTCGAGCTGTCAGCCTACACTGATCAGGTGACAAGCCCTTTGTAGTGACCTCGAGTATACTCTGAGATTGTGTTGAGGTGACAAGCCTTTCCGTAGTAGCTAGAGTATAAACTAGGCCTACACTGATCAGGTGACGACCCCTTTGTAGTGACCTAGAACCGCAACATTGCATGAGATTTAGTAGGACTAACGACCCTAGAATGGATCATTGTTTGGAAATTGATATAAGGGAGGTATCATAGCTTTCCAACCCTGCTGTATGAATAAACCTAAATAAGAACTTGGTTAACACGATCATAACATTGCATTGCACGATGCTTTGGCGAGGAAGCAGCATGTGTCTAGAGTGGTGCATGCCGCGACCGTGAGATGAAGTTCACAGAGAGAGTGCAAGTGAGGGCATACATCATATCATATCATCTTTACATTAATAAGAATATTTAGGGTTTGATTATTGTACTGCTTGATTGAATTGATAACATGTTAACCGTTGCATTATAGTCCCACTGAGTTGATCACTCACTCCCACGTTCTGGGACGGTGTTTTAAATACCAACTAGACTCTGTCTTAGATGCAGATAATGGCATGACGCATGAGGCCGAGCCAGACTTCTACGATGATGAGGAGGAGTTCTCATGTATGCAGTTATCGGGCGGGTTTACGTAGGCCACTCTGATCGACGGGGATTGTTGGGTTACTAACTATATGACATTACACATTTTGTATATTTTAAAATTTTACATGTAACTATTTGACCTGGTAACATGATCATAATCAGGAGACTTACAATTGCTTATATAATTTATATACTTATCACAGTCTTCTGCTTATGTAAGTTAACTATCTCTGGAGTATGATATGCTATTTTGGTATAGTTCCACTCATGTTTAATGCACTAATACAGACAACATTTAGTCATCATTATCTATGTTGCATAAGTGATGTTGGAACTCGCGAGTTGGGCTCCTGCTCGACCCTCGATTTTCAGGGCGTTACACAAAATGACCTAGATTTTCATAATATGCTTTTTCAGGACGATTTCAGAATTCCTTTTCTTCACTTCAAATCTTTGATTCTCTTTATTCCTCACTTAGTTTTCTTGGATCTTTGGCATGTGAATTCTTCAATCTTGATCTCCTAAATTCATCCCTTGCCTTGGTGATTCTTGAGCATCAAATCCATGCTTTTAGCACTCTTTTCAATCCAAGCTCTTAAATTCACCTTGCAACACAAACATGAGTAAAATAGAACATTAAGCATTATTATGTTCATAAAACCAAGATATAAATGGGAGATAATATGCAATATTTGACCCTCAACACAATCTTCAACCAATATTTTGCCAGTCTCGAGCAAAGTATGCAAAAAATATTTCAAAAACCACAGGATAATTTCTATAAGCTCAAGTATTTTAAAAAACTAATCTAAAAAATAGAATTTTAAAATACATCAATTTTGTCCATTACCTTTTCCTAAAATCTAGCACTCGATAACTTTCATAATCAAGTTCAAAGCGTTAATCTTTCAATTAGAACAATTCTACATGTTAAGTTCCATGGGTGTATAATTAAGTTTAGACTTATTATAATCAAAGATTCAATTCGTCACTTTCATGATAACATTGATAATTAAAAGAGTATTCAGGACAACCAAAACTTAAACCGAAACTTGTTTTACAGTTTATATTTTAATTCCCTTTTTTATTCTTCCACCTTTTGATTTTTCCATCGATGGCTTTAACGCTATGTCAATCTTTTTAAAGATCTTTAATAGGTGACCTTTTTGAAGACAAATGTTTTTTAGCTGGGCATTTTTTTTTCAATTCTTCTCATCAAACTTGATGGACAAATTCCCCAGGTTGGTTCCTTTCATGGTAAATAATCACCAAGTTAACAATTCAATGTTGACCGAAGCTTTAATGTGAAAGCTAGATGTGACATATGACATCATGACTCGATCAATGTTTAAAACTCCTAATCATGGATTAATAATTCGAACTTACTTTGAAATCTCCAAGTAACTGAATCCAAGTATATAAATCATCAATATTAAGCATCTTAAACTTTAAAAAGTTTTTTTTTTAATTTCCTACAATTTTTGCTCAAAGACTACGAAAACAACGATTAGTTTACCTAATCTCCCATCTTTAATCTAAAATCTACATTGTCCTCAATGTAAAAGAAATAAGTATATAATGCAAAAGAGTTAACGAAAAGAAAAATGGAAGTAATAGGAAGATAATACCTAAAGAAGGAATTTAGAGGCTTTTCCAATGATCTCAGTACAAAGATGGGTTAGCATAAAAGACTCAAACAGACAATCAGAAACTATCCTAAATAACGGAAAGGAAATTATCCTAAATAGTGGAAAGCAAACTATCATAGTCCTAAATCATATGAAAGCAATAAATTGTAATCATCGACTGTGAAAGCACATGAAATCTACTCAGTCATACATCTAGGTTCTTCCTCCGGCCAGCATCTTGATAAATTTCTCCGAAAGTTTCTCGACAAGATCATCCAAAAGCCCTTTTTGAAGTAGGCTTGGATGTCCTGGAGCATGAATGTTTAAAGAAATTTATAGACTTCAGCATAAAGTTTCTTTTTAAGATCTTGAGGTGTCCAAAGTATATATATGATTCACCTGTGATAGAAAAAGTTTCGAAGTTAGTACAACATGGTGAATTAAAGACTATAAGTAGATGAAATTCAAAAAAATTCATAGTAGGTGGTGTAGTCTCAACACATTCCGAAGTTTCAAACCTCGATTCAATTTTTAATTCTTCAATTCCTCCTCCTTTGATGGTAAACATTCAGGATTTGTGGAAGGAAAGACTTTAGAATGATGTTTCTCTTGGTCAGTAACAACACTGAGGTATTGTCTTGCAAGACATCCACTATCTTATATCAATGGATCGTTTGAATTCACCAAGTATGCCGAGCAATCTTCTAAAGAGTCGAAGTATTCGGTTGAAAGGAGTTCATTCACCACATCGAGATCTGTGATGATATGCCCAATAACTCCTTTATCTTTTTCGAGAGTAGAAATGAGTATACTCTCTTGTTTTTCTTAAGGTGGGATGAAAGCACCACCGGGTATGTCTCTTCTTCACCTAAGTAAACTAGTTTAAGCTCAGTGGGTAAATTTTTTAGGTCAAGCTTCGGTGTCTTGAAGCTAGACAGTAAAGGTGTAACGTCCTGAATTTCGAAGGTCAAGCAAAGCTCTACTTCCGAGATTCTGAACATCACTTATGTCTTGTGAATGATGATATTTAGATTTCTTTCATGTTAATGAGTTAAGCATGCATGGTATTATAATAAACAACACACATACTCTGGATTTAATGAAGTTAAGCAAATACTTAAGTCCAAAACATATCTACGAAAATATGTATACGTTTCATAGAATTCTTTCTAGAGTATGAGTCTGCAACTGGGTTCAATATATACATGTATAAGTTTAAAATGAACAAAACATGGTAATATAAATGTATTCAACTAAGCCCAGATGCCCAGCGTCCCTACGTAACGGTACCTGGCCTACATCGACCCGTCCGAGAGTTGGAAGTAGGAGAATTCTTCTTCCTCATCCAAGAAGTCCTGCTCTAGAACATAGACATCATCTGTACCTATATCTAAATCAACATCTTCTTGGTGTTTTAAAACATCGTTCTAGAGTAGGAGTGAGTGATCAACTCAGTGGTTCTAGAAGGCAAAAGTTACACATGTTATCAAGTCAATCAAAGCAGTAACGATAAGGCAATCATAAACAATAACTTCCTAACTATTCTCTTTAATGCAGAATGGAGTATAAGTAATGATGCATGCCCCCACCCATCTACGCTCCCTCCACACGTGACTACAACCACCTATTTCGCATATGATATGTGACGTCTTGAAAAAATCCGTACAAAGACCCGAATACCACCTCAGGTAGAAATCACTAAGGACCAAATCCTTTAGAAATTAGACGTGAATTAACTAAGTGTTAAACTAGATTATCTATAAAATTAACACTAATCACTTTAAATATGATCTGTAAGAACCAAAACGAGTAAAACCATTAACGCTACATTACCTAAAAACTTAGGATCCATCTCAAAACCCAGTTGCTCTCGGGAGCATCATGAAACTCCGTATCGGACGTGGATCGTGCGTTGAAAGTCCGATTACCCTAAAATTATATGATTATGACCACCTTGTTAGACTTGACAACCATCTCAGAAATCAAGTCCTAATAGTACCCAGAAACGCACAACTTGAGCCTGGAGTGAAGTGTGTGAGAAATGAGAATATCTTTAGAAAATGAACTGAAACTTAAGTGAATTAAGTCGTTCTCTTGCAGGCCAAATCTAAAGATTCAGACCATCAGAATCTGATCCAATTACACCTTTGGATCAAGAAAAATTTCTAACATATGTCAGTGTACTTATGGCCCTGATCGAGTACCGGTGACCGTTGAACTGAAACTGGTCCCCCACGGCTGATCCACTAACCCGATCGGACCAAAAACTTATCCTGACCTAGATCCAATGTTAGGGAGCTTAAGTCCAATCACATGTAGAAAAGGCACCTCCAGAACAGCTCCGTTGGACCGAAACAGCCAACTATTGGCTATAACCTAAGTATACCATGACCCTGGGGCCATTTCCATCAGTTCTGGGCCTATATAAGGGCCTTGAACCCTCTATCTCCCTCCACATACGAATTTCTAAACCCTAGAGAGAGAAGAGAGAAGAAAGAGAAGGAAAGAGAGAGAAAGTGAGAGTGAGAGTTGGAGTTATTCCTGGGATTCGATCCCTGCTACTCCTCGTGCTCAACCGCTGCTTCTGTATCGCTATTTTGGCAATTCCAACTTCGTACTTAGGTAATAAATCCTAATCCTAATCTGGTTTAGATATTCAAATAGAGGAAATGGTGAAATAGCTAACCTATTTCATGCTATAGGTTGTCGTTGTGTTGTAGATAAAGACTTAGGGTTTAAACTAAGTTCGTTACGAGTCTACCGGTGAAAGGTGCAGACTATAGATGTTTAGGTTATGGTTTTTAAGGCTTTCAATGTCAATAATGATTTATTACTGACTTGATTGCTGCCACACGTGCTTAGTTTTGATGTTTCCTGTCTATTACACATATATATAAACTATGTTGATTTTAATGTATTCTATGTATATGTTAAAATGTTTGAATGAGTATGGAATTATGATTTATCTTGGCATGTTTATTGACTGAGAATGCACGATTTTTGTATGTATGGCAACTCCTTTGTGAAAGGTTTTGCTATAATATGTGTTTTTACTAATTTATTACATGTATGTAATATGTGTAGGCTAAGCGTTTGATAAAATGCTTAAATGAAAAAATGTTTGGTGGAATGTATTTAACGAGGGTGTTGAGATGGGATTCTCAAACTCCTTTATATATAGTTACAGTTTCCTTTATATAGCCTATCTTACTACTACGTGTTTTATGGATGAATTGCCTATGTACGGTAACATGTGTAGTATGTATTTTGTCGAACTGCTTAAGTAAGGTTTATATTTAATTTTAATTTTCACATGCTGGCTTTGGCTATTACATGTGTATGCTATTGATTGAAATGTGTTTAGGACTACAACGTAGTTCAGGCAATCGGTAATTATTTTTGAGTTTGTGGCTGAGGTCGTTTCTCCACACCAGATAGGTTCGAGGAATCTAAGTCATACGTTACTAGTCGACAGTGGTTAGGTCACGTGGAGTGCTTATGCACTCCATGTCGATCAACTCGACGTATACTCATACCAGTCAAGCTTATCAAGTAACCCGATTGGCCCAATGTATGTTCACCATGTATGGACGCGACGGCTTGAATCTAAGGTACCAAACTCACCAGTAAAAACTCATTTAACCTTGGTACCACGATCCGCTAAAACTCATGAGCCGAAAATGGTGGTGTATGGGATACCGTGGTTGAGCTGTCAGTCTATGATGGGGTGACGAGCCTCTCCGTAGTGACCAGTGAGCAACCCAAACTCATGAGCCGATTATGGTGGCGTATGAAATACTGTATTCGAGCTGCCGGCCTATGATCAGGTGATGAGTCTGTAGTGACCTCGAGAATACACTAGAAACTACGTTGAGGTGATGAGCCTTTCCGTAGTAAACTAGAGTATGAACCAGGCATGCACTGAGGTGACGAGCCTCCCCGTAGTGACCTGGAAACTGCCTATCGCATGTGAATGCTAGGACTGACGACTCTAGATGGATCAATGTTTAGGGCATATGATACAAAGGGAGGTGCCTTAGCTTCCCAATCCTGCTGTATGAAAAGGCCTAAAAAAAAGTTGGTAATCACGCTCATGCACCGTATTGCATGTGCCTTTGGCGTTAGAGTTGAGCACAGAGGAAGGGGTGCAAGCCACGATCGTGAGATGAAGTTCGCAGAGGGAGTGCAGGAGAGGGCATGCATCATTACAACATATCATTCTTGCATTAACAAGAGTACTTAGGACATGAGTGTTGTACTACTTTATCATTACTACTTGACTGAATTGATAACATGTTAACCTTTGCTTTATAGTTCCACTAAGCTGATTACTCACTCCCATATTCTGGGACAGTACTTTAAACACCAACCAGACCCTTTTTTAGATGCAGATGATGACGATACTTTCGAGGCAAAGCTGGACTTTTACGATGACGAGGAAGAGTTCTCCTATATGTAGTTATCAGGCGGGTTTATGTAGACCGTGTTCTGATCAGTGGGGTTTATTGGGATGTTGATTAGATATCATTACACTTGTTATTTTAGACTTTTGGAACACCCATGTATATTCATTTTGTTTATTTTTTGAGTATACATGTATATACTTGACCCGGTAACATGTCCACACTCTGGAGACCTACATCCGTTTATATATTTTATATATCTATCACAATCTTCCGCTTGCGAAATTTATCTGTCTCTAGAGTATGATATGTTGTTTTGGTATAATCTTACTCATGTTTAAGGCACTTATACAGACAATATTTAATAATCATTATCCATGTTGCATAAGTGATATGTTGGAACTCAAGAGTTGGGCTCCTACTCGACCCCTGATTTTCAAGGCGTTACATGATAACACTTCCTCAAATGTGCAACTCCAACGTCTTTTTACCACATTCTAACTAATGCAGTGTAATATATGGTCATATTAACCAAGTGATTAATTATGTTCATTCATACAGTAAGTTTAGAAAGCTAGGGTACCTCCCTTTTTAATATGGACCCAAATCGAACATTAGGCATAGGACAACCGCAGTGGTCTTACTCCTATATTTTAACTCCATTTAAGTTCTTCACTCCTAAAGAAACACATACAATAGGCAAGTTGTAAGAAGTGGTGCTCATGGTCACTACAAGGAAGCTCGTCACCCCAGTGTAGGCCGACGACACTAACACGGTGTCCCATACCACCATGTCCGGCTTACGAGTCTTGAGGATCATGGTATCATGGTTAAAGATGGATCTTTACATTGGTGAGGGGTACCTTAGATTCAAACAGTCACGTCCATATATGGTGAAACACAATAGGTCAACCGGTTCATTAGGCTAGCTCGATTAGTACGGGTGTATGCCGACCTAATCAACATGGAGTGCATAAGCGCCCCTCGTGTCCTAGCCACTGTCGGCAGTCGATGTACGACTCAGATCTTTCAAGTTCACCCGAGATGGCAGACTAGTTTGGCTACCCCAAACATGGGCATTTATCAATTGTCTGGACTATGATTATATCCTCATTCCTATCCACATGCTACTAACACCCACGTGTAATTCATATCCATATTTGTCAAGCCATCCTAGTGAATTTATCATTTGGGAATTTTATCAAACACATAGTCCATGTTAACTACAACTTGTACTTTATCAATTAGTTACATAAAGAAAAATGTACATATGCATAAGACAATAAAGAATCCTACCTTAATACTCATAGTACGTACAAATCATCAACGATTTCTCATTTAGACAATTTGTCAAACACATAGACTACGTTAGTTACAACATACGTTTTATCAATTCATTATACAAAGATGTCTATATACATATGACAATGATGAATTTTAAATTAACAATCATGGCAAGCACTATTCATTTTCTATTTCTCATTTAGACATTTCATTAAATACATGGGGTTACATCATTTACTTATCACAATTTATAGGTGTATCTCATATAGAAATCAACTTGTTTAAGATAATACGGTAGTAATCACGGCAAACATAAATCATTATCCATACTGAAAGCATTTATAAATTGTAACCTAAGTGTTTATAGTCTGCACCTTTCGGTAACACGGTTGATTCAGACATGGTCCTAAGACTACGTTTTCAAAAACGAAACATCGGGCACCTAAACAATTAAACGGGTTAACCAGGTTGGAGAAAAACCTTCCGGGAGCTCTACATCGCTATTAGGGTTGGTATTTCTTACCCTAAGTAGTGGCCGAAAGATTTTTGGGTAGCAAAAAGCAGCGGTGATTAGGCACGTGGATACATGGGAGAAGATTTTCCACAGTTGCAGCAATCTCTCAAACTTCATCTTCTCTATTTTCTCTTTTCTCTTCTCTTTCTCTCTAAGGTTTATGAAATTTGTATATGGGAGAGAGAGAGAGAGAGGGTGAGTTGGAAGCAATTTATAGCCCCAGATGGGGAGCAAATAGCCCTAGGGCCACCTTATACTACGTTTATACCTTGTGGGTGGTCGTTTCTAATGAACAGGACTCTTAAGGGGGCCCACGGCTCATCTACATCATGAGATACACTCCTTGACAATGGATCCACGCTAGGACACGATTTCGGTGCGATCGGATAAGTCGATCGACCGTGGAGAGTTACGTCAAATCAATGGTCATACGTGTCTAATTAAGGCAATGGTTATACGGATATGTATAGGAAAATTTCCTTTCTTCATGTGTGAAGTTTGGTCATAAACTAATAGTCCGAACCCCTCAACTTTGCATAAGAACGAACGGCCCAATTCACTTTTTCGATTCATTTTTTAAGGATATTCGCATTTCTCACGGCTCAAGTTGGGCGTTTCTGGACACCATCTAGGCTTGATTCCTGTGTTGGTTGTCAAGCCCAATAGGACGAGCATCGTCCTATAATTTCGTGGTCATCGGACCCCCGACGTGCTGTCTAGGTCCCTTAAGGAGTTTCAGTGTACTCCCAAGAGCGACAGGCCCTTAGGATTTCTCCTACATCTTCAAATAGCATTGGACCAGTGGTACTCATGATCTTAGGCCTCCCCATTTGTGAAAATGGTGGCCCAAGCTTAATCCACCAATTACTTAGCATTTAACTAAATCCCGTCTAAATTATACAACCGGGTGCGCTCCTTGGGTTGTTCCACCTGAGGTTATACTCGGGTCTTTGTACGAATTTTTGTGGGACATTACAAGAGACATTGCATCAATTTGGAGAAAATCTTCAAATTGTGGCCTCCATTGGTTAACTTCAAGTGCTAGTGCAATTTTAAGCATGGCATCCATCTCCCTAATCGTGTCATCATCCAAATCAAGAGAGTGGGCCAAACACGTCTCAAGAGGGTTAGAGTATAGAGTCAAGAGCACTCTATCTTTCACGAACGAGTCAATCATGTTAATGCTGTGGGCCTCGTCATCATCCTCTACATATTTGCTCATATTGAAAAAGATATTGAGCTCTAATGTCATATTTCCAAAAGATAAACTCATAACCCCATTCCTACAATTAATAATTGCATTTAATGTAACCATTATCTTTTATAACACTGTACCAAAGTGGATGACTACGTTACATTAATGCTCATGCACTAGTACCTCAAGTTGAGGGACCCATTTAAACATCGGCTGGTCAGACTACTTCTCCATTTATACCTCTTGCATCCGCGCACACAATTATACTCATACGTCATACACAAAGGAGACTCCAAATGATCCAGTGGGTTCTAGGGTCTTTCACCCAATGGACATGATCGCCTTACTTGCTAGCTTCCACCCAAGGGACACAATTGCCCTACTTGCTCGCTTTAGGGACTTTTACCCAAGGGACACAATCGCCCTACCTACTTTTATGCCTTTTAAGGACATCCCTAGGGTAACGCGCTCATATTCCAACATTCATTAAAATAAATATGCACATGATATGAGTAATCACTATCCAATCAAATTGAAATTATTAAATATACAACTCACTGCATGTTAGTTACAAACTACATAGTTGCATTACATATTTTTTGTTATTATCAAATTATGCGTAGAATTCATTGTAAAGTTCGATAGCTATTAACTCAGTAATTATTTTAATTAGATAAATAAAATCCTCGATTATAAATTTAAAATTATTTCTTAATATATATATAATATAATAATTAATTTATCAAAAATAAAATTTTATTTAAATTCGAATTAAAATTTCTTTATAAAATTGTAAATCAGTAAAGCGCAGGCACTCCTAAAAATAACTCATGTTAAATTTCAAATTCAAATAGATTAGTTTATGATTTAAATTTAACAATTCTAATTTAATTAATTTAACAATACATGAATAAAATTTGACTATTTTATAATAATTATTTACTTACATCTAATAAATGAATTAAAACTATATACTAAACAAATTAATCAGATTCTCTACTTATTTCAAACCCTAATCATTTAATTAAGAGAGATATTATTAATAAATTTTAATTCAATATCATATATTAGTACACTTCTATCTATTATGGTTGGGTAATTACATAAACTGAAAATCTATACAAATAACTAATTTTAAAATTTTAAAATCTGAATAATTAAATCTCAATATAAAAAAATTAGAGTAAGTTATTATCTATTTTCTTTATTTAGAATTAATTTTAGAATTAAAAATTTTTCAATTAAAATTAATTCTATAATCCCTAAAATTCATAATCAAACCATAAAGTTCATAATCTAATTAAATTACTATTAATCAAACTAAGCTAAATACTATTAAAGTAAATCTAAGTTTAAATTAGTTAATCATATATCAATATTCCTAAACTGAAATTTTACCTGATTTATTTTTAGATAAATAAGCTATTTAAAATTATTAGGTTTGGACTTTAATTATTATTCAAGTTTAACTAATATTATAAATATAATTATTTTTAATTAATATGAATTATTTTCATATATTATTTCTAAATATTCTAAAAAGAATATATAGAATTAATAACTTAAGTAACTTTACATATTTACGTCACAAAATTAATTTAAAATATAACTTAAGTAGGATCTAGAAAAAAATTTAATTTAATTCCTACATATTTAGATAATTTTAAAAAATCATATTAAATTCACTAATTTAGAAATTCAATTTAAATTTTTCTTTAATCTTATTTTGTAAATTCTTTATTTTTCTACATATGTCAGCAATAATAATAAAAATATCAACGATAAACAATTATTTTCTGCAAATTTCAAATTTCAAGTCAATTACTATAATAATAATAATAATAAATCATTTTAAATAAAAATAACTATAAAAATTTCAAATCAGGAATGGATCATGCACATTGACATGATCTTACAACACTTCTTATTTTCTCTCATTTTTATATTTATTTTTATTTTTAAAAAAAAACTCTCTATTTTTTCTCACATTTTCTCTTCTCGTGCTTATATGGCTACACCCATGACCCTATTTATATTAGAGGGTCCCACCATACGTAATACAAACACATGAAAAAATAAAAATAAAAAATAAAATCTCCTCTTTAAATGATATCTCATGTAAGTGAAACACCCACCACCATTAGTTTCATCTACTACAAAAAATACATCACGTGTGTATGATGCATGTGGTGCGTGGTTGTGCATGTGCACGATCATGCATGTGCATGGTTATACACATGCATGGTGCCCATGTATGAGCAATGTATACATGGGCGTACATGTAAAATGATTAATGTACAATAGATGGTTAATTAGGTGGGTGGGTTGATGGATGTATTTGGGTGGTGAATGACTAATTAAGAAGTTCTTTGGACAGTGATGATTTATGTATGAATTTAACGATTTCATTTTGTTGGTTTAAGTTAATGAACGGATGATTGACTGATCTTGTAATAAAACTTAGACAATTTGAAATTGTTAGGTTGGTCATTGTGATGGGTGGTCTAGATCAGTGACCCCTGATGATAGTCACATGTCCTTTTTTATTTCTAAATCCAATATTTACGTGATAATAACTTTAAAACTAATTAATATATATTTATATTTTACTAAAAATTAATAATATTTAATACATGTTATTAACTCTTTAAATTGTTAAAATTTAAATCGGCATGCTACACATGTTCAGGACATACAACATTCGAGAGTTATATCGTACATGGATGGATAGTTGGGATGTATTAAAAATAATATTTAAGTGGACCATGTGGTACCTCAATGAGCAGAGAGGTCGATGTACGGATGATTTTATGAATGGGTTACCCGTTTGCAAGATATGGGGCATCGGATTTACGATTATACGTATGGATACATGGATAGTTTTCTCATCATTTAAAATTATGAGTTTACCAAAAAAATATATATGGCTTGTGAGCCTCTAAAACATATTAAATCATATTTTAATGTAAGAAGTACTCCAATAAATTTATCTGGAGAAATGTGAGAATCATCATAGTGATTTTTGTTTGATTTTTAGGTGGCCCAAATGGTCGATCTAGGTATGATGTAGGGTTGGATGATAAGATATATGTGAAATAATCAAATAATTAAGATTTCAATCATTTATGCAAGTTAATGTACGACTACTTTCATATTTAGGTGTAAGATGGGTTTTTAATTGATCAGATACGTGGATCGTCGAATAAATGGCTTAGATGATTAAACTACAATCCTGAAATGGATGGATGAGTAGGTGATCGCATACCCTATACAGCGTATGAATGGTTGGGTTTAGTGTATGTTTCATGATTAGATTTGAGATGGTTAATGAATGAACAGTTGATTTTGGGTGTATGAGTAAATAGAGTACTTGTATACATACATACATACATACATATATATATATATGTATATATATATATATACATATATATATATATATACATACATATATATATATATATATATATATACATATATAGATATATATATATATATATACATATATATATATATATACACATATATATATATATATATATATATATATATATATATATATATATATATATATATATATATATATTAAAACCATACAATTACCAATCACACTAAATTAATCAATTACGCATATCACAATTTATACACTTTATGGACACATGTATGCATGAATGCTGAATAAATGAAAAGATTATCCATGAATGCTTAATGAATGCAAGTGTGCATGTATGCAAATGCATGCGTGTGCAACAAAATTTCAGGTCATTACACTTACAACTTATGCGAATTCCCCTATGCCCTATAGGTAATTTTTTCCTATGAATTTCCTTAAAGTATTATGCCATTATATTGTGCCTTAATTTAATATTTCTTGTTTCCCTCATTCACTGGATTTGGGCATATGAGGTTTTCCCCAGCATATACACTTTGAAGGGCTAGGACACTAGATGTAGTTCGATCTAAAGTCTACAATTTTTTTACTGAAAGGTGATTAAGGTAGTCAAATGCAAACGGATATTAAAAGTTTTTACGAATGTTAAAGTAAGTTGAAATATAACTTTACACTTGGTTTTTCGTGTTGTATTTAAGTATTTTTGACATTACAAACATATTCTTACAGTTTAGGATTAGCAGCGAACTCATCCCCACTGTAGATGAGGAAAAACTGTATCTGTTAAACAAGTTTTAAAATTTGTTAATGTGAGACCCGACCCTAATTCTCATGTGTGCATGTGTGTGTGAGAGTGTGCATCTCGTTCGTTTTGGTCCCACATTTCTACCGGTTAAATTTCGGTGACCCACGACCCTCGAATTATGTTTGCGGTCATCCTTGGGTCTAGTCACATAGACCTGACTCAGATCGACCCTAGACCTATGCCATCTCGTTCGGATAGTCATTGCAATTCCAACGATGAGTATTGTGCGTTCAACTGACTTATAGATCAGTTATGAGCATTTCATCATGTGGCCCACTTTTTGTACAAAAAAATATATAAACCACTTCCGTGGCACAACTTCCCATGCACACCACCCATACACACTACACAATTGTATGGAATTGACACCACCCATTCTATACACTACCTAAACCTAGTCTAAGTATAGCAACTTTGTTATTGTCACCATAGGCCATCATTTGCTTTCTTACAACATAATCATTACCTCCCTAAAAATCCTCTCTCTCTTTCTTCTCATTCTCTCATTTTCTCTTCCATTTGCAAAACCTCCAGCTCCTTTTTCCCTCTTTTCCAACCCATTTTCTTTTCATCTCACCATCATAAACCCATCTTGACCACATAATCATAACCCTTAGAGCTTGAGGTTCTAAGTAACGGTAGGAGCTTGAAGATCCAAGATATGGGTGACTATTAATCTTGTTGATTTATTTTTCACTTTTAATCTTCATATTTCTTCTTGTGTGGATCATATGGGACCCACCAGATCCATGGTGGGGATCCCATTTGACCCCATGGATGTAGCCCTTGGACCCATCATATATGCATGTCATGATACATGATGGGGACATTCTCCATGGACCCCATCATGATGTATTTCATGATCATCTCTATCTCAAGGTCATCTAGACCTTAGAGATCGTGTTGGGATGACATCTCAACCATCTATTGTAGATATAAACCATGCCTATGATAGTTTTATGGTTGCATGTGTTATCAAGGTAGTTGTATGGGTGTGATTGAATCTTGGGAGGGCCCATTAGTGGCGGGGCCCTACCCCCCATGGCCGATCCTTCATTTTTCTGATATTAGTATTCTGATCATGCATGTGTGGCCCACCTTGTGGACCAACCAAAAATCCAGACCATCCATGGAGGTTGGACGTCCTGGTGGTCCATCATTAGACATGTGGCCCCAAATCCACCTAAATGAGGCACATGCAAGGGATTTTTGATGATGAGGAAGGTTTGAATATTTGTGGGGCCCACTGAGGTGGTCCAAAATATGATTTTTTTGGGGGTTAAATCCCTTCTTATATAATGTTTATATTTAATTTCTTTCCAATACAGGTTGCTGTCCAAATCCGTCTGAACAGATTTGGACCAACTTGGGCCTAGGATTTGGGCTTTTGGTGGAGAATTTTATATCAAGTGAAGTATAATTTTTGAAGGTGGGTATCCCACCTATGAGTATGCCAAATTCCAGCCCTAATTGACCTCATTTGGGTCCCCATAAGGGTGGGCCAATATGGGTACTTGCTGAAATTTCTGTTGTAATTCTAGCAAGGTGGAAATTTGGAAATGTCAAATTATAAAATAGTTTTTGATCAGGTGGACCACTTTTGTGGACCCCACCTTGTACTACATATATGATAGAAGGTTTAAATTTAATTTTCCCAAATTTTAGACGTCCAAGGCCCACCCCATTAGGTGCTCAATCATGGTCTATCCAAAATTCTGCACTTAGCAGAATTTGTGGACAGTTTGTAAATTCTGAATTTAATTAAAATAGTTTTGGGTATCCAAAAATTATAAAAATTTACAGGTAGGTGTTTCACCCATGGTAGGACCTTTCTACACAATTTCAGGGCCAATACATCTCATTTGGGCATCCAAAAGGGTGGGCCAACATATTGGACTGCCAAACATTTCTGTTGTGTAGTCTAGTAGCATAGTCACATAAAAATAAAATTTTAAAAATACGTTCTCAGAAAGTGGGCCATATTTATGGGTCCCACCTTATTTTAAGCTTGATAAGAGACTTTGGGTCTAAATTTCAGGAATTTTGGAAGTCCAGAACCCACCCATTGGATGGCCTAAATTTAGGACAGTTATATTCCAGCAATATTTCACCCTATACAGATTGTATTCTTTAAATTAATTAAAATACTTTTGAGTATCATAAAATTATAAAAATTTACAGGAAGATGTTTCACCCATGTTGGGACCTATATACAAATTTTTGGGGCCAATAGACCCCTGTGCACACCCTGAAAAGGTCCGGACTAGCCCACCACATTCGGACGTCTAGATTAACCAGATTTTCTGGATAGTCTGTTTTATTAAAATTAATTAAAATACTTTTGACCGTCCAAAAATCAAAAAATTTTATGGATGTGTGGTGGAAGGATCATCCTACAAATTTTCAGGGCCATCGGGCCCCTGTACTGGCCATGGTGCTACCTGTAAATTTGGGTCATTTTTGGGCCAAATACCCAGGCCAGTAGGACAACCCACCATGGGACGCCTCTACCTTGGGTTGTTATTGGGCCTGCATTCCAATGGCATGGCCCACTTGATTATGTGTTGTATATCTCCTTCTCATCTGGTGGGACCCACAGTATTATGTGTGGGCCATCAGGGATCAAATATGCTATAAAATGACTTTTATTGTTGGATTCCAACCAACCCAGAAAATGGGTGGGCTGGAATTTGATAATGGGCCTAATATTTGTAACACCCCGGATTTTTGCCAACCTGGGGTTAGACGTCCTTAGGCAATGGGTCAACCAAAACACCTTGGTAACTGCCAAATAAATCACTTAGGATTAATTCCTTTAGAAATTAAGCGTAAGGTAGCTAGCGCTACGCTGGAGTAGCTGTGAAATTGTCCCTGACCGCTTTAAATACGTTCTACAAGACTCAAAACTTGTAGAATCAATGGTGCTATAATATCCTGAAACCTAGGATCAAACTCTAAACCCGTTTGCTCTCAGGAACCCTTTGAAACTTTGTATTGGATCTATACCGTGCGTCGAAAGTCCGATACCTACAATCTTAGACAATTATGACCGCCTTTTTGGACTTGACAATCGTTTCGAAAATCAAGGCCAACCGACGTTCAGAGGCTATTTCATTGAGCCTGGAGTGAAGAGAGTGAGAAAATGGTTAAGTTTGGAAATTTTAATCCAAATCTGGCACGTGACTTGGCTCGTTATTATTAAGCGTTCTGACCGTCAGAATTCAGCCAAATTACACCCTCAGATCAGGAAAAAATTCTCTTTCATATCATGAGACTTGTAGACCTGATTTAGGTGCGATGACCGCTAAACTGAAATTGGACCGCCACATGCGATCTGCGAACTCTTTCAGTCTGAAAACTTGATGTGTGCTAGATCCAGTATGCATGAGCTTAAGTCCGACCGCGTTCGGCCAGGGGACCTCCAGAAATGCTCTTTTGGACCAGAACAGCCCCAATTTGGTTAGGCATCAAGTAAACATTGTTCCCAAGTCTATTTTGGGAGTGTTTTAGGTTATAAAAGGGCCTTAAACCCTCACTTCTGTCACCCATCCGAATTTGCTAGAAACCCTAGCTGGTGTGAGAGAAAAGGTGAGAGATTGTGAGAGAGAGTGGGAGAGAACTTCCTGCTGCTTGTACTACCTGCTACACGTGCTAAAGCAGCGCACTCCAATCACTTTTTCGGCGATTCCAACGCACTTCTAGGTAAGAAAAACCCTAACCACTTGCTGATTTGGGGATTTCTTCGATTCAAATAGCAAAGTAACTGATGTACGTGTGTATTAGGTCGCCTGATCGCCGTAGACGAAGTGTATATGCTCCGTTCGAAACGATACACATCTAAAGTGAAAGGTGTAAATTTTAGACGCTTTGATTGGCTGTTTTCAACGCTTTCAATGTCGTTTAATAGTACATTTTCGACGGCAATGCCGTTTAACATGTACGACATGCTGTCCGTTTCCTGTTTCGTAAGCAGACGAAAAATATGAGATTTAGGGCATTTTAGTCATTTGTAGGAAATACTGTTTGCATCCATATTTTGTTGATATGACTGACATGGCTTTTTATCACCTTAGGATATTAGGAATGCGTGCATAATTAGTTTGGCAAAGAGATTCGCCCAAATGCGCACTTTGAGTCGACATACACTATGTAGACTTAAGTGTGTAGACTAAGTGTTTGTATAAATGTTTGTATTAGTATGTATTGAATTAAATGGTGTTGTGAATTTGTTTGAGATTGAATTTTCAAATAATATGCTGATGTAAATGATTTCCTTCATGTTGGCTATATGTATGATTTCATTATATGTATAAGGTGCATGTGTTAGATGATTTACTTAAGTTGTATGTCATAATATGTGTTAACATGCTCACATTGTTGTAATGCATTTCCATTACTCTTATATGATTGAAGAAGTGGATTCACAAATGTTTGGGACTATACCTAGTCCAGGCAGTCGGTAACAGAGTAAGTTCGTTGTTTGCTTGTATTTGCCACGGAGGACGCGTCGATGAACGCGAGTCGTGTTTTGGGTTGGCGGCAGTGGTTAGGCCACACGAAGTGTTTTATGCACTTCATGTCGCTCAGCTTGAGATGCGCTCGTGCTAGTCGAGCCCGTCAAGTAACCCGACTGGCCGTTGATTTTTCACCCTGTATGAATCACAACTTTTGGAACCTAGGGTACTGAACTTACCATTGGAAACCCTGTTAACCATGGTACCTTGATCCATAAAGACTCATGAGCAGGACATGGTGGTATGGGACACCATGGTCGAGCTGTCGGCCTACGATGGGGCCACAAACCTCCCCGTAGTGACCAGTGAGCACCCTACTCTGAGCAGATTATAGTGGTATGGGACACTATATTCTTGCTGTCGGCCTACACTGATCAGGTGACGAGCCCTTTGTAGTGACCTTAAGTTTATCCTGACACCGCATGGGGGCGACGAGTCCTGATGTAGTCTTAGGGATATAATAGGCCTGTATTGATAAGGTGATGGGGGAGAAGAGCAACGAGTGCGTGCAACAGCCCTTGCAGTGACCTATAAATATAACATCGTATGAGATTACTAAGAGTGACGACCCTAGACAGGATCTGTGTTGGGATTGATATAAGGAAGGTACCTTAGTTTCCCAATATTGCTGTATGAAAAGGACTAATAATAACTCGGTAATCATATCACCATCACATTGTATGTGCCTAGAAGATGTGGAGCACTGTAGAAAGAAAGCATGCCGCGGGCGTAAGATGGTGCCGTATGAGGGAGATCGTCGGTGAGGGCATCCATCATGTCATGTCATATTGCATTAACAATAGTATTTAGGAATGTTTGATTTATTGCTTTACTATTATCACATAATTGATTTGATAACATGTTAATCTCTGCTCTATTATTCCACTGAGTTGATCACTCACTCACACATTACGGGACGGTGTTTTCGGACACCCACCAGTCCCTATTGTGATTGCAGATGATGGCGCGGCCTGCGAGGCGAAGCCGGACTTGATGATGATGAGGAGGATCCCTCCTTTATGCGTGTTCTGATCGACAAAATTACAGGGAGGTTAATTAGATGCCATGACACTTGTCATTTTATATTTTCAAAGCACTCATGTATATTCTTTCTTTCTATTTTGAGGTATACATATATATGTTTAACCTGGTAACATGTTCACATTCTGGAGACTTCCCATCAATTATATATTATATGTATGTATCACAGTCTTCCGCTTGCTAATTTAACTGTCTCTGGAGTATGATATGTTGTTCTGGCATAATCCCACTCATGTTTAATACATTAACATAGACAACATTCAATCATACACATTTATGTTGCATAAGTGATGTTCTGAAACTCGGGAGTGGAATTTTTACTCGACCTCCGATTTTCGGGATGTTACAATATTGCTACCCATAAGAGCTCATTCTGGGGCAGCATGGCTCACCAGATTTGAGGGTGTATTAATCTGTTATTTTATCATTTTTTTTTTCAATATTTTTGGGTGTAATTAGGGCCCATCAGAGGCCCACTCTAGTTGGGGATTCATTGGAATGTTGTATGTGGATAGTTAACTAGTTCCTTAGCCATTTTTTTACTAGAACCTTCTAAGTAGGCCCAATGACCTTTGGGGCCTAGACTCTCCCATCTATTGTGATGGGCTTAGAGACAATAATATGTTAGAAGTTGGGCACTTCGCCGCGCACTAAAATTGACCCTATACTTGGGCTAAAAAGTGAGGCCCAACTCACTTGTGTTAATGTGAAATTTGCCCATGTAGATGAACTACTAGGCTTGTAACACCCCGAATTTTGGCCAATCTGGGATTTGACGTCCTTAGGCAATGGGTCACCTAAAACACCTGGAAAATCGCTCAGAATCCAATTCCATGGCCAAAGAAATCACTTAGGATTAATTCCTTTAGAAACTAAGCATAAGTTAGCTAGCGCTACGCTGGAGTAACTGTGAAATAGTCCCTGACCGCTTTAAATACGTTCTACAAAACCCAAATCGAGTAGAACCAATGGTGCTATAATACCCTAAAACCTCGGATCAAACTCTAAACCGGTTTGTTCTCTGGACCTCTTTGAAACTTTATATTGGATCTAGACCGCGCGTCGAAAGTCCGATACCTAAAATCTTAGACCGTTAGAACCGCCTAGCTGGACTTGACAATCATTTCGAAAATCAAGTCCAACCGACATTCACGGGCTATTTCATTGAGCCTGGACTGAAGAGAGTGAGAATAGGGTTAAAATTGGAATTTGAAATTCAAATCTAACACACGACTTGACGCGTCAGTATTAAGCATTCTGACCGTCAGAATTCAGCTAAATTACACCCTCGAATCAGGAAAAATTTCTATTTCATATTATGAGACTTGCAGCCCTGATCTACGTGTGGTGACCGCTGAACTGAAACTGGACCGCCACGTGCGATCTGCGAACTCTGCCAGACTGAAAACTTGATGTATGCTAGATCCAGTATGCATGAGCTTAAGTCCGACCGCATTTAGCCAGGGGACCACTAAAAATGTCCTTTTGGACCGAAACAGCCCCGAATTGGATATACATCAAGTAAACTTTGTTCCCGAGCCTATTTCGGGCATTTTTGTACTTATAAAAGGGGTTGAAACCCTCATTTCTCTCTCCCATCCGAATTTGAGAAAAACCCTAGATTGGGAGAGAGAAAAGGTGAGAGTTTGTGAGAGAGATTGGAGGAGAATTCCTTGCCGCTTGTGCTACCTGTTGCAAGTGCCTAAGCAACACACTTCAATCACTTGGCCAGTGATTTCTCCATATTTTTAGGTAAGAAAATACCCTATTTAGTTGCTGATTTAGTGTTCCCTTGGTTTCATAGCAAAGTAGCTGATAGATCTCGTAAATCAGGTTCTCTATTCGCCGTAGACGAAGCGTATACGCTCCATTCGAATCACTTCACCTATAAGGGAAAAGGTGCGGATTTTAGACGCTTTGATTGACTGTTTCCAACACTTTCAATGTCGTTTAATAGTAGATTATCGACGGCATCGCCGTTTGACATGTACAACATACTGTCCGTTTCCTGTTTCGTAAATCGACGGAGAATATGAGATTTAGGGCATTTTAGTCATTTGTAGGAATTACTGTTTTCATTCATATTTTGCTGATGTGATTGACATGGTTTATTGTCGCATTAGAATGTTAGGAATGCGTGCATAATTAGTTTGGCGAAGAGATTCGCCTAAATGCTCACTTCGGGTCGACATACTATATGTAGACTTAAGTGTGTAGTGTAAGTGTTTGTATAAATGCTTGTATTAGTATGTATTGAATTAAATGGCGTTATGAATTAGTTTGAGATTGATTTCTCAATTAATATGCTGGTGTAAATGGTTTCCTACATGTTAGCCATATGTACGATTTCATTATATGTATGAAATACATATGCTTAATGTTTCACTTAAGTGGTATGTTATAACATGTGCTTGATGATTTCCTTATGATTTAGTTTGAGATTGAATTCTCAATTAATATGCTGATGGAGAGGATTTCCTATATGTTGGCGATATGCATAATTTCATTATGTGTGAAAGACATGTGTAAGATTATTTACTTAAGTTGTACGTTATAACATGTGTTAACATGCTCACATGTTTGTATTCCATTTCCAATACTCTTACCTGATTACTGATGTGGATTCATAATTGTTTGGGACTATACTTAGTCTAGGCAGTCGGTAACAGAGAAAATTCGTGGCTAGCTGGTATTTGCCACGAAAGACGCGTTGATGAACACGAGTCGTGTTTGGAGTTGGCGGTAATGGTTAGGCCACGCGAAGTGTTTCACGTACTTCATGTCATTCGACTTGCGATGCGCTCGTGCTAGTCGAGCCCGTCAAGTAACCCGACTGGCCGTTGTATGTTCACCCTGTATGAGTCATAACTGCTTGAACCTAGGGTACTGAACTTACCATTGTAAACCCTGTCAACTATGGTACCTTGATCCACGAAGACTCATGAGTCGGGCATGGTGGTATGGGACACCGTGGTCGAGCTGTCGGCCTACGCTGGGGCCACAAACCTCCCCGTAGTGACCAGTGAGCACCTATGTCTCATGAGTAGATTATGGTGGTATGGGACACTATATTCTTGCTGTCGGCCTACACTGATCAGGCGACGAGTCCTTTGTACTGACCGCGAGAGTATTCGGAGTCTACGGGAGGCGACGACCCTTCCGTAGCAGTAGAGTACAGTAGGCCTGTATTGATAAGGTGATGGGGAAGCGGAGCAACGAGTGCGTGCAATAGTCCTGGCAGCCCTTGCAGTGACCTACAAAATATACCTCGTATGAGATTACTAGGAGTGACGACCCTAGACAGGATCTGTGTTGGGATTGATATAAGGGAAGTACCTTAGTTTCTCAATCCTGCTGTTTGAATGGACTAATAACAACTCGAAAATCATATCACCATAACATTGCATGTGCATGAAAGATGTAGAGCACTTGAGGGATGATTGCATGCCGCGGTCGTAAGATGGTGCCGTATGAGGGAGATCGTTGGTGAGGGCATACATCACGTCATGTCATATTGCATTAACAACAGTATTAGGATTGTTTGATTTACTGCTTTACTATTAGTGCATGATTGATTTGATAACATGCTAATCTCTGCTCTCTTATCCTACTGAGTTGATCACTCACTCTCACGTTACGGGATGGTGTTTCTGGACACCCACCAGTCCCTATTGTGATTGCAGATGATGGCGCGGCCTGCGAGGTAGAGCTGGACTTAATGATGAGGAGGACGATCTCTCCTTTATGCGTGTTCTGATTAACGGGATTACAGGGAGGTTGATTAGATGCCTTGACACTTGTCATTTTATATTTTAGCGCACTTATGTATATTCGTTTTGTCTACTTTTGGAGTATACATGTATGTATATAACCTGGTAACATGTTCACACTCTGGAGACATACAACAGTTTATATAGGTTATACATATTATCACAGTCTTCCGCTTGCTAATTTAACGATCTCTAGAGTATGATATGATGTTTTGGATTAATCTCACTCATGTTTAATGCATTAATACAGACAACATTCAATCATACACATTTATGTTACATAAATAACATTTTGGAACTCGGGAGTGAAGTTTTTACTCGACCCTTGATTTTCGGGATGTTACAAGGCTACCCATGAAGCCCACCACATTATATGGGTTGATGACCTTTATAATTGGGCCCAAACTTCACTTGAGGGCCCACTATATGGCTTATAAGTCGGGCTTGAAATATGGCTCATTAGACCATACATTGATTAAGCCTTAGACCTTATATTATATGCGTAGCGGGCTACCTTTTGGGACCTAGTTGAGGTTGGATGTCCTCCTTAGTGGCCCTAAGGTATGCCCATAGAGGCCCTTATAGGTGGTTGACGGCCCACCTTGGACCTTGTTAGGACCGTTTTCTCGTTGAGGCTTTATGACTCTCTTAGCTTGTGGGTCATCCCAGAGTATTGGCCCCCACCAGAGGACTTCACTTCTCCTTAGAGTACCGTCTATGGATCTAAACCTTGTCCCTCCTTGGGAAGGAGGAATATATTCTACATATAATACACTTAAGTCATTGTGACCCATATGCATCATCTGTGTGTATTGATTGCATTGTTTCGTGGTCATAAAGGGAAGGAGTTTCTCCCCTCGTGCACATTATATGCATGATCTGTATGTGCGACTCATGCATTGGTATAACATTTCATGATGATACTGCCCTTGCTTCATCAGGGCCTTACCTCTACAGGTACATTCTTGGATGGCCATATGTGTTGTAACGCCCTAAAATTCGGGGGTCAAGCATAACTCAGCTCCCGAGTTCCAAAACATCACTTATGCAACATCAAGAATGATGGATGCATGTTGTTTGTATTAGCGCATAAAATATGAAATAGATTAAGCCAGATCAGCAGACATAACTCAGGGATATTGAGAAAATACAAGCGAAAGACTTAAATACATATATAAACCAAAATAATCCCCAAAGTATGCATGCTCTGTCCAGGGCAATATATACAACTGTGTATCAAAATACATGCATCTAACTGTGCAAAATCATCATATACATATCTCAGAAACCCCGCTGGTCAGAACAAGGCTCACATGAACCCGCCTAAGAACTGCATAAATGAGAACGCCTCCTCGTTCTCGTCAAAATCCGGCTCCGCCTCACAAGCATCGTCATCACCTGCAGCTAAGTCAGGGTCTAGTTGGTGTTTAAGCACCATTCCAGAACATGGGAGTGAGTGATCAACTTAGTGGTACTATATAACAAAGGTTAACATGTTATCAATTCAATTAAGTAGTACAATCAAACATGTCCTAGATACTCTTGTTAATGCAAAAATGATATGAGGGAATGATGCATGCCCTCACCACAAACTCCCTCATGCGACATCATCTCACGATCGCGGCATGAATCACTTTCTCAGTGCTCTTACACCAACACCGATAGCACATGCAATGCGATGATATGAACATACTTACCAAGTTCTTATTAGTCCTTTTCATACAGAAGGATTGGAAAGCTAAGACACCTCCCTTATATCAATTCTCAAACATTGATCCATTTTAGGATCGTCAGTCCTAGAAAATCTCATACGATGTTACAGTTCTAAGTCGCTGCAAGGGCGTCAGGGTTGTTGCACGGAATCGTTACACCACTCCCCCATCACCAAATCAATACAGGCCTAGCTTGTACTCTTGTTACTACGGAAGGGTCATCGCCCTCACGTAGACTCAGAGTACGCTCGAGGTCACTACAAAGGGCTCGTCACCTGATCAGTGTAGGCCGACAGCTCGAATGTAGTGTCCCATACCACCACAATCGGCTCACGAGACAAGATTACTCACTGGTCACTACGGGGAGACTCGTCGCCCCAGCGTAGGCTGACAGATTGGCCACGGTGCCCCATACCACCATGTCCGACTCATGAGTCTTAGGGGATCATGGTACCACGGTTAACAGGAGTTTCACTAGTAAGTTCAGTGCCTTAGATTCAAACAGTAGTGACCAAACATAGTGAACATGTATCGGTCAATAGGGTTAGTTGATAAGCTCAACTAGGCCAAGCGCACGTTGAGTTCAATGACATGGAATGCATAAGCACTCCGTGTAGCCTAACCACTATCGAACATCCCAAGCATGACTCAGATTCATTAAACTCATCCTGTGTGGCAAAAACGACCTCAAGCACTATTTACAGAACGGTTACCGATTACCTAGACTATGTACAGCCCCAATCACGTACAAGCTTAATAATAGGCATATGATTCATATCCTACTTTCATATGATCATTCGTGAAATATAACTTGAACAATCATACACTCAATTAACATGAATAATCTAAGTTACACAATTCATGGAGGAAATCATACACACAGTTAAGGTGATTGAGATTCATATCTTAACAACCTAAAAAGTCACTCTTTACTAACTACTAACTCATTCAAGCATTTATCCAAACACTTAAACTACCCTATTCAACATACATCACATATGTCGATTCCATTACATATTAGGGCAAGTCTTTTCGCCAAGGAGTTGCCGCATACATATCATGCATATGTCTACGACAAATAATCATGGCAATCAAAACAGCATATTCCAGACGTATATAAGTATTCTAACATATACATGAAATACTCTATTTCTAACATAACTTATACATATACGTACATCGAAACAGATAACGTATTTGGCATATGTAATAGCATTCACGTCATGAATAAATCATTATCTAACATTGAAAGCCTTGAAAACCATAACCTAAATGTATATAGTCCGCACCTTAAACCAGAAAATGCGTATTAGATGTGATTCAGGCGATAAGTCTTCATCAACGGCGGATATGCTACCTAAAGCATGAAACAGGTTAGCTATAACTTCACTACAGCTATTCTAAGCTTCAAAAAAAGTTAGGGTTGGCTTAACTTACCCAAGAACGGAATCAGAATCGCCAAAATAACGATTCATATACGCAAATGTGATGTATAGATGAACTGGAAAGAATCCCACGGAGAATCAACAAATTCTCTCTCACTTTCTCTCTTTTCTCTCTCTTAAGTAGATAGGGTTTAGGAAATTTGTATGGAATTTGGGAATGAGAGTTTAAGCCCTTTTTATAAGCCTAAAGTCGATAAAAATAGCCTTATGGCCAAGGTATACTTAGGTTATAACCAAATCGGGCTCTTTCTGATCCAACGGAGCACTTCTGGAGGTCCTCTTATCAAATGCGATCAAACTTAAGCTTAATATTATTGGATCTTTAGTAAGTTAAGTTTTCAGTCCGATCGGATTTCCAGATCGTCCGTGGTGAATCAACTTCAATTTAACGGTTACCGAAATTCGATCAAGGCTACAAGTACTTTGACATATATGGGCCACCTTTCCTGATTCGAGGGTGAATTTGGGTCAAAATCTAATGGTCAAAACGCTTAGAAATAACGAGCAAGCGAAATAATCTAGATTACTTAAAATTATATTTAATTTCTAAAAAATCTTTGTTTTCTCACTCTCTTCACTCCGGACTTAAGGAAATGGTCTCAGGACATCATTTGGGCTTGATTTTCGAGGTGATTGTCAAGTCCAACTAAGCGCTCATAATGGTCTAAGTTCATCGGTATCAGACTTTTGACGTGCAATCTAGGTCCAATACGAAGTTACAAAATATTCCCGGGAGCAACTGGATTTAGAGTTGGATCCTAGATTTCAGGGTAATATAGCGTCAATGATTTTATAGGTTTTGGGTCTTACAGATCGTATTGAAAGTTATTGGTACTCATTTCACATGTAATCTAGTTTAGCGCTAGCTAAAACACATTAAATTTTTAAGAAATTTGGTTCTAAATGATTCCTGCTAGAGGTGGTACTCGGATCTAAGTACGAATTTTTCTAAGTCGTTATATGCGTGGACACCAAAAATGTTACTTGAGCATACCGGGTGCATTGGATGCCCATGGGTGAAATTTTCATAACTTTCATGGTACCAAGGATCTGCTCCAACGCCGTAACTGAGTGAAAACTATGAGCACACGAGGGCCTTATACCGTTAGGCCGCGACTCCCACTGTCATGTAGTCGGTTGGATAGGGGTGTGGCCTTACTTGCCTGGTGTGAGGAGGCGTTGCTAGGCTGAGTCTAACCAGCTCGTAAATGGGTCCACTACCATTAGGCATTGCTGGTGATTGGTTATCCACAAGTGGATAGTGAGGTCTCTTATGCTCATTTGACTGTGTAGGGTTTGTAAAGCGACAGTCATTCAGTAGTTTAATGGACCCTGGTGATTTTCTTATGATTGAAAATGTACTTGACATGTGGTTTGGATATGATCACTGGTATTACTTGCATTACATTAGTATTGGCTGTGTAAGCCCCTTCATGCATTGTCTTAGTATGACTTCCAGTATTCATTGCATCTTACTCATGATAAGCCTTGGTAAGGCTAGTGTATTATTATTGAGCATATTCTCCTTCTTATACCTCCTTCTATTCTTTCATGCATCATTGTCACACACTCTCACCACCTTCTAAGCTTCTATAAGCTTATGCACGATTGATGCATACAGGAGATCCTAGGCAAGCATCATAGCAGCAGAGTTTGGATTAGAGCTGAGCTTGAGGACTCAGTATTGCAGACTTTTCTTCCCTTCTTCTATTATCTTATGTATGTCCTTTTGGACCTTATGGATATTTGTAAAAGCTCAAATTCATAGTGGATTTTGTGATATGTGTCTTTGTTATTCTCAGATATACTTGCTGTGATCTTGGGTATACTGGTATTGGAATAATTATACTGTTATGAAAATCCTCCTCGTAGGGTCTCAAGATTGAAACCTGCCTTAGGAGCCGAGAATGGGGTACTACGGAGGCTGTCGTGGCTAGAACCGGCCATCGGGTTCCTTGTGAGTCCGGTTACCGAGTCTGGGGCGTGACAGTTAATGAGAGGAAATGGGTCAAGAAGATAAAGGTGGTGAAGGAGAGGATGAGCACGAGGAAGATGGTCAAGGAGATAGAGGGGGGAGGGGGAGAGTCGTGCGAAAAGGAAAATATCTTGAAAGATACTCGCTCAAGAAGAATAAACTCCCACCTGAAGATGTTATAAATAAAAATGTGTAGTATGAAAGGAGAATATTCACCTACACAACAAAGTTAACTTTTTATAGGCCGAGGTGGAGTAGCTGAAGATATTTAAATTTTCAATTGTTTTTATATCCAAGTATTTTTTATTGCAATATAAACAATATATGTGATACTCATGTCGGGTGTGCATCCCATGTCAGCAAGGGCCACGGTGCAGGTCTAACCCTCCTAATCTGATGAATCTATATGTATGAACTCGTTAAGAAGTCTTAGCCTTAGGGACTATGAATTTGTTAAGGTGGCCTATATCGACATTGCTCATGCTTGGCTAAAATGTCTATAGTAGAATGTATAGGTAGATGATCGAATAAAAGTTTGGCATGAAAGTCTTTTATGAATTTCAATTTATATTGTACATATTTATTGATAATTTAGGGCTTGCACAAGGAACCAACAATACTGATGCTTGGCCAAAATGTCTATGGAAGAATGTATGGGTCGATGACCAAGTAAGAGTTTGGCATGAAAGTCTTTTACACACTTTAATTTATATTATACATACTTACTGATAATTCGGGCCTTACACATGGAATCAACCTGTATATAACAAATTTTAACGGTCAACATTTTTCTAGGTAACTTTTATTTTTTGATATGCACATTTATCTTATATTGAAATTAATATAACTTATAGTAATTTGATTCATTTGTGACAACAACTTTTTAAGGGCAACGCTTAACTTATACATGAATATGGTGCAAGAATGCATATTTATAGAACTATGCATGACATCTTGAAGGATATTAATCATAATGTTTGATTATTATTATTGGAGATTGCTTCCGAAAGGAGATATGGAAATTCGATTATGTAATTTGTCATTGCACTTATACATGACTTACTGTTATACATTATATTTGGTTTAAATGTACCCATAATAATGCTTATGTATTTTGTAAGTGTATTTTCCACACAATTTCGAAACCATAACTGATTTTTGATTATCGTGCACCCACAAAGAAGACTTGTTCAATTGCTTGGATGCCAAATGAGAGAGCAGATACGATGAGTCTATAATTTGCTTCATGTAGGGGTTGAGATGGTTGTTCCATCTATTGAGCTTCTTGATGAATTTTCAAAATAGTAAGTGGGATCCCAAAACAGACTTTTGGTCAAGAATGTGGGGTGTTCATGATGAAATGCATCAACTTCCCATGTAGTAACCAAGAGATCAGATTCAACCATAAGATTCTTATGAAATCTTTCTTAGTCTGATTCACTATTGCTTATTCATCATGTCTTAAATAATATTAACTTCCATATTAAATGATATAAAGAAATGAACTTGTTAAGGCCAAAGAGTTCGAAGGTGAGGTACAAGTTATAAATTCAAGACCCCCACCCCTATAGGACAACAACCACTCATAGATACTCATTCCTGAAAAGGAAGCCAAAACCAATAATGTATAGTGCATTCACTTCATGTTCCATTGTTTTTGAATTTTAGTGAAAAATATGCATAGGTGTTATAATTAATAATTCATTAATTTAATTAATCTTATATGATGGACGAACGTTAAAATGGATGTATATTCTAATGGATGAAATTGAGGAATGTTAAGATGGATGAATGATGTAATGTTAAATCTATATTGCGGAATTGACGAATCGTCTATGCATCAATAATGAAGATTCAATACCATAACTTAAAAGCATACCTGATTGGGAAGACATTCTCGATGCCTCGATGTCGCCGACGGGAATCTTAATCTTCCGCACCTCACACCCTTTAGGAGAACCTCTCAATGGGATTGGGGTTTTCTCTCATCTGTTGGTGAGGGGACCAAGACAACTATCTATAGGAAAGAGAGCTAGAAGCTTACCCATCACACTTCTCCCCTTTAGGGTTTTCACACCATAGGTTTCTATATCCGGCTTAATAATTGTGTATAAGGACCATGGCTCAAGCGTCTTACCCCAAACCTATTTAAAATAATGACAACTGTAGTGGGACCCACTAAATCACTCAATATAAATAATCCAACAGTCTAAACTAAACCGATGATCATGTGTGACCCACTTAATGGAGTCTTACATTCTCCCACTTGGGCTACATAGATCTTCGAAAGAAAATAAAATATTTTAATTTATTTTTAAAAAATAATTTTATAAAATGCATTTTCTTGTGAAAGTTCCTAACGGGCACCCTACTGAAATTTTTTTTTAAAATATCGTTAGATAATTATGAGCAACGCTTGTCAGATCCGGTCCATCAAGACTATAGATATTGAATCATGGTAGTCAACATAACATTTATACATTTTGAAATGCGATGGATCATGGTCACAAATACTAATAGCCTTAACGACGTGGATCAGGATATGGGGTGTGGTATGAAGATTACATGTTTAATATGATCACACATGCCTATCTTCAAGTGGTCGATCTGAACGTGTCACTAAGACACTAACGAAAGTCTTGCTTACTCAAAATTAAAAGTACACACCGAAGGAGAAGCAAGATATAAACTAAATAACAAAATCATCAATGTATATAAAAGAGATATCTTAAATGTCTGTACATAATCGAATCAAAACTAAAAACTCCCAATACCCAAATACATCCTTGGGATCTATAACTCTCATAAACGTCACATGTTCCTTAAAGAGAGTAATAGGAAGGCCTTTAGTGAGATGATCTACTATCATCTGCCTCGTACCGATGAGTTTTACAGACACCCTAGACATATATATCTATATCATAAGGAATACAATGAAATTTGAACATAATGAATTTGTATACATAGTAGAAATAAACAAATTTTGGGGATAAAATTTTGTTTAAAGGGGTAGATTGTAACACCTGCAACTTTTCAATACCCGAGTATTGAAAGTTCTCGAGTGTTACCATGAAAGTTAACTTATTATGTACATGTGTACAATACCAATTTAGCTATATTAACCTTACATCTAATCTCTAATACGAATTTAACCATTGGAAATAATCTTCATCCATAGAACAAGGCATCCGACCGTTGATTTTAAGACAAGATCATCATATGTCCAAGTATTATCACTCGTTCATCATAACCAACTGTTCAATTAATTATTCACCGCTAGGTAAAGATATCTAACCAGCCACTTTGAGTTTGGACTACCCGATCATGGTAAACTAGCTACTTGATTTCTACACCCATTTGCACACGCATCAGATTGAGATTCTGATCCGTTCATCTTGTTTACCACCTATGAATAGGGCTAACCCAGCATCTAAAGTACAATGTGAAAAACTCACATATGCGAACAAGTCACTCAAATTTAATGGTACCCAGTCCTACCTCTTGATCACCTCAAAAATCCACTTGTGTCCATTCGTTTACAAAACTAATCGTACATATACCTATATACACGATTAGAGTACTAACTATCAAGTCTTCATATATTTAGCATGTCATCTAAGAGTCCATCGTATTTGAATCTCCCAAATGAGCCATCAGAATATTAAGATAATTCAATCATTATGAAGATCTTAAGTTATATGTCTAAACCACCGGGTAATGTTTCAACTGAATATGTGCAACCTCAATCCTGAAATACGAAGTGTGTTAGCCATTTAAAAGACCATCTTGGACATCCTTGGGAGATCGGGACCCAAACTGCACTGATGGAAAGAGAAAAAATAATAATAACTGCCCGCCAAATTTCAAGACATTCGGACGCCATGTTTTGACGTAATGGACGTCAGAAGCTAGTTAAGAAATGGATGGCATTGCGTGCCACCATTGATGCTCGATCAGACCGTATCGTCGGCCCACACGATCAATAGATTTGTTCCATTTTCGTACCCATGTCCTAAC
Organism: Magnolia kwangsiensis; assembly: GCA_037074715.1. Classification (NCBI taxonomy): domain Eukaryota; kingdom Viridiplantae; phylum Streptophyta; class Magnoliopsida; order Magnoliales; family Magnoliaceae; genus Magnolia; species Magnolia kwangsiensis. The sequence continues at coordinate 50,669,254 of CM073571.1, read as the reverse complement.
ATGGCATGTTAAAGTTGGTGAATAGAGCGGATCGTGCCACTATAAACATTACGGTGGACTCCACAAAAAGATCAGGTTTACGTGAGATTATAGCAAACACGTTCAAGTAAAGAAGGTTTAAAAGGTGTGGGTCACTCACACGTTACTTGAATGTGTGGCCCACCAAAGACTTAGATTTTTTCCATCTTTTGGCCCATGGCCTAACATAACCCTATGAAACTGATGAAGGGCATGAATTTTCTAAAAAACCATCACAAGTGGACCCCACCTACTCCAGCAACCCAACCAAGTGCGGCATCCCTACCCCGCCCGTAATAAAAGAACTTGAGTGAACCACGCTCATGGAAATCTCACCGCTAAAACTTCAGCCTATGAAAATATCCGTCGATTTGAGCTGTCCAAACCTCAAAGGAAGGAATTTCGATATCCCTGGTAGAGTTAGGAAGGAGTTCGAAAGCATGACACTTCACCACTCTTTCCAAGAAAATGAAACCTCGACGTGGAGCTTCACTGATGCGAACCACCAATCAAAGCTCCCTCAACCTATGATTCATCTCATCCACTAACTCCTAGATGGTCATCTGAATCACCTGCAATCATCTGATCGAAGGAAAACATAATGGCTGATGATCCGCCATTAAAATTGTCACGCTCCAGACTCAGTAACCGGACTCACAAGGAACCTAATAGCCGGTTCTGGCCGCAACAGCCTCCGTAGTACCCCATTCTCAGCTCCTGAGACAGATTCTGATCCTAAGATCCCACAAGTAGGATTTTCATAACCATATAACCATTTTCAATATGAGTATACCCAAGATCACAACAAGTATATCTGAGAATAATAAAGGCACACATCACAAAATCCACTATAAATTTGAAGTTTTACAAGTACAAAACAGAAAAGAAATACATCTGATAGCAAAAGAAGTAGAAAGAAGATCTGCAACACTGGGGGTCCTCAGCTCAACTTTAATCCAAGCTTTGCCACTACGATGCTGACCTAGGATCACCTGCACACATCAATCATACATAAGCTTATAGAAGCTTAGAGGGTGGTGGAAGTGTGTGACAATAGTGCGCAAAAGATTAATAGAAGATACGGGAAGAGAAAATATGATCGATGATAATATCACTAGCCTTACTGAGGCTTATCATGAATACAATGCAATGAGAACTGGGCGTCATACCAAGGCGATGCATAAAGGGGCTTAATTAGCTGATGCGAATGCAATGCGGAGTGATTTCAGTGCTCATATCCAATCCACATATCGAGTACATTTTCATTCATAAGGAAATGACCAGGGTCCATTACACCGCTGGATGATTGCCACTCTACAGACCCACAAAGTCAAACGAGCGTAAGAGACCTCACTACCCGCCTGTGGACAACTAATCACCAACAAGACTAGACGATAGTGGACCCATTTACGAACTGTTCAGACTCGGCCTAGCAATGCCTTCTTACAACAGGCGAGTAAGGCCACACCCCTACCCAACTGACTACACAACAGTGAGAGTCACGGCCTAACGGGATAAGGCCTTCGTGCGCTCATAGTTTTCACTCGGTCACGGGGTTAGGGCAGATCCTTAGTACTATGGAAGTTTTAAAATTTTCACCAATAGATATCCTATGCACCCTGTATGCTCAAGTAACATTTTCGGTGTCCATATATACGGCCATCCACGAATATCCCTATGGAGGCAATGAAGTAAGGGCAGTATCATCATGAAATGCAATGCCAATGCATGAGTCACGCATACAGATCATGTACTAGCTTCAAGCACTCGATGTGCATAAGGGGAGAAACTTCATCCCTCTATCAATGACCACACACAATGCAATCCATTCACACAGATGATGCATATGGGTCATAATAGCGTAAGTACGCTACTCGATTGTGATGACGTGGATCATACTCTTCCTTCCTAAGGAAGGATAGGGTATAAATACATAAACAAGTACTCTAAGGAGACGTCCTCTAGTAGAGGTCCAATACTTTAGGGTAGCCCACAAGCTAAGAGGGTCATAAACCCAAGGAAGAAGTGGTCCTAACCAAGGGCCTACGGAGGACATCCAACCTCAACTAGGTCCCAAAAGGCAGTCCGCTACCTACACGTATATAAAGCAAAGCCCAAGGCCTAAGCAATCCATGGCCTAGTGGACCATATACTAAGCCCAATACTTAGGCAGCATGGTAGGCCCTTAAGCAAGGTTTGGGCCCAACTATAAAGATCATGAGTCCACTAATTATGGTGGGCCTAATGGGCAGCCCATTATTCCAACATATGGCTAATCCTTATATTTAAGACAAGTTGGGCTTCACATCTCAGTCCAAGTATGGATTTATTTTAATAGGCAAGAAAGGACCCAACTACTTGATTATTTAGCCCATAAAACTCATCACAATGGCAGGATAAATATAGGCCCCAAGGATCCAATAGGCCTATCAAAAGTTCCAACCCAACCAAGGCTATATGGTCCACCAATTAGCTAGGAGTATGGACCCAATAAAAACCCCAACTAGGGTGGGCCTCAAGAACACACTAATTAAGTCCAAATTCTAATTAAAATTAGGGTAAGATATGTGTAATAATGTCTCCAAATTTGGTGAAAATTTTCAATTCAAAATCACCTAATAATGTATAGTGAAAACTGGGCCTTGTTGGAATTTTAGCCCACTCAACTTCCTAGGCCTTATAGGGTCCAGCAAATGGGCTTATTAGATGAAATAAATATCCTAGGGTGGTCCATACATGATACAAAGGGTCTTACCTAAAAAGAAATTGCACAAAAATCACAAGGTGAGGATACACAACACATCAAGGTGGGCCCACAAGGACAATAGACAGCCAACCATTGGTGGACATCCTAGCCTGGTGGGGTAGTCTAGCTACTGCCACGAATTGCACAAGGGTCCGTTGACCCCGAAACTTAGTAAGTGGGTCCTACCATGGGTGGGTCGCCTCTCTATAAATTTTTAGAATTTTAGAATAACAAAAGTATTTTAATTAATTTAAAGAAAACAAACTGTCTAAAAAATTTATTTGACCTGGATGTCCCAGCCTGATGGGCCGGTTCAGCCCTTGTCACGGTGTGCACAGGGGTCTGTTAGCCCCAATAATTGGTAGGTAAGTCCTAATATGAGTAGGCCATACCTCCACAAAATTTCATAATTTTTGAATACTTATAAATATTTTAATTAAATTCAGAATTACAATCAGTCTAGAGTAAAATGTTGTTGTCAATGCAATATTTATCCAATAAGGTGGGCCCAAACTTCATATAGGAGGGGAGGGATGGATGATTAGTATTTTTTTCATAAAATACAGTAATGTGAGGTCCACAAAAGTAGCCCACCACTTAGAAAAACAAGCTAGAATTTGGGTTTTCCCCTCATTCTTTTAGGCTGGACGGTCCAGCAAGGTGGACCGCCCACCTCTCTTTAAGCCCCCTTTTGGGTACCATTTTATGGGCCATCTAAGGTATGATCCACTACACTTCAAAGTGGGATCCACACCTTCATATTATACCCCACAATCATCAAGAAAAATAGTAGGATCATAGACTAAATCCATACCAAACATCAGCTAAAGCAGTCCATGTAAACAGTCTAGATTTTTGGACAACAATACATGACTGGACATGTCAGCCTATAACCATATATATACAACAAATAAAAGAATGTGTGGCCTTCCTTAGTAGGCCCCACACATGTCCAGATCAAGCACTTAGGTCAGGGCACTTGCATGCATCAAAATACAGTACCCAAAAATCATAAAAAGAGGGTAGGGGCGTCCCATCCTTGCTGGATTTTTGGGATGTCCCAAGCCCACCAAGTGGGCTACACATAACATCATCTATCATAAGAGAAAAGAAAAAAAAAGGTCAATCCAGCCAAGGGGTAGGGCCCCGCCACTAATGGGCCCTCTCAAGAATGAATCATACCCATACAATTGCATTGCTTGTACATGCAACACAAAAACACTACATGCATAATCTATAATTATTATAGATGGTTGTGATGTCATCCCAACATGACATTTATGGTCTAGATGACCTTGAGATGGAGTGGATCATGGAATACATCATAATGGGATCCATAGAGAATGACCCCATCATGAAACATGACATGCATGTAGGATGGGCCAAAGGGGCACATCCATGGGATCAAATGGGATCCCCACCATGGATTGGTGGGTCCCATATGATCCAACTATGAAGAAATGAAGAAATCAAATAATAGAAAAAAAATCGGCAAAAAGGATAGTCACCCACAAAGAATCCAACTTTCAAACTTCTATATCATGAAGATCTTCGATCAAGGAGAAGATTTTGATAGTTGAGATATATTTTCAAGGGTTGGATTGGAGGGGTTTTTAGGTTTAGGGGGCTGGAGAATTTGGAAATTTTTGAAATGTTGGAGAGGAAGGTTGCTAGCTATGGAGGGAAGAAATGAGAAGGAGAGAGAGAGAGAGAGAGAGAGAGAGAGAGAGAGAGAGAGAGAGAGAGAGATCATGATGGTTTTGTAAGAAAAATAATTATTACCTAAGGGAGGAGCTTATAATGTTGTAGGCTAAGTTAGGTCTCTTGGTAGTATGTGTGAGATAGGTGATGTTAAACATCGAACTTTGTGTAGCATAGATAGTGTACCTTAGAACTTGTGTCAAGGGTGGTGGTCCACATACATTCCATACAAGTAGGCCACATGACTAATGGTTATTAATGAAATGTACATAACTTTTGATCTACATATCGGATGGACGCAAAAGACGCGTTGTTGGAACTACATAGGTCTCGGGCGGATCCGAGTCGGGTCGACAAGACTGGACTCAAGGATGACCCCAAACATTATCCGAGGGTTGCGGGTGTCGGGATTCGACCGATAGGACCGCGGGACCAAGAGAAATGAAATGCACACTTACACACACATGCACATTTAAGAACTCAAGTCGGGTCTTACAAAAATCGTGGTCATCCTCTTCATTCAAACAATGACTCCAACTTGCATTACCCCCGCACCTTGAAGAGATTCGAGCCGACCAGATGGTGACCCATTCGAAACCAATCCAACCTCCGAAAACTGGAAGAGAGAATCCTACGAGGAGTACTAAACCAGCATTCGCGTCATTCTTCCACACGTTGCATCCAGTGTACGCTTGACACGAGAACCACCTAGAAGTGTTGAAATAATATAAAATAACACACCATCCACTGGAGGATGTGCACAACAAAAAATAAAGAGAGAGAAACGATAAAGAGAGTGAGAGAGAGAGAGCCGACCAGCCACCGACAGTGAAGGAGAATCTTAGCTAATCAAAGAAACTCGTTGAGTTAGTCTTGGCTTGTCGGAACAACTCTGGCCAGCCACAGATAGCGAAGAAGAAAGGAAGAATGCTGAGTGTGTCCAACAACTCACTGAGTTGTTGCCTGAGTATAGTCCTGGTCTGATTTTCATATTATTTTTCTTTTTTTTTTCTTTTTTCTTTTCTTCTTTTTTCCTCTTTCTCTTCTATCCTTTCTACTTCCAACAACAATGGTGTGGAATTCCACCATGTCGAACGAGGGTCAACTTGGCTGAAAGATACACCGAAACTTCCAAATTTCTAAGTTAAAATTTATCAACTTATGAAACATATGGCATATCTAAACCATATCTTAACCAAAGTCTTCTTTCAGATTTATTAACTTAGTTAGATTTAACACTATCATGAACTGGGACCTAGTATTAATCCTAACCAATCAAAACATGTGAATTAGGGTAAAGTTTAAACACAAAGTGAGTCTCTGAGCATTTAACCTTGATAGTAGTGATCAGACAACCAAAGGTGAGGGTTTTTCCTTTAAATTTTATGATAATTTGATTTGATTATCTTATTCTTACACGCTTCGAGTTTTATTATTGTGAATCATCACCTTATGAATGATTGTTGCACAATTTAAATTATCACATTATTACCTCGTTACGCAAGTATAATGTTATAAATCCCACTTCTAGCGATCCGTATAATATCGTGTATGTAATGCATTTCGGGTAACAGTCCTCTTGGTTGGCACGTAATCTCATGGGTTGGATAGTGGTGTATAATTGATGTAAGTAAATCGTCATGCATGTTACATCACTTCTTGGTATTGGATGTCGCAAATAATCTCTCCATTAACAAATCGTGTCACATAAATCTACCAATCGCGTTGTTGCATCGCCTTGAGATATTCGCATAAATCCACGTTAACGTTGGACACACCGATGAATATCTGTAATATGGGATGCGAGACGAGTCGGATATCTTTAAACTACTTTTCACATTGTAATGATCACTAAGTGTGATGGACCGTGCATACTTTACTAGGCATGCATCTCATATAGAATGTTCGCGCATACCAATACCGCTTATATTTGTGGAGTATAGGATGTATCGAGACCCATTTGTTATTCTTATGAATCACTTAAATCATTGTAAACTTTAAAGGACAATCACCATTATGAGTAGGGCGTTGACCCTCTCCAACCATACAAATGTTGTAGCTAAATTACAGGTTGATAATACGGATGACGACCGTTCTGTGGAAGATGGGTTCGAACAGAGAAGAAGAATACGGCATGATTATTTTTATTTATTTTTTGATGTAAATTTTGATAATGTAATAAGCTCTCGTTGATAGGGCATTTGATGATTTGTTGAACTCTTTTTACTCTAATAGAATAATAAGTACAATTGATTTTACTCTCGTGAATAGTTACTTTCATGAATGTAACTGAATACGATATAAAAAAAAAGGGTGCATTTTTTAAGTATCCAATTTTTACATTATTAACATCCGAAATTCTCAGGCATGAGTATGTACTCAGCCACGCAAATTTAGGATGTTATACACCCGATGATTTTGAACTCTCTCCTTCACAACAACATATTTAATGTCAATATACTTTGACCTCGATGAATGCTTGTTGTTATTAGAGAAGTTAACCGTAGTTGAACTATCACAATAAATTTTCAATAGTTTCAAAATCATATGCACAACGTGTAAACTAGAGAAAAAACCCTAAAGTCAGATCACATGACTCGTGGCTTCATTACGAGCTACTTACTCTGCTTTTATGGTAAAAGATGTCGTAATCAATTGTTTCACCTCTTCCATGATACAACTCCACCACCCATCATTAATATATAGCCTGATGTAGACTTTTTGCTATCAAAATAGCAAGAAAAATCTGCATCTGTATATCCAACCAGCTCTAAACAGTCGGATCTTATATATGCGAGTGCAAGGTCCTTTGTCCTTTACAGGTACTACAATACTTTCTTAATAACTATCCAATGGTTCATCCCTAGATTGTTAAGGTACCTACCCAATATTCTAACCACAAAAGTAATATCTGGACGCATACAGACCTGAGCATACATGATGCTCCCTACTGTTAATGCATACGGAATATCTTTCATTTTGTCATTTTTTAGGCCATTCTTAGGATAGTAAAATTGGCTGAACCTGTCACCTTTTACAATGGGTGTTTGGCCAAGAGCACAACCTTGTATATTAAACCTTTTAAGAACCCTATCAATATAGGCCCCCACGACAGGTCAAGCAATCCACGTGATCTGTCTCAACTAATCTAAATATTGATAATAAATGATGCATCACCAAGATCTTTCATTTCAAAGTTTTTAGATAGAAATTTCTTAGTATCACACAACAACCCAATATTACTGCCGGCCAAAAAAATGTCGTCAACATACAAAACTAAAATAATAAACTCACTTCCACTGATTTTCATGTATATACACTCATTCACAATATTTTTAATGAAACCATATGAGGAAACAACTTTATTAAACTTTAGGTATCACTGTCGTGATGCCTGTTTCAACCCATAAATGGACTTCTTAAGCTTGCAGACCAAATGTTCTGAGCCTTTGGCTTAAAAACCTTCTGGTTGCAACATATATATATTCTCACTTAGGTCTCTATTGAGAAACGCGATTTTCATGTCCATTTGATGTAATTCCAAATCCATATGAGCAACAATAGCCATAATGACCCTAAAGGAGTCTTTCTTGGATACAGGTGAGAAAGTCTCCTTGAAGTCAATGCCGTCACACTGACTGAAACCCTTTACAACTAGTCTAGCTTTATACATCTTAATAATACCCTTAGAGTCCCGTTTAGTTTTGAATACCCGCTCATAACCAATTGGCCTAATCCCTTTAGGCAATTTAATAAGGTCTTAGACTTTGTTATCCTTCATGAATTTCAATTCATCCTTCATGGCATCAAACCAATGAGAAGAATTTGTACTTTATTCTACTTGTGAAAAAGATACAAAATCCTTTTCAGCCCCAATGTCAAATTCATGCTCCTACAAATAGACGATGTAATCGTCTGGAATTGCGAATCTTCTCTCTCTATGTGATCATCTTAAAGGCTCATTATTCTGAATTGAGTTTTATATTTCCTCATCAATGGGTTGTATTTGAAGCTCTACATGGCCATCCATAGGGATCTTAAGGTCCGCTACTGGACAGACGACCATGCTACTTTGAATGATTGTGGTGAAAATCTATTCACAACCTCAAGTGTAGGGTCGTGATGTAGTAATAACGTAGTAAGACTAAAGTTGCATCCACAGGGACTAAACTTGTACGTATTCTGAAAATAACTAAAACTAGAACTAGAAAAATATCTAAATTGAAATCTAAATAATTGAGAGTAATGGTGAATAATGTTGATTAAAACTTATGAATTTAAAGGTGAGAACTAGGGTGTCAAGGATCCACTTATAGCTATCAATATTCTACCTTACCTGATTCAAGGAACACAATTGAAATTAGAGTCTTATCTTATCCAATTAGAAGATAAAGTAATTTAAATCAAATCTAAACTTTTCATTACATAATTCTCAATGGAGGAGAATTGTAATGATTGGAAGGGATTTCATCACCCTACCATGCCTAGGAGATGATGGTGAACAACATGATTTACCAATCTTGCTATCTCAAAATAAGAAAAGAAGATATCTAAAGCTATCATAGCATCTATTATAATTTGAGTCATAATAAATTATAGAAAACTAAAAATATTTCTTTAATATTAAACTAGAAATCAATGAAGTTTAATAAGAACAAGAATAAATACAAAATAAACATCCAAACACGCTACAAGCTTCACCTCTTAGCCCTAACTAAGAGGTTTAGCAACCATAGACATGATTGAGACCAAATCTATTAAACAAAGCATGAAAAATAAACTAGGGAATATGAAAAACTCTTTGGCGGCTACTCCACCTTGTATATTCTTCTCGAGACCTTTTTAAACCTTAAAAGATACTTTGAAATATCCTAAAAAGTCCTATTTATAGTTGTGGAACTTCAACTTTCACACTGAGTTGAAAAAACCTAGAAACCGCCTCAAATTTACGCACTTTACACAGTTTTTCAAAATTACTCAGAGTTTAAACCGCCTTTGTAACACCCCAGATTTTTGCCAACCTAGGATTAGACGTCCTTAGGCAATGGGTCAACCAAAACACCTTGGTAACCTCTCAGAACCCAATTCCAAAGCCAAAGAAATCACTTAGGATTAATTCTTTTAGAAATTAAGCGTAAGTTATCTAACGCTACCTAGAGTAGCTGTGAAATTGTCCCTGATCGCTTTAAATACGTTCTACAAGACCCAAAACTTGTAGAATCGTTGATGTTACGTTACCCTAAAATCCAGGATCAAATTCTAAACCGGTTTGTTCTCGGGAACCCTTTGAAACTTTGTATTGGATCTAGACCGCGCGTCGAAAGTCTGATATCTACCATCTTAGACCGTTATGATCGCTTGGCTGGACTTGACAATCGTTTTGAAAATCAAGTCCAACCGACGTTCAAAGGCTATTTCATTGAGCCTGGAGTGAAGAGAGTGAGAAAAGGGTTATTTGAAAATTTTAATTCAAATCTGGCATGTGACTTGGCGCGTTATTGTTAAGCGTTCTGACCGTCAGAATTCAGCCAAATTACACCCTTGGATCAGGAAAAAATTCTCTTTCATATCACGAGACTTGTAGACCTGATCTAGGTGCGATGACCGCTGAACTGAAACTAGACCGCCACGTGCGATCTGGGAACTCTACCGGACTGAAAACTGGGTGTGATCAACATCAAGTGACCATGAGCTTAAGTCCGACCGCGTTCGACCAGGGGACCTCCAGAAGTGCTCTTTGGACCAGAACAGCCCCAATTTGGTTATACCTCAAGTAGACCTTGTTCCCAAGCCTAATTTAGAAAGGTTTTAGGCTATAAAAGGGCTTTAAACCCTCACATATCTCACCCATCCGAATTTGCTAGAAACCCTAGCTCGAGAGAGAGAAAAAGTGAGAGTTTGTGAGAGAGTGTGGGAGTAATCTTCCTGCTACTTGCAGCAACCGCTTCACGTGTTTAAGCAACGCATCCCAATCACTTTGCCGGTGATTTCAACGCATTTCTAGGTAAGTAAAACCCTAAACACTTGCTGATTTAAGGTTCCACCAATTTCAATAGCAAAGTGGCTTATACATCTTGTGTAGTAGGTCGCCGGTTCGCCGTAGACGAAGCGTATACGCTCCGTTCGAAACGATACACATCTAAAGTGAAAGGTACAAATTTTAGACGCTTTGATTGGCTGATTTCAACGCTTTCAATGTCGTTTAATAGTAAATTATCGACGGCAACGCCGTTTGACATGTACGACATACTGTCTGTTTTCTGTTTCGTAAATGTACGGAAAATATGAGATTTAAGGCATTTTAGTCATTTGTAGGAAATACTGTATACAAGCATATTTTGCTGAAATAGTTACCATGGCTATTTGTCGCATTAGAATATTAGGAATGCGTGTATAATTGGTTTGGCAAAGAGATTCGCCCAAATGTGTACTTTGAGTCAACATACACTATGTAGACTTAAGTGTGTAGGCTAAGTGTTTGTATAAATGTTTGTATTAGTATGTATTGAGTATATGGTGTTGTGAAATAGTTTTGAGATTGAATTCTCAAGTAATATGCTGATGTAAATGATCTCCATCATGTTGGTTAGATGTATTGATTTCTTTATGTATAGGAAATGTATATGTTGGATGAATTGCTTAAGTAGTATGTTATAACATGTTTCAACATGCTTATATTGTTGTATTTCATTTCCATTACTCTTATATGATTGCTGATGTGGATTCATAAATGTTTGGGGCTATACTTAGTCCAGGCAGTCGGTAGCAAAGTAAATTCGTGGTTTGCTTGTATTTACCACGAAGGACGTGTCGATGAACGCGAGTCGTGTTTGAAGTTGGCGGCAGCTGTTAAGCCCCACGAAGTGTTTTACGCACTTCATGTCGTTCGACTTGCGATGCGCTCGTACTAGTCGAGCCTATCAAGTAACCCGACTGGCTGTTGATTGTTCACCCTGTATGAGTCATAACTGCTTAAACGTAGGGTACTGAACTTACCATTGAAAATCTTGTCAACCATGGTACCTTGATCCATAAAGACTCATGAGCCGGGCATGGTGGTATGGGACACCATGGTCGAGCTTTCGGCCTACGCTGGGGCCACAAATCTCCCCATAGTGACCAGTGAGCACCCTACTCTGAGCAGATTATGGTGGTATGGGACACTATATTCTTGCTATCGGCCTACACTGATTGGTGACGAGCCCTTTGTAGTGACCTTGAGTTTATCCTGATACTGCATGGGGGCGACGAGTCCTGATGCAGTCTTAAGGATAATTAGGCCTGTATTGATAAGGTGATGGGGGAGCGGTGCAACGAGTGCGAGCAACAGCCCTGGCAGCCCTTACAGCGACCTACAAATGTAACATCGTATGTGATTTCTAGGAGTGACGACCCTAGACAGGATCTGTGTTGGGATTGATATAAGCAAAGTACCTTAGTTTTCTAATACTGTTGTATGAAAAGGACTAATAATAACTCAGTAGTCATATCAACATCACATTGCATGTGCCTGGAAGATGTGGAGCACTGAGCGGTATGCAAGCATGCCGTGGACGCAGATGGTGCCGTATGAGGGAGAATGTCGGTGAGGGCATCCATCATGTCATGTCATATTGCATTAACAACGGTATCTAGGAATGTTTGATTAATTGCTTTACTATTATCGCATGATTGATTTGAGAACATGTTAATCTTTGCTCTATGATTCCACTGAATTAATTACTCACTCCCATGTTACGGGACGGTGTTGCGCACACCAAACAGTTCCTATTTTAATTGCAGATGATGACGATGCTTGCGAAGCAGAGCCGGACTTGATGATGATGAGGAGGATCCCTCCTATATGCAGGTTCTGATTGACGGGGTTACAAGATTACTGATTAGATGCCAATATACTTGGTATTTTGTCTTTTTCTTACACACCCATGTATATTCTTTTTATCATTTTTGGAGTATACATGTATATGTTTAACCTGGTAACATGTTCACACTCTGGAACCCACAACAGTTCATATACTTTATATATCTATTACATTCTTCCGCTTGCTAATTTAACTGTCTCTGGAGTATGATATGCTGTTTTGGTCTAATCCCACTCATGTTTTCTACACTAATATGAACAACATTCATCCATCATTAAAATGTTGCATAAATGATGTTCTGGAACTCGGGAGTGGAGTTTTTGCTCGACCCCCGATTTTTGGGATGTTACAGCCTTAAATTTACGCACTTTATGCAGTTTTCCAAAATAGACTCAGAGTTTCAGAATATACTTTTTCAGGATAATTTCAGTAATATGTTTATTTTCAGGACAATTTCAAGATTCCTTTTCTTCACTTCAAATCTTTGATTCTCTTCATTCCTCACTTAATTTTCTTAGATGTTTAGCATGTGAATTCTTCATTAGTAACTTCTCAATCTCCAAAACTTCATTTAATAATCTTTTGAGCATAAATCTTTCTTTTGGCATCAATTTCACCTTAAGCTCTCGAAATCACCTCGCACATGAAAATATGCATAATTAAATCAATTAAGCACTATTATATTTATAAAACTAAGGTATAAATAAGGGAAAATATGCAATATTTCACACTCAACATAATCACAATCTGCTCTTCCTCAAATAAATGTTTCTTAAGTTCGTGCTCCCAATATCTCCAGTATACTCAATAAACTTAGCATTCACAGTCTCAATGATTCTTGTGGAATAAGATAGACAATAGAATCTAAATCCTTTGTATCTTTCTGGGTATCCAATAAAGAAGCAACTAACTATTCTAGGATCAAGCTTTCTTTCATGCGGGTTATACAGTTTGGCTTCTGCATGACAACCCCATACATGAAAGTATCGTAAACTGGGCTTTTGCCCTGTTCACAATTCATATAGAGTTTTCATTACAGCCTTACTTGGACTCTATTTAGGATATGCACAACTATTTTCAACTCATCACCCCACAAAGATTCTGGCAACGTTGAATTATTTATCGTAGATCGTGTCATATCCTTTAGGGTGTGATTACACCTTTTCGCTATGCCTTTCTACTCTGGAGTACCAGGCATGGTATACTAGGCGACGATGCAACAATCTTGTAGGTATTTGATGAATTTGATCTTTTTATCGAGTTGATTCTCGACTTCAGTTTTATATATCTTAAATATATCCAGGGCATCTGCTTTGTCATTAATAAGGTATAAGTATCCTTAACGAGAGTAGCCGTCTATGAAAATGATAAAATACTTCTACCCATTCCAAGATGTTATAGAAAATGGTCCACAGATGTTTGTATGAATCACTTTCAAAAGTCCTACGCTTCTAGTAGCACCCTTTTTTCTAGTTCTAGTCTATTTACCTTTAATGCAATTTATAAAGATCCCAAAGTCTGAGAAGTCTAAAGAGTGAAGAATTCCTTAATGCATAAGTCTTTTCAATCTCTCATGATAGATATGGTATAATCATATATGCCACAACATGAAAGAATTTTCACAATCTAGCCTTCACTTGATGCCTTTAGTATTTTCATGTGAGGAGTTCATGTTGTATACATGTGAAACATTAAAATCTAGCTGATAAAGGTTATTAACTAAAGTGTCAGAACCAATCACAATCAAATCACAAAAAATACTCAATTTTTTATTTTCAAATTTAAACTCATAACCAAATTTATCTAAACGAGAAATGGAAATCAAATTGCGCCTTATAGAAGGCACACAAACAGTATCTACTAGATCAAGAAAATGTCATAACAATAACCTAAGCTTACAAACTTCAATAGCTTCCACGTCTACTCTAATGTCGTTCCCCATATAAACCGATCTTTCTACATCAGTTGGTGTCCGAATTTTGAGTATATCCTTATCTATGTGAATAGTTACACCAGAGTCCATCCACCGGGAGTCTGTGGATATATTAGCCAAATTTAATTCAAAACAAACTCAAACTTAATTCTTATCCTTAGAAACGAGTTATTCTTTAAACTGTGTGCAATCCTTCTTTTGATGAACAAACTTCTTGCAGAAGAAACAACCATCTTTTGGTCCTTACTTTTTCTTCTTTGATTTTTCCTCATAATTAAGTTGATTGCTACCCGTAGGACCCGGAGAAAGATTTTATGAATTATGCTTCTTTTTCTTATTGCCTTTTCGTCCTTGTACATATGTCACTAAGTGTGCAGTGTGTCTTTCTTAACCTTCTAAACCTCTCTTCTTTCTGAACGCACTGAGATATTAGTTTATTCAATGTCCACTTTTCCTTTTACGTATTATAACTGATTTGGAATTGACCGAACTGTGGAGGTAAGGAGTTCAAAACTAAAAAAACTAAGAGTTCATCCTCAATCTTAAGGCCTAATGCACAAATTTTGGCAACCACATCAGACAACTCACTGATGTACTCTCTGATATTTCCCTGACCGTTATAAGTATCTTAAGTCAACTTATGCAGAAGCGAATTCAGCTCAGCTTTATCTGACCTCATGAATCGGTTCCATATTTCAATCCAGAACTCTTTAGCTTTCTTAGTGTTGGGCATGACACCCTTCATGGTCTCAGAAATCGAGTTCTTTATTATTTTGAGACATCTTGTTCGACTTAATCTAAGTCTTATAGTGAGTCTTTTTTGAATTCGTACTTGATGAATCAGATGGAACGGGAGGCTCAGCTTCCTCTAGGGCCAAATCCAAGTCCATGAAGCCTAAGACTATTTCAACGGACGATTTCTATTTTTGATAATTGGACTTAGTAAGTAAAGGTATGTAATTGAATTGATTTGGAACAGTAGAAATAGTCATAACTCAACAAAAAAAGCATAACACTCATATTAATGAATAAATAAGTCCCACAAAATATTACATAAATATAAACCACAAACATTATGCATGTATTAATATTCGATTGATTTAGGCCTTCAATCAAATGACCCAAAATGAAGATGGGCCATAATCATCAATTCTAGCTAGAGCCCGGTGTATTATTGCGATTCCTCCTTTAGGTGAAGTTACAACGTACAGGAGCCTCTACTGAACATGAAGCTAACCAGTACTAGTGAAATAAATATAAGATGTCTATCACCTTTGGGCAAAATGAATCTCTCAAACTTATATCACCATCACTAATCACTTCACACCACTCATATCATACCAAGTGATGATACCTCTTTACTATGACCACCGCCCGCTATAAATACAAACGCAACTAAATGTAATCCTTGTGATTGATAGTCACTGAATTCCATAAACTGAAGTCTAAAAGTAATTTTTTTTCCAATTGAGGTGACTTTGGTAGCTAACACAACCAGCTCCAATCCTCACTCCCAGACTCAAGGATTGCTAAATCATCCTACCCATAATCGGCCATTCTGAAACAGTTCTAATTTAGCCCAAAATATGGTTGATGTTGATAGCCCATAGGCTCAAAATGTTCTAAAGTGATGGTTAGATTATATTCTTAATGGTTAACTACTCAATATCAACCTTAAACATATAGGTAATGGCCCTATTTGAGTCAGATCAAAACTAAATGATGTATTTAACCATATTTACTAAATTACATGGTCCAACTAGCAAGTGAAACATACTAGCCATCAATTTATTTTATTTAGGTTTTATTTATTCTGGAATGACCTAAGTACAATTATTTCAATGGTTAGGATAATCTTGGACAATGGGCCCAAGTGTAGCCTAAAAATGCGCCTTATCAACTGACTTGAGATGGGATAGAAATGGACCCATACTTATCTCCAAAGCGGGCCCTGGAATAAGGCCCCTCATCTGCCTAGATGAGCGCAAACCAAGTTCGCATATTACTAAAAACAGGCCCTAGGACAATTCGCTGGAGCATATTAAATACATTTGGGCCTGGCCCACTTGGAATTAAATAGCCCGTTCAAACAGCCTAACCTCTTTGTTGAAGCCCTAGTCAAAAATTTCTCTGCTTCCTCTTCACAACAGCCCCATCTCCGACTCCCATTTTTGCCACCACATGCCGTACCATACCTCCCGCTGCAAAAAATGGCTTCCGTCTGATAGCCGATTTACAAATTTCACCAAATCTTTCGATGATCTGGTGGCCATGGATGTGGGAAACATAGATGGGTTTACCATGAGGGCGACGACCATGGATGTCCTCTACTAGATCTGGGAGGTAGTTCCATCCATTAGTGGCTACTGGTGAGCAGTGCCTTTTTGATTGGGAAGATAGAGGAGGGATGTTTTAGGTGATGGCAGCAGTGAACAATCGTCGATCGAGGTGGGAGATGGGTTTTCGTTACTAATGGCGATTAATACGATGCAGCGACATTGTTTCCGGCGACCATGGATGGTTGGCACCAAACAGGGTAACCCACGATAGTCACAATCACCACCACTTCATCAATAGCTATGCGTTTATTGTTTCTCCAATGGTTAGAACTGATTTGGAAGATTTCAATCGTACTCAATGACAACTATTGAATCTGGATAGCAAACATAGTGGTCAGACCGGGAAATACACAGGGCTAATTAACATGGTTGCCTTGTTTAAAAAAATGGATCTGGAGGCAGACGATAGCAAATGGGTTTGATACCCTCTCCATGGACAAGCAATCCAAGGCTGGGGATTGCCCGACCACATGTATAAAAAAAATCGCCAGTGGTGCCCCATCGAATTCGGGCAACATGGCAATCTCACCCAAGAATTTCACTGAGAAAACAATAATAAACAAAATCCAAAATCACCAGAAAATCTACTATATTGAAGCATATGAGTCTCTAATACCAACTATTATATCAGCATTGTGGAATCGACGGATCGTCTATGCATTAATAACGAAGATTCACTACCATAACCTAAAAGCATACCTAATTGAGAAGACATTCCCGATGCCTCGATGTCACCGTCGAAAATCTTGATCTTCCGCACCTCACACCCTTTAGGAGAACCTCTCAATGAGACTAGGGTTTTCTCTCATGTATTGGTGAAGGGACCAAGACATCTATTTATAGAAAAGAGTGATAGAAGCTTACCCATCACACTTCTCCCCTCTAAGGTCTCTATACTGTAGGTTTCCATATTCGGCTTAATAACCGTGTATAGGGACCACGGTTCAAGCGTCCCACCCCAAACCTATTTATAATGATCACAACCGTAGTGGGGTCCACTGAATCACTCAATCTGAATAATCTAACTGTCTAAACTAAACAGATGATCATGTGTGCCCCACCTGATAGAGTCTTACGTGTATTGAATGACTGTTAAGATGGATGAATGTTGATTGAGAGGAATGTTGATATGGAATAGTGTTATAATGGAGGCATGTTTTAAGGGATGAATGTTCTAATTGAGTAATATTTTAATGAATGAATATTGTAAGGAAGGAATGTTGTAATAAACCAATATTGTAATGGAGGAGTGTTGTAGTGGAGCAATATTAATTATGGATTGTCGATACTCACTGCAAATCGCTAATACACATCAAGGATTGTCGATATTTGTTATGAATCATTGATACTCACTGATGATCGCGATAACTGTCAATTGGTGATCCATGGTGAGTATCGATGATCCACAATGTTTATCGACAATCTCCAGTGAATTATTAGATTCTTCCATCTCACATGTTAGTGCATAAAAGGAATAACCTGGAACTATAAAAATATTACACATATATAGTTATCTAATATTATGACAACTTACCATTGAGTTTTACAACCATGATTAACTATCATTCAAAATCCAATGAACTTCCACCACTCTCTTTTGACATTTTCGATTCGGATGCATACATTGGATCAGTCATCTCTCCGCCAACCTACACCCCTGCTACATGCCTTCCTATCCTACTGATCTCCCTCATCAACCTTGCCAACACAATCTCCATTTCTTCCAACGTATCACATCTCATATCCAATGAGTTTTGTTTATGTATTGGAAGACTGTACTTCCTACAAATATGTCCATTCTTCTGCCTTATGTATTCAACGATCCCACTCAACCTTGCGTATGTGCATACGGTAGGAGTCACTATTCGACAATTCGAAGTGTAGGATTGTGATGTATTAGTAACTTGGTGAGATCAAAATCGCTCCACAACGATATATGTGGTTGAGAACACAACTAGAACTAAATGTATTTAAAAGATTATGATTCTTGCGAAATAAAAGGGTTGTAAACAATAATTATACGCATCTTGTATAATTAAGGATCCAGGAATCCAACCAGATATATGAATCGAGATAAATCGATCACTCATGAAGATCTAAGCAATCGATCACAGGGCATCAAAAGCACATATTGTACCCGAAATTAACAATAGATTAATTAATTTTACAGATCGATTCCTTCTCTAATGTATGAATCCAATCAAAAAAAAAAAAAACTAAATTACTTGAATTAAAAGTGAATTAAATAGAAGAATTTTTCAAGAGGTTTATCCCTAAGCCTTAGCTAAGAGATTAGCCTAGCATGGATAACATCTTGAAACAAAAACAAAGAAAAACAAACTAGGAAGGAATGATTGAGAAGGAAGAACGGTGTCAGAAGAGATTGGCCTTATCTTAGTCTCTCTCCCAAGCTGTAATTCATACTTTTGAAAGCTTAAAACTACTTTAAATAGAAAATTTCCCATCGACTTCGAATTTATATAGTTATGCATGCCATTGATTAATCAGTTCAATTGATTGATCGAACTTCACCAAAAATGTCTAGCGACTATTTTTAAAAAATTGATTATAGTTTTGATCGCTTAAGCCCTAAACTTTGATCGATCAAACAAGTCGAAGAGTGTCCAAAGAGTTTTGACAAAAATTCGAATTAATTTCGATCATTCTTCCCAATCGATCTATCACTCTAAGGAATTGTCGATTGATTGAACCCTGTACTCGATCGTTTAAACTCTGTTGTGTTTCTTCCAATGAATATCTACTTAAAATTCAGTCGTTATTTCAGCTCCGTGTTATGTCAAAATTTTATTTTAAGAATTGGACTTTAATAAATAATGAAGAAATATTATATGAAAGAATGTTTATCAACGAAAATTCTATTCATCTTTGTTTTGTTCCGTGTAATTATATTCCTTTGGCAAATCCCTTGATTCTAAACAAAGTATGTTCAAGTATTCAATATTTAATAAAGATCATAAAATAATTTTGGCAGCATCTCGGCTCCTATTGGATATCTGTCTAAATGATGAGTGTGTTGTGCAGGTTTAGAACCATTTCTTCATGCTTTAAAATTGTAATTAAACCATTCCAAGCTAAAAAGGTAGTTGATGCATAATCAAAGGAGCTTGAGAGCAAGAGAAAATGCTCCATTCGAAGACTCGAAGCCCTCATTGCATGGATGCATGACAACTCCTGCAATCGCGAGAGTTATTGTGCAACCACTAACCCTCCTTCACGTGTGTTTCGATCATATTTACCTCGTGAATCTTATCTATGTCCCCTAGTTGTAGATTTAACACATTTACCTCCAATGTCATGTTTCTAAAGGATAACTCCATCACTCCATTCCGATAATTAATTATTATATTTGAAGTAGCCAAGAATAGACATTCTATGATTACCGAAATTTAAGTGTCGGCATTTATAATTGGCTGTGTGTCCAAGATAATAAAGTATATTGAGTAATAGAACTTATCAACTTGGATTAACACGTCCTCCATTACCCCTCTCGGTATACGAATAGAAACGATTAACAAGTTGTAGGGTTATTTTGGTGGGTTTTAATTCACCGAGCACTAATTGTGCGGACACTAAGGAATGAGGTTAGCGCTTGCCTCCAAGTCTAGTAAGGCTTGTTCAATCCGGAGTTTCCCTATAATACATGAAATTGTAGGGATACCTAGATCTTTTTTTTTAGGAGAGTGTTTTTAAATAATAGCGCTAACTTGTTCCATCAAAAGGCCTTCTTTTATACATTTAATTTATGATTAACCATGCAAAGGTTCTAAAGAAATTTGGCATAGGATAGAATTTGCTTAATCGCATCCAACAATGAAATGTTGATTTTGACTTGTTGAAGAATTTATAAGATGTCCTAGTTCTCATATGGGTGCTTTGATGATATAAGGTGTTGGGAAAACATAGTCACGGGCTTGTACTCATGCACCGGATCTTTGTCATGTGCATTAGTAGTAGGTCTATCATCATCATTGGATTTACCTGAATCCTTATGCACGTTGATCTTCATCAGGATAGTCTTGTTGATCTTGTTCCACTTCTAAGTGTGGTGATGAACTTAGCTTGTTCCACATGTGGGTTAGGAGGATTTGAATCGCTCACCTCGTCTTGTTCTTTTGGGTAAGGTCGAGGTTAGGCTGGAAAGGTCCATTTCTCCCTAACAGTTAAGTGTGATTCAATCCTCAAAATCGATATTTTAAAATCGTTTATGGCCTACATGGTGGTTTGATTGAATTGCATTTGCCCTTGCATGAAAGCTTGTAACATGTCCTCAAGGGTCCTCTTTTGTGGTTACACTTGTGGTGCGCTTTGAGGTGTATGGGAAGGCCCTTAGGGAGGGGTGCTCACATTAGTGGTTGACCCATTTTTCCAACTAAAGTTGGGATGATTCCGCCAATTAGAATTGTACGTGTTAGAATTTGGCACACTAAATGGACATTAATAAGCATTCATGGCATTTACTTGAGCTTGCAACATGTTTTGAAAAGCCGGGATTGTAGGGCAATCATTAGTAAGGGGAGATCTCTACAAATGAGCTGACTTTTCAAGGCCCAATTTATGTTCTCGGTTGTGACAGAATTGGCCAGTACGATGTCCTTTTCAGTGAACCAAGCTAGGCCGTTTTCTTTATCTTGGAATGGATAGAAAAAATAGTTAGATATTAGTGCAAAGATAAAAGAAATAATTCATACATTTTACAAATGCATGAATGACCCTATGATAAATGATATTACGCTGACTAAAAGAATAATAGAGTTTGGAAGGAGTAAAAGGGTTGCAAGTGAAAGAATGAAAATATTCACAAAGTCACATTTAAAGAAGCTATAGAGGTCCTTTGTTGTGGTAAAAACCTTTAGTCGTTGCTTTATATATGCCACGATACAAATAGTCGAGCACAAATGGAGTGAGTGCCAGTTATCGTCCTCGACCTAGCACCTTGGCCAAATAAGCATACTCTTTCATGATTCCTATGACATTCACGTAGAACAAATGATGACAGATCCACATCAACGGGAACATTGCATGTCCTTGATCATTATTTTTTACATGCTTCTTCCGCTGATTGAGCATCAAGTTGGAAGGCGCTCTTCCAATCTTGTCTGCAGAGATAAAGTAGCGATTGTTGTCCTAGGCGAAACTTGGGTATACTGCTTTGCTAAAAGGAAGAAGATGGGTGAAAACACAAACATCCATGACTATTGGGCTCATGGGATTGCATCCAAAATAGGTGTTGGTCGATCAGCTCCATATAGTTGAAGTTGTGGAAAGGAGGGAAGTATATGCTATAAACTCAAAAAGAGATAGCCTAATACATTCATAGATGTTGACTTTTCTCCATGTATCGCCATATGTACCATTTTTCCCTCCCTTTCATTAGTTCAGACCATGATCTTGAAGCTTTGAAGGCACCCGCAGGATTTAGAAAATCATATTGAAGTAATAAATTCTCTTCTGGATAGGCTAGGAATAATTGATCTACCGTTAAAATTTCACAGTAACTTTAGGTTGGAAGTCAGTCTAAGTGAAAGAAATGTTTTTTTTGATCAATAGGAACATTGAAAACGATATAATTTATGATCGCGAGAAAGAAGTTGTCTAGCTCTCATATAAGATCTTCTTGATGGAAGATTGGAGTAAAAGATGCAGAAGCAGCCATGGTGATGATAAAAGTTTTGAAAAAAGAAGAAGAAAATGGATAAGAGAGCAAGAGGCGTGAAAAATCAAAATGGAATCGAATTGCATATATATCGATAAGGAATGTGCGTATTAATGAAAGGATAATCACGACTCCTCGTATGATTCGATCATTTTACAGAAGTTGTTGTGTGTCACAATAACAGTCATAGGAAAAGTAAGGCCATCATTCAAGCTTTTCATCTTGGTCAAACATAATTAATAAGGAGCTGACACGTGGAAAGAAAGGTCAATCTTATTTATTACATTGGACAACAAACCACTGTCACTTTCGACTTTTTTCCCAAAGGCAAAGTGATTTGGTGGGTAATGTTGTACCTTATTTTTTTTAATGTTGTAACCGTCATATGTGGCCAAATGCTTCCAAATGATTCTCTCTAAAAAAATATATAAATAACAGAGGAGTTCAACAAATCAAGGTGTCTCATAGCAACCTTAACAAACAAACCAAATCTATCTTTCAATTATCCCACCATAACGTTTATGTTTCTTAGCATAATATATCTTTTACATTCCTTAGCATAACTAGTAGTGTAATTATACATTAGGAGTAGCTGTAATCCTTAGCTATAATATAAGTCCATGCTTATACGTTGGACAATTCTATCATAATACAAGCATTTATTTCAGAATGTGCTTTGCAATTACTCCTTGCGGTCAACTGTAAGTGTTTCATTTTAATTTGCTTTTGTATATGAAAGCCCTTTCATACAGAAGGTAAGGTGCAACCCATTTCTGGATGATGAACCTTACCCTCTGATAATTGCCCGATCATCAAAACAAATTACGAGTGGCTGAATAGGCAGTCAATCTCCTCAGGTATTGGACATATATAGTCAAGTTTGACGTATTTGCTTATCTTTGGGCTTAGGTCAAAGTTGTTCGATTGGAATCGAACCTCACAATTGGTTTTGGCACGCTTGCGCATATCACACGTGACAAAATCTGAAACTAAGAGGCAACGCTGCCGTAGTTCCTAATCAATTTTAAAATGGTAGTGACTCATCCTCCTTACAAGTAAAACTCATGCACGACAATCCAGATCATCCAAATTATGGGAATATTGTGGAAGGAGCATATCTCTAATATTATTCCAATAATCTTACCCTTCTAATTATGGGAATATTGTGGATGGAGAATATCTCTAATATTATTCCAATAATCTTACCCTTCCAATTAAAAAAAAAAGAAAAAAAGAAAAAAGAAAAAAGAGAAGCTTTAGACATTTAGGGCTTGTTTGGCATCTCTACTCTAATTCAATAAGAGATTTTTCAATAAGATCTTTTTTAATAAGCTCTTTTTGGTTTTTGCTCTTGTTTTGAATGAACTTGTTTGGTATAATTAGTTTTTCTAATAAAAAAAAAAGAGCTCCTATTGGAAAGAAACACATTTGATAAAACCTTCAAGTAAGAGCTTTCTTAAAGGATAGTTGACATCATTTTTAAATATTACAACAACTCTATTATAAGAGTAATCCAGGTGGTTGTTTTGGTGGATCTCACCATGGATGAACCATGCCCCAAATGACAAGAGAATGGATGGCTACAATCTTCATATTTTAAGACATTTGGGTCAGCCATTATATCGTACATTTAATGTGGATCAACCATCATATGGAGCCCACCTTTGATGTATATTGTCCATCTATAGACACCCTGCTCTAGGCTAATGAGCTTATTGGGTATGAACCACTGGATGGTCAACCAAAACCTCAATCCTAAAACCTAACCTTAGAAGCTTAAACCTTAGGAACCATAATTCCAAACCCTAAACTCAACCTACCCAACCCATTCAACCTGATCCTAAACCCTGAGAACCTAAAACCCTAGATCCTTGAGTAAGCTCGACAAGACAACTCACCCAACAACCCAACCAACTCACCTAGTTAAGCCTAAAGCCAAGCTCGAACCAAAGCTCAAAAGTAAGCCCAATCGGAGAAATGTGCAAGATCTCAAAACAACAACCTTCACAGCAGAAGCTTCATATGCTTCGAGGAGGCTGCCTACCAAAGCATGGAATCCAAGTGAGGACTGACGATAACCAGCTTGCCGCTAGTGACGTGGCACTTCCCTTCTTTGGGGTGTCGTCCCTCAAGTATGTGGGATCTCCCTTTTCTAAACCCTAGATGTGCGGTTGATGTGTATTTACTCTGACGCCCATCTCCAATCCAAAATTATCATTTTACTATATCATCCAACCTGTAAGATGATATCATGTAGCAATCTCCAATCATAACCCTTCAACCACCTTTTGCCCATACAACTACTAACAATTACCAGAAAATTGGATTTGAAGGCTATAAATAGCCCATTTTCCTTCTCATTTCAAGCACCCCATTGCATTCAGAGCATTTAGGAAGGATCAAGCATCATTCGTCATCCCCTAGGGCTCAGCCATCTAGTCATCCCTCCACCAAGAAGAGTAAGAGTGAGAGTGTGAGAGAGAGAGAGAGAGAGAGAGAGAGAGAGAGAGAGAGAGAGAGAGAGTCCAACACTGGTCTAGCCTGGCCTAGCCAGAGTCTAAGCTTCCTGAGCCACCTAAGTTCAAATCCGAGCCGCTCAATCTAGCCTTATGATGCTACCGTTCATCCAACCATTCAAGATTTAATCAATTTCATCGAAGCAAATCATTAACATCGTACAACACTCATTCCCTTCTCAACCCCCTTCCTCCCCATATACATCATCAGTATATTGCATTTCATTTTTTTTTTTTTTTTTAAAAAAAAAACATATAACTGACGGGCATATGCTTTGAGGCTTGTGGATATAATCAAAGCATGTCCACTAGAAACCTTAGCCAATTAGTCGTCGCTTTGTCATATACGTTGCATTCCATCATTTTCTCGCATCTAATTGGCGGGTGTATGCTTTAAGGTTTGCTGATATAATCGAAGCAAGTTCACTAAAAACCTTAGTCAGTTAGCCGTCGTTTTGTCATATACATTGCATTCTATCTTTTTCCCGTATCTGACTGGCGGGTGTATGCTTTGTGGCTTGTCGATATAAAAGGATCACATCCACTGAAACTTTAGCCAGTTACTCGTTGTTTTATCATGAGCATCAATACAACATCAACTATCTCATGCATTATATTTCTACATACTTTACACCCTGCACTAGATCGTTTTAAATGTATGGTCTGCAGCTTGTCGATATAATTGGATTCTGCCTATCAGAAATTCGGATAATCTAATCGCCATTGCCATTACATCGCAATATATTTTCTGTACATGAGAACTAATCATATTCCTTAGAAATTAATCATATCTTGTGAAGTAAAGACCGTACATCTGTATGGGTAGAGTGGGTGCCTAACACAGTCTTTTTCTATAACCGCGGTTCCTTAAAATCTCTGAAACACAAACTCGCGAGTCATCTTGGGGTTAAAGAAATTCGGGTTATCAATCCTAATTGTTTCTACAGGATCTAAACGATTATAAGATCGAAATAATTAGTTAGTGGCGACTCTAGTCAAATTCAACACCCTTTTACTTCCAAACGAAAGCCCTCAAGCGAGGCAACCTATGGAAAATATAGTCGATCTCTCATCTCTGGGAAATCCTCCCTCCAACGTCCAAACCATCATGTGAGCCAAACCTTCAAAGTGGGTCATCCATCATGTAAGGTTTGTCTTAAATGTGGACCATTCATCATTAAGAGCCGACCTTAATGTAGGTCATCCATCATGTGGGGCCCCTTAATTTCCACTACGCATCACTCATTACGTGGAGTCCACATTTGATGTGTCCATCGTGTAGACCCTATCTTCGAAGTGTATTATCCATCATGTGGGGCCCACTTTTGATATCCACCATTTATTGTGTGGGGCGCACCTTCTATATGGATCATTCATCATGTGGCCCACTTTAGATATGGGTCATACATGTGGACCGTCCATTAGGTTAGGCCCACTTGATGTGGACCATCCGTTATGAGGAGCCACACTTTGATATGGGCCATCCATTGTGTGGCCCCACCTTCAATATGGGTTGTTCCTCATGTGGGCTTACCTTCAATGACCATCATCCATCATGTGGGTCTCACCTACGATGTAGACCATGCATCAAATAGAGCCCACTTGATGTGGATATTTTGTCATCCTGGCCACACTTTGATGCATGCCATCCATCACGTGGGGCCACATTTGTTGTGAACCATTCATTATATGTGCCCACCTTGATGTGGACCATACATCCTTTGGGGCCCCATGTTCAATATGGGTTGTTCATCGTGAGGGGCCCACCTTTGATGTCCACGACCCATCATGTGGGTCCCACCTTTGTTGTGGACCATCCATCATGTGGGTGCCACTTGATATAGATAGTCCATCATGCGGGGCCACATTTGATCTGAGCCATCCATCATGTAGGATCCACCTTTGATGTCAACAATCAATTATTTAGATTTCACCTTTGATGTGGCCCGTCCATAATGTGGGACCCAACCTTTAATATGGGTCATTCATCATGTGGGCCCACCTTTAATGTCAACCTTACATCATGTGGTCCTACATTCAATGTCCACTATCCATCATGCGGATCCCACCTTTGATGTGGACATCCATCAGGTGGGACTAGCTTAATGTGAATCGTCCATCATGTAGGGCCACACTTTGATGCATGCCATCCATCATGTGGTGCTCACCTTTGATGGGACTATGCATTTTGTGGGCTCACCTTTCATGTGGACCCCCACCTTCAATTTGAGTCGTTCATCTTGCATGCCTATCCCAAAGAGATTGTCTAAAGAAGAGAAGAAGGCAAGATGGGAGGAGTTACTTTAAAAGCTTGAGGATAAACTTGTCTAAAGATTAGTTAAAAACATTTATTGGCTTAAGTCAAATAAATTCTTAAAAAAAAATAAATCCCTTCCCAACTTATGCAGAGCTCATTTGCTAGTTTCTAAATAAATAAACTATTTAAATAGACTTTCAAAATGTCATTTAAAAATTTATTATTATTATTTATTTAATAAATAAGCGCTTGTTTGGGAGCATGGATTTGGAACCCCCTTGATTTTGAAACCCCCTAGATTTGCAATCCTCCCAATGTGTTTGGCACCCTCGAGTGTGAATCAACTTTAATCCAAAAGTACCTCTTTATGGTACATTTATAGGATTTAAATTTAATTATGAAATCAACTTTATTATTTCTAATTAGTAAGATATGCAATTTTTGACACAATGGTTGTAATAAGCCCGTTGAAATATATGTTTTGCCCCAAAATGATGAAATTTCAAGTCTTGCTTGGGCCATAAGCACAATATCATATTTGACTGACTAACCAATGATTTTTAATTGTTGATTCACATGAACAATGTTTGGACGGTGTTAGACAATGTTTAGATGGTGCTGATTTACAAGGATAATATTTGGACATTGCTGATCATCATTATTGGGCCATGTGCCCAATAGAATAATAGTATATAGTGGCATGCATATTATACTTGCAACCATTGAAATGAATTTAGGTGTAATCCAAGCTCTAAAGTGAATTACAAACCCGGATCGGAAACCTCCTGTATCTAAAACCCTCCATTTACTTTACGCTGCCAAACAACCCCTGCGAGAAGGGATCAGAAACCTCCTGGATTTAAAACCCTCCATTTACTTTACGCTGCCTAACAACTTCCAAGTTGATATGGATTTATGGTGATTTTTTATGGTATGATCCATAAAGAGTTGGTTCAGAGATTTGGACCGTCAGGATGTAAAGGAAAAATAGACGTCACCATCTTTTTGGAAACGGCCGCATGGCCCAATACCCGCTTTCATCGTCCAACCTTCTACTCTTTTTACCAGAAAGGATTTACATACAGCGTGTGCATGTGAGCTTTTATATACAGCCATTTATTTACAGCAACATTTCACACTTCAAGAATATCCATTCCATCCAAAAGGTGTCTAGAAAAATTGATGATCACTTCACTTAAAAATCAGATAACCAGCCCTTTTGAGCAGGAGAAATGCTCAAAATCAAACAACGTACGGAATATTCTGACTCAGTGAACTGGTGTGGGTTACGCAATGATCTGATCAGCTTGGATCACATATTAGATCCTCATCATCCTGTAGACCAGAGTTTTCACGTACCAGATATTTCCACGCATTGACCCATGGAGGGAAGGAAACGGGAACGGATTGGCTACTCCCCCTGACACCAGCCATTGGCTGGTGGTCGGTGCTCTTTGGGGCCCACCATGATGTATGTGTGTCATCCATGCTGTCCATATATTTTTATATATCATTTTATGATATAATAGAAAAAATGAAGTATATATAAATCTCAAGTGGACCACATTACAAGAAACAGTGTTAATGAATTTTGACCATTAAAAACTTTTTGGGGGCCATAAAAGTTTTGTATCAAGATGATATTTAATTTTTCCCTTCATCTGGGTATTTACGACCAAATCAACAGATTGGATTTCAAATAAAAAGTACAGTGGGTCTTAGGAGGAATTTAATTTTGAATATCCATTCATTATTTTTCTCCTTTGGTGTGGCCCAAATAAGATTTATAGCCCTGTAATTTTTTTCATCAAGCCTTAAAATGATATATAAAAATGGATGAACGGAATGGATGAAACACGTACTTCATGGTGGGGCCCACGGAGCACCGACCATCAGCCACGGGGCTGGTGTCAGGGGGAGTAGCCAATCCTTTCCCGATGGAAACGGGCTGTATACAAAAGTTCACGTCCAGCTCCTGTACACGATCATGTAATCGTCCTTTTGTTCCCCCAATTCCCTGCTTCCACTCCAAAACCCCTCCCTCGCTCCCCTCTCTCTGGGATGTGAGTTTCTCTCGACTGGAAGAGAATGGCGCTCAAGGGAAAGGAAATAGCGGGGAAATCTTCCACAGGGAAGAGGAAATCCGCTTCCAAATCCTCCGATGCTGCTGAGAAATCCGGTTCTCGGAGAAAGAGAAGGCCCAACGTCATGAAGTTCGTCGATGATGAGGCCGTTGACGCTGACTCCGACGGTGAAGGTGAAGGTGATGGCAAAGATGAAGATGACCAAGGTTAAAAAATGCCCTATTTACGTTCTCCCCATATTTCCCTAATTTACGCAATCGCCACTGCTTTTCCTTGCTTTCTTTCGTTGATCAGGTGTTCGATCTCCGTTCCGTTTCACATGTTTATGAGTAGATTGAATGGGAATGAAGATGGAATGCGTGGAATTGGATGCAGTGTATCCTATGCGCATGTCTATGCTGATGCATTGATGCAGACACATACATATCCCATAGTATTTACATGCACATGCACAGGCATACCATGTATGCTTACATTCCCACGTACCCATTTATGCGGACACACGTATCTACATGCCATACACAGTGTATGTAGGGCTGTCAACAGGTTGGGTTCTGGTCTATTTTCTGAGAACCCGGACCTGGAACTGATTGTGTTCAATTATCCTTTGGTACCCATTGGGTCTTTGGACCTTGGTTTCCAGTGGGTCTGGTTCAAGTTCATGTTAAACAAAGGCATTTACATGATTGTGCCACTTGAATGGATTGATTAGATCACACATATGTTTACCACATAACGGCCTCACTACAAATTGAAAAGCGAGGTGCTACCGGATTGTCATGAACTGTGGACAGGCGAGCAGTTCTCGGGAACAAAGATTGCAAGGACTCTTCACCAACCCAAATGTCCTACCAAAAACGAATATTTTCCCCATTCCCGAGGGCAAAGCCTATTCCTTCAACAAATTTTGACTTCATAGAATTGCTAAGGCTCTTTGGACATGGAGGATTCCCTGATACACCATCCCGCCCACTGAGCATCCATACTTGCTAGCGATTGTGTCCTTCCATGTTGCCCCTTCCTCCATCCCAAACCTCCACAACCATTTGCCTAGCAATGCTCTGTTCATATATCCCAAATCCCAAATTACTGCTCCCTCATCATAGGGTTTGCACCCCTCCCCCCAACTTATGGATGGAACTTGTTCATCCCTTCCGAACATTGCCGCAGAGTTATTTATGAATGAGCTGGTTTTTATTAATTTTTTCGGAATTACTGGGAAACACCATTTGAACAGACACTGCTTTTTAGGGAACAAATGATACAATCTCTTTACTTCTATAAATCTTTTCCTATATTTTGATGTAAAATTGTTAATTCACTGCAAATAGTTGGCTGTGTGCTGTAAGATCTAAAATTGGACAAATATGAGGATGTAACTTTCCAGGGATAGTGTTACCTGATTGACATCTCCCCATATGTTCTTTACCTTTCCAGGTATGGTTGTAAATATTTTAGTCCAGATGACAGAACAATTGAATTGATCCAGGCTACTTTGATTATCTTATCTCTTCCTTTTGCTGACCTTATTGGTAGTACGCTGCAATTGTGCAAGTCGTTTATTCTGTATGTTCTGATTTTTTTTTTCCTAATTATAATAGATTTTGTGGATGACACCAAGTCAGAGATGAAGGGCAAGAATGAATCTGGAAGAGCACACCATCTTCCTTTTTTGCTGAAAGAAGAAGAATTGAGTGATGAGGAATTGGAGAACTTACTCAAAAAGAGATATAGTCGTGACTCAGAGTATGTTTCATATGCTGATGAAAATAAAGAGACTAAAGAATGTGATGATAAAGAATCTTCCATGCATTCTATGAAGGATCCAACTGTCTGGAGGGTCAAATGCATGGTATGCTGTTAAGTTATTCTGATCCATCAAATATCAAGAGGTTTGCTAGGTACACATGCGTGGAGACTCGCTCACCCATATTCAAGAACACGTGCCATATGACACTTGTGGGTGAATCTTAGGTTTCCATCAGGTGGCCACTGTTTAGATCCTGGTGTAAACATTAGGTTGTTTCTTTTCTTAGGTTGGCCAGCGTACAAAACAAATGGGTCACTGGGAAAAACTGTTTTAACGGTCCTCTTTTATATTATGGCTCACAAAAGAAGTGGAAAGGCCTTTTTTTTTTAGGCCGAAGGTCTCGTCAGTGTGTCTGATCTGATGGAAAGATTGGACTTGTACATGCATGCCATATTTGCACGTGTGCTTGTTTGGGTGGGCAGGGTTCCACACACATGCAGTGTAGCCAATATCTTTTCAATATTAGTCTTTTCTTTTTTAATATTCTCTTTAAAAAACTGTTACTGTTTGTTGCAGGTTGGACGTGAACGGTATATAGCATTCTGCCTCATCCAGAAGTATGTGGATGTGCAAACCCTTGGAACTAAGCTACAGATAATATCTGCATTTGCTCTTGATCATATGAAAGGTTATATATATATTGAAGCTGATAGGGAGTTTGATGTTGCTGAGGTATTTGCTTGTACATGTTAAGCCATCTCTTTATTTGTTTATTTGTGAGACCATCTGAAATTGAAGCACGTTTCCATGCAGGCATGTAAAGGGGTTTCCAGCATTTATCCAAGTAAGATGTCGCTTGTTCCCAAAAGCGAAGTTCATCATTTGCTGTCTGTTCAAAACCAAAAAAGTGAAATTTCTAAGGGCACGTGGGTCCGCGTGAAGTTTGGAGCGTATAAAGGGGACCTGGCACAGGTACGGCATGTCTGTTGTTGAGAATTGGCTGATTTTGAGCTGTTTCCTTCTCATTTATGTGCACATCTTTCTGTAGGTTGTGGCTGTTGATGATGCGCGGAAAAGAGCTACCATAAAGCTGATTCCAAGGATCGATCTACAAGCTATGGCCCAAAAACTGGTATTCACCCTTCTTTTGTCCAGAAATTTGATTTGGCAGTGATTTTGGCAAACACGAGGCAACTGGCAACAGGATCACTATTGCTTCCTTGAACTAATCAACTTGCTGTTATGGCTTCAGTTCCATTTAGTTTCTCTATGTTTAGTAATGGGATAAAAGCTTCACTATTTCAAGTTACCTCCATCAATCACCATCTGTATTTTGTTAGTAACGGGGAAAAAGCTTCACTATTTCAAGTTACCTCCATCAATCAGCATCTGTATTTTGTTTGGCCTTTTGGTCTGAAGGCTGGTTTATGAAACCCTGACATGATTGCAAAACAGCTGGGAAGGAAATTGAGTCTTGGAAAAACATTTGTAATTTCTTGTATGACATTTAGCTAACTCAAGTTGTCAGTTTGAGACATATAGGGTCCATTTGGTGTGTGTCATATAGATGTGGATAGGGTTGCCTGGATAATATTATTTTATCATGATTCAAATTGTGATGATAATGGATGCATTGTCTTTGGCAATGACATTACTTATTTGGATAAGCTAATGCATGGGCATTTTCACAGGCTTGACTGGGGTGGCCCGTGCGATGTGGGGGTACACTCGGGGTGGGCGGCCCATTTGAGGTAGGTGGTTCGTGTAAGGCGGAGCTCATGTGATTTGGGGCCCACGAAGGGGCAGAACCCATGGATTTGGGGCTCACGAGAGGAGGGTTCAGTCGAGGATCTAATCTATGGATGTGGGGCTTGGGGTATGAGATACAAAGATTAATTCGCCATGCTTTATCAGTTCGAGCTTTTAGAAAAAATGGTTAATTGTCCCATTTCAAATTGGTATCAGAGTGGGAGGTCTCGTGTTCGAGACTCCTCATCGGGGGTGATTAATCCAGGGGTAGTTTCACACTGGGCACGAGTGGGGTGGCCTGTGGGATGCAGTGCACACTTGTGTTCCACATATAATATTAAAATATGGAAACTAACTTTTACTTTTAAGAGCTAACTAATGCAACAACTCACATGGCCTCATTTTCGGCCTCGACAATTGTGCGGCCTTGCACCCAAACATACCAGACAATGTTGTAAAACATATTTACCTCATTGCTGAAGTTACCTTTTCCCATACAGTTGGTGAATAACTTCTTATATGCATTGTGCACCGCTTTCTTCAAGTTATTGTCAGCAAAGAGTCTATGGCTGTAGTGGTATTTGGGATTCATGAAGTATGTTGAAACTCAACCCAATATGCATATTCACATTTAGTACAAGAAAAGAACTGTAGATGCTATGCAAAGAACCAACTAGTAAAGTATTGAAGCCTTTGGAAAATAAATTATAACCAGTGTTCGAAATATCGGTATCGTGCTATGTATCGCACCCTTGGGATGTAGATACGTATCGGTTATCGCACGGGATATATCGTTTGTTTCGGATAATTTATCGCACTTTTTGGGAAACATTAGGAAAATGGTTGAATTTTTCAATGAAACTTCAAGGATTGTTACAAAAGACCTTAACTTACACTTTCAAATCATAACATCTCAAAAAAGAAATGCACATAATAAGTTTCCTTTGTATAGGGTCCTAAGCCATGCGTTGTCTCACTGAAGAGTGCAACTATATTCAATATGAATGCATAACATTTATAAATGTATCAAGACGTGTGATTTGCGCTAATGCACAATAATACATGAGATTTGCACTGTTCATAACAATAGTGTGAGCCTCGAAAGGTTTTCAATTGTAAGTTTTCATTCCCATTGTCCTACTATAGTGGGGGCCCTGGCCCCACTAAATCCATCTCATGAGTGGGCCCTGGCCCATGTCCACATCCAGTGGACCTAATCAATGGTTGGATGTCAAACAGGCACCATGGTGGGCGTAAGGTGTTTAAACACCACTTTTTCCAGTTTTGGGACCATGTTTCTTATAATGTGGTCCACCTGACGCCTCATTGGTGCACCATTGTTTGGGACCATACATACAAGGCAGCATTTGGGACCATACAAGGCAACATGCAAATAAACTTCATTGGTGGACCACTATTTCTTATAATGTGGTCCACTTGAAACTTGTCTTTGCTTCATTTTTTGGACCATGCCCTAAACTAATATGTAAAAATAGATGGACGGCGTGGATATGCAATACATAGGGAAAACACAAATATCACCTTGATCAACATTGGTGGCCCTTAAGAATTTTTCAACATTAGCCGTTTAATTCACACTGTTTCCTGTGGTGTGGTCCACTTGAGCCTTGGATATGCTTCATCATTGGGGCCACCATCCAACTATTTTCAAAGCACATGTTAGGGCATGATCCCAAAAATGAAGCATGCCCAAATCTTAGGTAGACCACACAAATATGATCCAAAGCTTTTGTGGCCCACAAGAAGTTTTTAATGGTCAATTACTACTGTTTCCTGTATTATCGTCCGTTTGAGATTTGGATCTGCTTCATTTTTTAGATCATGCCATAAAATAAGTTTTTAATGCAGATGGACGATGTGGATATAGTCACATACATCTAGGTGGGCCACGTGTCCCAAACACCTAGGTAGATCCAAGGTCTCACCTAATCAACTCCCACTTTTTGACAGAGTTGGGTAGTACCCACATGCAACATGAAAGATTGCCAATGTGGGTGGGACCCTGACTATGGGCCCCATCATGATGTATGTGTTGTATCCACACCGTCCATTTATCTGGAGACATTTTTTTAGGGCATGAGCCAAAGAATGAGACCAATCCAAAGGTCAATTGGACCCTGCCACAAAAAATAGTGTGGACAGTGACACCCACCATTGAAACCTTCCTAAGGCCCACCATGATATTTATTTGAGATCCAACATGTTCATAAGTTCACACAGATATGGACAAAGGGAAAACACAAATATCAGCTTGGTTGAAAACTTTTGTGGCCCCTAGAATTTTTTAATGTTAGGCGTTGAATCCCCACTGTTTTCTGTGGTGGGGTCCACTTGAACTTTGGATTGGCCTCATTCTTTGGCTCATGCACTAAAATGATCTCTCAAAATGAATAGATGGTGTGGATATAACACATACACCATGGTAGGGCCCACATAAACATAGTTTTATTATTTTTAAGGAAGAGCGCTACCTTGGCTTGACCCAATACAGTGCGCCACTTATGGTAGGGCCACCTTGGTATATTTATTGCATATCCAAGCCGTCCATATGTTACAAATCATTTTAGGACATGACTCAAAAATGAAGCAGGTTCAAATATCAGGTGGACCATACCGTAGGAAATAGTGGTGATGGCTCATTAAAACTTGCGAATGGCTCACAAAAGTTTTGCATCTACCTAATCTTTGTTATTTTCTCTTCATCCACATTTTTGTGACTTATCAACAGGTTGGATGACAAATAAACATTACAGTAGGCCTTAACAAGTTTTTAATGGTGGGGGTTCAAATACCATTCTTTCTTAGAGTATGGTCTACTGGAGATTTGGATCTAATTCATTTTTTAGATCATGCCATAAAATGACCTGATAAAACGTATGAACAGAATGGATATACAATACATACATAAATGTGGGCCACACCGTAAGGGACGCACCGTACAGTCCTTTAATTAAGGCAGAGGGCAAGAGAGTTCTTTGTAGCTCTTGTCATCTTTTTCGTTAAAGCCGTGAATGTGCAAGCCCTCATGCCTCACCTCGAGACTTCCGAATTTGTTAAAATCCAAAAAAATCTTTCCCTAATTTCATCTTTTTATTCAAAATCCAACCCAAACCCCCATTAACTTCGACGAAAATCTAGTTTCCTTTCGAAGCAATTCTCTTTGAAGAAAAAAAAAGGGGTTTTAGGTTTTCTTACATGATCCGACACTGTCGATTGTGATTGGCCCACCAAATCCATGCGAATCTTGAGTAACAATGTAAGAGAGATTTTTTCCTATATATATATTTTTTATTTTCTTCGAATTTCTAGAATGGTAGAGAGGATTGTCACCTATGTCGCCAAAGATATCGAATGATATTTGTTTTTTTTTGTACTCCTAAGCAGTTTCCTATCGCTGGACTGCGATAGCGATAATATCGGCCGATACTATCGATGTTGTGAACATTGATTATAATTCCTGTCATTACTTACCACCTGATGAAGTGGCACATAAGAGTCCTTTCCCAGCAATCATCAATTATGACCTGCACCCATTCATATGCATTGGGGGCTTTAGCCGTGATGACTTCTTTCATTAACTACATAGACTCATATAAGGAACCTATTGATGGATGTCTCATTATCCTTTGTCCATAGCACCATATATGTGCTCCGAAATACCCCTCACACTGCATACGTGGTCCCAGAAGAAGCTGCTCAAAACAAGCTCCTCGATCCTCCTAGCTACTCTCTTGCCAATTTGATTTCAGACTACATACTTTCTAGAGCTGAAGAGCTCTCTCAACTCTTGTATTTTAGGAGGTTGTCCATGACGATGTAATTTGTGGCGGACCACGTCGCCCCAGGTCGTAGTATATCCTTACCACACATCCTACACATCTCTACTGGTAACCAGGTGTGGTTGTAGATGAAATTTGTAATCAATTGGGCATTGGCAATCACAAACTTTACTGAAGGCCCATCTCTTACTACCTCTAGCATGAGATCCATACAATGGGTTGCGCATGGGGTCCAATATAAGCGATACTTTTTCATTAACTCCTTCCTCGCCTTCACAAATGCACTCCTATTGTCCTTGACAAACTACGTGATGTTCTTCATCCTGACCTCTTTCATGACATCATGCATCAACCTATAGGTGTAGTATGAGTCTTTAATATGATTATTGGCATCTATGGACTTGAAGAATATTGCCCTCCCCTTACAATGGACTACGGAATTTATCACTGATATCCTCCTCGCTCTTGTCCACCCGTCACACATTAAAGTGATGATGTACATCTCCCGCGATGACCTCAACTCCTCGACATAACACTATATGTCAGTGTACTCATCATTTCAATATTTCACCATTTCAATATTGTCCTTGACGAACTACGTGAAGTTCATCCTGACCTCTTTCACGACATCATGCATCAACCTATAGATGTAGTATGAGTCTTTAATATGTTATTGGCATCTATGGACTTGAAGAATATCGCTCTCCTCTTACAACGGACTATGGAATTTTTCACTGATATCCTCCTCGGTCTTGCCCACCCATCACACATTAAAGTGATGCTGTACATCTCCCGCGATGACCTCAACTCCTCGACATAACGCTATATGTCAGTGTACTCATCATTTCAATATTTCACCATTATCTCACGTGGTGTGTGCGTCACCACATTGTCACCACCATGGTGCACTTTAGTGATCATATTAAGGTGCAGGCTCGCTGTTGCATTTGTTGGGATGTGGTCATAAATAATTTTTTTTTGGGCAATTGTATCTTCCATCCTTTTCCACACATTCCCTTTATTAAACATATCCTTTAGTCTCTTTTGCTTCCCCCTTCTCCTCTTGTACATCCTAAGATCTAATGATAGATCTGACACTCGCACGCTACTACTATGGCCTAGCCCCCATAACCTTCCCCTCCTACCCCCCACGACTACTACTACTCGCTCCACTCCCTCCATTACCCTCTCTTGTAGACCCCTCAAAAGTAGGCCTACTCGCCGCCTCCCACTACCTCTCCTGATCGCTTTTCCACTCATCCTATAAAGACTCTTCAACGACGTGTATATAATTAGAATACTCCTCATCTAACTCCATTACATCCTCAACACCCCACATTAGTTGCCCAAACTTCTCCCTAATCTCCGTCTCCCGCGCAACATGATAATCTCTAATCTTCACCCGTTTTCTCAACACTTCCTTTAGCTGCGCTTTCACATCCTTAGGACATTTTTGGCAATCTACAACATTCCGACGCCCTCCTGCTAAGTGTTCACCTCTCTACTCTTCGTTATGTGGCCACAAAAATTGCATTGGGACCCTAAATTGATCATCAAGAAGAGGGGTCCCGTATTGCCATCATATGTCAAGTTGTCCCCTTTTCCCTCCTGACACGTTCTACCTGCAAAACAACATTAAGCAAACCACAATGTTAGCATATTCATTGTAATACCATAAACACGAAGGGAATTTAACTAGTAATTAAATTGGAATTTATGAAAAATAAGTAAAAATATTTTTAAAATTATTTAGTAATTAAATAAAATTTGCTTTCTAAAAAATTTCATAACCAACAATAATGTTTTATCAAGTTACAAACATGTTTGATTTCATGTTTAGAAGCTCAGGTTGCAACTAATTTGAGAAAATTTCAAAATGTCCTCAGTTTCCTCCAAATCATCAAATTAGAGTGTATTTGATGATGATTTAATCAAGCACTTCTAAACTTCGAAATGGGGGTCAATTGACCGCTGATTGAAGTGGAATTTCTAAAATTTCTAAAATATTCTTTTATTATTATTATTATTATTATTATTATTTTAAATCCCAAATTACCAAGAATCACTATAAATCAGGTTACATACATGTTTGATTCCATGTTTGGACACTAATATTGCAACTAATTTGGGAAAATTTTGATTTTCCCTAAACCGGCTCACCTCCCCCAAATCTCGAAATTGAAGCTCTAAATTCATGATTTTCCTGCAAAACATGTAGAATTATGGATTTATGACAAATTTCCACTGATTTAACATGATTTACAACAACGATAACAACAACAACAAAAATATCGAAAATGGAAATGCTCACTAGTTGAAAAACCCAAACGAGCTATGGTTTTGATCGCGGCTCAAAAATTGAGTTTTTCTTCGAAGGGATTCAAAAGGAATGGTCGAAACTCGAAATCCACATTAGAATGAGTTAGCAGTGGAGACGAATAAAAAGAACAAATTGATTTTCACGGGGTTTTCCAATTTTTCTGAAGTCCGTACACGTCTTTTCATGGTATCGCACGACATTGGTTGATATCAATCGATAATATGGATTTTATATAAAGGCCAGGGTGCGATATCTCGCAATATCATGTGATATTTTGGTTGATACAAATTTTTTCAGATACTACAACTATGTATCGCAATATTAAAAACATGGTTCTTAAAATCGCTCGAAGCATGCTAAAGAGCAAAAAGATGCCTAAAGATTTTTGGGCAGAAGCATTAGATTGTGTGATTTATTTGATAAACCGTTCCCTATAAGGAGTGTGTGAAACCAAACACCTTCACAAGAAGCATGGAGTGGAAGAGAGCCCTTAATATTCGCAGGTTTTTGGAAACATCACTTATGCACATGTGCCAGGCGAAAAGAGGTCCAAGCTTAGATGACAAGAGTGCAAAGTACGTCTTCATTGGCTATAATGCTCTCTCTAAAGGCTACAAGTTATATGACTCAAGCAATGGGAAAATGATTACAAGTAAAGTTTTGAATTTGACGAGGAAGGCACGTAGGATTGGATTAAAAAGAAAGAAGACTATCACATCTTTCCTCTATATGAAGAAGATGATCAAGTGACACACATGCCGCTACTTCGCCTCCAACTCCAACTTCATCTGCTTGTGGTGAATAATCGTCATTCGAAGAAAATTCAAGTGAAAGGCCAAGACGCATGAGGAACTTATGGGAGATTTATGAGGTAATCGAAAATCAAAATGATTTTACATTATCTTGTCTCTTTGCTGATTGTGAACCAGTAAGTTTTGAAGATGCCATGCAAGACAAGAACTAGAAGGAAGCCATGGATGAAAAAATCAATGGAATCGAGAGAAGCAACATGTGGGAGTTAGCTACTCTACCAAAAGGGCAACAAGCAATTGGAGTCAAATGGGTGTACAAGAAGAATCTGAAAGGAAAGGTTGAAAGATACAAAGCAAGATTAGTGGTGAAAGGGAACAACCTACAACCCAGAATTGACTATGATGAGGTACTTGCTCCTTTTGCTTGCCTAGAAACTATATGATTGATAATTTCTTTAGCCATACAAAATAAATGAAAAATATTTCAAATGGATGTGAAATTTGCCTTCTTAAATGGTTATCTTGAAGAAGATGTTTATGTGGAGCAACCATTGGGCTTTGTTGGAAAGGGGCATGGAAGTAGGATTTTAAAATTGAAAAAAGCCTTGTATGGCTTGAAGCAACCACCAAGGGCATGTAATAGGGGAATTGATCATTATTTTCAAGAAAATGATTTTATCAAATGTCCGTATGAATATGCCCTTTATACTAAGGTGAATGGAAATGGAGATATGTTGCTTGTTTGCTTGTATGTGTATGATTTGATTTTCACAAGAAATAATCTAAATACATTCAAGGAGTTT
Source organism: Magnolia kwangsiensis (assembly GCA_037074715.1). Taxonomy (NCBI): domain Eukaryota; kingdom Viridiplantae; phylum Streptophyta; class Magnoliopsida; order Magnoliales; family Magnoliaceae; genus Magnolia; species Magnolia kwangsiensis. Next base: position 50,628,950 of record CM073571.1, on the reverse strand, counting down.
AAGGAATTGTTGGTTCGAGAATTCAAAATGACGGACATCGGCCTCAACTCATACTTCCTTGGCATGGAAGTGAAGCAAATAGATGAATGAATCCGTATCTCTCAAGAAGACTATGCAAGTGAGGTTCTCAAAAAAATAAAAAATAAAAATCACTATGGACAATTGCAAGCCAATAAGTGCACACGTGGAACGTGGTTTCAAGTTGACAAAGTATGATGAAAAAGAAAAGGTGGATTCTATGCCCTTCAATAGCCTAGTTGAAGGCCTTCAATACGTGACATACATAAGGGTGGACATTCTTTATGGAGTTGGGCCAATGAACTGGTACAGGAAGAGCCAAAGTCTTCCCACATTAAGGCGAATAAGAGGATTCTTTGCTACATAAAAGTTGCATGAGTTATGGTTTGCTTTATTCCTTATCTAAGGACTTTTAACTTATAAGCTATTAAGATAATGGTTAGGGAGGAGATTCTGTCATGCCTCGTAATTTTAGTACAAAGTGTGCACCCTCATACCTAAGTTTCGAGTCGTAACTCGTACACAAAGTGCACTAACTGAAATTACGGTTTACGTACCACAGTGCATTATGTGCAGAAGTATAGCAGAGCTATAAAATGAATGCTATGTCTTAGAGAGAGAGAGAGAGAGAGAGAGAGAGGAGGGGGGGGGGTTGATTAGGATCTATTTAAAAAATATGCCTAACTTAAACTAATTAACAATTAAACTAAGGCCATTTAATTCTAAGGCTTCCAAGCCAATAAAGGGTCCAATCACAGACTACAAAGATATGCAAATAAGCAACTAGTCTATAACAAGATAGTGAACATGTGTGGATTCATCTAATCATGCGTTCATAATTAAGCATTCAACATATTAAATAATCAAACAAGATGCATAAATGACAATCCCAAATACTAGCATGTACTGGTGGTTCGGCTACTTGCCTACTCCACTCCCGACGGATGTACTCAACTCATGAGTGTACTGGATTTCACTATCAGAGTTTTTAAATTAGGTTCACCTCTAACCTTTATAACCTTACACAAGGACTCTAAGTTTATGTCCTACATAAGTGCAAGGGTCCTACCTAAGCACCCAAATCTTTATGCCCTACACAAGGGCAAAGGTCTTATACAAGAACCTAATGCTTTATGCTCTACACAAGAGCAAAGGTCCTACACAAGAACCTAATGCTTTATGCCCTATATAAGAGCAAAGGTCCTACCCAAGAACCTAGAATTTAGACTCTACCCTAGAGTTAAGGTCCTACACAAGAACCCGAAGCGTATTCTCTCGTTGGAGGCCTACAAAAGGACTTCTTGTTGGTTTTTCCTTCGGCCGACCAACAACCTAGGTCCTACTCAAGAACAACAGATTTAGGCCCTATCAAAGAGCTATAGTCCTACAAAAGAACATAGGTGAATTTGAACACAAACTCTTGCGCTCCAACCTACACAAGGAAGGAGCATAATAATGGACTTTAAAATGACAACTCACTTGTCCGATTGAGCCCTGCTTGTCACGCCTCTTAGGTTGCTTGATCTTCGCTCTCCTGTGCTTCAGTAAGCTCCCCAATGCTCCCCCATTCATGTTGCCGCTGCTTCGCCAAGGCTTCAGCTCCATAATCAATCACCTTGCTTGTGATGCTTCCTCCGAAGTGCACAAGGTAATAGGAGGTGGTTGAATCTCCTACAACTAATGGGTAGTTATTTATCCTAGGGGATTCAACTAGATGGGTCTCCTAAAAGATTTGGACAATGATTTACCAAGATGCTTAAGTTCAATTTCTAGGAAATGGAGGAGTTTAAGCACATCTTCAATGGCAAGGTTGGAATTCTCATTATGGTTGGAATCTCAAGGGAGATTGCTTGAAACTCATAGGAATGGAGGATCCGCATATGGGATCACCTTACTTCTGGTTGTTCAAAAAACCTGTCAAAAAGCCAAAGAACCGAATGCCCTATTTAAATAGTTTGAGCTCCAACGGTAAAAAAAAAGGCAAAAAACGGCTCTGTCGATGCCATACAAAATTCCAGACAAAATGATGTTTGCTTGCTGGACAGATCTGGACCCACTTCGATTACATCGACCTGATCTTTGATGTCATCGAAGTGGTTTAGATGCTATTGAGAGAATCAAGAGAAAATCCAAAAACCTTACTGGACAATTTTGGATCTTAAATCGATGTCATCGAGAAGACTTCGATGCCATCGAAACTTAAGTTTCGATGCCATCGAAGGGTCCTTGATGCCATGAAGATTTCCAACACAAAATCTAGTTGTGTTGCTGGACATCCTTGACTCTTGATCGATTGCATCGACCAGGTCTTCGATTGCATCGAAGATTGTTCGATGGAAGCTCAATGCCATCGAACATCACTTGGAATTTGCTGTTTTGGTCTATCTTTTACATAGCAGATTCGCACCTCTTCTAGCCTTCTTTATCATGTTTTTCTTGGACTCTTAAGGCTAAGAAGTGATCAAATTTATATTCCTATTAGTTCAAGATCATCTAGAGGTTATAAGGTTGTTTTGGGTCAAGGGTTAGGGTCATTAAGGCACCTGTTTACCTGTTCTTGCTTCCTTGATGCTTTGTCTTCGCTTTTGTATTTGGTCTTCACTTTCCAAAGGCTCAACCGACTACATGACATAGCGACTCACGTGATTGACAAACTAGGGTGCAAACATGAGTGCACTAACACCAACTTCATTCCATTATACGATTATTTGCAAAAGTAATATTCATTTTTACATTCCAACTAGGTCCATTCACAATCATTAACACAAAATGATTTAAGCACTAACATCCGTCCATTCTCAACATCCATAAACATTCAATCAACATAAATTATGCATCATTCATCAGTCAATACAGCTTACCAATAAATACTTGCTATAGACCTAAAACAATTCAATTAATTAAAACCAATCAAATGCTTAAAATCCAACAACTAATACCATAATTCATTATATATAAATTATACTATCCTAACAAATAAAATTCTAATTAAATAATTAGGAATGGTCCAAATGCGGTCAATTCCTCTTCTGATAGAGACAACCATGTCTCACGTATGTCGTGCACCAGTTCAGTCACAACTTGTTTATGCGTCAATTCATCAGCTAATTGCTCATCTGTACGGTTTTTTCATCATTAAAAATGTAAGCTGGCCAGACTTAGTGAGAAAACCTAGTATGGTTCATGCTTATTGAAATTAAGATATGATAGGAACAAAGTATGGATACAAATGGTGTATGAATGCATCAAATGAGATGATCGTCCATTTGCTTGGGTTGGATATCGTCAACTTGCATCTACCCGTTGGGTTGGCTTCCACCTTTCGGTAGGCTTGGGCATAGCCTGCATCTGGTAACGCTCTACTACGATCGACATTTCTTCCAGGGAGAGCCTCTAGGATCGACTATGCATTATGCAAATGCAATGAATGATGAATTATGCATAAATGCATCATTTTCATAATTGGCATAGTTAATTGTCTTGATCAAAACATTCATATGTGAATTTAATGTACAATTATCATAATTCATGCAATTTGACACAGATTAGCATGTGATTTACCGCAACATATAATATCGTAAGAAAACACTCCAATTAGTACATCGATCAATCAAACCATAACAAACAATTTATTTTTTAATTCCAATGAATCATGAGACACATTGGGGTACTCACCTGAGTCTAGTAGTGTAGAATCCACAAGGTAGTCAGGCTGGTTTGAATTCAGAAATCCCATCAATTTATATTCACAACATTGTTATTCATATAGTTATATTACACGGTGGAGCCCGCCTTTGATTATCATCCTAGGTAGCCAAACCTTAAATGACCAAATAATTGAAATTTCTATATATATATATATATATATATATATATATATATATATATATATATATATATATATATATATAATATGTTCATTAAATTTAATTATCAAAATTTAGATTTTTTTTTTTTTAAAAGATTCTGCGATTGAATGACAATGATTGATCGGGGTGACCCACCAGATGATTGGATCATCCAGATTCTTGAGGTCTTGACATATTTTGCCTCTACACATTGGATGAATGGTGTGGATTTAACCACACATACATCGATGGCTAATCTCGACATTCTATGCCAAGTGATTCCAACACTTGTGCATAAATCTAAACTTTCCTCATTAAACTTATACAGATCTAACTAGTGTGGCCCATCCGATAATCAGATTGATCTGGAAGTTAGGGCCCTTGTCTATTTTGGCCTTAGAGATCGTATGATCCGTACAAATCTTATCTGATTCGACCATATGCACACCAATCAATCTTTATGACAAGAGAACTTCGATGAAATTTTAGACTTTCATCATCTTTACATTGTATCTACCAATAGATCAATGTAATGAACGTGTGGCCGATCCACACCTTTCATTGCATAGATCGAGTCAAATTACATTAAATGCACAAAAAAATAATGAAGGACAATAAACTTGCCGAATCTGAGCTCTCCAAAATCCTCTCACTTTCTCTCCCTTTCTCAGTTGTCGCAGGGTGCCTTTTTGGTTAATATCTGAGTTAGAGTAGGACTCCTCTTACTACACCCTTCCTAAAAGAAGGCTTATATATATATATATATATATGAGGGAGAAGGATTAGGGATAAAGATAAGATATGAGATATGGATGATTTAAAAATTTTCACGGGTGTTACACTTGGACGATAGAAAAAGCACATTCGATTTTGTATTTACATGGGGGAGACTAGTTTCACATGGCAATCAAAGAAGCAACTGATTGTCACTCATCCACATGAGAGGTCGAATATGTAGCCGCATCATTAGGAGTGTGCTATGTGATTTGGCCAAGGAGTCTTCTCAAAGAAATTCAAATGCATCAAGAGAGGAGCCTATGAAGATCTATGTTGACAATAAGTCATCCATTACCTTTGCAAAGAATCCTGTATTTCATGAGAGGAGCAGACATATTGACACTCACTTCTACTTTACTCGATAGCATGTGAAGAACAAGGAGATCGAGTTCATTTTCATCTAGGCACAAGATTAAGTTGTTGACATTTTCACAAAACCCCCTCAAAGTCGACATCTTCAACAAGTTAACATATATGCTTGGAATAGTTGATAGAAAGAAAATTATGTTTAAGAGGAGGTATTGAGAGATAAATATAATTTTGTAGCTGTAAAAGTGTGCTAGACTATTATTTTAATGGAATTAATTATTGTGAAAATATGACAAATGTAGAAGTTTCAAGAGAGTGCACTAGAAGGTTCATAGAGTAAATTCGTATTTCATGAGAGGAGCAACTTAATCTTGTGACTTGGCAAAAATGAGCTCGATCTCCTTGTTCTTCATGTGCTATCGAGTAAAGTAGAAGCCAGTGTTAATAAGCTTGCTCCTCTCATGAAATACGAATTTAGAAACTGTTTCAAGAGAGTGCACTAGAAGGTTCATATAGTAAATTCGTATGAAAATATCTATGAGTAGTTTAGGTAGGTAGGAAATCATTAAATGAGAAGAGATGTAGAGGGGTCTTCAAATGCCTATATATATGTAAGAACCTTATTGTGATGTATTAAGTAAGAAATACTTAATATAAGTAATATTCTCCCATCATTTTCTTTTCAAGTCCCTCTTCCTGTTGTCTAATTTCTTGCTTGTGAGAGTTTTCTTTCAATCTCCAGTTGCAAAGTTCTGATCAATCAGAAAAAGCTGATTATGACCTCGTTCTTCGGATCTCGAATCCCGAGCTATAGCTATAGTTAACTATAGGGAGGGCCATGTTCCAGTCGGGAACAGAAGCAGGGTTCTGCAGTGATGGAGAGGGCTGAATAATCAGTGTAGTTGGAAGCGGTTTAGGTTGAAACCAGCTGAAAAGCGTATGAACTTGCATTGGCATTTGACTTAATAGTCATAATCATTTTGAAGCTTAAAAACTACAATAGTTTGGGCACAGAAGCAGGGTTCTGTAGTGATGGAGAGGGCTGAATAATCAGTGTAGTTGGAAGCAGTTTAGGACTTTAGGTTGAAACCAGCTGAAAAACGTATGAGGGGGCGTTGGCCTTTGACTTCACTGTCATAATCGTTTTGAGGTTGAAAAACTACAACAGTTTGGGTCCTCTTTGCACACAACAGTTTGGGTGCAAGTAAATTCTTGTTCTGCATATGCTATCCTGCATTGATGGAATGGATGCAGTTTGTCCAGCACCCAAAAGGAGGAAAATGAGGACATCTTGTACAACAAATATGTCTGCTACCAAGGTATCCAAAAACGGTTGCATAACAGCCAATACATGATGGTAACGGTGGCCACCACTTAGTGGCCGTTACAGCAAAATGGCCTGTTAACAACTGTTATGGGGCTGATACAGTTTTTTTTTTTTTTAAAGGCCGTAATGGCTGTTACGGCCTGTTTCACAATGGTATACGATTATTGAATGTCTTGAAGCTACTCAAGTACAGTCTATCCTTGCTCAAAATGTTGGATAAACCATTCATGCTAAAAGTCTTGTATGGTGCATGCAGGAACGTAATGTCTGTTGACATGCATCATATGAGTTAAATGTTCACATTTGCCGCCATCTATATTTAAGCACCCACATGCATCACATGTGCTACCTTCCATCTTCATGCGCCTCACATGTGCAACAAGTGTCAATCAGCACGCACATGTGCCATAATGCAGTGTGTTATCAACCATCTTAAGCTCCCCAAATGTTCCACTGCTCCATGTCCCAAATGCCTGACAAACTGGCTGCAGTGAAGGTAGTCCAGCATTGCAAGAGTTGCATAGCATGTGAGATGCATGGCTTTGCATGCATCCAAACAGCCCCTTAATGAGTGGATCTTTTTTCATTTTTCTCAAATTTCAATAGATTCTTTGAATTTTTTCCCCAAATTTCAATAGATTCTTTGGATTTTTGGAAGTACTGTGATTAAATCTTATGATTTATGATTCAATTCAACTTTTATTAGGATTTACGATCTGATTTCAATTTCAGAATATTGTTTGTTAGATTTTTTTTTGGATTCTTTTATGATGCTTTCTGATTTTTAGGATTTTATGGGTGATGTAATTAGTTTCTGCCATTTCATCACCATCTTCATCAAGGAAAATTATATAAAATAGTAAATGATGTCCCCTACCCTTTTGTTGGATCGATATTCCCAACATTTGGAAGTTGTGCAGGACTAAGATTTGGGGTTAGATTTTGTTCCAATAAAAGTAGTTGGGATGGAGGAACCATAGAATCCAAGACAAAGGTTTTAGGGTCGAAGTTTCTCAGGCTTATTTCTTAGGCATCAATTGGATGTGGCCCAAAGATGACCCTAGTTTGATTGTTCTGAAATAGCTGACATTGACATTTTTGAAGATGTTCCCTTGAAACAGAATTTCCCATGCCTCTACTGTCTTTCCAGATATTTTTCTCAATTGTGGTAAAATTAAATTTGTATGCTTGTAAATATCTACATGTTTGTGGTACACTTGTGAATTGTATCTTTGGCTTTATGAAGCCCAATAGATCATCATCATCATCTAAGCTGTGTCCCAATTAATTGGGGTTGGCTTTATGACTCCAAATAAATATCATGTTTTCATATAATGTCAATTTGTGTCTCTTGCACTCCAAGAATCTCTCTTTAGTTTCCAGTATTATTATTATTTTTATTATTATTTATTTATTTTTTGTTCTCAATAAAAGAAATATATTCTTCATTTACTTTATTCATGATATGTAGTTTATATTTCATTTCCAGGGCAGCGGAATACCTGTGAAGCAAGCAGCAGTCCCCATGCGCCGTTTGATTAGCTCTCGTGAACTTGAGTAATTTGCATTACTATTGTCTTTTAACAGGACATTGCAGTGGGTAGCTGGTGTTGATACTATTTTTCTTCTATATTTGTTAGGGACTTTCAAGCTCATATTCAATATAGGCAAGATCGACAAACTGGGGAAACTTTTCAGATTATTGATGGGTTGATGCTTAAGAATGGTTATTTGTACAAAAAGGTATCCATTGGATCACTAGGTTGCTGGCAAGTACAGCCTTCACCTGATGAGATCCAGAAGTTTGAGGTATCTGATGATACATCCGAGTGTTCAGACTGGCTTTCAGCTATTTACGGAGGACGGAGAAAATCCTGTTTGGGGTTAGCTGATAAAGGGACAGTTGAAACTTCGGAGGGTACTTCAGAGACCAAGGAAGGGGACAATTTTGAACTACATGATCTTGTGTTGTTTGGGTAAGTCGTGTGCTGGTAAATTTTGAACTCCATGATCTTGTGTTGTTTGGGTAAGTCGTGTGCTGGTAAGTATTACCTTGGCCTTGTGTATAGCCATAATAATGTTCATCCCTGTGCTATATTTTTCCCTCGTATGCAGTGCGAAAGATTTTGGTGTTATCTTAGGAGTAGAGAGCGACACTTTCCAGGTAGCTACATCTGGTTTATGTTATATTCTCATGCAGCGAGCTATTTACATTTCATTTTTTCCTATAGATTCTAAAAGGTGACTCAGAAAGAGCAGATACCGTGACTGTGAATCTGTGGGAAATAAAGAGTAGGTGCTTTGACAAGAAATTCACAGCAATGGACATGCACAAGAATATCATAAGCATCAATGACAGTGTCATGGTTTTGGAAGGTCCATTTAAGGTGAAAATCATTTCTTGAGTTTCCGTCATCTTGCTGGATATGGTATAATAATGTATACTACGTGAAGTTATGGAAACCAATTTCTTTTTTCTCCTGAATCTTTCATTGCAGGGTCGCCAAGGAATGGTTAAGCATATCTATAGAGGCACTATCTTTATCCATAACAGCAACCAATCAGAGAATAATGGTTTCTTTTTTGCTAAATCTGAGTTGTGTGAGAACATTAAGGGTTCAACAGATGGCCGTGATGAACTGGTTGCACGTCTAGAAAACCTGAGCTATTTGTTTTGTCATGTTCTGATTACTGATGGCTCATCCGCAGGTCTCTTTGATTGCTGCAGGATGATGGGACAGCCCCACCAGGTTTTGAGGATTCCACAGCAACACCAAACACTCCCCAATCCCCTAAAAGGCCATACCAACGGAGGGAGAGCAACCGCACTTGTATGTCGCTGAATGTTTAATGGCCACGTGTAGAAGCTCCTGCTACTGCTAATACTCATGTTTTACTAATTTCGTCACTTGAATGCAGTCAGCAGCACTGACCAAGGGGATAGAGATCGTACCTTCTCCATTGGACAAACCTTGAGGATCCGAATAGGTCCTCTAAAAGGGCACCTCTGTCGTGTTGTGGCTGTATATCGCTCTGATGTTACAGTCAAGCTGGATTCTCAGCCAAAGGTTATTAAAGGTTTGATTCTCACATAGGCTTTTGGTTTTGAAGGCTTAGAAGTTCTTTTCTAACAACTTACCATTTAGTGTTGTTTGTGCAGTTAATAGCGAGCACCTTTCTGAGGCTGGTACGAGGACTATTGGAGGCTTAAATAAGTATGCTTTCTTTTCTTTGGTTTTCTTTCTGATAACTCATGCTGTTGACATAAACCTTGTTTGAATTATTTGGTCAGCAGTTTTTTGTTGTCTTACATCATATTTTGACATGTTAATGTGAAGAAAAATCTAGAGGAGATTAAATAAACTAACCATAGATGGGGTGCCAGGGAGTTTGATACCTATATATAACTAACTAGTGCTGCTGACTTCTGGTATTTTGGAGGGCATATCATTCTCTTTGCTTGGAAAGAAATTGGAGACACGAAGTTCGAGTTTCCGTAGATTTATGACTCCATATCACTAGGTTTTTGTTCTATGGTAACAAACTACTTTGACATTGTTTTTTTTTTTTTTTTTGAAAGGTAAAAACACTATTAGAAAGCCACAAAAAGCGAACAAAGAATACAAACCACAAAAATGAGAAGGAGAACTAGAAATAGAGAGGAAGGCTGCTCGAGGGGTGCTTCACATAGACCGCTCAACCCGACACAAAAAAAAATGACTTTACAAATAACATATTTGACACCCGAACACTCATTCCTAAAACAACACCCATATTTGGCTCCCCAAATGGCCCAAAGAACTGCCATAATGACCAACCTCCAAATGGCCTTGCTGGATTTGCCAACTCCGCCACCATGCCAAGCTCATATCAACTCTCCCACAGATTTCAACATCACCCAATTAACTTGCATCAAGCTAAGGAGATGATCCCAAACTTGCCGGACAAAAGGGCAATGGATAAAAAGGTGATCAATTGATTCCTCGTTCGCCATACACATCAAACAAATATTAGGGAGGACTAGGGATCTCCTTTGATGATTATTAATCGAAAGAACTCTCCGACGACTATGAGGCCAAACAAAAACCACCACATGTGAAGGGGCTCCATAGAACCACTGGTGGAACGGATGTGGAGGGCAAAAAGGAACAGGGACCCAACATCATCTCATAGAAGGACTTCATTGAAAATCTTCCGGATTGAAGCCATGACCAAAACAGAGCATCCTCTTCATATGGATTAGGCTTGATGTTCTACCTCTGAGATCTCAATGTCTAGAAGAGCCCTACGGTAAGGAGGTGACCAAATGATTGCTCCCTCTATGATAGAAACGCAGTTCGCCATGCAAATGGAATGATTGGGCGTGAGACGAGCAATCCTTTAGAAGAGAGATTGGAGAGCTTGATCACCGCACCAAGGATCAACCTAGAATCGAATGCAAGTCTCATTGCCAAGTTTGAAAGAAATCCTGCACCTAATTAAGTGTTCTGTAGTTGCCACCACTTTCCACACTATCGAAGTGAACCGGCCTCCCTCATGCATGCCATACTTGGAGGCGCCACAAACTCCTTTTAAAGCAAACCAGTTGCTCTAAAAGCTCTAACTATTAGAGATGGTGAATTAATCCATTTATCTCATAACCCAGGCCCCACATCTCACGGGTTAGGACCTCAGCCGAACCCCCTTCGTGGGCCCCAAATCACATGGGTACCGCTTCACACGGGCCGCCCACCTTGAGTGTGTCCTCGCATCCCACAGGCTACGTCACTCGAGCTCGGTGTGAAATGCGCATTAATTACCCCCGGTGAGGAGTCTCGAACATGAGACCTCCCCCGTGGGTCCTGCCCACCCCGAGTGTGCCCCTCCATCCCATAGGCGACCCCACTCGAGCTCAGTGTGAAAATGCCCCTGCATTAGTATCGTTCGCATACTAGAGGTGCGAGATCAGAATCCCATTTGAATATGCATCAAAGCTGTTGAAAAGCCCATTTTCAACTCCCTTTGCTAACATAGCACTCAGAGCTTCCCCAATAACCACAAATAAGTAAGGTGAAAGAGGGACCCCTTGTCTGAGGCCCCTAGAAGCTTTAAAATAGCCTTTAGGCGACCCGTTTACTAGAATAGAAAAGGAAGTCGAGTGAACGCAAGCGGTAATCCACCCCCTCAACTTACTACCACATCCCACCTGCTCAAGCATATAATCTAGGAATTCTCAATCCACATGGTTATATGCCTTTTCAATGTCCAGTTTGCAAACCAAGCCGAGACTATTGTCTCTGTACTCAGAGTTGATACACTCATGGGCCACTAAAGCGTAGTCCAAAATTTGTCTACCAACCACAAATGCTCCTTAACTTTCCGAGATCAACCTTGAAAGCACTGCTTTGAATCTAATCTCAAGGATCTTAGCCAAGATCTTACAAGGACTCCCTAGAATAATTGGCCTGAAATCTTTCAAATGCTTGACACCTACTTTAGGTACGAGGGCAATGAAAGTAGCACCCATTTCACTAGATAGGCGACTTTGCTCCCAAAATTCAACGAGAAAGTCCATAATGTCTTTCTTGATGACGAGCCAATTTTTTTGAAAGAATAGAATAAGGAATTCGTTTGGGCCCGATGCCTTTTCACCACACATGTAGGTAAGAGTAGCTTTCGCTTCTTGGATATTTGCTTCTCAAGCTCGGGGGTTTTATTGGGGGTTTACTTTAAAAATTCTAAATTATCGAACCTCGACCTAGCCCAACGATTACCAACCAAAAGCTTCTTATAGAAGGAGACTATGACATCACAAATCTTGATCTTATCCATGGAAGGGACCCCATCAATCGAAAGAGGAGAAATCCTATTAGCACGAGCCCGAGCACTAGCAATACTATGAAAGAAATTGCATGCTTCTTGTCCCCTTTAAGTCACATCGCCCTTGATCTCTTCTGCCATTTTATTTCTTCCTCCTTGGCCTGGGAAGCAAATTGGTTGGAATGGTTGGTCCTCTTCTGTCTATCAATGGGCAATAAGTCACCACCCTCTTCCGACAAATCAAACTCTTGAATTTCTTCTACTATCTTATCAAACTCTACCTCCCTCTTGCCAAGAAAATCCTTTTTCCAAGCTTTGATTTTTTCTTTCACCAGTTGTAATTTTTTGCTTAACCTACATCCAATGTTGTCATAATCGTTATCGTATTGTAAATCATAATTTTTTCTTCAGATTTTCATAAAAAATATAAAAATTGCAAATAAATTTAAAAACAAAAAAGAAACATATCAATCATCCATTTTATCATGAATATGCATGAAAAACAACTTAATCTAAAATTGTGATAAACTGTATACTAAATGTATTATTGATTCATTGTGAATGTGTTGTATCTTCATGTCATAATCAAGTTAAAAAATAACCCTTTTACCATCCCATGTACATGTAAGTTTTCTATACGATTAAAAAAAAATAACACTTTCCCATCCCCATTTACACAAGTTTTCTATATGATTAAAAAAATAACATTTTCCCATCCCTATTTACATGTATAATGTATTCTCTATTCAGTTGTTTCTATAAATCAAAAAGGAAATAAAAAGTCCAAGTGAATTTATTCTTTGTTGGCTGCGGCGATGCCACCATCATCGCCCTCGTCATCAATGAAATTGATCGAATCCAAAGGTTGACCACCCCAAGTGCAGGGCTGCGATGTAGTAATAACTTGGTGAGACCAAGGTCAAATCCTCAGGGAATGGGGAACGCGGCTTAGAACTAATCTAAAGCGAACGGTTGGTCTGGGTTTTTAATCCAACGAAGTAGAAAAGGGTTTTAAAATAATAAATAAAAGACTAAGGATTCAGGAATCCACTCATAGCAATAGCAATCACAATATCTCATTCACTGATTCAATGTATAAATCAATTGGAATCGAAGTCCTATCATATCCAATTGGAAGATAATTCTATTAAACCAATCATTAATACTAATAAGATATGATTTCGATTGAATGATTCTCTTATGAGGCACTCGGATTTCAATCGCAATGAATCAAAAGCGTCTAAAGCACCCTTAGGCGATGATAGATCAATCAATTATACAGATTGGATTCTTCTCTAATTCAGTATAAACAATTGTTAAATCAATGCATTCATTGTACCTATAATGCGCAATAAATCCAGAAATAAACAACTCAAAGATTTTTAAAGTAAATCTAAATCTATTTCAATTTACTGTCATCATTCAAACCAATGTTATTGAATCAAATAAACTGAATACTATGATTAATTACAAGCTTCATCCCTTAGCCTTAGCTAAGAGATTAACTTACCATGGCTAGCATTTTAGAACAAAAGAAAGACAAACGACAAACTAGAACTGAAGGATTGAAGAAGAATAACGGCTTCGTGGAAGCTTCGCTACTCGTAGGCCTCTCTCAAGTCCTAATTGATACTTGGGAAAGCCTAAACCATCCCTTTAAATAGGAAAAATTTACATCGACTTGGAACCGACTTCAATTTTTTGCACTTTTGTTACGCTTTAGTGGCACCGACTGTAGTCTTCGGTCGCACTGAATGGGTCTCTTGGTTGCAACCGAATTTCTTCAATATTCATCTAAAGTCTCTGTCTCCCTTAAGTTGCACTGAGCCTTCCTTCGGTTGGACCGAACATGGCTTGGGTCGCACCCAAGGGTCGATTCGAATTAACTCGAAAAATCACTATTTATTGTTAGACTGTTCTGTGCACATTCGGTTGGACCAAACCAACCTCAGGTGGGACCGAACAGTCTGTTATTTCTGTTATTGCACTTTGTGATTTTTCAGTCTTTTCTCCATCATTTGTCCTTGGTTTTCTTGGATCTTTGGCATGTGACTTCTTCAATAATGTCGTCCAAATCTTCAATTCTTCATTAATCATTCTTTTGAGCTTTAATTCCTCCATTTAAGCACATATTCATCTTCAGCTTCCGAATTACCTTGTATATATAAATCATTTATAATTAGATCAATTTAGCACTTAAATACTAGGAAAGCTAATATAATTGCGATGATAAATATGCAATATTTAGACATTATCAGAAATCAACATCATCTTTATCTTCAGAATTCGATGTTGAAATAAACTCTTCCTCATCTTCTGCCACTTTTGCTCTTCCTTTCGCTTTATTTTGAATACTAAATTTCTAGGACCTACAAAATAGTTTTTGCATAATGAATTATAATATAAGATTATTAATTAATAATTATAAGACTATAAGACGAAACAATAAAAATACGAATCATACGACATGCAATTATACCAGTTCACCTATCTGGTCTTGATGTGGATCCTCCTTTGTGTGCTTCCTCATTAAATTCAAGACCTAACCATGTTTGTAAATATAGACCATTATAGCTCTTGCTTTCGCCAAAGTTTCCAAATGAACTTGCAACTTTCCAGCGTCTACATGCATTAAGTCTATACAATGGGCCGCACATGGAGCCCCCAAAATGTCTTCCTCTTTTCCATTAACGTTTGACTCGCCTTCACATAGGAGGATGCACTGTCTGTAACTACCTGTTCTACATTCTCTTTGCTCGCTTCATTAATAATTGACCTAAGTAAGCTCAACAAATTGTTTGCATTTTTTGAAATATCAGATGTATCAGTGGGTTGCAAAAATACAATACTGCTTGGACTATTAATCAAAAAAATTGTAATAGACCGATTAACTCCATCGGCCCACCCATTTGACATTGTTGTGCATCCAGTCCTTCTCCATTCCTTCTTATAAACACCAATATATTTCTCTATCGACTTAATTTCCATGTTAAAAAATTTGTTCCTTATTTTGTGATACAATGGAAGCTTCAATCGCAACCTAAATGCAACAACCGCTTCCATCAGATGTGCAGAGAATGGGCTCTTTATAAAGTTAAACAGTAGAGCATTCGCATATAGGAAATGGGAAATAGATAGGCATACACTGATCTATATCTCTTCTTCCATATTTTGTTTAGAGTGACTTATTGTTTTTCTTTTGGCCCACTCTTTCTTCCCATAAAATCATTTATAGTTCTTTTTCTTTTTCCTCCACCATTTGATCCACATCATCAATAATAGGAACCCTTCCAATATCGTACGCCAATTCTTATTGTTGCTTCTTCTCACTAACATTACCATCCAACATATTCTTGAATCTTTCCACTATATTATCATCGACTTGGCGGGATGCTGCTACATTTTTCTTTGTTTGGGCTAAGGTGATGTTTCATTCGAAACGCACCTCTCCAATATGCCTTACCACAAAAATTACATCTTAGGTAGGGGTGGGCATCGAGCCGAGTCGAGTCGAGGTGGGCCAAGCTCGGCTCGGCTTGTCCATGATGTACTCGAGTTTGAGCTCGAGCTCGAGCTTGGCCTCGAGCTCAACATTAAAGCTTAGCTTGTTTGCCAAAGCTGTCGAGTCGAGTTCGAGTCGAGCTAGTAGTTCGAGTCGAGTCGAGTTTACCTCGAGTCAAGCTCGAGCTTGTTGGGTGAGAGTAATGGATTCTGTTCTTAACCCTCCTCCATTGATGAAAAATTCAAAAATCTTAAGAAAATCAAAGCAAAACCCGATGAAAAAACCAAACAAAGCTTCGAATCGGATGAGGAAACCTGGTGGTGGCGGTTCGGGCGGGCGTGCGGCTAGTAGTGGGTAGAGAAAGAGAAGAAAGGGAAAGGGAAAGAGGGTGCGTGCGGTCAGGTAGAGACTCTAAAGTTTGTTTTTTTTTTTTTTTAAAGTTAAAAATTAAAACTTATATTAATAAAATATATATAATATATAATATTTAATATATTTATTAATCGAGCTGAGTCGAGCTCGAGTTCGAGCTTCGAGTCAAGTCGAATCAAGTTCGAGTCGAGTTGAAATGCTCCCTAATCGAACTTGGCTTGAAATCAACTCGAGCTTCAAATAATTAGCTTGGCTCAGCTTGAATCGGCCATTCGAGCCGAGTCAATCCGAGCTGACTCGAGCCAAGTCGAGCGAGTTTTTCGAGCTAGCTCAACTCGTGAACAGCCCTAATCCTAGGTGGGGATTATTGTTCTCATCTATCTTTGAACAATATTCCCACGTAAGATCATTGTCTTTGGTCTTCGATTTCTTTCCCATATAAAATGCTCAACAAGAATCAATGCACAAATGACAGGCCTACATATTAAGAAAAAAATTATTTAGGCTCCACACAAACATAGAAGATTATAAATGATTAAAAAATGAGAAAACTATTGAAATTTTGAAATAAATGAGAAAACTCTCGAAAAATATTAATTAGACCCGCATAAATTCCAAATCTCACCATTTTCTCTTAAAAGAAAGAAAAGAAGTGATATTACAATGTTCGTAGGGCCTAAATAACTTTTAAATACAAATGCCCTAAAACAAATTGCAAAAAATTGAAGAAAAAACTATATTTTTTTTTCTTCTGAAAAATGCATATTTTCACTTAAATACGAAAGAAATGAAATAGAAAAGAGTACATAAATACTTTATATATATTCTTACCAATTTTAATGTAGAAATTGAATGCAATAAGTGGTGTTCGATTCAGTTGAGCGACGAAAAAGATACAACAATTTCTTTCACTTGATTTCCTATGGCTTCCTATGGTCCACAACCTCCCAAAGTCAAAAGTAGCAAAAGAAATGATATTCTAATGAGTGTGGGGCCTAAATAGCTTTTTAAAACAAAAGCCACGAAAAAAGAAAAGAAAAATCGATTTTTTGATCAGAAATCGTCGTTTTTTGAAAATGAGATTATCGAATTGTACGATTAATTCCATTTTTTGATTTAGGTGTACGATTCGTATCGTACAATACGATTCAAATTGTACGATTTTGAAAACATGGCCTGTATGTTGCATATCCTCGAATTGAAAAAGAGGCCAGCAATCTGCTATAAGTTGATCAAAACCATCGACTTCCAGCCATGTCGCCTTGAATCTAAAGGGTTTAGGACTAATTATCTTCAACAATCTCGAGAAGAACATGTTGGTGATTTGAAGCCACTCTAGGGAGGCCCCGCTGACCGACCAACAGATACTTCTCGATCCAATCTGCAGACAAGAAAAATCTATCGAGGTGCGACATAGCAAAATTTTCTTGCTCGCTAGACCAAGTGGAAGTGGCCTCTCTCATAGGCTAGTCCAATTTTGACGACTAGCCCAGTCTGAAATATAGATATAGACTTAGTAACTTGACCCCCCTGGATTTTTCACAAGAGAATCGTGCCACGTTAAAGTCTTCGTTGATACACCAGGGAGCATCCCACTTCTGCCCAACGTCGTCAAGCTCCTTCCGAAACAATTTGCGCGGGCTGCTCTTGCATGGGCCATACACAATTGAAAAAACCCAAAGGAATCCCGAATAAAAGTCCCGTAACAAGACAGAAAAAGATCCCAAAAATGAGTTGACCCAATTCCAGACATTTGATTTCCATGCAACAAGAATACCCCCAGCTGCCCCCGAAGCATCAAGAGAAATCCAATTTATATTATTAATCCCCTAGATGGGATCGAGCGTACCTCTGTCTGCTGCTTGGAGCGTGGATTCTTGTACTGGGATGATGTCAGGCTTCACCTTCTTATATATCCTATTGACCTGGGCCCTCTTTGTGCTACTCCCCAACCATCTTACGTTCCATGACAAAATAATCATAGATCACCTCCTTACCCCGATCTCACCCTTATATCCCTTCATTGCCTTTCATTGTAGAGTTGTAATTAATAGAACATTCTAAGCTCACAAGTTCCCTCCAGCTTCTAGGAGACTTCTTGGGTGTCGACATCTGTCCTTACTGACATTGAATTGCCTGGTCTGCACAAACTGGTAGAAGTCCTTGTGACATTCCCCCCCACTCTAACCAGGATGTCCTTTGCTCACTAGAACTGTTCCTCCATGATCGAAGCTTTCCTTCGAATGGTCATAAAGTCCGCTTGCATCCTGCCATCTTTGAAAAGGCAGACTGACACTGAATCATCCCTAATCTTCTCGGTACAGAGAGCAGTGACGATGATAGCTTTCTCCGGAAGATCTTCCCCCTAAGGTCTTACTTCCAGCAACAATCCTCCATTCTCTAACTCTACTGTCACTCGAGCCTTTGATTCCAACTGAAGACCTTCCCTCTGACACAATTCCAACTAGAGACTCGATCGCTTGACTACCCTAGCTTTGGAGCTACCTTCAAACATGGTCACAGTCGTGGACTATTTGAAGGTAGGGAAATCTTGAGACCTCTTGGATCATCGCAGTGAAGGGGATCCAAGGATTTAATAACCTTCAACACTTGAAAAGAGGGCCTTCTTTTATAAGTATTAATCGGGATGGGATCACACGTGCGAAATGTTTGGGCACGTGGAGATAATATTAAAGATCCCACATGTGTCGAAGGACAACACATACGCACATGTGGTAAGACTACGGATAAGGGCCCCACTTCTGTCACCTCACGTGTCTGGAACGAGGGCCTTTTGTCTACTGACACTTGATCCAAGTCGTGCCACGTGTCGTCATCTACGTAGTCCCCCTCATCCAAGCAAGCCTCAACACCGGATGAAACTCCCGAAACTTCTGCCGTGTGTATATACTGCCACGTCCTCCCAGACCGGAGGCTCGTGCAAATCGTTGCCACCACGCGGTTGGTTTAGAGCCAGCTTGGGACCTAAACCTTCCTTAAGCCAGAGCTTCAGGGAAGCACATCTACTCCCTAATACTCCCATGTCGCAACAAAAGCCATGTGTGGCTATAACCCCTTCCCATTCTCCACCCACCTTTTGCACACCTACCAACGACAAATACATGGCATTGTGGATTTCTAGTGTTCCAACTGAGTTTTTGAGCTTTGCTCTTTCCTTTGAAGAAGGTCGAAAAACATGGCTGCTTGGCTTGCCCACCGCCTCTTGCAAGCTCCAAAGACCTCCCCAACGAAGCTGACAACCTGCCGACTCACCTCCTTCTGAACTCACAACACTGCCTTCCTCTCCCCTATAAATGTCGTTAGAGTTTTCGGAACTGCCTTCTCTTTCCTTTGCCTGATTTGGACTCTAGCCATCCCAATCTCCTCCCCATTCTCCATTAATGGATCGATCATTGTCACTTCTCCCAAACAATTAGCAATGGCGATGAAAAAAAATCCCTAAACCAGAATTCGAGAGGGATTCCCCAAAAATAGTACCAAGCCTCCTCGTTTCCAAACATCGAAAAGTCCTCCCACCTGAGAATCTGCACAATTGGGTCGTCTCTATGCAGAGCCCAACCATGAGAAGTAAGTCCACCTTCACTTGAGGTTGAAGGCAGATCTAGACCTCATTGTAGCTGATCAATTTAATAGAATACATTCTCCCCCCAGCAACAACCGAGCAATGCAATGAATCCCATGACCTTGGAATTACCTCCAGATCGAGTCGAACGATCATCTCCCTGCTGAGCATCTCAATCCAAGCCCATTTCCTATCCCATGTATGATTCTCCATATGAGTCTTTGAGGTATGGTCATTAAGAGCTTTTGAAATAGGACATCCTGCCACCGCCTCGCAATAGGAAGTGGGATTGTCTCCCCCGCACTGATTGGAGGGCCTTGAAAGTAGTGGGATTGTCTCCTTGGCCGATTACCTTTACCCTTGACCACTGCATAGGCCTCCCTCTACCTAATTTGAAGCTTAAGGTTAGCTCTCTACGCTGGTAGTTTCCTCCCTACAAAACTCTCTCCGTGCAACATTGAAACTGCTCTCACCAATTCCTCCTTCGTTCTCATCCTGACATAGGTGAAGCCCCGGGGTGCCTCCGTGATTCTGTCCCTTGGCAAGATGACCTCCATAACCACCCCTGCTCTCCCAAACACCCTTGAAAAGTTGATCGGAAGCCAACCTTCCAGGAATCCTTCCTCAAATATAGTTGGATAGTCGGATATTGTTTTATTTCCCCTTGTTTTTTTCGCCAAGGTCAGTTGTCTAAGTTGAACCATCTCCCAGGGATCACAATCCTTCTCCCGCACCCTCATCCAACCTCGACGAACCTAGCCCCAGAGCTATTCCTCCTGCTGCCCTAACAGAGTTTCCACGTGCACCAAGTTTATAGGTACTCGAAGCGGTGAAATAGACATCTATGTTTAATGAACAGTTGAAATGTGAAATAGACATTGACCTGAATTGACCAAACAAGCGTCCAATGACCAGAAGTTGAGAATGTTCAACCAATCTGGCTTTCGGTCAATATGCAGAAGGTAGTCTTTGATGATGGAAGTCCGACGATAACGACGGCAACCATGGAAGCCCGCGTACAAGCAGATGTGCCGGAAAAGAGTACGGACATCATAATGGCCTCGACCAGAATCGTGGAAAACGGTAAGGAAAGTCACAAGGGGACGAAGACGGAGGAATGGGTATAGGTAGGAAGAAAGAAACAGGATCGAGGGAAACGAAGCTCCCATTACGACTCTCTTTCAACTATTTTCGTCAAAGGCTATCCCCATTGCTGGCTTCCTTTAAATCTCGAAAGGGTTTTTGGGGGTGCAGGCGCAGTCATGGACGTGATAATGCCCAGAGACAAAGCTAGTGGAGAATACAAGGGTTTCACACTCATCAGGATGAGCTCGGAGGAGGAGCTATCCCGAGCCATTTCGATGTTACACGACCAAAGCTTCGAAGTAGATAAAGTGTTAGCGCAACGTGCTATATTTGGGCCGGAAAGGAGAGTCACAAAGGGAGAAACATCAGCCAGACCGGTACGTCAAGCTATACCGAACACAAACATCTCTCTGCATATAGCGACGCCATCCCGGGATGCTCTGGCGAAGCTCCCTGTTGAGAAAGGAAATGTGACTGCCCAGACAATATCCGACGACATAGGAGAGGATGAAGGGTTTAATTGAACCTAAGGAAGCATACAAGATTACGATCAGTGCAGAGCGCATAGCTCAATCAAAGGAGCTGCTGGACTCCGTGGTGATAATAACGAGAGAAGGGGCTTCTCTACCTCGAGTCAACGAATGGGTGAGCAATGTCTGCCGAATCCGAGTTGCTCAGTTCTACATCAGACCAATAGGGTATAATGAACTCTGGGCTCACGCCGGGACTGAATCCGGATCTTCTCAGAATGGCAGGGGCTCTTCACAACGACGGACCCGTTCGATCCGTCCTCAGCTGGGACGAATTCTCCATCTTTGGGTATGAGGAGGTGTGGATTCTAATCTGGGGGATTCCATTAGAACTCTGGTACGACGAATTCTTCATTCAGGTGGCGAAAGAGTTAGGGCAGTTGTTAGAGTTGGACTAAAAAACAAAACTTGGGGAGGAAATGGGAGATCACGGTTATTGCTGAAGACAAGGAGATCCCTCTTCCGATCCAGCTGGAGGAGAAATCTTCCCAATCCCTGAGATGGGGTGACTTATGGCGAGCTAGGGAACTTCCACCAGCCTCCGACTTTCATCCCGGTGCAGAGCATGAAGGTGCTCCTCTTCAGTACTCCCGCAGAGCACCAAACACTAAGGCAACACCTTTGCAGGTAGGCATTAATGCCTCAGTCAGCCCTTTCTCTTCACGTCAGACGCGTGGAGACTACACGCCCGCTCATCTAGCCAGAGGAGCTGTCTGTGCAACAGGTGGCACAATTTATTCACCTCGAGCAGCGTCCCCGCCAGCAGATGTCTCAGACATCAACCGTCCAACGGGGGGGAGCGAAGATGTGATGGTGACACGTGGACACCTCTTGGCAGATGTGCCGAGGAAGGATCGTGAATCCCCAGAGGTCCGCACGGGCCATTCGGATATTGGACCCCGAATCCGCTACTTCAGTTCGTTCTGGCTTCGGTCACGCGGGTCCATCGGGTAAATTTAAAATATCCATCGGGTTTGACGATTCGCGGATCCGAGGAGGCAGACCCGACAATTCTTGACTTAAATCTTCCCCTTCTACCCAATCACCCGACAGACAGCATCCACTCCCCACCTATTCCAACCGATGCTCTCATTCTTCATCCTGCCCCTTATGGAGGACCGATTCAATACAAAGAACTCCATCAACTGGACCAATTTCTCCCACAGTCCCATTCCGATCCAAGGAAGATGATCCTGGGAGTCGAAATAGACCAAGGCTCTTTCTATTCCAAAAATCCGTCTTTGCAGGACTCTGTTCCCTCTTCCCCCATGTCCTTAGCAAATCGCTGGTCTGATCACGGCCTCCTTGATTTATTCTAGGAACATCCAGAACTCGAGGTTATTGAGGCGGAACCTCTCCAGACCAGAGGGGGAGTGACGTCGACTTGCATGGAAGACACTTCCCAGCAACTGAAAAGTGTTAGATGCGAAGACATTATCGAGAAGATTCCTAACGAGAAATGGATAAAAGACGCTATGGGACATGAAATGTGGGTAGAGCTCTAGGGCTATCCTTCGGGGATTGCCCGGAGGACTTTATAGCGTTATTCCAATGCATCGAAGCCAGTGGAAGACCCCTCGCAGAGCAGAAATCTCCTAAGGTGCGAAGATCAACGCTAAGTTCCAACAGGAAAGTGCAGAATAATCGCAGCAACAGGGAATTGCAGAACTTATTAATAAGGCAGGGACTTTCGATCACTCCTACGAAAAGGATCTCCTGCCAGGGTACTCGGGGAAGCTCCGTCTCCAAATGAAGCTGATCTCTTGGAATGTTCGGGGGGTGGGGTCCAAACAGAAAAGAAGCATCATCAAGGACACCTGCGACAAATACAAACCAGATATTATCTGCTTTCAGGAAACCAAGGGCTCCAATTTTAGCGACAGACTGATGAGTTCTCTTTGGCGGGCCGCAGATGTGAATTGGGTGACTAAAGACTCTATGAGCAGTGCAGGAGGTATTCTCGTAGCTTGGAAGAATTCTGTATGGCGGTTTCTCAACAGCTGGTCTGGTAATTTCTCTGTATCAGTTATCCTTCAGCATATTTCGTCTGGCTTCACTTGTTTTTTTTCCTCTGTTTATGGGTCGAGTCAGGACGGGGATAGAAAAGCTTTCTAGGAAGAATTATCCCTCTCCAAGCAGAAATTTGCGGGTGCGTGCTGTATAGCCGGGGACTTCAATGTTGTCAGGAACAGTCAGGGAAAATCGCATGTCAGATCGTCTTCCCCAGCCATGAAGTAGTTCTCTGATTGGATTGATGATGAGGAGCTTGTCGATCTTCCCCTTTTGGTGCTAGATTCACTTGGTCCAATGGGAGAGTGTCCCCTACAATGTGCATGTTGGATAGGTTTCTTGTCTCATTCGAGTGGTTAGGTCAGTTCCCTTCAACTTCTTAGACAGTGCTTCCCAGAACCACATTTGATCACAGTCCAATATCCCTGGAAGTGGTGGAGTAGAACTGGGGACTAAAGCCTTTTCGCTTCGATCTCTCGTGGCTTACTATCAAGGGGTTTGCCACCAAGATAGCGGACTGGTGGAAAGGTTTCCAGGTTCAAGGCTTCGCTGACTTTAAATTGTTGAAGATGTTGAAGAAAGAGCTAAAAGAGTGGCATAAGAGTGTCGAGTCAAAAGAGAGATCTCGATTCTTCTAGGCTCCTAACTGACCTGTCAGTCTTAGATGCGCAGATGGAATTAGGCGGGTTCTCTCTAGATTTGCAGGCCACAAGGGTGCATCTGATTCAGGAAATCACTAATAGAATTATTCAAAAAGAAATCTCCTGGAAACAAAAGGCGCGTCTGACTTGGCTAAAGGAAGGCGACATAAATACTCGTTTCTTCCATAGGATGGCAAATTAGCACGCGTCAAACAAAGAATCAACAATATTTTGGTGGAAGGGGTTCGAATTGAGGATAAAGATGACATCTCTGACATTATGATATCGTACTTAAGGTCGCTTCTCAATGGAAAACAGTGGTGCAGACCTAAGCTTGATGGTATCCATTTCAATGGTTATCTCGGAAGAAGAAGCGTCTTCCCTCGAAGCCCCTTTTACGGAAGAGGAGATAAAGTGGGCTATAGATGATCTTGGAGCTGATAAGGCCCCAGGACGGGACGGCTTTCCGATTGCGTTCTTTGCTCAATTTTGGGAAGTGATTAAAGTAGATGTCATAGACTTCTTCAAAGAATTCCATATTAAAGGCAATATCTCTACCAGCCTAGGGGCAACTTTTATTGCGTTGATCCTGAAGTTGGTAGGTGCCGCGTCTCCCAAGGACTTCAGGTCCATCAGCTTGGTGGGGGGGCCCTTACAAGATTTTGGCTACTCGCTTGGCGAAGGTAATAAGGAAGCTAATTTCAGAAAATCAGTGTGCCTTCATCGCAGGAAGGCAGATTGTAGACGCAGCTTTAAGTGCCAATGAAATTCTGGACTCTAGTGCTAGATCGGGTCGGAAGTATATTGCTTGCAAGTTAGACATCGAAAAAGCCTACGATCATATAGACTGGGTCTTCCTTCAATATTTGTTAAAGCGTATAGGGTTTGAGGACAAATGGAGAGATTGGATGAGAGAATGCACGAGATCAACCCACTTTTCTATTTTACTAAATGGCTCTCCTAAAGGCTTCTTCAAAAGTAATAGAGGCCTTAGGCAGGACGATCCTCTCTCCCCTTTCTTATTTCTGTTGGTAGGAGAGGCTTTGCCTAGAATGCTGTTGAAAGGGCAAGAGGAAGGTCTTCTAGGTGGGATTGAAATCAATGGCTTGTTATGCCCAATCACGCACATCCAATATGTGGACGATTCCCTCATTTTTTCTGAAGCGTCGAATGAGAAGGTGGCCAACTTGGGCACTACCATCTACTGCTTTCAAGCTATTTCCGGTCTCAAGGTGAGCATGACTAAATCGAAGATCTTTGGGATAAACATGGAAAGTGAGGAGGTGGACAGTCTCGTTCTATCTCTTGGTTGCTCTGCAGACTCGCTCCCATCTTCATTTGTAGGCTTCCCGCTTTGCATTGGAAAACCTCCTATTTCTTCTTGGAACAAAGTCATTTGCAGATTTTAGTCAGTTCTCTCGAGATGGAAGAGCCGCTATTTGTCTCTTGGTGGTTGTCTCACGTTAATTAAAGCCGCTCTCTCAAACCTGCCCGTTTATTACATGTCTCTACTGAAATGCCCTGCTACAGTTAGAAAGTCGATTGACAAATTGAGACGTGATTTCCTTTGGCAAGGAAAGGAAATAGGTAAGAAATTCCATCTTCTAAACTGGTCGGAGATCTGCACCCAGTTATCCCATGGCGGAGCAGGGGTTAAAGACCTTAAAGATATGAACAAAGCTCTCCTTGGTAAGTGGATTTGGAGGCTCGGGGCAGAAGAAGGCAGTCTTTGGTGCTCTATAATAAGGGGTAAATATGGCAGCTGTTCTGATGGTTGGTGGGTGAAAGAGTTACCGTCAAACAAAGTTACTCACATATGGCAGGAGATTATGAGAATGAAAAAGGAAGTCCTCCCTAACATTGGTTTTATTCTCGGCAATGGTGAAAAAAATCCGATTTTGGACGATGTTTGGATAGGAGATCAACAATTAAAACTTAGATTCCCCCTCTCCTATCGGATCGCGACGTCAAAAAAATGGGTTGTTGCTGATTTCCTCCACGTTTCTGGGGGGAAGTCTGTCTGGAATGTGAACTGCAGAAGAAATTTAGAAGACTGGGAGGTTTCGGATTATACAGGCCTTTTGGAATGTCTTTACTCTTCATCTCCCTCTACTTCCTCAGAAGATGAATTTTATTGGAAACTAGAAAAGTTGTCCCTCTTCTCAGTCTGCTCTCTCTACAATCAGCTGCGCAAGTAGGAATCTGCGCCGCAATTCAATCACTCTTTTATTTGGAAATATGATGCCCCTCCAAAAATTCCTGTGTTTGGATGGCTGGTAGGGAAAAAAAAAATTCTGACCATAGACAATCTGAAGAAGAAAGGTATGATCCTCCCCAATATATGTCTATGTTGTATGCGATCGGAAGAGACCGTAGATCATCTTCTTCTTCACTATCAGTTTGTCCATTCCATCTGGGCTGAGTTTATGAACAGTTTTAACATATTTTGGTGCTTCCCGGGAGCAGTAGATCATTTCCTCCTTGCGTGGCACGGGACGTATTTGGGTAAGACGAAAACTACTATCTGGAGAATGGTGGTCCTAGCAGTGTGGTGGTCTGTGTGGGGGGAAAGAAACAATAGATGCTTTAGAAATCTCTCCAATTCGGCTGGGTCTGTGGCGTCTTCGGCTAAGCGTCTTATCATTGAATGGGCTTTGAATGTTAAGGATCTGTCGGGCCCTGATTTCTTTTTTTTGGGTGTGTAATCTGAGGACTGCTTTCTCAGCAGCCTCCCCTCTTGTTTCCTCTTTTTCTTAATGAAATTGTTTCATCTTTCAAAAAAAAAAAAAGTTTATAGGTACTAGGTTTCTGGACTGCTTCCGCTTACCGCAGTGCAGCTGACTTTCTTCTCCTATGAACTATCTCCCAAGGATTACCATCCTCTTCTCCCACACCCTCATCCAACCCTGACGAACCTAGCCCCAGAGCTATTCCTCCTGCTGCCCTAACAGAGTTTCTGCTCACACCAGGTTTATAGGTACTTGGTTTTTGGACTGCTTCTGCTCCCCGCAGCGTAGCTGACTTTCTTCTCCACATTCTGGAGCAATATCCTCAAACTTCTTCCTTGTTAAAAGGAAACCTGTAAAAATTCTGATATGTTTCTGTTTTTTCCCTGTGAAAAGTCCAAGCTGAAATTGCTGGAGAGAAACCATTAGGATATATTTTTTTAAAAAAAGACAAAAAAAAAAAAAAAGACAAAAAAGAAAAAGAAAAAGAAAAAAGTGGAGAGAGTTGTAGTAAAGAAAGAAGAGTAGAATATATCCTTTGTTCCTCTCCCTAGCATGCAATGGATATATACTGCATAAAAAAAGTAGTATATTTCAATTTGCACGCTTTGCAGTTCTGTATAATGACATCAATTGTGATATATATTGCAGAAAGTAATCAAAGTAGATAGATGGTCATAGAAATCAGATCTAGCTATGCCTCTGTACTC
This sequence comes from Magnolia kwangsiensis, assembly GCA_037074715.1. Classification (NCBI taxonomy): domain Eukaryota; kingdom Viridiplantae; phylum Streptophyta; class Magnoliopsida; order Magnoliales; family Magnoliaceae; genus Magnolia; species Magnolia kwangsiensis. The sequence continues at coordinate 50,601,712 of CM073571.1, read as the reverse complement.
ATTTATTTTAAATAAATGGAGATTTTGCCTCTTTAGAATTGTATTTGGTTTTCATCGTTCTCAGATTTAAAGTGGGTATGCGGAAGTCTTTTGAAGTTGAAGGGTGGTCAGGTTATAATTAATACATTAATGCTTGGAGCTCGCAAAGTCAAGAACAAGGATTGGAGCAAGAAACGGTTTGCATGGTGGAGATAGAAATTCTTCAGGTTATAATCTGATTGTTTGGAGGGAAGTGAATATAATCACCCAAGGATTAGTATGCAGAATACCCCTTAAAAAGAAAGGTTGTGATCTTGTTAGGATGGAGGAGATTAACTGATGACCAGTGTTTGAAGTATTGTTATTGCAGTATATATCGCACACTTGGGATACGGAAATGTTGGGAAATATCACTTATATTGTGTAATTTATTGTAGTCTGAGGGAAACATTGGGATAGTCTAGGAAAATGGTGGAATTTTTCAGTGAAACTTTAGGAGATGTTAAAAGACACATGATTACACACTAAGAACTCAAAACATTACAAAAAATTGGAGTTGTGTGTAAGCTGGACGTTGAGAAAACCTATCGCCACGTGGTATCGGATTTTTTAGACTATATGTTGAAAAGATTGGGGTGCGAGGACAAATGGAAGAAATGGATTCAAATTTGTGTCAAATCATCTTATTCTCAGTGCTAGTGAATGTGTCTGCGAAAGGGTTCTTTAAATCGACTAGGGGTTTAAGACAAGGGGACTACTCCATGTCTCTTTCTGGTCATTGGGGAAGCCTTTAGCTGCATGCCAGCGAAGGGCCAAGAGATGGGGCTCTTTAGAGGGTTCAAGGTGGGCCAAATGGGGGATATAATAACTCGTCTTCAGTTTGCCGTTGACACCATTACCTTTTGCGAAGCAGATCTAGATATGATCGACGACTCGCAAAAAGTGGTCATGTTTTGAGGTGTTATTTGGGCTGAGAATTAATCCGGAAACAGTAAAATGTTGGGTATTCACATTGTTTGAATGATCTCCGATATTATTGAAATATCTCCAATAATATCATTATCTCTAGCTTGACAATACCGATAACACTGGCAGCGATATCGATAACACTGGTAGTATTAGAAATTCTGGGCATCAACAATGTATCACTAAGTATTGCCAATGTATCGTTATCGCTATTATTTTCAATCGTGTAAATTCTAGGCATTGCTTATATTGCTAATGTATCGATATCGTCACTATTTTTGACTGCGTAAATTCTAGGCAATGCTTGCATCACAACTGTATTAGCAATATTTCAATAATACCGCCAATGTAGAGATATCACAGAAAGTTTGTTTATTAAAAAAAAAAAATCTGTTTCTTTTTTTCTTTTTATGAGCACATTGTTGCATGCAGTTTTCAATTTGTCATTGCTAATATTGATAATATCTCAATATTATCGTTATCGTAACATGCGCGATATCAAGACCAAAATCTTTCGTTTCCTTTCTAGTTGTTGATTATTTTTTGGCAAAATATCATGAGTTGCCAATATTCTGCAATATTGATGGATGCTTGGATGGAAGGTTGGATGAACGATTGGATATTTAGATGGGATGGATGGGGCGGTTAGACTGTTTCTTACGGAGACACATGCTTTTAAGCCCCCATGAAATGGAAACTTACTGTGTATACATTCTTTTTGCAAACTTTTTATTCCTAACTATGCAAATATGTGTATTTTAGCATATCTTGAAGTTTCGCTGAAAATTCTACTGTTTTCCCCATGTTTTCCCACATTTCTGGTTATCAGCGATATTATCGACGATATTGATATTGTTTCCATATTCCCGGCCAGCGAAACTTGTAGCGATACCGATACTTCGAACACGTGACACAAGCTAAATAAGAAATTTGGGTGTGTGCACACATGCTTGTGCTAGTGGGCCAGTGTGAGGGGGAATGTGTGTGGTATTTTGTGGAAAATGGAGTTTGCAGCATAAAGAAAAGTGAAGAAATGGTACCAAAGGTTCTGATAACACAAACTAAATAATAAATTTGGGGGCATGTCCTAACTATTGGTGTCTGTTATGACTATGACTATGTAGTTTGGGACATGACTATGAAATTTTGAAAATTAGCGTTTCCCCATGGGAATTGATGATGCTAATTTCCTAAAGTTTTGACAATGATCCATGTTTTCTGAGAATTCGTAGTGAAGCTTCCTTGGATATCTAGTACCTTTACTAAACCAACCAATAGCTGGTGTTACTGTTTTGTGGAGTGCTTAAAAGGAAATGACATGGTAACACAAAAGATCCGTGGATAGTCTCATTAACTCAAACTGGAGTAGAATCATATAATGTCATCAGTAGAGGACTTATCGTTTTTAACAAAAAAGTGTACTTATCTGGTTGCTGTCGTGATTATTCTCAACAGCCATTCTTATGGTTGAGAGTGGATGTTTAGTTTGAATTTAGGTGCATTATTTGTCCTGTTCTAATTTGAGATTTGTTCATATTTAAATCATTTTTTCCTGTCGTGGGATCACTCACAGCCATGATATCATCAATTCTTTTGGGGGTTCTCTCTGTTATATAACAAATAATTTGAACTGTACTTCATTTATAGTTATGGCTCTTGGGTATTAGTATTTCCTTCGCATGTGTCATAAACTCCATATATCTTGCTGCAACCTGATAACTGAAACCATTTGTTCGCAGGGAGTCTTGGCTTGATTCATCTACCTCTGGCTTTTTGGTTGGTTTTCTTCTCTATAGGAGCCCTGATGCAGCTTTCAATTATATTAATATTAGTTCTAATACCAAAGTCCTTTTGTGTGATTAACTTCAGGGGAACTTCACTGATGCAGACCCTTTCAGTACCATATCTAGCAATTATAATGATGGAACTGGTATGTAGTATGAAATGTCTAATTATTAAATCCCAACTACCTTTTTGTTCCTGATCATGCTATGGAAATTACTTCTTTTTAAATATTCTAATCCCTATATGGTTTAGGTGAAACAGCTGACCCTTGGGGAAGTGCCACATTAGGAGGCGGAAATCAATCAAATTGTTCTACTAAAGCCACAGATAGCTGGAACAAAGCAACACCTGCAAGTGGAGATCAGAGTGCATCATGGAATAAAGCAATGGATGGAGACAAAGTTCCCGGTGCTACAAAAGAGCAAGCTGGTAGTTGGGGAAGTGATGCACACGCTTGGGATAAAGCTACAGCTAAAACTACTGATGGTAACAGTGGGATTGACCGCTGGCAGAAAAAGGTTCCAACTGGAGGTCAAGCGGGCAGTTGGAATGATGCGGGAAACTGGGGCAAAGCAAAACCCGAAACCGAACATCAGTCTGATCTTCCAACTGATGAAATGGGTGGTTGGGAGAAAACAAAAGGTGCAGCTAATGATCAAGCGGACTGTTGGAAAAAATCAGAAAATAACAGGGACAAAGGGAAAACGATTATCCAAGATAATACGAATTCTTGGGACAACGAGAAAGGTGGCCTTGGAAATGTAACAAGCTCATGGGGCAAAGCAGTGGACTGTCAAGGTAGGGCGGATAAGGATGACCCGTGGGGCAAATCTGCTGGCAATTGGAAGGGAATGGAAGGATCTACTGGAAGTCAGGGGGGTTCTTGGAACAATGCAACTGCTGGAAGAGGGAATCAGGGAGGGGGTTGGGACAACACGGCTGGATGTGGAACCCAGCCAGAAATAGGAAATGGTGGACAAGCAGGCGGCTGGAACAAAGCCAAAGGCGATAGTGGAGGTCAGTCTGATTCATGGGACAAGTTGAAAGGTACGAGTGAAGGAGATGCAAAAGGTTGGAACAAAATGGAGTTCAGGAGCCAAGGTCAGGCTGATGGTTGGAACAAACCAAAGCCTTCAGATGGTGATTGGCCGTCCAGCTGGAATGGGGATGGAGGTGGAAAAAGCAATCAAGCTGGGAGTTGGAATAAACCAAAAGATTCCGATGGTGGGTGGGGATCTGGTTCTAACAGAGGAAGGATGGGGAATTTTGAAGAAGGCGGAAATAGAGATCAAGAAGATGGTTGGAACAAGCCAAGGAATTTTGATGGAGGTCGGGGATACGGTGGGAGGAGAGGAAGGGGAGGCGGAACTAGAGGAAGAGGTGGGAGGGATTATTCCGAAAGAGAAAAACCTTTTGGTGGTGACCAAGAGTCCGGTTGGAATGGAGATGGAAGTGGAAGAAGGGATCAAGCTGAGAGTTGGAGTAAACCAAAAGATTTCGATGGAGGACAGGGATCCAGTTGGAACAGAGGAGGGACGGGGAATTTTGAAGGTGGAAATGCAGACCAAGAAGACGGTTGGAACAAACCGAGGACTTTTGATGGTGGTCGGGGATTTGGTGGGAGAAGAGGAAGGGGAGGAGGAAATAGAGGTAGAGGTGGAAGAGATGGAAGAGATTATAACGATAGGGGAAAACCTTTTGGTCGGGGTCAATCATCTGGTTGGAACAAAGATTCAGAGAACACTTGGAATGAGGATGGATCTTCTTCCAAGAACACGTCATCTGGTTGGAACAACAGAAATCAAGATGCTGGTGGAAGCGAAAACAAAGCGGATGGTTGGAAAGCATCTGATGGTGGTAATGAATCCAGTTGGAACAAAGGGTGGTCCATGGGTAAAGAAGCAGGCAGAAATGGAGATCAGTCATCTGGCTGGGACAAGGATAGAGTGGAAGGTCATGATGGTGGCAGAGGCCTTGCCGGAAACCGATCCGGTTGGAACAGTGGTGAATCAAGCAATTGGATCTCACCCAAAGCTTCTGGCGGAAACCAGTCGTCTGCCTGGAATCAGGGATCAACTTCAAATGACAATGCTGGAGGGAGTACAGATCGATCAGGTTGGAACAAAACAGAAGCATCAGGTGGGAACAGATCATCAGGTTGGAACAAAACCAATGCTTTTGGTGACAGTGGTTCATCTGGTTGGGGCAGTGACACGGCTGCTAATAAAGGAGCAGATGGAAGCAGAAACGGAGGGAAGGGTGGGAGCCAAGATGGCAAGCAGGGTTCTGGATGGAACGAAGGGAAGTCTCCAGCCAAAGAAGCTGGAGAAATTGGAGATCGAGCTGATGGTTGGAACAGTGGAAAAAGCCTTCATAGCACCGGTGGATCTGGTTGGAATACCGGAGGGACTCCAACCACAGATGCTGGTGAAACTACAGGTTGGAACCGAGCAAAAACCAGTGATGTTGCCAAGGCATCCAGCTGGAACAATGGAACTGATCCAACGCAATCAGCAGCTAGAGGTGGACATCAATCAGGCAGCTGGAACCAAGAAAGCAAAGCGCCTGCTGGGAATCAATCTTCTGGTTGGAACCAAGAAACCGTTGCAGAGAAACCAGCAGAGGGGAGCATTGATCAAGCGGACGGTTGGGATAAAGCAGCAGACCCTTGGGGCAAAGGAGGTGCGGGAAGCAACAGCAAGGGCGGGTGGTAATAGCTGTAGGGTGATGTTTTTTGGATGAACGCAAGACTTCTATGGTAAGTAGGTTTTGTAAATATTGGGGTGAATCTTGTCCTTGCCAATGCTGAGTCAGGTGTTGGGATCAAGGGTTAGAAATCGGTTTCGATGTAACCATATGTCGAAACCGATTCGTATTTGCTGTATTGGGTGATAAGGGCTGATACAGGCGGCTACCCATCCTGCGGAACAGATTAGATGAATGGATGGTCTGGATTACTTGATTTATCATTTGCCATGATGATTAAAGGGAGTTCTTTGATACCCTGGCACGATGATGTTTGATCCATGGGGCACTTAGAAATTGTATATGTGGGGCACTTAGAAATTGTATATGTGGCGTCCAAGTAAAATTAAAACAGACTGTTGCCAAGTCAGAGGCCCAAAATCAGATTGGTTGAGCCAATCGTAACCTTGGATTCATGGACGCATGTTTGTTGAAATAGGACCATTGGATATATTTCACTTTTTATCTGATATTCAGGTATATGGTTCATGATACATCTGAACTGGGCCTAGTAATTTGGATATTTTGATTTGAATTACTTGTATTACAAAAATGCAATTTCTAAGTGTTTAGTATCATCCATGAGGAGGCAAGATCTCAAAGTTCTCCCTTGAAAAAACCACATGTTTGAGTTGTTTGTGGGTCTAGTGTGATGTTTATGTAAAATCCAAGCCTTGCATCAAATGTGCCTCACTTTGAAGATTGGAGACCTCAAAAATCAGGCTGATCCAAATCTCAGGCAGGCCACACCATAGCGAACAATTTAAAAATGTGTCCTCGTCTTCGAAATCAAGTGGTGTGGCTTATTTGTATTTTGGATCAGCTTGATTTTGCGCACATCCCTTCATACTGGTGGGGTGCACCTTATGAATGGGCTGGATGGTAATTCACATCACAGTGGGCCTGATGCACATCCCCTTTTTTTCAGTGGTGAGCGTTCTTCACCAATTGTTCCCTGCATGTGGCCGCACTGCCTTAGACCTAGATTGACCTGATTTTTTATTTTTAAATTTTTGGTTTCGGACAAAACATGGAGGGGTGGAAACCTGATGGGGATGATGTGAATTTTAGATGTGCACCAGTAGGCCTTGCTCAGCCACTGGTAATCCATTCCTGTTATTCTTCAGATTTTCAAATCGATTGTGATGCTGTAAATCCAACTTTGGAGACACCCTTGCTTTCGTGGGCCTCTGGTTCACATTGGCATTCCCTACCATCTCCACTGCTCATGTCAATCGTGTCTTGGGTCATCGAATATTAATTTGGTGGGCCACAATTTGGTTGGACCCAAGATTAATTGTCGCCAACAATCCTAGCCTCTTGACTGCTCTAGCCTTTTGCCATTGAAAGTGGGCTCTCATGTTTGTATCCTATCTATTCTTATTAGCCATACATTTTATTTTTGGGTTATGGTTGTGTGTGCTGTTTGTAGAAACTTCAAAAAAGACTTATTGGCTAAACACAGGTGGTAGTGGTAGGTGGATAAGCCCAGGCTCGGACCTGTTATTTTGGGTCTAGCATACATGGCTTGATCAATTTTCGGTCTGAGCTTGTAGTCCAGCGGGGCTGGACCTACCTTCATATTTACATTGTGTTATATCCTACATATATGCCATTCCAATCATTGATTAGGCAAATGATTCATTCTTTTAATTGTCTATTTCTTCGTGCATGTGTGGGAAATAGGGATTGTGTCTCAATTTTTGGGCTGGTTCTGGTTCAGCCTACAATTCATACTGGTAGGAGAAGAACCTGACTTGGTATCATTAAAAGAAGAAGAAGAAGGGAGGAAGCAAAGCCAAATTACCTTGTTACAGATCAATCTCTTCTTTGGCCAACGATCTTACCATCTCCAAATGAACCAGAGCTATATTTCTTTTCAATTTTCATTCAAAGAGTTCGTTTGTGTTTTTATGCCTTCTCGAAACCTTGAAAAATAGACAAATTATACTAGTCCTAAGTTGAGCCTTGCGGTGGGCTTCGGTCAACCTTATGTGTCTGCTGGGGCTGTACTTAATCTGACCCGGCCGCCTATTGCCACTCCCGGTAATGTGCTTTGTCTCCACAATGTTCGAAAGACGTGGCTTGAGCCATTCAGGTTCTGCTCTCTGCACTGTCTAGTGATTGTATGCGTAAAGCAATCCAAGCCATCCAAGCCCCTTCTTCTTTGACAATGATAAGATAGTAGATTGTTACGTGGAATACGTCTTCCCAAAGTGTGATCCATGGTTTTCTAACCAAGCCATCCAAGCCCCTTCTTATTTGACAATGATAAGATAGTAGAATGTTATGTGGAATGCATCTTCCCATGGTATGATCCATGGTTTTCTAATCTAGACCGTAGTTCATCTTGATCCTGTAATTATCTTCTTAACCGTCCTTTGGGGGTCATAAATCGAAAGCTTAAGATTGTACTATAGAAGAGAGATTTTTGGGGAGAAAATACCAATCAATCATCTGAATTACTCAACCATTGGGCCCACTTGCCAGAATTACTGTGCAATGATGCAGCCCGCCTATGAGTGAGAAAATTGTGATACTCTACCAGAATGTGACGGATGATACGCAGGAACTTAAAATATACTTGTTGTTTACACTCATTTTGAGAATATCATCGCAGATTTGTTATTAGATCCGTTCTCTCATTGGGTCTTCTATAAACATGCCAGGTACATTGCCTCCTAATAGATAGGATGATTGTGGTCATGTGGCATGTGACAATTCATCCCCCTAAAAGCATGCCTCACCAAGAATATCATCGTGAGATTTATGATTAGATTCATTCTCTCAGTGGATCTTTTTTATACATGCTAAGTGTGTTGCCTCATAGATGAATATGGTGATTATGATTACATGGCGTGCGACGATTCATCTCCTTAAAGGTATGCATAAGGATCTATGCTATCGTATTAGTAATAGAATGCATAACACCAAAGGAAAATCAATTGAAAATCTCTTCGAGTGTGAGTATATCTTCCATGTGGTCGGGGATTGTTTATCCATCATTGGATTAGACATCATCTAAGACCCTCAGAGTTAACTGAAGTTTTAGCTGTAAATCAACCACACAATCTCATGGAGGAATACTAAGATGAGAATGAGGTGCGCAATGCTCCTCCACTAAGAACATTGAGAGATTATCTCCAACCGGCGAGGACAAGTACGCCTTCCTGCATGAATTTCCTACTCAATGCAGGAAACATGGACTTCAAATTGGGAGTGATCCAACTACTCCCAAAGTTTCATGGACTTGATTTTGAAAGTCCATATCTATACATTAAGGAATTCAATGAAATCATAGCAACCTTGCATTTTCAAAACATCGCTGATAACATGTTAAGGCTTATATTATTTCCTTTCTCTCTAAAAGAAAAGGCCAAGTCATGACTTCATTCTCTTCGGTCGAGATCAATTAGGATGTGGGCCGAGATGACCCAGGAGTTCCCAAAAAAGTTCTTCCCAATTCACAAGACCAACACCCTGTAGATGGCAATAATGAATTTCTCCCAAAAAGAGGAAGAGACTTTCTTCCAAAGTTGGGAGAGATTTAAAGATCTCTTAAACTCTTGGTCATATCATGGATACGAAATTTGGAGGGTCATAAGCTTTTTTTTTATGATGGACTGACTTTGCCCATGCGTCAATTTGTGTAAATGATGTACAATGAAGAATTTATGAATAAAGAAGCCGATGACGCATGAGACTATTTTGTTATGCTTGCTGAAAATGCACAGTTATAGGACACCTCCTCATAAGCTACAACTTCCAGGCCCAACCAATCAAGAGAGAAGGGAGGAATTTATGTCTTAAACGAAGAAGATGATGTGAATGCTAGAGTGGCTAGCCTCATAAGAAAGGTGGAAGCCATGGAACTAAGGAAAGTAGAAATGGTCAAACCCGAGGAGACCGTTGAAGTTGTGTGTGGTATTTGTGCTAGTAACATACACGTGATACAGGATTGTCCCACAATTCTTGCATTTCATGAATTGTCACATGAGCAATCAAATGTTGTAAACAACTATCAAAGACCGTTTAACACTCCTATTTCAAACACATACAATTCCAATTGGAGGAATCATCCCAATTTCAGCTGGAATGGTCAAACGACTAGTACAAATAGGAATTCTTAAGAGGCTCTCCCTCAATTTCCAAATCAGTAAAGATCCCAAGAGGATCCGATTCTGAGACATCCAAAATCAAGAGCTCTTCAATCAAAACACTTTACAAGCATTCTAAAACCTTAGCAAGTCCATTCAAAGAATCGAGTCACATCTATCGATTAGAGAGAAATGGACTTTTACAGCTCAACTTCTTTTTAATCCGAAGTTGCAATGTGAAATAAGTGACATAAGCTCTTTGTATCAACATGTGGAATAAGCTAAATCCATCACCACCATTAGAAGTGGAAAACAAATTGACAAAACTATCCTGACAAAGGCTGAGAAGCCTAAGGACTCGGTAAAATCTAAGAAGGATGATGAAATTAGTGACGTCTCACATGAGAAAGAACCGAATACACAATAAAAGTCGGTTGCACCATTCCCACTACGGTGATTTCCCCTGGCTAACATTTAAGGGCGTGTTTGGCTGGGCGCTGGATATGGGATTAAGACATTTTACGAGGGTTATACTGTTTACATCCCATCCCCTTTTCTGTTTGGGACGGCGGGATAAAAACCATTCCACTGCACCCTCGTAAACAACACATAGATTCCGCCAATCCCGAGATATAGGTTTTCACCACTGTGTAGGGCCCACCAAGATATCAACTCCCTCCATCATTTTCACCTGCCTACATTCATCCATGAAGTTGTTTTGAGGCACCTATAAAGTAGTGAGTGGGGCACACCATGAGAAGCAGTGGAGATGCAAACCCATCCATTTGTGACCATCCAAACACCCTGTTGGATATCCCATGGGCTATCCCAAACCCATGGGATCAACAGACAAACACTGACACCACCATCATTACCTTAAAAACCATTCCATCCCACCTAATCCCATGCGATCGGTCCGGACAAACACTCCCTAAAACATCTTAAAGGTGCTTAAACATGTGAAAGTTAATGTCCCTCTTTTAGATGCCATCAAGCAAATTTCCTCATATGCTAAGCTCTTAAAAGATCTATGCACTACCAAAAGACGTTAAAATATACAAAATAAGATCTTTTTGACAGAAAGAGTGAGTGTCATCCTCAAGCAAGATATGCCACAAAAATATAAGGATCTTAGTAACCCAATCATCATTTGTATAATTGGGAATCATCGGATTGAGCATGCTCTTCATGACTTGGAGGCAAGTGTAAATCTGATACCTTACTCGGTATACGAACAACTTGAACTTGGTGAGTTGAAACCCACTAGGACCACACTACAACTTGCTGATCGTTCGATTTATGTACCAAGAGGGATGATCGAGGACATGCTAGTTCAAGTCGAAAAATTCTACTATCCAGTGGATTTTATCATTTTGGATACTTAGCCCGTCATGGATGTGAGCACTTAAATTCCCGTCATTCTTGGCCGCCCATTCCTAGCTACATCAAATGCCATTGTCAATTATAGGAATAGAGTTGTGAAATTATCTTTTGGGAACATGACATTAGAGTTGAACATTTTTTACAATATGAGCAAATAATCAGAGGATGTTGACGATACCCACAATGTTAACATGATTGATTCATTCATGGAAGATAACACTTTTAACTCTATACTCCAACACTTTGGAGACTTGCTTGGCCCATTCCTCTGATTTAGATGATGACATGATTAAAGGAATGAATGGCTTGCTTGATGCAACACCGATACTTAAAATTAACCAGTGAAGGCCATAATTTGAGTCCTTGCCCTAAACCAAAACAATGCCTATGTCATCTGGTGTTAAGGCACTGAAGCTTGACCTAAAACCTCTGCTTGCTGATCTTAAATATGCCTACTTAGTTCAAGATGAGACATACCCAGTGGTGATTTATGTCTACCTTGATGAAAAATAAGAGAGTATGTTCATTTCTACTCTCAAGGAACATAATAGAGCCCTTGGATGGACGATTGTAGACCTCAAGGAAATTGACCCTATGATTTGTATTCACCGCATCCACTTAAAAGAAAATGCGAAATCTTTCGACAACCACAAACCATTTAAATCCTAACATGAAGTGGTTAAAGCTAAGGTACTTAAGTTGTTAGATGTGGGTATCATATACTCTATATTTGACAATTAATGGGTGAGTCCAACACAGCTGGCTCTTAAGAAATTCAGAATCACCATCGTAGCCAATGCCGATAATGAACTCGTGCTAACCAGAGTTACTATTGGTTGGAGGATGTGCATTAACTACCGAAAGTTGAATACTGTCACAAGGAAAGACTACTTTATTTTACCTTTCATGTAACCACCCGATTGGAGTATTCCTTTTAAGATTATGTGTGATGTATCAGACTATTAGGGCGATGTTGGGCCATATAAAGGAGAAGAAGCCCTATGTGATTAAAATTCTAAATTGTGCTCAAGTGAACTACTCTACTATGGAGAAAGAACTCTTTATTGTAGTGTTCGCTTTGGACAAATTTAGGTCCTACTTGATCAAATTCAAGATCATCATCTGCATCGATCATACGACATTAAAATACCTTATTTTCAAGAAAGATGCCAAGCCTCGCTTGATAAAATAGATCCTCCTACTCTAGGAATTCGATATCAAAATACGTGATAAGAAAAGAGTAGAGAATATAGTAACTAACCATCTCTCTAGACTCGTCCTATCTAATTCCCTTGAGCTGACATTAATAAATGACATGTTCCCTGACAAACAATTGTTTAAGCTCTCCCAACTATCTTGGTTTGTTGATATCGTGAATTATCTTGCTAAAGGTTTCACATTGACACATTGGACTGTATAAGATAAGAATAAATTCTACGCTGAGGTACGCGAGTTTATCTGTAATGATTCGTATCTATTCTAATATTGCCCAGATCAAATTTTAAGCAGATGTGTTCCCAAAAATGAATATTAAAGTGTATTCTCCTTTTGTCACTCTTAGGCCTATGATGGTCACTTCTCTATCAAAAAGACCACGACTAAAATCTTGCAGTGTAGCTTTTATTGGCCCACTATGTTCAGAGACACTCATAAGTATTGTAAAGCTTGTAAGCATTGTAAAAAATTAAAAGGATTGTCATGATGTCACTGAACCTCATTCTAATTATTGAAGCATTCGACTGCTAGGGAATTGATTTTATGGGACCATTACCTCAATCCTTCAGAAACATTTATATTTTGCTAGCAGTAGACTGTTACCAAGTGGGTTAAGGCGATCCCATGCCGGAACAATGACCATAGCACGATCATTCGATTCTTTACATAAAACATTTTGTCCTAATTCGGAACACCTTGAGCCATCATAAGTGATGGAGGGTCACACTTTTGCAACAGTCTATTTGAGATCTTAATTAAAAAAATATGGCATTTCACACAAAGTAAGCACCCCCTATCACCCATAGACAAGTAGTCAAGATGAAATTTTCAATAGAAAAATTAAAGAAATTCTGAAAAAGATGGTTAACCCCGATTGAAAGGATTGGTCAATCCGTTTGACTGATGCTTTATGGGCTTTCCGTACATCTTCCAACACTCATATTGGAATGTCTTCCTTTAAACTCGTCTATGGGAAGGATTGTCACTAACTTGTGGAGATGGAACATAAGGCCTACTGGGCAATTAAAAATTTAAACTTCAATTTGGACAATGCTAACTGTGAGACTCGTATCCTAGCCCGTACCATTCCATAAGCTTCTGCGGTCCTCTCGGCTGATTTCTGACTACCTGTGATCTATAACCGGCGTTTGCACGTGATCCTGAGTCGTGTCCCGTATTCCAGAGTCGGCTCGACCCGAGACTTATATCCTTGCGATTGCGGCGTCGCTACGGTTCCAACATCACATCTCGCGCATTGAGGTGATACCCGGGCTAGGAGATGTGGGCCCACATTCAGTTTGAATAAAACGCCGCGTGTCGCAAAACCCATGAGAAACATGTAAAATCAATCCCATTAATGATCAAGTACATGTCAAGTACACATCACCTCACACCCGATCCCCAAGCAACCCCAAAAGTCAACAATCCCTTACACAACCCATCCCCTATCAAGTACACCCATCCCTCTCTCCTTACATCACCTCTCTCTCATTCTCTCTTCACTCCCAAGCAACCCAAGGGAGAGCCAATGTCCATGGCCTCCCAAGGGAGAGAGGAGGCTATGTGTGACCTACTTCCTATTCCTCTCATCCTAACCACTCAATTTTCATCTTTCACCATCAAAAGGAAGCCAATGAGCAAAGGAAGCTATAGGAGCTAAGAAGAAGAGATCTAAGGTGGGTGATCCATCGTTAAATTCAATTTGAGGGCCCACTTGTTGTGGGACCCACTTAATGTATGCATTGTAAAGGGAGGGCCCATAGTGGCGGGGTCCCTCCCCTTCTCACGTGTCTCTCTCTCTCTTTTCTTTGACTGCTTGATGGCTCACCTAATGTGTGGTGGAGATGCAGGGCATCCATTATGGTGAAGCCCACCTTGATGTATGTGAGAAAGCCACACCGTCCAGCAAACCTGGACAATGAGACTTACCTGAGCTATGTATTCTTCCAGCCGTCTAGCTGGGACGGTGGACACCACCATGATGTATGCCTTCGATCCACACCGTCCAGCAGATCTAGACGGTGGGCCACACCTGGATGTATGTGTGATATCCCGTCCATCCATTTTGATGTGGGACCCATTTGATGAGGTACGGATTGGCTGGTTACCTCACACCAGCTATATAGCTGATGTATTAATGTTAGTAAATATGTGGGCCTCACCTTACATGATGTATGTGTTTTTATCCACACCGTCCATCAGGGACGGTGGGACTCCACCATGATGAGCGTCTGCATCCAGGCCGTCCAGGGCCTGGACGCTAGACCAATATATCATATAATATATTATATGTTTTGTATATATAATATAATATAAATATATTAATATAGTTTATAGTGGGCCCCACGTGAGGACCCACGTGCTTTGGGAATGGATTGGCTGGGTACCTCATACCAGATATATAGTTGGTGTATTGACACCACCAAGCTACGTGGGTCCCACTGCTGATGACATCATCGGGTTGTTTGGATCCCACCGTAATGTATGTTTTGTATCACATTGTCCACTTCTGGACGGTGTTGGATGGGTCACACCTGACGTAGGGGTTCAACCACACCGTCCAGATGGCTGGATAGTCGGCCCTTCATGATGTGTATTTTACATCCAAATCGTTTACCCATTTGGCAAGCTCGTTCTACGGTGGGCCACATATGTGGACCCCACCCTGATGTATATGGTTCATCCACCGTCCGTCCATTGAGTAAGATGGCAAGTTCCAGTAACCTCAGCTGCCCATTGACGTCAACAAGTTCCATGGGACCCACCATATATGTATGTGTTTCATTTGCACCATCCATCTGAATAGTTCTATGTACTGCCCCATCATGATGCAGTGTTGGGTCTGCACCATCTATGCAGTGGCCCACCTTGATGATTGAGTCTACCACGTTGTCCATCCATTTTTTTAGGATGAAGCCCACCTGTGTGTGTTGTGGGGTGCACCATGATGAATGTGTTTCAACCACGCTGTCCATTTGTTTTGTTAAACCTTGGGCTGCCCCATTAGCCCACTTGATATATATATGAGGCCTACCTATTATATGAGGTCCGCTTTGATGTATTTTATAGCCCATCTGTGAGGCCCACCTAAATGTAATTGCAGCCCATTGTGATGCATATGAGGCCCATTGGTGCGGCCCATTAATGCGGCCCACTTGTCGTATTTGAGGTCTATTAGTGCGGCCCATTAATGCGGCCCACTTGTCATATTTGAGGCCCATTGGCGCGGCCTATTAATGCGGCCCACTTGTTTGTATATAAGGCCCATTGGTGCGGCCCATTGATGCAGCCCACTCGACGTGTATGAGGCCCATGTGCAGGGCCCACCTGTTATGTATTCATGACCCTTTTTGGCGTGGTCCATTGAGTTGTATTCGTGGCCTTTGATGATGTATATTAGGCCCGTGTATGCGGCCCATCATGATGTATGTATTGTATATTTATGATGTCCATCCGTGCGGCCCACTGTGCTGTATGTATTGTATATCTATGTCACCCATTCGTGCAACCCACAATGATGTATTTGTGGCCCAAATGATGGAGCCCAATGTGGTATATTTGTGACCCATTGATGAGGCCCAAAGTGATGTATTCATGGCCCATGTGTGAGGCCCATTGTGAAGTATATCAGGCCCTTGTGTGAGGTCATGGGCCCACTGTATGCTTGGCTCTATGTGGGCCACTTCTTGGGAGCAATGTTTGTTAAATGTCCACATTGATGGGCGATGATGGTTACATGTCCACATTGTGACCTTCCCTTAGGCCATTTGTTAGGGCAATTGTCGATTCCGAATCCGATTATCAAGGTCGATTCCGTTTGTCGAGGCCAATTGCTGAGGCCGATTCTGATTCCAATTGTTGAGGCCGATTTCGATTTTGATTGTTAAGGTCGATTATCGAGGCTGATTCCGATTATTGATTCCGATTCTGATTGTAGAGGTCAATTATTAAGGCCGATTTCGATTCCAATTGTCGAGGCCGATTATTGAGGCCGATTCCGATTGTCGAAGCCAATTGTTGAGGTTGATTCCGATTCCAATTGTCGAGGCTGATTGTTGAGGCCGATTTCGATTCCGATTGTCGAGATCGATTATCGAGGCCGATTCCGATTATCGATTCCGATTTCGATTGTCGAGGCCCAATAAGATGCATATGCAGCCCGTATTTGAGGCCCATTATGATATGTATTCAGCCTGTGTTTAAGGCCCAATATGATGTATATGAGGCCTACGTGATGAGGCCCATTGTGATGCATTTGAGGGCTAACCTGTAAGTGCTATGATTTCATATCCCTTTGGTTGTCAAATTTTGTGGTGACAAAACCTATATATATATATATATATATATATATATATATATATATATATATATATATATATATATATATATATATATATATATATATATATGTCTTGTACATCTTGTGTTTCATGTTTGAGACTATTCATTGCTTCAAGTCATCGTATTTCAAGACAAGAACTTAAATGAAGAAAGTTACAAGTCTAGTCATGGATGAAGTATACAAGAATAGAAGTCTTCAAGTATGCATGTTCAAGATTCTAATAAGTACAATAATAGAAGAAGACTTTATCAAGTCAAGAAATGTTCAAGCTCGAGAAGGCCTACAACAAGATTCGTAAATTCTCAAGCTTCTCTTAAGGGTCATCTGAGAGTACAGACTATCAATGTTCATCTCACTTTCAAGGTTTGTTTGACCTTAGATTGACCTTAGGTTGGGCTTTATTTTAGGTCATTCTAGATACATATTTTATATATTTTAAATTTGCTAATTCGGACTGTTTTAAGACCAGTCCTAGCTCTACTACGACCAGTCTTAAGTTTTTCAGGACCAGTCCTAGGTTGTTGAAGATTTTAAAATTTTTCTGGTTATCCTACGACCAGTCTTGGACATCCTATGACCAGTCCTGTGAGCTATACGACTCGTCCTTCGACCGGTCTTAACCCTACGACTTGAACTCCAGTAACTAATTTGGGGGTCTTACGACCAGTCGTAGGTGGCCCACAACCGGTCGTAGGCTACCCAGGACCAGTCGTATAACATCTAATCCGTATCCCGCGGAAATCTTTGAAAATATGCTAAAGCTATGACCAGTCCTAAGGATCCTAAGACCAGTCGTAGATGGGATTTTTCAGGCTATAAATTGAGCACGAATTTCAGAGTTTTTCAATTCAATTCAAGCAATTTTAAGGCCATTCTCTGAGATAAGTTCGTGTTTATTTTTAAGCTACTTTGTGCTCATTTAATATTCCTTTTACTAGCTTGTTTTGTATTTGATTTTGATCTACATTCCAATCTTATTAGAAAAGAGGAATTTTTGATATTCAGTCCTCTTGGATTCAAAATTAAATAGAACTAGCCCTTTTGATTTAAAATCAATTAGACTTAAAACCATTCTTAAAGTGAGTATTGGACTTTGAACGTTGAATCAAACTTCTACTCCGATTGGTTCTACCGGGCTACTTTAAAAGGAGATTCAGGTATTTTACATTTGTGTAATTTACATTCTTTGGTTTTATTTGAGATTTGCCAGAAAAATCTCATTGTTTTAGTTATCTAAGGAAAGCCAGAAAACTCAGATTGTGTAAAGCCCGAGGTAAAAAGACACAATTGTGAAGGTTTTAGGTGAACCTGTGAAACCTATTTTGATAGTGTATGCTAATATCCCTTGTGTGAGGATATTAGGAGTGGAGTAGCATTCTATGTGGCTGTTGAATAATAGTTAGTGTACATACAGGCGAACCACTATATATCTTTGTGTTGTGGATGTGCTTTATTCTTTCATTCCTTTATTCATTCAGTTTTGTGGATTGTATTTGTGGATGAATGTTGTAATCATTTTATTTCAAGCAAGTGTGGGGAATGTTGTAATAACTTAGGATTTATTTCTGTAAGTTATTTTGGTTTCCTTGCTTTTTATTCCTCATTGGTTTGAGATACAAAGGACGTTCTAGAAATAAGGTTGTCCTACCTTAAACCTTTGGTTTTTGGTGTAAGGTTGTCCTTAGAACTGATATAGTATCATTATCTTAATTCTAGTTTATTGATATTGCTTTTAATTCAGTATTTTGCTTTATTTCTTTTATTATTCCACTGTTATAAGTTTTATTTAGCATAGCCCTATTCACCTCCCCTCTAGGGCATATAGCTAGGCCTTTTCATAATCGATGGAGCCTATTGTGATGTATGTTAAGCTTATGTGAAAGGCCCATCGTGATGTGTATTAAGCTCTTGAGTGAGGCCCATGGTGTTGTATATTTGGCCCTTATGTGAGGTCATGGGTCCACTGTATGTTAGGCTCTATATGGGTCATTCCTTGGGGGCAATGTTGGTTAAATGTCCACATTGTCAAGGTCGATTGTCGATGCCGGTTATTGATACCGATTATGAGTATGTGACAGCATAACATTATGATACATGCCCATACGCATCATTTGCATGTTTGTTATGAGATATGATTAACCATTGCATTTATCATAGTACCGGTTATTAGACTCCCTGATAGGCGGAGATTGTCTCACATGAGCACACGGTATGCACAGGATTGATGTATGACTGGATTGTATGACTCATGCATCTTGCATTATGTGTTGTGATTACTGTACACCCTAGCGATATCAAGGCCGTAGCCTCCACAGGCATATCATGGATGGCCAGATAGGATATCAAAAATCTATTCTACATGGGGTACTATAGATATTCCTGGGTCAAAGTTTTAGAACCCTCTTGGTTCCAGAGGTTGCTTCAATATCTAAACCGAGTAGATGCTTGAGAGCATAAGGGTCGTATACCATTAGGTCACGTCTCTCACTGTTTCATGGTTGGTTGGAAGGCGGTACGACCTTACTTGCCCGAGAGGAGGGGCAATGCTAGGTTGAGTCAGACCAGCTTGAGAAATGGGTCCACTATCGACGAGCCGAGCCCGATATTGGCAGGCGGATATTGAAGTCTCTTCCACTCACCTTATTGCATGTGATGGGGCGGCAATCTGGTTTGGAGTGTAATAGACCCCGGTGATTTCTCAAAGAGGAACCGTACTGATATGTGGACTTATTGAGTAGGAGTTGCATACTCATGCATTCATTTCATTCACTATCCACTCGGGCTAGTGGTGCGCAACTAATTGTTGTGTACCTTCGCATGATCAAGATTTCAGTTGAGCACGCGACTAACCTAAGATCAGGAGTCCACCACGTTAAGTCTGACTATCCAAATTTAGGTATGAGACTGGTTTGGATAGAAGTCCTTTGTGATAAATCCTATAGCTTATGGTACTACGTACTATCATCCTGACTTCACACTCCAGCTTGGTCATTCTATTCACATCGCATATTGCATTACATCATCGGCATTTGATATTGGCTAATTATGTTTTTACATCGCATAGCCTTGATATGGCTGTCAGCATTCATGCCTTGCATCGCATAGCTTTGGTACGACTGATAGCACTCATAGACTTATCAGTATATTTCTGCTTACTCTGATATCGTATGATTCATGATCTTGTAAGTATTTTTGCTTATTTTCGACATTGTATGATTATGACATTATATTGAATACTTGACACTTATCTTGTGCACACACTTTCACCACCCTCTAAGCTTTCTATAAGCTTATGCATGATAGATGCGTGTAGGTGCCTTCAGGTTGTAGCAGCGTTGAGCTTGGAGCGTGCAGCAGACTTTTGGAGCTTTGATTTTTGACAAATGTATTTTTCTTTCATCACTGTATTCAAATGTTTATATTAGTGGATATGTGATGATGATGTTGCCTTTGTGATTTGAGTAAACTTTTGGTTATGTTTGTTATGAAATAAATGTAGTTAAAAATTCTCCTTGTAGGATCCTAGGATCGGAATTCTGGCATATGGACGTTGGAAGCCGAAAATAGAGTACTACGGAGGCTTTCGGCACTGGATTCAAAAATTAAAAATTTTATGAGCCCGATTTCTAAGTTTGGGGCATGACACTAGCTTGCTGCGCAAACTTCAATTACATGAACTCGAAGAAATATGGAATGATGCTTATGAGAATTCATAATTTTACAAGGATATGATGAAAGTGCTCTATGACCAGAACATTCTTTGAAAATCATTCATGTCAGGTCAAAAGGTCTTTTTGTATAATTCTCGTTTACATATTTTTTCGGGTAAGCTTCTCTCTCATTGGACTAACCCCTTCATCGTTAAATTTGTTTATCATCATAGGACTGTTGAGATTGAGAATCAGATGAATGACAATATTTTTAAAGTAAATGGTCACCGTCTCAAGCCATTTGTTGAGAAATTTGATTAAGAGTATATGTCCATCCCTCTAACTGATCTTATGTATCAGGAGTGACTTTCTAGTTTGATGGAGGTATAGTTATGTTTATTTCTTTCTTAGGACTTAAGACTAGGATAGTTTCCTTTTTTAGTTTCGTGCTAACCACTTTATCTATTAAAGACTTCATATTATTTCAATGACCTTCTTTAGGTAATATCCTTCTTACTCACTCCACTTTATTTTCGTTGTCTCATGTTAAGTTAATTGCTTACATTTTATACATTAAAGACAATGTAAATTTCAGGTTGGGGTGATATTAGATAGATCTAATTAGTATTTTTCTAGTTTTTGAGCAATTTTTTCAAAATTTTTGAAAACTTTTCATTTCAACACCCCTTTAGAATGTGAATTTTCGGTATAATTTAGATGCATATTGAGTTTATGAAGATATGAAATAAAAAGGTAGAAATCTAGAATTTAGTGAGTTAGTAGACTTGTGTTTAAGTTCTCCTAATTAATTCATTAATAGAAAATCTTAAATCATCAATTGAATCTAGCCCACAATCCATATCTAACTCATGATATGTGAAATTTTGTTTACTTCTTAGTGTTAGTATGTTGATTACTTAAAAGTGATCAGGAACAAAGTCTGGAAATCATTATCTATGTAAAATTGTTATAATAATAAACCAAACCAGCTAGAAAATATTGAGATTGAATTTGGCTACTTACTATGTAACGCCTCGAACTTTTTGATACTCGTGCATCCAAAGTTCTCGACCGTTACCATACGATTCAACGTAACATATACGTGTGTACGATACCAATCCAACTATTCTAGCCTTACATCCTTACCTTGATACTAACCTAACCGTTGGGAATGATCTCCATTCATAGATCAAGCCATTTGATCGTTAAATTTCAAGATAAGATCATCCATCACGTGATTTGACGAAAGTACTTTCCCCTGAATAAAATGATGAATAAACTCCCTATTCATAATGATTTAGATATACATTTTTTTGTAAGAATTGCTTAGAAATATGCTTATAACTATGTAGAGCCATTAGATTTCACAAAACTCATAGTTCGGAAATAATTATGAAAATGCCATTAACCTTGACCACAGAATTCTAGATTACATGGTTCCCACAATCCGATTGATGCGAAATTTTATTCCATACCTAAAATTCTAAATTAACTGTATACGTCAAATTTCAACCCTTAAATCATTGTAAAAATAATCCAATGGATAAATCTACCATTAACCATTGAGTTTGGGGCCCACCTGATCTTTGGATGTGCTCCCATTTTTGGACTCAACCACTTACATCAGATGGAGAAACGGATGGACGGAATAGATCCTCTAAAACAACATTGTTGGCCCTACAGATGATCGCGAGTGTGCAAATGCATGTGCACCAGCCGCGCACCTAACAGGAGATCGGGTCAAACCAAGAATTTTTTTTAAAAAGGAAGAGTTTCTCCCGTGTTCGCAGAAGAAATGGACGATCGTCCGCAGGGATGATGGTGGGCCACCATCTTCGTCCTTAGGGCTTATCTGAGTTGTCCAGCGTGTCGGGGTGATGAATTCGACCAACTCCACGTGGACCATGTGCACCCATGCACACACGCATGGCCACAGTAACAAGTGCAAGAGATCAACGTATTGAGACCTGCCGCACCAAATTGGGACTGTGATTTAAGTGGGACCCACCATCATGATATGATGGTCGAATCTGAACCATCCATAGGACGTATCCTCCATCCAAGACCCAGAGATCCCGTGATTCCCATCAAAAGGAGGACGGAAACCGAGCTGTTGTCCGATCGGGCGGGACACCGCACGAGGTCGAACGAAGAAGGTGATCAGATCTAGGATCTACCATGCCCTCACGCAAGTAACTCTTGCTAATTTGGAGCGTTCAAAATCGGGAATAAGGGCCCCGATGCCACCCGAGGAGACCGGAAGAGAGAAGGAAAAAATAGAGAATCGGGTTCTCGCCGTTTCTTTCCCGGATTTCATGTTCACAATCCCTTCGGATATTGCAATCACAAAGAGTTACGGGATCAAATCGTAATGCGGTGGGCCAAAGATTAACAGGAGAAGATTTCAGACAGATCGAACAATAGGTTCGGTTCAAGAAGAATTGGGAATAAACCTGTCCTTAAAACAGAGCATGACGGTCCAATCAAGCATCGAATGATAAGGGCCAAGGATATGTTGGAAAATTGGTTGAATTAAATAGAATATTAAAATCGAAAACCAAAAAAGAAAAAATAAATTTTAAGAAAGAAAAACTTATTGAATTGAGTCGAGGCGTGACTGAGTCACTCGGCTTGAAATCGAATTTGCTCCCCTTGAACAGCGTCCCAAATGCAACAGGTTTCTAGAGCAATCGACCTCCAGGATACAACGACTATGACCTGGTCCCAGCGGTGCACTCATTGTATATGGGCTCGAACCACTTGCAGTTTAATCCGTAAGTGCTGAGTTGACTCAGCGATTAACTCAGTAATAATGTTAAAAATTGTATCAGAGAGAGTATTTTTGTGTATTTTGAAACTGGAATCGAAAGTCTTTATATAGACTCTGAGGTGGTGCATAAGCACCCTTCTACAAAAGGTTAGGTCCGTTGGGTTAAAACCCAACAGGGGCGACCAACCGGAAGGGATGCATCTCTCTGGTTTAAAATGAAAAAGCACAAGTGCGAGTACACTCTAGCACATAAAGTCGTGCGAGTACCCATACACACACACCCACGGGAGTACACTTACACCGCACCTGCACCCGCACCCGTGCCTTCGCCCAGCCCAGCCCGTCCCGTCCCGTCGCGTCGCGTCACGCACGTGCAGGCGCACACGGACAGGGACACGGACTCAGCTCGGCTCGGCACGGCACAACTCAGCTCGGCTCGGCGCGTGCACGCGCGTGTGGTCAATGGCATAGATTAGAGCTATTGGCATAACCCCCCCACAGGACCAAATTCACATGCCCTCTGAAAGGGGCTCAAGCCGTAGACAAAAATACTATCTTATATACAAGTTAGTGTACTTTATCAAATCCGATGTGGGATAAAACCCACAACTCAAAAGTACTTCAACTTTTCAAATGTGGAAGGAAAACATCAAAAATTTGAAAATTCAAATTTTAATAATATTTTAAAATAAAATATAATAATCC
Source organism: Magnolia kwangsiensis (assembly GCA_037074715.1). Taxonomy (NCBI): domain Eukaryota; kingdom Viridiplantae; phylum Streptophyta; class Magnoliopsida; order Magnoliales; family Magnoliaceae; genus Magnolia; species Magnolia kwangsiensis. The sequence goes on along the minus strand of CM073571.1, from coordinate 50,578,075 downwards.
CCCACATGTTTTAAAATAAAACTCTTTCGGATTAAAACGTAATAGTTGTGCAAGGGTGCCGGTGTCACCATAGACTTGAACCGACATTAGAGTAAGCAAGACAGGTCTACAGGAATCAGGTGACACCATAGTCTTGAACCTAAATCCTTTTAATGTAGGTCACAAGTACATGCTACTCACACAACTCTTCCTCTGCAAGTGATTCTACAGTTCGGTGCGTTTCGGCCATACACCATTACCTGGATTTCATGAGTGCTTTAGAGAATTCGCCTAGATTCTCATAGGAAGCGGCCTCCACCTCCACACCCATATAGGTGAATTTCATTAAGTGTATGCAGTAATTGTATACAGCACCAAATATATGGTTATGGATTCATTAAGAGTTCTAAAAACTCATCCTTCTGCGTTGCTGCTCGCATTGTACACCATAGAAGGGGCTCAAACAACTCAGTTCAATCATCTACCTCGTGTCTTGTTGTTTATTCATTGAACCTATCTCATGGGATCTCCACTTATATAGGTTGGGTTAACGACATTGGCAGCTCATATATTAGGCTCACCCCCATTCCCTTCGATATATCATTGACTAACTTTTTAGATAGTCTTTTGGTCAGAGGATCTGCTAGATTCTTTTCTGACCTCACAAAGTCAATAGATATGAATCCATTAGGCAACATGTGTTTCACTATGTTGTGTCTAAGTCTAATATGTCTGTTTTTTTCATTATATGTTTTACTTTTTGCTTTCGCTATGGCTGCTTGATAGTCACAATGAATAGACACGGCTGATACAGGCTTTGCCCACAATGGTATATCAACTAAGAGATTTCTTAGCCACTCGGCTTCTGATCCAGCCTTTTCTAAGGCAATAAACTTGTATTCCATAGTTGACCGAGCGATACATGTCTGCTTGGTAGACCTCCAAGAGACTGCTCCTCCACCCAAAGTGAAGACATATCTACTAGTGGATTTTGTCTCATCTGAATCACTAATCCAGTTAGCATCACTATATCCTTCTAATACAGCATGATAACCATTATAATGTAAACCATAGGCCATACTGCCTTTTACGTATCACAAAATCCTAGACAAGGCATTCCAATGCTCTTTTCCAGGGTTATGTGTATATCTACTTAGCCTTCTTACTGCAAAAGCTATGTCAGGTCTAGTGCAGTTTGTTAGATACATGATGCTACTAATTATTCTGGAATATTCCAGTTGAGACACACTATTTTCTATATTCTTCATGAGAGTCACACTATAATCATAAGGAGTACTGACAGGTAAACAGTCAAAATGGTTAAACTTTCTCAATATCTTCTCAATATAATGAGATTGTGATAATATAATAATATCATTTTTCCTGGTTACTTCATTACCCAAGATCACACTAGCCTCTCCTAAGTCTTTCATGTCAAACTTAGATGACAAGAATTTCTTAATTGCATTAACTAATTTAATATTAGTTCTAAAAATAAGCATGTCATCAACATAAAGGCATATAATAACATAATTATTTTTAAAATTTTTACTATATACACATCTATTTAATAATTTATATGATAACCATTTGATTTTAAAACACCATCAAATTTTTCATGCCATTATTTAGGAGCCTGTTTTAAACCATATAGTAATTTAATTAGTCTACATACTTTATTTTCTTTACCTGATATTTTATAACCCTCATGTTGCTCCAAATATATTTCTTCTTCTAAGTCTCCATTTAGAAAAGTCGTCTTAACATCCATCTGGTGTACCACTAGTTTATATATGGAGGCTATCGCTATTAAGACTTTGTAACACCCTGAAAATCGGGGGTCGTGTATAAACTCAACTCCCGAGTTCCAGACCATCACTTATGCAACAAAAATGATTATGATTCAATGTTGTCTGATTTAAAGCATTCATATGAGTAAAAGTATACCAAAACTGCAATTCATACTTCAGATCCAGTGATAAAAGCAAGCGGAAGACTAAACAATATATATATCACTGTATGAAAAAACAAAGTAAATCTCATCTGTCTCCAAAGTATGACTACATCTCTGAGTCTCATATACATATACATGAACAAAAATGTAATGTTCAAAATAGTCCCACTGAAGTCCCATTGATCCAGGTCGCCTACGGGAAGCCATCGTGATACTGCATGTACGAGAACTCGTCCTGATCCTCGTCGATGTCTGGCTCCACCTCCTGGATCTCAGCCTCACCTGCATCTATAACAGGGTCTGGTGGGTGTTGCAAACACCATCCCGTAACGTGGGAGTGAGTGATCAACTCAGTGGAATCATAGAGCAAAGATTAACATGTTCACAATTCAATCATGCGAAAATAGTAAAGCAGTAAATCAGACAATCCTAATACTGTTGTTAATGCAAGATGACATGACGTGATGTATGCCCTCACCGACGATCTCCCTCATACGGCAACATCTTACGACCGCGGCATGCCACACTCCCTAGAGTGCTCCACATCTTCCAGGCACATGCAATGCTATGGTGATATGATTTCCAAGTTGTTATTAGTCCATTCAAACAGCAGGATTGGGAAACTAAGGTACTTCCCTTGTATCAATCCCAACACAGATCCTGTCTAGGGTCGTCACTCCTAGTAATCTCATAAGATGTATATTTCGTAGGTCACTGCAAGGGCTGCCAGGGTTGTTGCTCGCACTCGTTACACTGCTCCCCCATCACCTTATCAATACAGGCATACCGTACTCTACTGCAACGGAAGGGTCGTCGCCTCCCGTGGACTCAGAATACGCTCGCGGTCACTACAAAGGACTCGTCGCCTGATCAGTGTAGGCCGACAACTAGAATATAGTGTCCCATACCACCATAATCTGCTCACGAGTCTAGGTGCTCACTGGTCACTACAGGAAGATTTGTGGCCCCAGCGTAGGCCGACAGCTCGACCACGGTGTCCCATACCACCATGCCCGGCTCATGAGTCGTTGTGGATCAAGGTACCATGGTTAACAGGGTTTATAATGGTAAGTTCAGTACCCTAGGTTCAAGCAGTTATGACTCATACAAGGTGAACATACATCGGCCAGTCGGGTTGCTTGACGGGCTCGACTAGCGCGATCGCATCTCAAGTCGAACGACATGAAGTGCGTAAAATACTTCGCGTGGCCTAACCACTGCCGCCAACCCCAAACACGAATCGCGTTCCTCGACGCGTCGTTCGTGGCTATGACCAGTCAGCCACGAATTCACTCGGTTATCGACTGCCTGGACTAATTCTAGTCCCAAACATTTATGGAATCACATCAGCAATTTATGTAAGAGTGTTGGACTTGAAACACAATCATGTGAGCATGTTAACACATGTTATAACATTCAACTTAAGCAAATCTTCAACACATACATTCCATGCATTGTAATGAAATCGTGCATAAAGTCAACATGTAGGAAACCATTTAGGTCAGCATATTAATTGAGAAATCAATCTCAAACTATCTCATAACATCATTTAATTCAATACATACTAATACAAACATTTATACAAACACATACACTACACACTTAAGTTTACATATAGTATGTCGACCCAAAGTGCGCAATTAGGCGGATCTCTTCGCCAAACTAATTATGCACGCATTCCTAAATTTCTAATGCGACAACAAACCATGTCAATCATGTCAGCAAAATATGAATGTAGACCGTACTTCCTACAAATGACTAAAATGCCCTAAATCTCATATTCTTCGTTAATTTACGAAACAGGAAACGGAGAGCATGTTGTACATGTCAAACGGCGATGCCGTCGATAATCTACTATTAAACGACATTGAAAGCGTTGTAAACCGTCAATCAAAGCGTCTAAAATCCTCACCTTAGGTCTTACGGATGCGTGATTTTGAACGGAGCATGTATACTTCGTCTACGGTAGTAGGAGAACCTATTTTACAAGTTACGTTAGCTAACACGCTATGAATCTAAGTAAACCCTAAATCAGCAAGTTCTAGGATTGTTTTATACCTGAAAGAACGGAGAAATCACCAGCCAGATGATTGGGAAGAGTTGCTGAAGCACTAGTAGTCGGTGGCTCGGAGACGGGAAAAATCCCTTCCACACTCTCTCTCAAACTCTCTCTCCTTTTCTCTCTCCCAAAGTTAGGGTTTGCAATTTTCGGATGGGAGAGAGGAATGAGGGTTTCAACCCCTTTTATAAGCTTAAAAGTGCCGGAAACAGGCTCCGGAACGAAGTTTACTTAGTGCCTATCCATTTCGGGGCTGTTTCGGTCCAAAAGTTACTTTCTGGTGGTCCCCTGGTCGATTGCGATCGGACTTAAGCTCATGCGTACCAGATATAGTACGTATTAAGTTTTCAGTCTGGCAGGGTTCGCAGATCGCACGTGGCGGACCAGTTTCAGTTCAGCGGTCACCGCACGTAGATCAGGGCTGAAAGTCTCATGATATGAAATAAAAATTTTTCCTGATCCGAGGGTGTAATCTGGATGAATTCTGACGGTCAGAACGCTTAATACTGACGCGTCAAGTCGTGTGCCAGATTTGAATTTAAAATTCCAATTCTGTCCCTATTAGCACTCTCTTTAGTCCGGGCTCAATGAAATAGTCTGTGATTATCGGTTTGACTTAATTTTTGAAATGATTGTCAAGTCCAGCTGGGCAGTTCTAACGGTCTAAGATAGAAAGTATCGGACTTTCGACGCGCGGTCTAAACCCAATACAAGAATTCAAAATGGTCCAGAGAACAAACCCGCTTAGAGTTTGATCCGAGGTTATAGAGTATTATAGAGTCATTTGTTCTACTCAATTTGGGTCTTGTAGAATGTATTTAAAGTAATCAGGGACTATTTCCCAGCTACTCTAGCGTTGCGCTAGCTAACTTACGCTTAATTTCCATGGAAATTAATTCTACGCGATTTCGTGTCGAGTTGGTGCTCGGGCCCAAGTATGGATTTTTCACGGGCGTTACAGACTTTAATAGTTGTAATCTTAGTTATAGGGGAATATGTATTAAAGAAATTTATTCATTCCTTTTCTTTAAAGTCTTTCGCTACCAACCTAGCCTTAAACTTATCAATAGTTCCATCTGATTTTAGTTTCTTTCTAAACACCCATTTACTGCCTATTGGTTTATTACCATGTGGTAGGTCTACAAGTTTTCAAGTATTATTAGATATAATAAATTCTAACTCTTTATTGCTTCCTTTCAAAAAGTTACATCTAGAGAGTTAATAGTTTCTATATAAGTTGTAAGATCATCTTCTATTAAGAAGGTGAAAAAACCATCTCCTAGGCTAGTTTCTCTTCTAGCCCTAATACTTTTTCATGATTGTATCTCTTCTACTATTTTCTCGTAAGTATTTTTACTAGTAGATGCAATATCTGATTCATTAATTTCTTCTATTCCTATAGATTTAGATTTCATAGGGAATACGTTCTCAAAGAACTCTGCATCCCTAGCTTATATAATTGTATTAGGATCTAGAATATTATCCTTAGTTTTTAAAACTAGAAACCTATAAGCCGCACTGTTTTGTGCATACCCTATAAATATACAGTCGGTCGTTTTAGGACCTAACTTTCTTTTCTTAATTTCAGATAATTCTACTTTAGCAAGACACCCCCCACACTTTAATATATTTATAACTAGGAAGATGATTCTTCTAAAGTTCATAAGGTTTTTGTTTAGAAATTTTAGATGGAATCCTATTTAGGATATAACAAGCAGACAGAATTGCTTCTCCCCACATATTTGAGGGTAAGCTTGAACTATTTAACATGGCATTCATCATCTCTTTTAGAGCTCTATTCTTACGTTCTGCTATTCCATTTTATTCTGGTGTATAAGGAGCTGTAGTTTCATGAACTATTCCATTCTGTTCACATAATTCTCTAAATTGAAAAGATTCATATTCACATCCTCTATCTGTTCTAAGTCTTTTAATTTTTATATTTAATTAATTTTTAACTTCAATTTTATATTTAGAAAAAGCATCTAAAGCTTCATCTTTGTTCCTTAATAGATATACTCTAGTGAACCTAGGGTAGTCATCTACAAACGTTATATAATATCTTTTTTCACCTCTAGACATGTGATTTATAAAATTTCCTAAGTCACTGTGTATCAACTCTAATAGAACAGATGATCTTTCTATTTGTTTAAAGGATTTTCTAATGAATTTTAATTTTACACATGTTTCATATTTTTTAAACTCTTCATTAGATATATTAGGTAATAAACCTAATCTTTTCATTTTCTTTAAAGATTTACATGACCTAATCTACTATGCCATAGATAAAAAGGTTCAACGATATAAACAGAACTAGATGTTTTCTTATTATCATTGGTTACATTTACAATGAATAAACAATCGCTACAGTACCCCTTACCAACAAAGGTTCCATTTTTAGTCATTACAAGCTTATCTGAATCAAATACTAACTTGACACCAACCTTATTGAGGAACGAACTAGAGACCAAGTTTCTTCTAATGTCAGGCACATGTAGGACTTCATTCAACATAAGAGTCTTTCCAGAAGTGAGTTTCAGAAGTACTTTCCCTTTCCCTACAACTGGAGACATTCTAGCATTTTCCATGAACACCTATTCATCATCTCCTGATACTTGGTAGGAGGTAAACATGCTACGATCCTTGCACATGTGCCTAGTTGCACCAGTGTCTGGTACCCACTCCAAGTTGTTTATAAGGAAGATTTCTGACATCACAACTACTACTATGTCAGACTCATTGCCTGTTTCTATAAGATTAGTCTGCAGCTTATCTTTATTTTTCTTAAGCCTACAGGTTTTGACATGATGCCCAGGCTTTCCACAGTTGTAGCAGTTTCCCTTTTTCTTGAATTGATTGTTTGCGTTCTTCTTTTTGAGCCTGCATTCATTTGCATAATGTTTAAGTTTGTCACAGTTATGAAAGTTACCCTTTTTCTTATTATTTGTCCAACTTGATTCCACAAGATTCGCTTTTGAATCTATCTCATTTTTATTTTCTTTTTGGTCTCTGATTCTATTGACCTCCTCTATTCGTATGTGTACGATAGTGGTTTCCAAAGAAACACCGTTCTTCTTATGTTTCATTCTATTTTTATATTCTTTTTAGGAGGGCGGTAACTTTTCTATTAGCGCTCCTGACAGAAATATTTCATTTAACTTAATTCCTTCTGTCAATAGTTCGTGAACTAGACTTTGAAAATCGTGAATTTGATTGTGACAGATTTATCGTTTGTCATTTCATAGTGAAGGAAATTAGCAATTGCATGTTTCTTAGCTCCTGCATCTTCCAATATGTATTTCTTTTCTAAAGCAGTCTATATATCTTTAGCAGACGCGTAAGAAATATACACATCATATAGTTCGTTGGATAAAGAGTTTAGAATATAAATTTTAAAATTATTTTCATCTATTACTTTATTTTGATTTGCTGGATATATAATAAATGATTCAAATAAAATGTATGAAACTTTCAGGGTGGTCAGAGTGAACATCAATTTTTGTTTGCACCGTTTAAAGGATTGTCCAGCGAACGGTTCGATTTTAGCTAACTCAGTAGAAGCATTTACTGTTACTGTAGCCATAGTCCATGTAATTCAACAATTTTGATTTCAAGATTGTTGGAAAATTGGTTGAATTAAATAGACTATTAAAATCAGAAACTAAAAAAGAAAAAATAAATTTTGAGAAAGAAAAACTTATTGAATTGAGTCGAGGCGTGACTGGGTCACTCGGCTTGAAATCGAATTTGCTCCTCTTGGACAACGTCCCAAATGCAACAGGTTTCCAGAGCAATCGACCTCCAGGATACAACGACTATGACCCGGTCCCAGTGGTGCACTCACTGTACATGGTCTCGAACCACTTGCAGTTTAATCCGTAAGTGCTGAGTTGACTCAGCGATTAACTCAGTAATAATGTTAAAAACCATATCAGAGAGAGTTTTATGAGAGAGAGTATTTTCGTATATTTTGAAACTGGAATCGGAAGTCTTTATATAGACTTAGAGGTGGTGCATAAGCACCCTTTTACAAAAGGTCAAGTCCGTTGGGTTTAAACCCAACAGGGGCGACCAACCGGAAGAAATGCATCTATCTGGTTTAAAACGAAAAGGTGCAAGTGCGAGTACACTCTTGCACATAAAGTCCTGTGAGTACCCATACACACACACCCACGTGAGTACACTTACACCGCACCCGTATCCTCACCCGCGCTCGCGCCCAGCCCATCCCGTCCCGTCGCGTCGCGTCGCGCACGTGCACACGGACACGGACATAGACTTGGCTCGGCTCAGCACGACATGGCTCAGCTCAGCTTGGCTGGGCGCGCTCGCGTGCGCGTGTGGTCAATGACATAAATTAGAGCTATTGGCATAGCCCCCCCACAGGACCAAATTCACATGCCCCCTGAAAGGGGTTCAAGCTCTAGGCAAAAATATTATCTTATATACAAGATAGTTTACTTTATCAAATCTGATGTGGGACAAAACCCACAACTCAAAAGTACTTCAACTTTTCAAAGGTGGAGGAAAAACATCAAAAATTTTAAATTTTAAATTTTAATAATATTTTAAAATAAAATATAATAGGATAGACGGTCAGGGATGATCTGGGATGACCTCCTAGTAGCCCTCCTTCAGAGAAAACTTCCCAACGAATGGATCAGATAAAATCATAACATCTGGGTTGTAAATTCAGACCCACGGGCAGGTAACAACGAATCACTGTGCGTAAACGGCAGGAGAAGACTCGATCCGATCTAGAGAGTTGAGAGTGCCTGTCTTTCTTGGTTGCAAAACGAGCTGCATAGGTCTTATGCCGTCGCTCTTGCTGAGCAGAGAGGTGCTGGGCTTCGAAAACCTGTCCGTTCCGCAAGAAAGAAAACAGAGTGAGAAGAGTAAGAGAGGAAGAGAAGAGAAACATGAGGAGAGAGAGAGAGATGGCTAGCCCTCCTGCTAGACCTATCAGCAAGAAAAGAAGAGGAAAAGAAAAGAAAGAGAAAGAGAAAGAGAAAGAGAAGGAAAAGAGAAAGAAAGAGAAAGTGGAAGAAAAGAAAAGAAAAGAAAGGAAAAGAAGGAGAGAGAAAGAAGAAGAAAATGGGGGTGTGGGTTGAGCCGTGACCCACTGAGTTCCAATTTAGGATTAGATTCAAGTCAAGGACAATCTGACTACTGAAAGTGAGGGTTTTATCCTTTAGGTTTATATTAATTTAAGTTATTATATTTACCTTGCCCTTACATGTCATCATGTTGTGTCATCTTACCTTTACATGCCTTCCCCTTATTTCTATCTTGTCTTGAACATACCTTCATATTAATTTGAATTCTTTTTGCAATTATATGGTTTACCATTAATTATTTACCCTTTGAGATTATAGTATAATGTTGTTTACAAGTGATCTTTATGAATCTATGTGGGGCCATGGATACAAGCCTTACCTTTGCCTTATCAAATTTATTGAGTTAGCCCTGCCACTCGTTTCTTTATTGAGTTGGTCATTGCCACTCTCCTTATTAATGACTCGGCCATTCCCGCTCTTCTATTTGTTGAGTTAGCCATTGCTATTCTTCTTTGAGTTGACCATTGTCACTCTCTTCTTTATTACATTGGCCATTATCACTTTTATCTTTGTTGAGTTGGCCATGGCCTCTCTTCTCCTTATTATAGTGGCCTTGTGTTATTTATTTTTAAGGTTTGGGCATGTGTTTTGATATTCATGAACTTCCGTGATTCAATAAATTTCCCTTTTGGCGTAAGTGCTATGCTGAGTATCCCTCTTCTAGCGATCGAATAAATATTGTGGACATAATGCGTTATCGGTTGCGGCCCTAGGGCGACACATAATTCCATATTTCATGGGTGATTGTGCATAAATTGGTGTATGTAAATCATTATATATGTGTGTTACATCAATTCTTTTCTTTTTGGGGGTTGGATGTCACATTTATTTGCTCCAATCTAGTCTTTTCTTTTGGGGTTGGATGTCGCAATTAGTCGCTCTAATCCAGGTTGCGTGATTCACCTGGTCATGTGTTTTGTTCATCTTGAGATAATTGTGTAAATTCATGTGAAACGTGGGAATGCCGATGAATCTCCGTAGTATGGGATGCTGGGCGAGTCAGATAGCTATAATCGTATTCCACATTATGGCGATCGTAAAATGTGATAAACTGCATATACTTTGCTAGGCATGCATCTCTTATAGATTGTTTATGCATTGATACCTCCTATGGATGTGGAGTACGAGACGTATTAGAACCTTTACATTGCTTTTATAAAGCTTTTGAATTATTGTTATTCTTAAAGGATAACCATCACTATGAGTAGGGCATTGACCCTCTCTTAACTATACAGATGATGCAGGTGATATACAGATTGAAGATCTAGAGGACCATCTCCCTATAGAAGACTATACTGAAAAAAATCTGAAGATAGTTTTATTATTTAGTTTTATACTTCTGTTGTGAACTGAATAAATGTAATAAGCTCTCATTGAGGGAGCATTTGATTATTCTTTTTACTCTGATGAAATATAATCAATACGGTTGATTTTATTCTCATGAATGTTTACCTTCATAAATGTATCTGGACATGATCCAAACGAAAAAAATAAGGTACGATTTTCAAAAGCATCTAATTTATACATCATTAACACCCGGTTTCCTTGGGCACGAGTACAAACTCTGGCTAAAAAATAAGTGAAATAGGGGATGGGATCGAAATCAATACTTGCGTTGAGCTATCCATTTTAAGGTAATGAACATGGCTAACATTATGAAAGAAAATAATTTTTGTTAAGTTATAAGATTAAAATCACTAAACACACTAGAATCTTGATGTTTGAACTTATTCTATTAGTTAAGTAATAAGGAAGGATTTAGTTCATTTATTTACTACGGATATTAGGATCTAGATCACCCATGTTTTACTCTCATACATTTGAATATCACTCACATAAATAGAATTGTATGGAACTTACTCTCTAAGGGAGGGTTGAAATTTGAGATTTTGAGAAATGTGGATTCGCATGTTTTGCTTGAGACTAGCAATATGCTGATTAAGGTGTGTTGAGTGTGAAATATTGTATAATTTTCTCCTGATAAACTTGGTTTTATGAGAATTAATATACTTGATTGAACTTATTACGTTTATTCTCTCTTGCGAGGTGATTTCAAGAGCTTACGATGAGACGGATGTTAAAAGCATGAATTTGATGTTGAAGAATTACCAAGGTGAGGATTGAATCTTTGGTGGCCAAGATTGAAGAATTCAAGAGTCTAAGATTCAAGAAAATTAAGTGAAGAAGGAAGAAAATTGAGACTGCAAAGTGTAGAAATCTGAAACAGCTGAACTTGACAGTTCGATGACATCGAACATAGCTTCAATGCCATTGGCTAAATCTCTTAGTTAGAGCTAGGATGTGAAGCTTGTAGATATTTTAATATTTATCTTACTTTGATTCAAGTTTATGTTGAACTTCCATTGATTCTTAGTTTTAATGAATAAATATTTTCATTTTTCTATGACTTATTGTGACTGCAATTGCAGTAGATGTTTGGGAAGCTTTTAATATATTCTTATCTATTTTGCAATTGTGTGATCTGTAAAATTCATGATTCACCATCATCTATGGGTATAGTAGATGCCTGAATTCCCTGCGATTATTACATTGATGTTTCATGAGGGAACAAAATGAATGAAAGTTCAGATTCTGTTTTAATTGCTCTATCATCCAACTGGATAGGATAAGACTCTGATTCCTGTTGTGTTATCAGAATCAAGTAAAGTAGAATCATAATAGCTACAAGTGGACCCTTGGCGCTCTAGTTTTCCCATTATTATTGATAGTTTATCACCATTGATCTCTCCTATTTCAAATTTTAGTTTTAGCCTAGATTGTAGTTCTAATTCTATTTTATTTCAAAAAACACACATATAAAAAAGTCCATGCAGATTTGACTTTGGTCTCACTGAGTTATTACTACAGCGTAGGCTTGCGCTTGGGGTTGTGAACAAAGTCCATGAAGGGTCTATGAAGCCCAGCAGGCCAGGCATAAAATATTGTGGTTGATTCAATAACATGGTTAATATTAGCCTACAATTGAGAAAGATTGCATGACGTATGCGAAGGGATATTAAGCATGCCGGAGGCACAATTTGTTACAACATATCCCAACTTTTGAATTCCATCCAATCGTGAAACCATGGCCTTTCTGAGGTTGGGCCATCGATATTATAGGCTAGATATATCTGCCCTCCTCAAAGTGTAGAGTTTCATTGTCGTTACAATCATTTACTTCACTAAATGGGTGGAGGCACGGTCCACAAAAGGAACATGCAAGTAAGGATTATGGACTTTATTAAGGATCACACTATCCATCGGTTTAACATCCCTAAGACAATCATAGTAGATAAAGGAGTAGCTTTCTCAGGAGGGAAAATGCAAGCTTTTATGGCCACATATAAATTTAAGTTCATATACTCTACACCATCCTATGCTCAGGCCAACGGCCAGGCCGAGTTAACCAACAAGATATTGAAGAACATTATCAAACAGATGATGGAGGATAATCCATGTCAGTGGCATATAATGTGATTTGAAGTACTTTGGGCTTATAGAACCTCGTAAAGGATGAGTACAAGGATGGCGCATTTTGTGCTGATATATGGACATGATGCAGTTCTGCCTATAGAGGCTAACATTTCCTCCTTAAGGGTGGCATATCAGCACAAGTTAACCCTAGAAGAATTCACTAAGTCCATGCTTGTGGAATTGAAAGAATTAGATGTTGTTCGACTACAAGCCCATAACAATTTAAAATTTCACAAGCTCAAAGTTGCTAGAGTCTATAATAAGAGTGTTAAATGAAAATATTTTGTTAAAAGAAAAATAGTATGGAAGATCAAGCTTCCAGTTGGAGAGAAAGACGAAGTACACAGAAAGTAGTCAACAACATGAGAAGGACCACTAAGAGTGAAGAAAGTCCTACATGGAGAGCCATGCTTATTACAAGATATGGAGGTCCGAGAGAGCAAGAATCTGACTAATGGTTGTTATCTAAATGGTATCCAACACTATGGGAATCCATACAGATCAAGGAAGGAACGACTACTGATCAGGCCGCCTAGAATAATGAATGAGACAGTAGTAAAATAAGTACAAAGCTAGCCATCGCAATGAAAAGACACAACATATGTTAGCCTGACTTAATCTGTAATTACGAATAAAAGTAATAAAATAGTGGCCAAGCCACGTGCTTAGGTGATTGCCTATTGAGAGCGCAATTTACGTCCGTAATAAAGGCTAGCAATCATGTGTAGAAAATTTCAATGTTCACATTAACTTGCATGACAGTTGAACGCAAACCCCATGTAGCCACGCATCACACGTCTGAATGATTGCCTATTAACGACTAAATATTACATATTTATCCCCTACATTGCATCATTGTACCATGCATTTAAGTATTACAATGGCTTAATTGAATATGTTTTCAACATGCATGAAAAATTCAAAGTTCGAGACAAAACTATGCTTAAAATGGTGAATTAAAGCTCAAAGAAATGAAAGTTAAAGATGAAGAATTAAAAATTTTGAGGATTAAAAAGTAAGATCTGAAGTGTCAAAGACCTAAGGTAATCAAGTGACAAAGAAAGAAAAGGAAAGGTTCAAAGTGCATTGAAGAACTTAAGAAAAATCAACATTTTGAATCCCATCGATAGGACTTCAATTCCATCAACAAGCCATCAATAAGATATGATCCAATCGAACTTCGTATCAAGAAATTCCAAATTTTCCAATCTACTTGCTAGACCGTTTCTTTGATCCCATCGAAGACTCCTTGATCCCATCAAGAAAATCAGAAAGTTTAAAAGTTAGTTGCTGGATAGATTTTATGCATTCTTCGATGTCATCAAGTATCTTCGATCATATCAACATGTCCTCGATAGGTTTCGATCCTATCGAAGCTCCTATTAAAGGTGCACGAAAGTGTAAAAGTTTTGTAAATTTTTAAGGTCGGTGTGAAAGTCCAAGCCTCATATCTATATAAGGAGTTATTTTAGATGCTCTTAAAAAGAGAAGGCTCGGGTGGAGCGCTGACAACGCCCTTCCACCTTAATTTCCTTTCAGATTCTAGTAGTTTCTGCTTTTTCTTTTGTTTTAGAGTTAGATATGTCTAGCTAATATCTAAGCTAAGATTAAGGGTTGAAGCTTGTAGTTAATTACGATGTTCTAGTTTTTTTGATTCATACGTTAGATTTGAATGATGATTATTTAATTGAAATTGTTTTGAATTTACTTTAAAGCCTTGAGTTATTTATTTCTGGATCTGTTGTGAACTTTGGTTACATTGGTTACTTTGATTTAATAATTGCTTACCTTGATTAGAGAAGGAATCAATCTATAAAATTTATTAATCTATTGTAGACTTTGGGTACAATAGATGATTGAGTTCCCTGCGATTAATTTCTGAGTGCTTCATAAGATAATTATTCAATTGAAATCATACCTTGTTAAATGTTTGTGATTAATTTATTATACCTTATTAGATTTATGTAATTAATTTAACTATTTGATCTTCCTATTAGAAAAAAATGGAATATGATTCTATTTGAGTTATAGAAGATGAATCGATAACTTATACATTATGATTACTAGAAGTGGATCCCTGGATCCTTATTGCTTTTTTATTATTAGTTTTACCATACCTTAATCCAGTGGAGTTCTAAATCTTAGACCAGCTTCAGTTGTGTTCTCACATTCCCTGTGGATCGACCTCAATCTATGCGAGTTATTACTATTGTGTAGTACTGCACTTGGAAGTGTTTAAATAGTTTTTGGCATCGTTGTCGAGAAGTGGTATTGAACACATTAGGGTTTTTCATTTTTTTTTAAGGTTTAATTTTTCATTGTAGGTTAAGGTTTAGTTTCCTAAATTTTCTAACACAGGGTTTCATTTACTTTTGAATTTCTAATTTTAGAATTTATTTTCTAAGGTTTTGTTTATCCAGATTTTCCTCACATCACTAATGTAGTTGTTGGTTTATGTTTTGTAGGATTCTCCCTAATTCTAGTTCTTCTCATCTGATAACATCCTTCCCCACTCTTTCTAATTGCTTTCAATTTTCTATAGGATTTTGATTTTGATTCTAGGGTTTAGGTTTAAAACTAAAGTTTTGTGTGTTTCATGCCCAAGCAAATATAAGATCATACATTGAGACTTCTAAGCAAAAGAGGACTGGTTGATGGATTGTTCATCCATCGCCATGTGGGAAAACATCTTAGTGCTCTTAAAACATTTAGAATAATGGCTTATAATGAGCCGATGTTTGATAAGAACATTGTGCATAATACACCGCCTGTTAGGACGATGCGTAACGAGAGTGAGGTACACCAAGTTCCACCGGTTCTAACTCTATGTGATTATTTACAATCGGAAAGAACAAGTACACCTTCCTACATGATTTTTCCAATGAATGTAGGAAACTTGGACTTTAAACAGGGTGTGATTCAACTACTCTCGATGTTCCATGGACTTGATTCTAAAAGTCCATACTTGTACTTGAAAGAATTTGACGAGATTGTCGTAACCCTACACTTCAACAATGTTTCCTAAGACGTAATTAGATTTAAAAATTCATTTTCTCTTAAGGAAAGAGCCAAGTCATGACTTATCTCTTTAAGACCGTAATCTATTGGTTCTTGGGCCGAGATGACCCGGGAGTTCCTTAAAATGTTCTTTCCAGTTCATAAATGCAAGATATTATAAACTTCTCCCAAAAAGTCGATGGAACTTTTTTCCAATGTTTAGAACGATTCAGAGACTTACTTCTCACATGTCCACATCATGACTACAAGATTTAGTGGGTGATTAGTTTTTTCTATGATGTATTAAGCTCAAACATGCGCCAATTCGTAGAGATAATGTGCAACGGTGAATTTATGAGAAAAGATCCTTAAGTGGCTTGGGATTATTTTAAGATACTAGCTGAAAACACTCAATCATGGGACACATCTAACCAAACTAGTAATCCCAAGCCGGTGCTGAGGGGGGGGGGGGGGGGGGAATACATGTGCTGAAAGAGGAAGACGATGTTAACAAGAGGTTGGTGGGTCTCACTCAGAAGGTTGAGGCCATGGAACTTAAGAAGGAAGCGATCAAACCAATTGAGGTTGTGGAAAACATATATGGTATTTGTGAAAGCAATGCTCACCTAACTAAGGATTGTCCTACAATCCCCACTTTTCAAGAGGTGTTGCATACTCAAGTGATTGCTATGAATGCTTATCAATGTCCATCTGGTGCTCCGAATTTGAATAGATATACTCCTAACTGACGAAATCATTTAAATTTTTGTTAGAGGAATGGACCAACTGTGAATGCAAACAATAACTCTCAAAGGCCATCTACTAGTACACCACAAGTGCTCCCACCAAAGAGAACCCATGAGGATACATTGAGTGCATTCATGCAAGGGTAAATGAAATTCAATCGTAATACCATGCATGCTATAAATGAATTGAACACTTCGACTGTAAGAATTGAGACACACCAATAGTAGGGAGAAAAGTACCTTTCCGGCCCAACCTCAGCCTAACCCCAAGGGATAGTTTGAAGTGAGTTAACTTAATTCTTCAACCCAATATGTGGAACATGTTAAATCCATCATCACCCTTAGAAGTGGTAAAGAGATCAACAAAGAAATTCTTAGGAACGTAGAGAAACCTGAGGAATCCTTAAGTTTTAAGGATGATGGTGAATCTAGTAATGCTCCACATGACAAAAAGTCTGAGCATGAACATAAACCTATAGCCCCATTTCCCTAATGTCTTGTCTTATCAAAATGGCCAAGTTAAAATCAGGAGATTCTAAAGGTTTTCCAATAAGTCAATATCAACATTCCTCTATTAAATGCAATTAAACAGATTCCATCTTATGCCAAATTCCTATAGGATATATGTGCGGTAAAGTGCAAGTTGAACGTACATAAGAAAGCCTTTTTGACAAAACGTGTGGTGTAATCATAAAGTAAAACACTCCAAAATATAAGGATTTCAAAAATCCTACGATCTCGTGTATAATAGGAAACTTTTGGATTGAAAATCACTTTTGAATCTTCGGGCGAGTATTAATCCAACACCATACTTGGTATACAAGCAATTGGGCCTTGGTGAATTGAAACCCACCAAGATAGCGTTACAATTGGTTGATTGCTCAATTAGAATACTGAGAGGAGTGGTGGAAAATATCTTGGTCAAAATTGATAAGTTCTACTATCCGATAGACTTTATTATCTTGGATACGTACCCAATTATGAACATGAGCACTCAAACCCCTGTCATTTTAGGCCGACCATTCCTAGCTACTTCCAATGCCATAATCAATTGCTAAAATAGAATCATGAAAATATATCTTTTGGGAATGTAACTTTAAAATTGAATGTGTTTTAACTTGCACAAACAACAAGAGGATGAGGATGGGATGCACGAGGTTAACTTGATCGATACACTCTTAGAAGAGGACCTCTTTGCCAACCTTTGCTTCGACCCATTTGTAGTCTGTTTAGCTCATTTTTCTGATTCTGATGATCCTATGATTATGAAATTTTGTAATGCCTTGAATGAGATAAATTCTAAAAATTTAACTGAGAATGTTTTAATGGAAGAAACACCAAAACAGGATACGAAATTTTTTGTTGTGCAGGAAATTGAAAGTTTAGTGTTTGATCTACCTGAAGAGAGGTCTATTTTTTAAAGTGTAGTGGTTGAGAATTCGTTTCTCCTGTGCCGTATTATGTGGTGGAGATGGAACCTAATTGATAAAATTATGAAATCTCATTTTCTGAAATCCCCGACACGAAATTGCTCCTAGTGATTATGCTAATGGCCAAAATTTTGAATTACCGGGGCATTAATTTGTTGGATACAGGTTGATACTACCCAATGGAGAAGTGCTTCAGAGGGAGTTGTCCATACCTCTAAGAGACCTTTTTGATCTTCTAGTCTAATGGAGATCTTGGACATTAGCTTTTAGTTTAGTTTTTTTCTTTCTTATGATTAGATTGCCTAGTGTTAGTAGTTTCCGTATTTTTGCACCAATTCTTAGAGAATTCAAGGGCTTTCGTATTTATCGTCATCTCAAATACTCTCCACCCTCTAATTGATTACATTACTATTTCTCTCATGATGATTTTATTGCATTTTATTTTTAACATTGATGACAATGTATCATTTAAGTTGGGGGTGGGGTTTCCTTTAAAAAATTCTTTAATTGTGCATAATTGTTAATATTTTAGGCTAAACTTTTGGACCAAATCATTTTCAAAATCTCAAAAATATTCTCAATAAAAATCAGCATCAATTGTGATCATTAATTCACGATCTGATGGATCGAATCACTTTTTAAAAATTCAAAAAAAAAATATTTCCAATAAAAGTCAGCATCGATTACGACTAGTGATTCGCGATCCAAAGGACCAAATCATATTAAAAAATATTACCAATAAAAACTAGCATCGATCATGACCGTTGATTCATGATCCGATTGACCAAATCATTTTTAAAAATCACAAACATTTCAATAAAAACTAGCATCGATCGCAATCATCGACTTATGATCCGATGGACCGAACATTTGCAAAAATCTCAAAAACATTCCTAATAAAAATTGACATTAATCGTGATCGTCGATTTGTAATATAATGGACCGGAGCACTTTTAAAATTTTCACAAAAATATTTTTAATAAAAACTAGCATCAATCGCGACAGTCAACTCGCGATCCGATGGACTAGATCATCTTTCAAAATATATAAAAATATTTTCAAATCCCTAAATTTCCGCAACCATAGTGGGACGACGAATCCAATTGATCATAAATCAGAATCTTGACCACAAGCATGCGGGACAAGAGACTTGATTGGTCACAAATCGAAATCCTAACTGCCAACGATGGATAAATTTGCACCATCCATAATAAAAGATGAAGTTGATCACAACCAATGATTCAGATTAGTTAAAAACTAATCAAGTTTGATTACCCTGTGAGACAATGGCACCGATCAACTATTTTTAATCGGACTCTTGATCACAAGCTCTAATTAGACTTGCATAAAAAAACAACCCCAGAAGATCTTTGTCCTAATTGTGTAACCAAAACCCAAGCAATAAAGCACAAAATCCTAAAAATCCACAATCCCCATCACAACCATCATGCATACCAACCCCTTACACATTTTCAATAAAAACCAGCATACTTGAAGTCCCAAAGGCATCCTCAGTGGAGACAACCAAGTAAGTTAGACTCATTTACAACATCATCTCGAAATAAAACCCCCCACAAAGTATCACTCCCCAGATCGAGGCAACTTTAAAATCATAAAAATATTTTCAAAATAAAGCGTCAGACTTCCAAGGCAGTAAAAGATCTTCCATATCTCTAGGTGGGAGTTAGCACAAAATTAAATAAGATACGATGTCTCGCGGTGTCCCCAAAGATTATCATATCAAAATGCACATCAAAGTATGATCAGACTGAACTATAGTGTTAACTTTACCGTATTCAATGTTAATGCTAAGAAAAGACAATAGGCTAAGATCGGTACAAAGAAATCATCTAGACGGTGAAAAAGACAAATTATAACCTAAGTGTCAAAATCAAAAGATTGTATGGAAAAAAGTCACTCACGCATACCTAGATGTAGATGTTTGCGGAATTTGATCAAGTCCAAGTTGGCATAGTGAGTTCCCTCTAATGCCATATAAAGCGCAGGGCAACTAACCACTTTTACAATCAAGCAAAATAAGTGCCCATGGGGTGATCTAGGAAGAAAAAGACATTCCAGTTCAGGTCAGTATCCTCGTAAGGCTATGGAAAGCGTAGGGGCTCTATTGTACCTTTCCAATGTTAATACCAATCATGAGTGAAAGGGTTGCAATTGACGTCCCACACGGGGACAATCTCACCACTTTCCTCAAACCCTCATGACATGTGCGAGTTATTTATTTCCAAGCAACCAATTGACATAGACACGAAGGTAAGAAACGAATCTAGGCCACAATTCATGACTAACCGGCAAAGGAGGGGTGTCTGCTCACTTTGGCATTCGGTTGCACACAACCTCTACCAAATAGGGGCATCTGTAGACACCCCACCCCAGGTTGATAAGAAGATTGAGTATGAACCAATGGATGGTTAACCAAAACCCCAATCTTAAACTCCAACCGTAGATGCCTAAACCCTAGGAACCTTAATCCCAAACCCTAAATTCAACCCAGTCAACTTGTAAGCCCCGTATCCTAGACCGTACCGATCCATAGACTTTCACGGTCTTCTTGGTCGAATTCCGTCAACCTTCGACCCTTAATCGGTATTTGTGCGCGACCCTGATTCACACGCCGTCAACCCGAGTCGACTCAACCCAAGACCTGTACCCTAGCGACCGTGCCGTCGCCGTGGTTCCGATGCCACGACTCACACACTGAGGCGATGCCCTGGTAAGGAGATGTGGGCCATCATTTGTTGTGAGAAAAATGTCGCGCGTTGCAAAATCCAAGAGAATTTCTACAACTTGTCACATCAATCCATCAATCTCAATATGTCAAGTATATGTCAAGTACACATCACCTTTCATCCTTTCCCAAATAAGCCCCAAAAGTCAAAAAGTTCTTACACAAGCCATACTTCTCTTACACCATTTGCCACAAAAGTAAAAAAAAAATCTCTTACACCCATCACTCACCACATCCATCACTCCATCACCCATCACTCTCTCTCTCTCCTTCATTTTTTAAAATACTTTCCCAAGCAAGAGAACTCCATACGTCCAAGCCCCTCCCTCTCTTTCAAACCCCAAGTGTGGTCCACCTTTCCATCCTAAGATCTCCTATCTCAACCATCCAAACCTCATCTCCTCCGTTGAAAACGAAGCTAAGAAGCTAAGGAACCCAAGGGAGCAAGAAGATCGAACGGTGGGTGCTTTGATAGAGTAGTTTTCATATTTTTAAGATGGGCCAAGTGAGGCCAACCGATCAATGGTTTGGATCTCACTTAGGACCCTAAGATGTGACCGATGGCCCACTTTGATCATCATAATCATTCCATGATCGGGCCATTCTCCATGGACCCCATCATGATGTTTATTTTTCTTATATACATAGGGTCATCTAGACCGTCTATTTTAGTGGAGAAGGGATCTCCATCGTTGGACTTTGATTTAATGGGCCCATTTGTAATGGGACCCACTTGATGTATGATTGGTTGCAAGGGAGGGCCCATAGTGTCGAGATCCCTCCATCACGCATGTCCCACTCTCTTTCTCCCTCTCTTTTTCATTTTTTTATGAGATGATGATGTGGTTGTGTGGCCCACTCGGATGGACCCCACCATGAAGTGTGTATATTATCCAAGCAATCCATAAGTGGGGCCCACTTTAAATGTGTTTTACCCATGCTATCCATCATTTGGTGGCCCACCTGAGTAAGGCCCACCTTAATGAATGTGCTAAGCCACACCGTCCAGCGTCCAGGGATGCTGGATGTGTAAGGGAAACAAAAATATTGGCTTGATTTACGAACTTTTTGGGCGGACCACTTGTTCAGGCCCCACCTTGACGAATGTTGTTAATCCAAACCACCCATCCTCTTTCCCAGACCATTTTAGGCGTTGAGACGAAAAATGGAGCCAATCCGAGGTTCTGGCGGGCCATAGCATAGCAAACAGTGTGTCTACCATTAAAATCTACCCTGGAGTTTTGATGTGCCAAAAAACATATTGAATATTAGACTCGTTGGGTCCATCTTGAGCAGTAAAGACCAATGGCTGGGGTGGATTTGCATGATGCGGGCCGCACACCCGAAAAACTACAAGAAAACGTGATTTTTAAAAAAATAAAAATAAATAAAAATTTAATCAGCAAACACTGCTGTAGAGGGTGCAGGCAGCACTTACTGCCTACTGGCAGGTGGACTGATGGACGGATGTATTGGGACCCACGGCTCCAGCTGTGGGCCCCACCATGATGTATATTTGTCATCCAACCCGTTCATTGGGTGGGCCCTTCCTTGGAGTGGGCCCCCTCCAAATATCAGCCATATAAAAGACTCATGTGACCCACACGACAGAAAACAGTGGGGTTTGAACGTCTGCCATTGAAACCCTTTTTAGGTTGCGGAGTTTTGAATCAATGTGAAATTTATTTTTACTCTTCATCCGGATCTATGTGACCACGTCAACAGGTTGGACGACAAATAAGCATTATGGTGGGCCCCATGTGGGACCCACAATGATGTATGCATTTTATTCACACCGTCCACCATGGACGGGGGAATCCCCCATGGTGCATGTGTTTGCACTACACCGTCCAGGGTTGGACAGTGGGACCCCTATGAAGCATGTGTTCTCTCCATGCTGTCCATTTATATGGAACCCACCATGATGCAGTTGCTACACCCAATCTGTCCATCCATTTTAAAAATCTCATTTCTTGGCATGAGCTATAGAATGAGCCAGATCCATTGTTCAAGTGGACCCCACCTTGATATGTCATGAGGCCCATCTTAGTTTATTTATGGCCCATCTGTTAAGGCCCACCTTGCTATTTGTAAGGCCCATGGTTTGAGGCCCATTTGAGGTATTAGGGGCCCATGGGTTAAGGCCCATTGAGATGTAATAGGGCTTATGGGTTGAGGCTCATTTGATGTACATATGGGGCTCAATTGGTGTGGCCCATTTAATACACATAAGACCCATGTGCTTAGGCCCATTTGATGTATTCAAAACCCAACGGGTTATGGCCCATTGCAATGTACATAAGGCCCATTGGTGCGGTTCATTGATGTGGCCCACTTGATGAATATAAGGCCTATATGATATGACCCATTTGATGTATTTAAGGCCCAGTGGGATGTACTTAAGGTCCATTGCAATGTGTGATCCTAACATGGTTTATTTGATGATGTTTACGATGGGCTATGCCTTGGAGTAATGTTGGTTTAACATCCACATTGCAAGTATAATGTTGATTAAATGTCCGCATTACAACTCTCCCTAGGGCCCATTGATAGGCTCCTACTTGTTGTGTATAGGCCGTCTAGGCCCAACTGCGTTATAAGGATAGTTTATTATTTTATTACATGTTTAGTATAGTTCCATGACTCACGATCATACGCATCATATGTATGCTTGATATGAGAAGTGACTAATCATAGCATATGCCTTCGGGTAGATTGTTTACGGGCTCCCGATTAGGCGGTGTTGCCCTACATGAGCGCATGATACGCGCAGGATTGCTGCATGATTGGAGAGCGTGATTCATGCATTTCGTATTGTGTGACATGGTTACTGTATGCCCTAGCGACATCAGGGCCGTAGCCTCCACAGGCATATCGTGGTTGGCAGGATTGGATACCGAAAATCTTGTTCTACATGGGGTGCTATAGATATCCCTGGGTGAAAGTCCCTAAACCCTTATGGTACGAAGAGGTTTCTCCAACGTTTAGACCGAGTGGGTGCAGGAGTGTCGAGTGCTGATTATCAGACGGTGGTACTTTCCACGGTGTCGTAGTCGGTTGGAAGGGGGGGCGGCCTTACCCGCCCGAGAGTAGGGGCAAAGCTAGGCTGAGTTTGACCAGCTCGAGGAATGGGTCCGCTATCGACGAGTCGAGCCCGATATTGGCAGAAGGATAGTGAGGTCTCTTCCACTACCTTATTACGCGTGATGGGGCGGCGATCTGGTTTAGAGTGTACTAGACCCCGGTGATATTCCAGAGTTGAGCTGTATTGATATGTGGACTTAGATGAGGATTTGTATGCTTGAGTTGCATTTCGCATCACACGGCCTTGGTATGACCGACATCATTCATGCTCTGCACCGCATGGCCTTGGTACGGCTAATGGTATTCTTGGCTTTCATCATCATTATATTTTCCTTTATGCTCATTGTACTTGTAAAGTTTTTGACCATAGTGGAAATGTAACGGAGTTTTTGGTTGTTGTCTGTGGGTTATCTCTTTAGTTATGCTTATTACGAATCAAACTGATATTAAAAATCCTCCTCGTAGCATCCCAAGATCGGAACCTGGCGAATGGGCGCTAGGAGCCGAGAATGGGGTTTACGGAGGCTATCGACGCCAGATTCGGTGATCGGGAATTTTGTGAGCTCAGTTTTTGAGTTTGGGGCGTGACACAACTTAACCCTAAAACCCTAGAGCATTGAGTCAACTTGACGAGTTAACTCACCCAGTCAACTCGCTGAGTCAACTCATCTGATTAACCTACCCAGTCCAACAACCTAGCCTCCTCACCTAGTTAAGCCTAAAATCAAGCTCGAACTAAAAGCCGAAAAGCAAACCCAATTGCAGTACTATGGAAAACCTCAACACAACGTCCTTCATAGTAAAGCCTTCTCACGCATGTGGGAGGCTACCTCCAAAGTAAGGAATCCAAGTGGGGACAAGTGGCAGCCCCCTCTTCGGGCTAGCATCCCTCAAGTATGTGGAATCCTGCTTTTTCATACCCTAAGTATACAGCAAAGGCGTATTTACTGCAATGCCCATCTCCTTATCCAAATTACTCTTTTACCACCTCATCCAACCCATGAGATGATGTTATGTGACAATCTCCAATCTCAACCCTTTAACCACCATTTCAAGGGATCCTCATCCATTTAAGAGGCTCCACTATATTCAGCCATCCCTCAACCAAGAAGAGTTAGAGTGAGAGAGATTCCAGTTGTAACACCCCATCCTTTTCATTACTCGGGTGTTATCATGAAGACCTAACTTAGTAATACAAATCTAGCTTACTAGACGTTCACCTTCACTCTAGCCTAGATCTGACAGTTAGGAGTAATTTTCATTCATAAAACAAGTCATCCATTTAGTTTTGAGATAAACCATCACATCATTAGAGACACCTATTCTAAGATTTTAATCACTTTGATAGACAAATCAAACCATTCTTTTTAATATCGAGACTTGGATTATTCGATCCATCATCCATCAAGTCCATAACATCCCATATAGTGATCCACCACTTGATCGCACTAATCAGACAATCCAAGTGTTAAATCAGGCATTAAAGTCCACTTAGATGGATCTGAGGACTTTTAAGAACATTGATAAATGGTTCTGAATCAATCCAACCGTTGATTTTATAGAGCAACCGTTGTAGTTGAGCGTACAATTGTAAAGATGTACTTTCGTTCAAAATAACCCAATTGAATGGTTGGATGGAGATATGCACCATAGATTGTGAAATGAATAACTTAAGAATCCTGTGGAATAATTTAGATTAATATCTAAATCCAATCCAACCGGCAGATTTTCAGAGATTGTTAAAAATCATCAATTAAAATCCAAACTTCACTTGGTGTGGTTCACTTGAGCTTTCGATTTACCTCATCTTTGGTCAAATGATTTGATGGGACCCGTAGTATCGAATGGTCGGAGTGGATTGGATCACACATAACTCTGGACCCAACTTTCAAATTGCATGTACACTAGCGGGTGGTGCACCCACTGTACACTAGCATTAAAAACCTAGTCAACATGGGTTGACCTGAGCCTTGCCGAATTAATAGAGTTTTTCCTCTTCTTTCATTGGTTTCCTGCTAGCGTTGGATTTAAACTCGACCATGACCCGAAAAAGAGAGATTTCTCTCTCTTTCTCCCCTTTTTTTCACGTCACATGTTGTTTAAACGGGCAACGCCCATTTGTGTCAATTGAGCACACCATCTGGAGTCATCAAGGAGATCCAAATCGTTAATCTTTTGGAGAATTCAAATCCAACCAAACCCCACCTAGTTCCGCACCCTGGAACATGTGTGCATGCACATCGCTTTAACTGTAATCAGATGTTGTGTGTGGTTAGAAAAGTAAAAAAATAGAAATTGTTTCCTTGATAGGCTAACAATTTGTGTGCCTCCTTTTCCCCTCATTTTAGTCATCCATTGAAGGAATCCTTGCCCTCCATTCAGAGCAATGTGGTTTAAGGTATCCTTTATACTAAAAAGCAAACAACGGGGGTTTTACTACACCAGCTGTTTGCAATCATCTCCCAGTAATGGAATGAATCTAAATCATTTAATCTCGATCTAACAGGCCTAAGGGAGTTAGGGCATGCTTTAAGGGAGAAAAAGATCGAACAACAATAGGTTCTTCTCCGTTTCTTGTAAAAACCCTAAAAAAATGTCCACAAGCTCCTCCTCATGAACTCATTGGAGAAATCATTTTTTATCCTAGTTTTGTAGGCCCCACAAGCTCCTATGAAGCTATCAGGACCATCCACAAGTGTTACTTTGAAGAAAGAGGCGATGGGTTGTGATTTGCTATTAACAGTTAGATTGTCTTTCTCATCCTAGTGGTAGAAGTTCATCTTGTCATGGAGATTATCTTGAATCTATTTCATGCATTAGGTTGGCCTTGGAAACACCATCCCAATCTTGTAAATCAATTGAAGAAGCACGTCAGGTGTTGTTCTCATAAACACAACGAAATCAGCATTGGACCGATCGTCGCACATTATTCACGTCGCCAACTCGAGTTTTAGTGTGGCCCAAGCCCACTTGAGGCCCATTGGTGCGGCCCATCCATGAGGCCCATTTTGATGTATTTGAGGCCCATGGGCAAGCCCATTATGATGTATTCGAGGCCCATGGGTAAGGCCCATTGTGATGTATTCGAGGCCTATGGGAAAGGTCCATTGTGATGTATTCGTGGCCCATGGGCAAGGCCCATTGTGATATTAGGCCCACATTGGTGCGGCCCATTTGATGTAATTGAGGCCCACATGACGCGGCCCATTTGATGTATTTGAGGCCCATGGGTTAAGGCCCAATGTAATGTATATAAGGACTATGAGTGGGCCCAATGAAACGTATGTGAGGCCTTTGTGTGGGTTGAATATGATGTATATGAGGCCCATTGTGATGTATATTAGGCATTGTGTGAGGCCATGGGCCCACTTTATGTTTGGCTCTATGTGGGCCACTGTTTGGGAGAGATGTTGGTTGAATGTCCACATTGATGGGCAATGATGGTTAGATGTCCACATTGTGACCTTTCCTTAGGCCTGTTAGGCCCATTCTCACCGATTCCGATTGTCGAGGCTGATTGTTGAGGATGATTCTGATTTCGAGTGTCGAGGTCGATTGTTGAGGCCGATTCTGATTCCAATTGTTAAGGCTGACTATCGAGGCCGATTTTGATTATCAATACTGATTCTGATTGTCGATTCTCATTTCAATTATCGAGGCTGATTCTTATTCTAACTCCGATCGTCGAGGCTGATTCCGATTCTGATTCCTAGTGTCGAGGTCGATTGTTGAGGCCGATTCTGATTTTGATTGTTGGGGCTGATTATCGAGGCCGATTTCGATTATCGATTCTGACTTTGATTATTGAGGCCAATTGTTAAGGCCAATTTTGATTCCGTGTGTCAAGGCTGATTGTTGACACTGATTTTGATTTCGATTGTCAAGGCCGATTTTGATTGTCAATTCTGACTCCGATTATCGAGGCTGATTACGATTATCGATTCTGACTTCGATTGTCAAGGTCGATTGTTGAGGCCGATTCCGATTGTCGATTCTGACTCTGATTATCGAGTCTAATTCTGATTATCGATTCTGACTCTAATTGTTGAGGTCGATTATCCAGGACGATTCTGATTGTTGAGGTCGATTCTGATTCTGAGTGTCGAGGCCGATTGCTGAGGCTGATTTCAATTCTAATTGTCGAGGCTAATCTGATTCTTGATTCCAACTCTAATTGTCGAGGCCAATTGTTGAGGCCGATTCTGATTGTCGAGACCAATTTTGATTATCGATTTCGACTCTGATTGTCGAGGTCGATTTTGATTGTCAAGGCCGACTATCGAGGCCTATTCCAATTATCGATACCGATTTTGATTATCAATTTTGACTTCGATTGTCGAGGCCGATTCCAATTATCGATTCTGACTCTAATTGTCGAGGCCGATTCCGATTCCAAGTGTCGAGGCTGATTATTGAAGTCGATTTCGATTCCGATTGTCGAGGTCAATTCTGACTCTAATTATCGAGGCCGATTCCGATTCTGAGTGTCGAGGTCAATTATTGATGCTGATTCTGATTCTGATGTTGAGGCCAATTCCGATTGTCGAGGCTGATTATTGAGGTCGATTCCAATTGTTGAGGCCGATTGTTGAGGTCGATTCTAATTTCGATTATCAAGACTGATTCCGATTGTTGGGGCCTATTTCAATTCTGATTGTCGAGGCCGATTCTCTTTGTCGATATCGATTCCGACTGTCAATTTCGATTCTGATTGTTGAGTCCCAATAAGATGTATATGTGGCCCTTATTTAAGGCCTGTTGTGATGTGTATTCAGCCCGTGTTTAAGGCCCAATGTGATGTATATGAGGCCTATGTGATGAGGCCCATTGTGTGCATTTGAGGGCCTGGCGATAGAACCCATTGTGATGTATGTTAAGCCTATGTGAAAGGTCCATCGTGATGTGTATTAAGCTCTTGAGTGAGGCCCATGGTATTGTATATTTTGCCCTTATGTGAGGTCATGGGTCCACTATATGTTAGGAACTATGTGGGTCATTCCTTGGGGGTAATGTTGGTTAAATGCCTGCATTATTGAGGTCGATTGTTGATACTGGTTATTCATACCGATTATGAGTATGTGATAGTATAGCATCATGATACATACCCATACGCATCATCTGCATGTTTGTTATGAGATGTGGTTAACCATTACATATGTCGTTCGGCGGATTATTATGAGACTCCCTGATAGGTGGAGATTGTCTCACATGAGCGCACCATATGTACAGGATTGATGCATGACTGGATTGTATGACTCATGCATCTTGCATTGTGTATTATGATTACTGCACGTGCTAGCGAAATCAGGGTCA
The DNA here is from genome assembly GCA_037074715.1 of Magnolia kwangsiensis. NCBI lineage: Eukaryota > Viridiplantae > Streptophyta > Magnoliopsida > Magnoliales > Magnoliaceae > Magnolia > Magnolia kwangsiensis. Next base: position 50,549,176 of record CM073571.1, on the reverse strand, counting down.
TAGCCTCCACAGGCATGTCGTAATGACTAGGTGAGACACTAAAAATATTTGGTTCGAGCATTTAGGCACTTTAAATGTCCGTGGGTGAAAGTCCTTAAACCTCTGTGGCCAGGAGACGCCCCAACGTCTAGACCGAGTGGATACATGAGTGCCCAAGTGTCGAATATCAGTAGGTCGCATCTCCCATTGTGTCCTAGTCGGTTGGGAGGGGGTATGGCCTTATCCACCCTAGTAAGGGGGCTGTAAGCTGGGTTGAGTTTAACCAGCTCCCAAATGGGTCCGCTATCAACTAGCCGGGTAGGCATTGGTATACTACTAGTAGGCGAGTAGTGAGGTCTTTTTCACTCACTGGGGTGCACGACCGATAGGGGTGGTAGCCAGCTTGGAGTGTACTAGACCCCGATGATGATCCCAAAGATGTACAGTACTGATTTGTGGAGCAGGAGTTGTATACTTATTCATTTATTTATTCACTATCCACTCGGGTTGGTGGTTTGCAATTATTTGTTACATGTACCTTCGTAATGGCTAGGATTTCGGTTGGGGCACGTAACTAACTTGAGATCATGAGTTTACCACATTGAGTCTGACTATCTAAATTTAGGTATGAGACTAGTTTGGATAGAAGTCCTTTGTGATAGGCCCCATAGCCTGTGATATCACGTACTATCATCCCGACTTCATATTGTAACTTGGTCATTTCATTCGCACTGCATATTGCATATTGCATTACATCCTCGGCATATGGCATTTGGGGTTGTTATATTTCTCCATTTATATGACATAGATGAGGCTGATGGTATTCTAGTTCTTCCGAATTGTATATTGTATTGCATCCTTGATATATGACATCTGGTTTATTATGTTTCTGTATTACATAGTCGATCTACATTACTTTCTCAGTATATGACATTGGCTTGCTATGTCTTTTCATCATATATCCTAGATGAGGTTGATGATATTTTTATGGACTTGTCGATATTTCTTTTTACTCTGATATTAAATGGATCATGATCTTACTAGTATTTCTAATATTGTATGATTATGGCATTGTATTGAATACTTGACACTTCCCTTATGTATACACTCACACCACCCTTTAAGCTTTCTATAAGCTTATGCACGATAGATGTGTGTAGATGATGTTAAGTTGTAGCAGCGTGGAGCTTGGAGCATGTAGTGACTTCTGGAGCTTTAATTTTGACATATGTATTTTTCTTTTAGCACTATATTCAAATATTTATATTAGTGAATTTGTGATGATGATGTTGCCTTTTTGATTTGGGTAAACTTGTGGTTATGCTTATTACAAGATAAATGTATGCTCAAAAAAAATCCTCCTTGTAAGATCCCAGGATCGGAATTTGACGTATAGACGTTGAGAGCCAAGAATGGGATACTATAGAGGCTGTCGACACCGGATTTAGTGATAAAAAATTTTGTGAGCTCGGTTTCCGTGTTTGGGGTGTGATAACCATAGATCAATGAACCTCAAAGCCTAAGGAGTTTATTGATAGGAGAATCATGGAAATCCCCTGAGGGGGGTGCTCATTTAGCATATGTTTTTCTAATTTTATCTTTTGATCTTCTTATTCTCATTTATAGGAACTTGTGGGGCCCATCAAATGATGGTAGAGGTCCCCCATGTCTCCATGGGTGTGGCCAATGGTCCACCCTTTGCATGCATGATCCATTGATGGGGCCATTCTCCATGGACCCCAGCATGGAAATTTCTCTTTGATGTATAGTGTATGAGGCCATCTTGATCCTAGATCCTTGGTGGGGTTAGTATTCCCACCTTAGATTCGACTTTTAGATGCATGCATGTGCAAGATCTAGCTTGTAATTGATATAATGGATGATGTGTATGGTTGTGATGATGGAGAGGGCCTCAATAGTGGTGGAGCTCCTCTCCTATGGCTGAATTTTATTTTCCCTTCCTCTGATTTTGATTTTTAATGTGTGTGGCCCACTTAGAGGCCCAGGAATGTCTAGACCATTCAAGCAAGGTGGGACGCCCCTTGCTGTCCATTTTCTGGACAATGACATCCCACTTATTGCCTTATTGTTGCATGCATGAAGTTTTAGGTTGGGGATTTGGTATGGATGTTTGTGGGGCCCACTAAGGTGGACCATATCACTAATTTTGTGAGGTATTTCCCTCTTTATTTAGCAGTTAAGTACAGTTGTGTCCAATTATATCATGTTGTCTAGAAAATTTCTGGACTGTTTTCTGGGTTGCTTTTCATTGATCTTGGCATGAAAGATTGGACTTATTGTAGACATGTTTTACCCCTATTAAGAGATGATTCTTGCAGGTGTAGACCCCACCTTAATGTATGTTAAATCCCACCTCGAACTGTCCATGGATGGACAACCAATGGAGTCGGCCAAAGTGTAAGAACCGTAACCTAATTCGTACTGTTCCGTCAACTCCCGCGATCCTTTCTATTGAATTCCGGTAACCTGCGATCGATAATCGATGTTTGCGCACGAACCTAAGCCGTATCTTATAGAATTGAGTTGGCTTGATCCGAGACTTGTACCATTGCAACTGCACAGTCGCCGTGGTTCCAACGCCGTGACTCATGTATCAATCCGATACCTTAACTAAGAGATGTAAGCCGGCATTTATATCAAAAAAATACCGCACGTTTACAATCCCAAGAGAATCTCTACAACATATCAAATCAATCCCATCAATCACTTCTCATGTCAAGTACAAAGCACACGTGCTTCCTTTCTTCACAAGTTAAGAAAATCCAAAAGTCAACCAATCCATCACCTCACCCATCACTCACATCCATCACCCATCTCCCATCACTTCTCCTTACAACCACCTCTCTCTCTCTCTTTCTCTTCACATTTTTCCAAGCATTTCCCAAGCAACTAAGAGCCCACACGTCCAAGCTCCTCCAAGAGAGAAAATGTGATTTTTGGTGGCCTACTTTCCCATCCCAAAACCTCCATTCTAGCCATCCAAATCTCATCATCCACCATCAAAGAGAAGCACAAGGAGAGTGGCTTCCCAACGGACCAAGAAGATCAAGTGGTGGGTGCTTCTATAGGGTAGTTTACTTATTTTTATGATGGGCCAAGTGAAGTCCACCGATCAATGGTGTGGATCTCACCTTATACCCTAAGATATGGTCGATGGCCCACCTTGATTATCCATATCACTCCATGATGGGGCCATTCTCCATGGACCCCATCATGATGTTCACCTTTCCTAGCTTGTAAATAAGGTCATCTAGACCGTTTATTTTCATGGAGAATGGATCTCCACCATTGATTCTTGATTAGGTGGGCCCATATGCAATGATTTATGTTGTAGATCATGGAAGAGAGGGCCCACAATGCCGGGGACCCTCCATCATGCGTGTCCCATTCTATCTTTCTCTCTCTCTCTCTCCCTCTCCTTTTTATTTATTTTCTTTGTATGATTGATGTGGCCATGTGACCCACTTGAATGGACCCCACCATGAGGCTTGTATCCTACCCAAGCCATTTATAAGTGGGGCCCACCTTATACGTGTCTATCCATCAGTGATGGCCCACTAAGCAAGGTCCACCTCAATGTACAAAACCGTCCAGCGTCCCTTGGACACTGGACGTCAAAAGGGGAAATACAAATAATAGCTTTGTTTCAAAGCTTGGGGAAGGGTTGCTCATGTAGGCCCCACACTGATGTATGTATTCAATCCACTCCGCCCACTCTATTCTCCTAATCATTTTAGGCGTTGAGCCAAAAAATGAAGTCCATCCGATCTTCAGGCGGGCCATAGCAGGTAAAACAGTGGTCCCTACCGTTGAAAGTCACCCTGACATTCTTATGCGTCGAAAACACTTCGGATATTAGACTCGTTTGGACGGTCTTAAGCCACTAAGTGCAATGGACGGGTTGGATTTACAAGATGCGGGCCCCACATGCGAAGAACCATGGGATTACACGATTTCAAAAAAATAAAAAAATAAAATACATAAGCAGCAGCCTGCTGCTGCTGTCAGAAGAGAGGACGCACAGGCATCCTGCACCACGGGCGGACGGGCGGACGCTAGGGGGTCCCACGGCTGGCCGTGTGGGCCCCACCATGATGTATATTTTGAATCCACACCATTCATGAGGTGGCCCACCCCCTCAGGTGGGCCCTCTCCAAAAATGAGCCACATCTAAAGCTCAGGTGGCCCACACCGTAGGAAACAGTGGAATTGGACGTGTACCATTGAAACTCTTCTTGGGTCCACAGAAGTTTTGGATCAAAATGAAATTTATTTTTCCTCCTCATCCAGGTCTGTGTGACCTTATCAACCGGTTGGATGGCAAGTATATGTTATGATGGGCCCCACATGGGACCCACAGTGATGTATGTGTTTCTCTCCCACCGTCCACTGGACGGTGTGGAAGCCCACCATGGTGTATGTGTTTTATTCACACCATCCAGGTGTGGATGGTGGGACTCACTATGATGCAGGTACTGCATCCAAACCATCCATTTAATTTGAAAGCTCATTTTATGAGCTAAAGAATGAGCCAGATCCTTAGCTCATGTGGACCTCCACCATGACGCATGAGTTGCTTCCAAACCGTCTATCCATTTTAAAAGCTCATTTCATGAGCTAAGGAAATAAGTCAGATCTATGGTTCAAGTGGGCCCACCTTGGTATGTGTATAGGGCCCATATTGATTTATTTGTGGCCATTCATTGAGGCCCACCTTGGTGTACATATAAGACCCATGGGATTAGGCCCATTGTGATGTATTAGGGCCCATGGGTCGAGGCCCATTGTAATATATTTAGGGCCCATGGGTTGAGGCCCATTGTGATGTATTAAGACTCGTGGGTTGAGAACCACTGTGATGCGTATAGGGCCTATGGGTTGAGGTCCATCTCGACGTATTTGTGGCCCGTTATTGAGGATCACCTTGGTATATGCATGAGGCCCATTATTGAGGCCCACCTTGATATGCATGAGGCCCATTGTTGAGGCCCACCTTGATTTGAATGTAAGGACTATGTTATGAGGTCCATTATGACGTATGCAAGGCCCATTGTTGAGGCTCACCTTGATGTGTATGAGGCCGTGTTGAGGCCCACTTTGATGTGAATGTAAGGCCCATGATATGAGGCCCATTTGATGTATTTAAGGACCATGGGTCGAGACCCAACGGGTTGTCCTTAGAGTCCATTACAATGTGCGATTTCTCCATGGGTTGTGTAATGATATTTATGGCGGGTCATGCCTTGGGAGCAATGTTGGTTTGACGTCCACATTGTAAGAATAATGTTAGTTAATGTCCGCAATATAACTCTCCCTAGGGCTCATTGATAGGCCTATACTAGTTGTGTGTAGATCGTCCAGGCCTATCTGCATTGTAAAGATAGTTCATCATTTTATAACATGCCTAGTATAACTCCATGATTCATGACCATACGCATCATATGTATGCTTGATATGAGTAGTGACTGATCATAGCATATGCCATTGGGCAGACCATTTGCGGAACTCGTTATGAGACGAAGTGCCCCACATCATCGCACTGTACGTGCTAGATTGCTGCATGATTTGACGGTGTGATTTATACATCTCGCATTTGTGTATCATGATCACTGCACGTCCTAGCGACATCGGAGCTTTGACCTCCACAGGCACATCGTGGATGGCCAGATGGGACACCGGAATATTTGGTTCTAGCACTATGGGGCACTTAGGATGCCCTTGGATGAAAATCTCAGAACCTCTTAGGCCAGGAGTAGCCCCAACGTCTAGACCGAGTGGAACATGAGCGCCCGAGTGCCGAATACCAGTAGGCCGCGTCTCCCACTATGTCATGATCAGTTGGGAGGGGGTGTGGCTTTATCCGTCCGAGTGAGGGGACTATAAGCTAGGCTGAGTTTGACCAGCTCACAAATGAGTCTGCTATCGACGAGCCGGGTAGGTATTAGCAGACTACTGGTCAGGCAGATAGTGTGGTCTATTCCACTTACTTGGCTGTGCAGTTAGGGAGGAGGCAGTCAGAGTAACGTGTATTAGACCCTGGTGATTTCTCCAGAGAGTAACCGTACTAATATGTGGACTTATTGAGTAGGGATTGCACATCCATTCATTCATTCATACACTATCCACTCGGGCTGGTGGTGCGTAACTATTTGTTATGTGTACCTTCGCATGGCCAGGATTTTGGTTGGACGCGCGACTAATCTAAGATCAGGAGTTTACCACATTGTGTCTGACTATCCAAATTTAGGTATGAGACTGGTTTGGATAGAAGTATTTTATGATGGACCCCGTAGCCTGTGATACTTCGTACTATCATCCCGACTTCACATTCCAGCATAGTCATTTCATTCGCACCTCATATTATATTGCATCTGTCGTACTTAGTATTTTGGGTTACGATGTTTTGTACTTATATGGCCTAGATGAGATTGATGGTATTTATGTCTCGTCTGGATTTGTATATTGCATTGCATCCTCAGTATCTGTTAGTCTTATTAAGTTTTGCATTGCATAGCCTTGGTATGGCCAATAACATTCATGTCTTGCATCACATTGCTTTGGTATAGCTGATTGTATTCATGGACTTACCGCATATTTTCGCATCACTCTGATATCGTATGATTCATGATCTTGTCAGTATTTCTGTTTATCCCGATGATGTATGATTTATGAGCTTTATTGTATACCTGACACTTACCTTACACACACTTACATTACCCTCAAAGCTTTTGTAAGCTTATGCACGATAGATGCGTGCAGGTGGCATTAGGTTGCAGTAGCATTAAACTTGGAGTGTGTAGCGATTTTCAGGAGCTCTGATTTTGATATATGTATTTTTCTTTCAGTATTTTATTCAAGTAATTATATTAGTGGATATGTGATGATGATACTGCCATTATGATTGGGTAAACTTGTGGTTATGCTTATTACAAGACAAATGTATGTTGAAAAATCCTCCTTGTAGGATCCCAGAATCAGAATCTGGTGTATCCTGTGCTGGGAGCCAAGAATGGGGTACTACGAAGGCTGTCGGCACCGGATTCGATGATCGGGATTCCTATTAATCTGATTCTCGGGTTTGGGGCGTGACACAAAGGGTGGGACAGTCTAAAATTCTTGACCATCCAGCCACCCTATGTGCAAGGAAAACACACATAGCAGTTTGGTTTTGGAGATGGTGGGCCACTTTTCGGGACCTCACCTTGTTGTATACTTATGAAGATATGTTGACCACCTGTTTTTCTCTCTTTTGGGTGGGCCTGGGCCCACTTCATGGGATGTTCCATGTAGGGACAACCATATTTTCTTTCTGCAGAATTTTATTTCTGGACCTTGCTTTTCATTTTCGTAACTCTAGATTGTGTGTGATTGTGGTCTCCCCCTTTGTCCATCTTGTGGTCCACTTTGTGGGGACCCACCTCAGGTGCATAGGGGCCACTTAATTTACCAAATTCTAGGATTTATTGTGGCTGGACAGAAGCCCATCTGCTGGATGTCTAGTTGGGCTGACATCCAGCAATGGGCCAGCCATCCTCCTCCTTGTGGCCCACCATAATGTATGTTTTATCCTTGCCATTTTTCCTGAGGTGTGGCCCACTAGGACGTGGTCCACACTCTGGTAGGACGTCCCAAAGTGGGGCCCACCTTGGTGTTGTATATGGCCAGCCGTCCAGACCCATAAGGATGCACAAACCCATTGGGACGTCCAGATTTTTGGTGTTGCTGGACTACATGGACTTGCAGTCCAGCAGCAGGCCCACTTTGATTCTTGTGATATATCATCACCTCTCATCTGTTGGGACCCACTATAACAACTAAGGGCCATTATAAGAATTATTTCCTCCCAAATTTTCCATTTGCTGGACCTTAGCAGGCCTAGGAAGTTGGGTGCGCTGAAACTCCAGCAAGGGACTTAAAATATTTTTGGATATAGCTGGAAATTTTTATATGGTGAGGCTCACCAGATTTGGGGGTGTTGTATACTCCTTGTGTAGATATTTTTTCCTGAGAATTCTTTTGGGCTTAATTAGTGCCTTATAAGCCCACTTTTAGTTGTTTAATGAAGACCAAATATGGACCAAATTTTTGGGATGACCAGTAGGCCCAGATGGGCTAGGATGTCCAACCTTGGCCCAGTACTTGTGTATGGACTGTCTTCACATTGTGCTGGACTTTGTGGGGTAAATTGTATATGTGGTTGGGTCCTTAATTGCCTACCTATTTTACCCAGATTTGGGTTGATATTGAAGGGCCCATTTGACCCAACTTGGATATGTTTTTGCCTATGTGCTTGGGCTTATAGGCTGCCCATTAGGTCTAACATAATGCATGAATTTAGTGACCATTGTTCTTGGGTCATAGGTTGCCTTTTTAGGCCCATGATGTTGTGTGAGGGCTTTAGGCCATTTTTCTTAGGGCCCATTATGTGATATGATATATATGTATTGCTACCCATTTTAATTTTAAGGTAGTACTTGAGCCTTGGGCCTTACTTTAGATAGAATCTTGTTGGGCTGCCTTCTAGGGGGACAATGGTGGTTAAATGTCCCCATTGTGGACCCCTCTAGGCTCACCTTAGACCCTTTGTTAGGTCCATTAGTAGTTGTGCTCCTTCTATTCCATGTAAAATTGTCTAAGTACCTAGACCCTACATTGTTATGAGGATAGTACAACATCATCACATGACATACTTAGTTATCTTCATGACTCATTCCTATGTGCATCATACGTGTGCTTGGTAGAGATGTGATTGGTCATGGTTTATGCCATTAGGCAGGCTATTATGGGACTCCCTGAGTGATGGAGTTGCCCCTCTTGAGCGCACTATATGCGAAGGACTGATGCATGGTTGATTTGTGTGATTCATGGATCTGCATTGCATAGCATGGTTAATATTCACCCCAACTTCATCAGGGTCGTAGCCTCCACAGGTGTATCGTGGATGGCAAGAATTGGACACCGAAAATATTAGTTGAGCACTATGGGCACGTAGGATGTCCTTAGGTGAAAGTCCTAAAACCTTCATGGTGTCAGGAGATGCTCCAACATCGAGACTGAGTGGAAAATATGAGAACCGATGCCTTTACCATTAGACTGCGTCTCCTACTGTATCGTGGTTAGTTGGAAAGGGGTGTGGCCTTATCTACCCAAGTGAGGGTGCATTTAAGCTTGTAACATCATGAAAATCGGGGGTCGAGCATAAACTCCACTCCCGAGTTTCAGAACATCACGGATGTAACATTTTCAATGATGGATGAATGTCGTTCATATTAGTGCAGAAAACATGAGTGGGATTAGACCAAAACAACATATCATACTCCAAAGACAGTTAAGTTTCTCAAGCGGAAGACTGTGATAAATATATAAAATGTATAATTGATTGTAAGTCTCCAGAGTATGAACATGTTACCAGGTTAACTAAATACATGTATACCCCAAAATGAAAAGAAAAGAATATACATGAGTGTTTAAATAAAAAGTAAAAATACAAAGTGTATTGACATCTAATTAGTAACCCTATAAACCCGTCGATCAGAACCTGCATATAGGAGAAATCTCCTAAACATCATCAAGAAAGACCGACTCTGCCTCGCAAGCATTGTCGCCATCTGAAACTAAAACAGGGATGGTTGGTGTGGCCAACACTGTCCTGTAACGTGGGAGTGAGTGATCAACTCAGTGGAAGTTATATACAGCAAAGGTTAACATGTTATCAATTCAATCAAGCAGTAATGATAAAGCAGTACAATCAAACATGTCCTAAATACTCTTGTTAATGCAAGAATGATATGAGGTAATGTAACACCCCGAATTTTTGCCGACCTGGGGTTAGACATCCTTAGGCAATGGGTCAACTATAACGCCTTGATAACCTCTTAGAACCCAATTCCAAAGCCAAAGGAATCATTTAGAACCAAATTCTTTAGAAACTTAACATGAATTAGCTAGCGCTACACTAGATTTCCTACAAAATTAGCACCAACCACTTTAAATACGATCTGTAAGACCCAAAACCTATAGAATCATTGACGCTACGTTACCCTAAAACATAGGATCAAACTCTAAACTCGTTTGCTCTCAGGAACCCTTTGAAACTTTGTATTGGATCTAGACTGCGCGTCGAAAGTCCGATATCTATAATCTTAGACAATTACGACCGCCTTGTTGGACTTTACAATATTTCAAAAATCAAGCCCAACTAATATCCTGAGACCATTTTACTGAGTCTGGAGTGAAGAGAGTGAGAAAAGGAAAATATTTAGAAAATAAATTCAATTTAAATAAATCTAGCACATGTCACTTGCACGACATTTTATAAGCATTCAAACCATCGGAATCTGACCCAAATACACCCTCGGATCAGGGAACATTTTCCACTCAGGTCAGTGTACTTGGAATCTTTGATCGAGTCTCATTGACCGCTGAACTGAAACTGGTCCGCCACGTGCGATCTGGGAACACTATCGGGCTGAAAACTTAATGTGATTAGGATCCGACATCCATGAGCTTAAGTCCGACCGCATTCAATCAGGGGACCTCTAGAAATGCTCTTTTGAATCGAAAAAGACCCGATTTGGCTATAACCCAAGTATACCTTGACTTGGAATCGGTTTTGGTTATGTTTGGGCTTATAAAAGGGCCTTAAACCCTTAGCCTTCTAACCCATACGAATTTGGAGAAAACCCTAGGAGAGAGGAGAGAAAAGAGAGAAAGTGAGGGAGAAGTTGGAGCTTTCTCCTGGGATTCTTCCCTGCTGCTCCATGTGCCAAATCCATCCACCTGCATCACTATTCTAGCGATTCCAACGCCGTTCAAGGTAAGAAAATCCTAACCTCAAGTTGTTTTAGGGATTCCATCGAGACAATTAGCAAAGTAGCTAATTTATCTTGAGATATAAGTCGTCATACAGGCGTTGACGAGGCGTAGAGTTTCTATTCGATTCGATACACTTCTACGGTGAAAGGTGCGGATTTTAAACGCTTAGATTACCTGTTTTCAAAGCTTACAATGTCGTTTAATGGTAGATTACTGATAAGGATGTTGTTTGACATGTAGAACATGCTGTCCATTTTTCAATTCGAATACGTACGAAGAATATGAGATTTAGGGTATTTTGGGTATTTGTAGGAAATACGGTATATGTACGTATTTTACCGGTATGATTGCCATGAGTATTTACCGTGTACCTATACTAGTTATACGTGTATGATATGTTTGGCGAAGAGATTCGCCCTAATGCACATATTGGTCGACATATGCTATGTAGACTAAGTGTTTGTTGAAATGCCTAAATCAATATGATTTATGTCTGCCATATGTTTTGAATGTAAGAACATGATTGTTGTGTATTAGACAACTCCTTGATATAAGGATCTGTCATATTATATGTTGAAATCAACATACGTCAAGTACGTTGGAGTTGAGTAGTCTAAGTGTTTGTATAAATGTATGTATTAGTAAGTATTGAGTAAATGTTGTTGTAGTTTAGCGTTGAGATTGGATTCTCAACTAATATGACGATGTACATGATTTCCTCCATGTTTGTTATATTGAATTGATTTCCTTATATATATGCAATGCTTGTGTTTGGTTGAATTGCTTATGTTGTATGTTATAACATGTTGTTAACATGCTTGGATTAATTGTGTTTCATTTCTGTCACTCACATATGATCATTGATTTAGATTACATGTGCTTGGGGCTATACTCTAGTCCAGGTATTCGGTAACATTTTAGAATTCGTGGTTGAATTCTATTCACCACGAAGGATGTGTATGACGAACCCGAGTCATACTAGAGTCGTCGGCAGTGGTTAAGCCATACGAAGTGCTTGTGCACTTCATGTCGGTCGATTCAACATACGCTCGTGCTAGTCGGACTCATCAAGTAACCCGACTGACCATTATATGTTAACCTTGTATTCATCATAACTGCTTGAACCTAGGGTACTAAACTTACCATTGGAAAGCCCCTCTAACCTTGGTACCTCGATCCCCTAAGACTCATGAGTCGGTCATGGTGGTATGGGACACCGTGGTTGAGCTGTCGGCCTATGCTAGGGCCACAAACCTTTCCGTAGTGACCAATGAACACCCTACTCTGAGCAGATTATGGTGGTATGAGACACTATATTCTTGTTGTCGGCCTAAATTGATAAGGTGATGGGGGAGTGGAGTAACGAGTGCGAGCAACAGCCCTGACAGCCCTTTGTAGTGACCTTGAGTTTATCCTGACACCGTATGCGGGCGACGAGTCCTGATGTAGTCTTAAGGATATAAACTAGGCCTGTATTGATAAGGTGATGGGGGAGCGGTGCAACGAGTGCGAGCAACAACCCTGACAGCCCTTGCAGCGACCTATAAATATAACATCGTATGAGACTACTAGGAGTGACGACCCTAGACAGGATCTGTGTTGGGATTGATATAAGGAAGGTACCCTAGTTTTCCAATCCTGCTGTATGAAAAGGACTAATAACAACTCGGTAATCATATTCATATCGCATTGCATGTGCATGGAAGATGTGGAACACTGAGGGAAGAAAGCATGCCGCGGACGTAAGATGGTATCGCATGAGAGGGTATGTCAGTGAGGGCATCCATCATGTCATTTTATCCTTGCATTAATCACAGTATTTAGGAATGTTTGATTGCTTGTTTTATCATTATCACTTAATTGATTTGATAACATGTTAACCTTTGCTCTATTATTCCACTGAGTTAGCTACTCACTCCCACGTTACGGGACGGTGTTGCGCACACCAACCAGTCCCTATTTTGCCTTTTATTTCCACACCCATGTATATTCTTTTCTTTTTATTTTGGAGTATACATGTATTTATTTAACCTGGTAACATGTTCACACTCTGAAGACTTACAACCATTTATATATTTTATATATCTATCACATTCTTCTGCTTGCTAATTTAACTGTCTCTGGAGTATGATATGTTATTTTGGCTTAATCCACTTCATGTTTTATGCACTATCACTGTTGACATTCATCCATCATTGAAAATGTTGAATAAGTGATGTTCTGGAACTCAGGAGTGGAGTTTACGCTCGACCCCCGATTTTCGGGATGTTACAGATGGTATCAGAGCATGATTTGGATTAAACTGGACCTGGGTTATGGTAACACGATGCACACTGACGCACGCTGACTTAGGAAGGGGGCGATAGAACTTAGAAACCACATTAGAATCACAAGTTTCACCGATAGGTGAGACTATGCGGTAATTTAGTCCATAACGATCATTGGTCGTGTGAAGCGACCTAAGTTGACTCTAGGCCATCAGTCGACAGGTTTGAATCGTTCCCTAAAGAATTCCAAACCTAGAAATGAATGTCCTTGGGTTATGGGTCAAGCACAACCCTTATAATCCATCGCAAGGCCTAAAATCCCTTTTTAGCCAATTCTTTCAAAATTTCTCCTTTCACCACCCCATTCTTCAACCTTTTCTAAGTCCTTTCATACTAGATATAAATCCTAATGTATAAATGATGGAGAATCATTCTTAAATAAAAATTTACTATAAATAGTAAATATATGTATAAATTAGACTTTTGACCATTCCAATTATGGAATCTCATGGAATAAGTGGGTTAGTTGGATGGATTAGCCTCTCCTACCCCAAAATCATATGTTACATGATGCATAAAATAATTGCAGTTTGAAAAATGACTCGAAATAGTTCGAAATGGAGTCGTGGGCCTACCCACGCTGATCTAGAATGATCCAGGGTGGGACCCACATAGATTTAGGGTCCTTAGGGCAGGAGGACCTCGCCCAAATGGCGAGGCATCGTCGATCAGCACAGATGTCGGCGAGGCCTCGCCGTACAATGGGCCCCATTTGGGCAGGCCTTCGGGCCGATGCACTTTGGGGTTAGGGTAGCCCCCTGGTATGTGGGTCATCCATTAAAACCACCCCAAACCCCTACGTCCTTCACAAAACACACCTCCAAGCTCTCATTTCCTCCCCTATTTGCTGTTTTCTCTATCAAATCCCGTTCTCAATCGCTCCCATCATCATTTTCGGCCATAATCCACGCCACTCCATCGTTCATAGCCATACACACTCCCCTCTCCCTCCATTCTCGTTCATTTGGAGCTCTTACACCCTCCATTTGAAGCTCAAATCGTGTAAGCTTCTAACCCAACCCATTTCACCCTTTTTCCTTTGCAATCCCAGCTTTTTGGGGCCTGTTTCACTCCTCTTTCAGACCTAGATCCATGGAAACCCATTAGGTCATCCCCTTTTCTTCATTTTCTTCACTTTTCATGGCTCATTTGAGCTCTTAAGCTCTCATTTAAGCCTCAAACTCGTGGAAACTTACTTACCCATCTCATTTCTCCACTTTCTACTACAGTGGTGCTCCTAAATTTCAAAAGATCTGACAATATACAAAATTCAATTGCATTTAGACAATCTTGACTCTAAGCGATAGAACAATCCCCTGTAGTAGAAATGGTATGAAACCCTCTAGCGTATGAGCTTAGACTTTGGATTACAGCTAGTGAGTTACAAACTAGTCTACTAATTATATTAAGTAGTGTAAAGCCTGTACATGCTAAGGAATAGTAGGTTAGATTTGGTTGGAGTAGAACCTCATTCCTTCGATAGATCCCCTTAATACTTATAGACTTCTGTCATAACCCTTAGAAAAGTTGTTTTAACTTAGAACCATTCACTCTTAGGGAAAACTTATACATCCCTAAGATTGAACGTAGAATAAACCAGCAGGCCTCTTAGAATTGCTTTCCCCAAGGGCTTATTGCATTCGGGAATGCAGAGTAAAGGAACTGTATATATAAGCGAAGTATTCGCGGTTTGAATTGACTTCTCAATCCTGGTAGTTACCAATAAATCCAATGCTTTGATCAAGCAGAAGATCGACATCGTCTAGGATTAAGAACTGATACGGTAAATTTTCTGTCCTAGGCAGAAAGTCTATGTATCCGGCTCAGACCCACTACACAACTTTTCTTTCGTGTTGGCCCGACCATCTATAACCAAAAGTTATTGTTTTACCTTTGAGAAATGTTGAGGACATATAGCCAATAGAGATTAGACATCTTGCCGCAAGCTCGCACCTGCCCCTGAAGTCAATCACAATAGAGATTAGGCTTCTTTCTACAACCATAGGTACTAATGCCATAGAACGCATCATTAATAAAGGAAGACCAATGTAGTAAGAAGTTGTTTCCCATTTCATGTCAAGGATAGGCCCTAAGTTACATTTCGTTCCGATACACGGATCGAGACGTAGGTTCTTGAGCCTTAAGTAGAACTAAGTTTTAAGGGGGGTAGAACGTATTGAGCTCAATCTAATTAGGATTATCTAATATAACCGTTGGATCAGAGTAGCGCAGCGAAAGAGTGGTTGACCTCTTCCCCACTAGCCCAGGATCGAAAAAGTTAATTTAGGTTGTATGTCAAGTTAGGTCATTAAATAGGATTTGAACCTTCCTTAGAATGTCAATACTAAAGTCTCTCTAGGGACTCATTACCCTTAGCCAATTTCGAAGACGAAATTATGTTTTAAGGGGGGTAGATTGTAACACCCCAAATTTTTATCAATCTGGGGTTAGACGTCCTTAGGCAATGGGTCAACCATAATGCCTTGATAATCTCTCAGAACCTAATTCCAAAGCCAAAGGAATCATTTAGAACCAAATTCTTTAGAAACTTAATGTGAATTAGCTAGCACTACACTAGATTTCCTACAAAATTAGCACCAACCACTTTAAATACGATCTGTAAGACCCGAAACCTATAGAATCATTGACGCTACGTTACCCTAAAACCTAGGATCAAACTCTAAACCTGTTTGCTCTCAGGAACCCTTTAAAACTTTGTATTGGATCTAGACCATGCGTCGAATGTCCGATATCTATAATCTTAGACAATTACGACCGCTTTGTTGGACTTGACAATCATTTCAAAAATCAAGCCCAACCGATATCCTGAGACTATTTTACTAAGTCCGGAGTGAAGAGAGTGAGAAAAGAAAAATATTTAGAAAATAAATTCAATTTAAATAAATCTGGCACATGTTGCTTGCGCGACATTTTATAAGCATTCAGACCGTCAAAATCTAACCCAAATACACCCTCGGATTAAGAAACATTTCCCACTCAGGTTAGTGTACTTGGAATCTCTGATCAAGTCTCAATGACCGCTGAACTGAAACTGGTCCGCCACGTGCGATCTGGGAACACTATCGGGCTGAAAACTTAATGTGATCAGGATCCGACATCCATGAGCTTAAGTCCGACCCCATTCAGTCAGGGGACCTTTAGAAATGTTCTTTTGGATCGGAAAAGACCCGATTTGGCAGTAACCTAAGTATACCTTGACTTGGAGTCTGTTTTGGTTATGTTTGGGCTTATAAAAGGGCCTTAAACCCTTAGCCTTCTAACCCATACGAATTTGAGGAAAACCCTAGGAGAGAGGAGAGAAAAGAGAGAGAAAGTGAGGGAGAAGTTGGAGCTTTCTCCTAGGATTCTTCCCTGCTGCTCCACATGCCAAATCCATCCACCTGCATCGCTATTCTGGCGATTTCAACGCCGTTTTAGGTAAGAAAACTCTAATCTCAAGCTGTTTTAGGGATTCCATCGATACAATTAGCAAAGTAGCTAATTTATCTTGAGATATAGGTCGTCATACAGGCGTTGACGAAGCGTAGAGTTTCTATTCGATTCGAAACACTTCTAAAGTGAAAGGTGCGGATTTTAGACGCTTAGATTACCTGTTTTTAAAGCTTTCAATGCCGCTTAATGGTAGATTGCTGATAAGGATGCTGTTTGACATGTAGAACATGCTGTCCATTTTTCAATTCGAATACGTACAAAGAATATGAGATTTAGGGTATTTTGGGTATTTGTAGGAAATACAGTATACGTACGTATTTTTTCGGTATGATTGCCATGAGTATTTACCATGTACCTATACTAGTTATACGTGTATGATCTATTTGGTGAAGAGATTCACCCTAATGCACATATTGGTCGACATATGCTATGTAGACTAATGTGTGTAGACTAAGTGTTTGTTAAAATGCCTAAATCAATATGATTTATGCCTGCCATATGTTTTGAATGTAAGAACATGATTGTTGTGTATTAGACAACTCCTTGATATAAGGATCTATCATATTATATGTTGGAATCAACATACGTCAAGTACGTTGGATTTGAGTAGTCTAAGTATTTGTATAAATGTATGTATTAGTAAGTATTGAGTAAATGTTGTTGTAGTTTAGCGTTGAGATTGGATTCTCAACTAATATGTCGATGTACATGATTTCCTCCATGTTTGTTATATTGAATTGTTTCCTTATATATATGAAATGCTTGTGTTTGGTTGAATTGCTTATGTTGTATATTATAACATGTTGTTAACATGCTTGGATTAATTGTGTTTCATTTCTGTCACTCACATATGATCATTGATTTAGATTACATGTGCTTGGGGCTATACTCTAGTCTAGGCAGTCGGTAACAGTTTAGAATTTGTGGTTGGATTCTATTCGTCACGAAGGATGTATGACGAACCTGAGTCGTACTTGAGTCATCGGCAGTGGTTAGGCCACACGAAGTGCTTGTGCACTTCATGTCGGTCGATTCAATCTGCGCTCGTGCTAGTCGGACTCATCAAGTAACCCGAATGACCATTGTATGTTCACCTTGTATTCGTCATAACTGCTTGAACCTAGGGTACTAAACTTACCATTGGAAAGCCCCTATAACCTTGGTACCTCGATCCCCTAAGACTCATGAGTCAGGCATAGTGGTATGGGACATCGTAGTCGAGCTTTCGGCCTACGCTGGGGCCACAAACCTCCCCGTAGTGACCAGTGAGCACCCTACTCTGAGCAGATTATGGTGGTATAGGACACTATATTCTTGCTGTCGGCCTACATTAATAAGGTGATGGGGGAGTGGAGTAACGAGTGCGAGCAACAGCCCTGGTAGCCCTTTGTAGTGACCTTGAGTTTATCCTGACACCGCATGGGGGCGACGAGTCCTGATGCAGTCTTAAGGATATAAACTAGGCCTGTATCGATAAGGTGATGAGTGAGCGGTGAAACGAGTGCGAGTAACAGCCCTTGCAATGACATATAAATATAACATCGTATGAGACTACTAGGAATGACGACCCTAGACAGGATCTGTGTTGGGATTGATATAAAGAAGGTACCCTAGTTTTCCAATCCTGCTGTATGAAAAGGACTAATAACAACTCGGTAATCATATTCATATCATACTGCATGTGCCTGGAAGATGTGGAGCACTGAGGGAAGAAAGCATGCCGCGGACGTAAGATGGTGTCGCATGAGGAAGTATGTCGGTGAGGGCATCCATCATGTCATTTCATCCTTGCATTAATCACAGTATTTAGGAATGTTTGATTGCTTACTTTATCATTATCGCTTGATTAATTTGATAACATGTTAACATTTGCTCTATGATTTCACTGAGTTAGCTACTCACTCCCACGTTACGGGACGGTGTTGCGCACACCAACCAGTCCCTATTTTAGTTTTAGGTGATGGTGCTGCTTGTGAAGCGGAGCCGGACTTATTTGATGATGAGGAGGATTTCTCCTATATGCTGGTTCTAATCGACGGGTTTATAGGGTTACTGATTAGATGCCAATACACTTGGTATTTTTCCTTTTATTTCCACACCCATGTATATTCTTTTCTTTCTATTTTGGAGTATACATGTATTTAATTAACCTGGTAACATGTTCACACTCTGGAGACTTACAACCATTTATATATTTTATATATCTATCACATTCTTCCGCTTGCTTAATTAACTGTATCTGGAGTATGATATGTTGTTTTGGCTTAATCCACTTTATGTTTTATGCACTATCACTGCCGACATTCATCCATCATTGAAAATGTTGCATAAGTGATGTTCTGGAACTCGGGAGTGGAGTTTACGCTCGACCCCCGATTTTCGGGATGTTACAGGTAATGATGCATGCCCTCACCACAAACTCCCTCATGCGACATCATCTAACGATCGCGGCATAAATCACTACCACTGTGCTCTCACACCAACGCCAATGGCACATGCAGTGCGATGTCATGAGCATGATTACCAAGTTCTTATTAGTCCTTTTCATACAGCAGGATTGGAAAGCTAAGGTACCTCCCTTGTATCATTAACCAAACGGTGATCCATTCTCGGATCATCAAACTGAGATAATCTCATACGATGTTACGGTTCTAGGTCACTGCAAGGGCTGACAGGGCTGTTGCGCGCAATCATTGCTTCTCTCCCCTATCACCTTATCAATACAGGCCTAGTTATATCCCATATACTGCAACAAGACTCGTTGCCCTTATAAACTATCAGGATATACTCGAGGTCACTACGGAGGGCTCGTCACCAATCAATGTAGGCCGACAGTAAGAATACAGTGTCTCATACCACCATAATCTACTCAGGAGTATAGGTGCTCACTGGTCACTACAAAGGGCTCGTCACCAATCAATGTAGGCCGACAGCAAGAATATAGTGTCCCATACCACCATAATCTGCTCATGAGTCTTAGCAGATCGAGGTACCCAGGTTAGAGGGGCTTTTTACTGGTAAATTTGGTACCTTAGGTTCAAGTAGTAGTGACCAAACATGGTGAACAAACATCGGTCAATCGGGTTAGTTGATAAGCTCAACTGGTGAAACGCACGTTGAGTTGAACGGCATGGGATGCATAAGCACTCCGTGTGGCCTAACCATTGTCGAACGGCCCAAGCACGACTCAGATTCGTTACACTCATCCTACGTGGTGAACAACCTCAACCACCATTTGGAGTACGCTTACTGATTACCTGGACTGTAGTACAGCCTTATTCACATACAGATTCAATATCAGGCATATGAGATATATCCAATATAACTTGAATGTAAATACAGTACGTGGAGGAAATCATACACATCTTTCACATGTTACATCTAAGTTAATCAATCCATGAAGAAAATCATACACACATTCAATACGAAAATCAAAATGGATAATGCATTTGGCATGTGTAATGGCAAGCACAACATGAATAAATCATTATCTAACATTAAAAGTCTTGAAAACCATAACCTAAACGTATATAGTCCGCACCTTAAACCAGAAAAGACGTAGTCAAGATGATTCAAACGATGTGTCTTCGTTAACGGCGGATACGCTACCTATGGCATGAAACATGTTAGCTAGAACTCTACTATAGCTAGTCTAAGCTTCAAAACAGGTTAGGGTTAGCTTAAATTATCCAATAATAGAATCAGAAACGCCATAATAGCGATACAGTAGTGGTATTGAAGCACATGGAGCTGCAGGGTAGAATTCCTGAGTGAAACTCCTACTCTCTCTCTCTCTTTCTCTCTCTTGGAAAGCTAAGGTTTGGAAACTTGTATGGAATTTGGAATGAAGGTTTTAAGCCCTATTTATAAGCCTAAACTTGATAAAAATAGACTTAAGGCTAAGGTATACTTAGGTTATAACTAAATCTGGTCTGTTCCAATCCAACGGAGCATTTTTAGAGGTCCTGTTACTAAATGCGATCGGACTTAAGCTCTCTAATATCATATCTAAGTCAAGCTAAGTTTTCATTCCGGTCGGGTTTCCAGATCGACCGTGGCGGACCAGTTTCAGTTCAATGGTTATCGAAACTCGATCAGGGCCACAAGTGCTATGACATGTAAGGGCCACCTATCCTGATCTGAGGGTAAATTTGGGTCGAATTCTAACGGTTAGAATGCTTAAAAATAACGCGCATGTGAACCGTTCCAGATTTCTTTAAAAATATAATTAATTTTCTAAAAATCTTCATTTTCTTACTTTTTTCACTCCAGGCTCAATAAAATGGTCTCAGGACATCGTTTGGGCTTGATTTTCTAGGTGATTGACAAGCCCAACTAGGCGGTTGTAATGGTCTAAGTCCATAGCTATCGGACTCTCAATGCACGGTCTAGAACCAATACAAAGTTACAAAGCATTTCAGAGAGCAACTGGGTTTAGAGTTGGATCCTAGATTTCAGGGTAACGTAGCGTTAACAATTCTAGAGGTTTTGGGTCTTATAGATAGTATTTAAAGTGGTTGGTGTTAATTTTACAGAAAATCTAGTGTAGCGCTGGCTAATTCGCATTAAATTTCTAAAGAATTAGGTTCTAAATGATTTCTCTGGCTTTGGACTCGAGTTTTGAGAAGTTACCAAGGTGCTATGGTAGACCCATTGCCTAAGGACGCCTAACTCCAGGTTGATAAAAATCTGGAGTGTTACAAAGCTAGCCTAAGTTTGATCAGCTCGTAAATGGGTCCACTACCATCGAGCCTTATTAGTGATTGACTGTCCACAGGCGGGTAGTGAGGTCTCTTATGCTCGCTGGGCTGCGCGGCAAGGGAGGTGGCAGTTTATGTGGAGTGTACTTAACCCCGGTGATTTTTCAGAGAGGAATTGTACTGATATGTGGACTTGATATGAGGATTGACATGATTTTATTGCACATTGCATGTGGCACTTGGCTGTATAGGCCCACATTACTTAGCCTTGGATGACTGATGGTATTTTGCATTAAGTTACATAACCTTTGGTTAGCAGATGGTATTCCTACCTTGCATTTGCATAACCTTGTTACGGCTGTTGGTATTCATGATATTGTCGCACATTCCGCATACTCTGATATTGCATTCATGACACCTATCCTACACACACTTACACCACCCTCTAAGCTTTCTATAAGCTTATGCACGATGATGCGTGCAGGTGACGCTAGGCGGTAACAGTGTAGGAGCAGGAGTGTGTAGTGGAGCTTTCTTTTGGAGTTCTAATTATTAGCCATTGTATCTTTCTTATGCGCCTTGTAAAAAGTTTTTATTCTTAGTAAATTTTGTGATGATGCTCTTGTGGTTACTATCTGTGGGTTATGATCTTGGTTATACTGATTATGAAACAAACTTGTGATTTAAAAACCCTCTTTGTAGGATCTCAGGATCGGAACCTGGTGAATGGGTGCTAGGAACCAAGAATGAGGTACTACGAAGGCTGTTGGCGCCAGATTCGACAGTCAAAAATTTTGTGAGCCCGATTTTCGAGTTTGGGGCGTGACAGCGCATATGCGGATAACCCATTTTTATCGCATCTATTGACAGACCATTTGTCATATGTGGCTTTGATTGGACATTTGCCTTGTTTGGCTTTGATTGGATATTTTCCCTATGTGCTTTAATCTTCGGATATTTGCCCTATGTGGCTTTGATGAAATATTTACCCTTTTGAGATTTGATGGTTTAATTTGTATAAACTTGCTGATTTTTGGGTCATTATGCGAAGTTCCATATGATTTTTCGAGTGAAGTTGAAGTTCATTTATTGATTTTCTAGTCACATTGCCGAGTTCATATAATTTTTGAGTGATATCGAACTTCACGTGTTGATTCTCTCTTCATCGTATGGAGTTCAATTGTATTGTAATTTTCGGGTGAAGCTGAAGTTCATTTACTGATTTTCTAGTCACCTTATAGAGTTCACATACAATGTAATTTTTGGGTGAAGCAGAGGTTTGAATGTTGATTTTCTATTCACTTTTGTGGAGTTCACTTGTTAATTTTCTAGTCACCTTGAAAAGTTCATATGATTCTTGGGTGAAGCGGAATTCACTTGTTGATCTTATGGTCACTGTGTAGAGTTCTATATGATTTTCAGGTGAAGCGAAATGTCACTTGTCAATTTTTTAGTCAGCTCACGGAGTTCACATACAATGTGATTTTCAGGTGCAATAAAAGGTCGTATGTTGATTATCTGACTATATGGACATATTAGTTTATATTGCAATTTCTACCATGTTTTTCCTAATGATGAAATTATGTTGGTTGGCTATATTTATCAGTGTATGATCATGATTTTGAATTTCATTGTTTAATATATCTCTTTTTATGTCTTGCGAACTATACTGGATTATGAATGATGAGCGTGTAATCTTAGATGGTATTCTTCACTATGATAGTCATTGATGCTATCAAAACATATCAGTTGATACAGGTGTAGAGTGAGACAATGCGGTTCACTTAGTTGCTGGAATAGATCGAGTTGTTGATGAGCTATACAAGGTCCTAGTTAGACACATTAAACTTCATCATTAGGCTATAGACTTTCATTTTTGTTTAGTGTAATGCCGATATAGGTTATATATGTCCTAAATACTAAAAGTAAACTAAACACTTTCGTTTTTGTTTAGTGTACTTTTAGTATTTAGGTTATATATGTCCTATATGGGCACTACATTTGAATTTGGTTATTAATGGAAAAACTTTTACTCAAAGTATAGTTTACTTCGCTAATAATTGCTGCTAACTCTGATTGATGATAAGATTGTTTAAATTCAAACTTTAAATTCCAGGTTAACACTCGAGTTTTCAGAAAACGAACACTATACTCGGGTTTCGAGAACTAAGGTGTTACACTAAGTCCTAACCTGAGTCACTCGATCTAGCCTTGCTATATTACCATCCATTTAATCATTCAAGCTTTGATAAAATTAGAACATCAACATTATGTAACACTCATTTTCTTCTCAACCCTCTTGCTCTTCATATATAAGACCCGTATTCTAGTCCGTACCGTTCCGTATACTTCAGCGATCCTCCCGGTCAAATTCTGGCAATCCACGACCTGTAATCGGCCTTTGCACGTGACCCTAATCGCCTCTCAAAGATCTGAGTCGAATCGACTCAAAACTTATACCCTAGCGACCACGCCGTCGTTGCGGTTCCAACGCCACGTCTCGCGCGCCGATGCAATACCTAGGCCAGAAGTTGTAAGCCCGCGTTTAGTTTGAGGAAAATGCCACGCGTTGCGAATTCTGAGAGAATCTTTACAACCCATTACATTTATCAATCAAGTATGCATCCTATAACAAATACAAGCAACCCATACCCTACCCATCTCTCTCCCATTCCTAAAGTCAACTCTCTCTCTCTCTCCACTCATCCCTTCCTTACACCCATCATCCATCACTCTACCTTTTCATCCCATCACCTCTCTCTCTCTCTCTCATTTATGTCTTCATTCCCAAGCAACCAAGAGACCAAGGTCCAAGCTATTCCAAAGAGATAGGTGTGTCCTACTTCTTACCCCCCCCCCCCACACACACACACAAACACACACATCTCACCATCCAACCATCCAAACTTCATCATCCTCCATTAAAGAAGGAGCTTAGGAGATTAGCATTCCATGGAGCTAAAGAAGAAGGCCAATTGGTGGGAGATTGTAGCGTAGGACCTTGATTTGTATATAGGTCTCACTTGTGGTGGGATCCATATTGATATTTGTGTTGTAACAAAGAGGGGCCCATAGTGGCGGGGTCCCTCTAATGTGTCGATCTCTCTCTCTCTCTTGTGATGGAATGTGGCCCACTTGATCTAAACCGTCCATGTGTTGGGCCCCATCCCGCTGCCATGGGTGAAGTAAGAACACAAATATCGGTTGATCCAAAGCTTAGGTGGGCCACACTCTCGTGGACCACATCTCGCCACACGTGTGGACCCACCATGATGATCTGTTGATCCACACCGTCCGTTGAAGCCAGGATGGTGGGACTCACGCAACCATGTACATGATGTATTGCATCAACAAGTGGGAGCCACGCAGCTAGGAAGTTGTTGTACTGCACGTCAGCAAGCTATGTGGGTCCCACCTGAAATTTGGATCTATCTCATTCCCTTTAAATGTGTAAGTGGGACCCACCCCACACATGCTGCACGTGTGGGGGTGGGGCCCACCAAATGATGTATGTGTTTTATTCATCCGTCCATCTGGACGGTCGTAGGTGGTACCCACCTTGATGTATTTATTCTATATCCACAACTGTCCATCTGTCCATCTGTCCAGACGATGGACCGCACTGTAATATATGTGGGTTTTATCCCAACTGTCCATCTGTCATGGACGTGGGCCCACCCCCACACGTGTGGGTGGGACCCACCTTAATGTATCTATTCTCACTTCATCCGTATGTCGAGGACGGTGGACCCCACTATTTTGCATGTGTTTCTCCACATCGTTCATCCATTCAACTCGTATGGGGCCCACCCCACTCGTGCTGCACGTGTGGGATGGGACCCACCTTGAGGTATGTATTGTATATCTACGTTGTCCATTTTGCGGCCCACCGTGATGCATGTATTGTATATCTACGTCGTCCATTTTGCGGTCCGCTATGATGCATGTATTGTATATCTACATTGTCCATTTTGCTGCCCGCTGTGACGCATGTATTGTATACCTACGCTGTCCATTTTTGTGGCCCACCGTGATGCATGTATTATATACCTATACTACCCATTAGTGCGGCCCGTAGATGCGACTCACCTTGATGTATTTGTGGCCCATTCGTGAGGCCCAATGTGATGTATTTATGGCCCATTCATTGAGGCCCAATGTGACGTATTTGTGGCCCATCCGTTAAGGCCCACCTTGTTGCAATTGCGGCTCATTTGATGAGGCCCGATGTGATGTATATTGGCCCATTTGATGAGGCCCGATGTGATGTATATTGGCCCATATGATGTATATGAGGCCCATGAGTGATGCCCGATATGATGTATATATAGCCCTTGAGTAAGACCCATTGTGATGTATATTAGGCCCTTGTGTGAGGTCGTGGGCCCACTATATGCTTGGCTCTATGTGGGCCACCCCTTGGGAGCAATGTTGGTTAAATGTCCACATTGTGACCTTCATTTAGGCCTTGTTAGGTCCATTCTCATCATTCTCTTAGTAGGTTAACCCAAATTATTGAGCCTCACTGATGTTGCATGGTCCATCCTTGCCGTAGACTCCGTGTTACCGGAATTGATATATCCACAGCCAAGGGCCGATCTTTATATCATGGTTTAAATCAACTGTTCATCTATGGACCTTATCTTTCTTAAAGGCTGATTATCGATATTGATTATCAATACCGATGAGTATGTGACAGCGTAGCATCATGATATATACATGTCCATATGCATCATCTGCATGCTTGTGATGAGATGAGGTTGACCATTGCATGTCTTTTGGCAAGTTGTTTATGTGTAACACCTCACACTTCTGGTACGCGGGTGTTACCATTTAAAGCCTACATCAATGGGACCCACGAGTAATTAACAACCAACTTGAACTCAACGTATGCAGGAATGAGATTTTCAGACATCATTTAAGCCATCCATCAAAGGCCCTGAGAGTTGAGTCGAAGCCTACAACATCCATCAAGGTAAGCTTGACTGAACTCCTTAAGTTTAAGCAGTATGTGAATCTTCTAGTCAAGGGGTATTAGGACGATATACTGACGATTGACCTTTAAAGGCTAATGAATAAGCCAACCGAGCATCCACTGCCCCTCAAATTCATAACTGACCGTTGAAATCAAGTATCAAATCAATCTAGCCGTTGGATCGAGTGTTTTGGCCTTAGAAAGGCCTGGGACTTGTGATACAACCCACGTGGGCCCCACATCCGCCCCAAATTGGGCCAGGACACCTAGATGGGAATCCCCGAGTGAGATGACGGAGTGGATTTGTCATGAACATCACGATGGACCCCACATGAGGTGCGAGTGCATCCAGTGCACCCGTACGCGAAGTGCACCGGATGAATCAAAGTGGTCAAACTGGCTTTGACCGAGCGTATTCTCAAAAGGTGAATTTTCTTCCCGCCCATTGAGTATTTGAATTTGACGGATGTTAGTTCTCTAGGTGGCCCACCCTGGCCACTATCTGGACGATCCGAACCGTCCATCGGATTCGCGGGGCCCGACTAACCAAAACCCTATAAGTTGACCGGACCCATGCATCCAGGCACCAATTCTAGATCAGGACCAAGTATAATAGCATGGGTCGCCAAGATCTTCTGATGGTGGGCCAAAGTGTGGTCACAAGAAGGATCCAGGGCCGATTTTCCCAAGCAATCCCAACCATCCGCTCTCTGTGAGAGATCATGCTCCCTTACTGCCAAAAATGGCCGAGCAAACGCCTACAGCTAGGAAAGCAAAAGGCATTTCTTCTCTTTTGGGAAAGGGACTCTGGCACGCCCCTGGTCATTCCCTAGGCCACGTGGAGCCATCTCAACCCCTCCCTCTAGGACGCCAACGCCTCTGATGGATGAGACATCTCATCTCACGAGATCTTAGCGAGATTGATGTTATCTCGCAAGGGATTCCAAAACACAAGTTTAGGACCCCAAAAGTGGGCCCTATAGTGATCAGTGACCTCATCCGGTCCCCTCAGTCGGGCCAGATCACACTGAAATACCCTAGGGAGCGAATCGCCATTAGAGACCACTTCATCTTCACCATTGAACCATCCGACCCACGACCCTGGGATGGGCCCCACAAGGGCTAAAAACTTGCTTTCCTGGTGGGCCATCGCAATGGGAATCCATCCCCGGGATCGGATGGACCCCACACATAGTAGCTCCCTTGGAAATGCCCTCGTTAGGGACGGTTAATCTCAACCATTGGCTGAGATATTCTGGGGCTGTCTCTTGGCTATAAAGGCCATAGAAGCGCTTTGGGATTCGCACCCGGGAGAGAAAGTAGAAAGAAGAGAGAGAGAGAGAGAGATTAAAGGAGAGAGTGAACGACTGTGTGACTCAGTGCTACACTGAACCGACTCAGACTGCACAAATTGGACTAAGTTGGGTCAGTGCAGACTGGTAGCATCACCAAGTGAGTAAAGGAGAAAGAGAGTGGAAAGAGAAAGAGAGAAGAGAGGAGTGAGCTGAGTGCACGGGTCAGCTCAACTCACCCCGTTCTCAACTTGACTCGTTCGAGTTGGTGGCTGCCCCACCGAGTTCCAAATTAGGTAACAAGCTGTCGTTTCCCATTTTCTTTCATCCATTGACACACAACATGGTAGGTAGAATATGAGCTGAAATCAGGCCAACCAATGGTTGTATTTCAGGCCGAAAGCAGGCCAAACAATGGTCATGTGTTGGGTTGAAAACAGGGCATAACAGTAGCAGCTTCGGGCCAAAAGTCTGGCCATATATCATGTGTAGAAAGGAGCCTCAGATGGGGGGTTGAATCCAGGCCAACAGCAAAAGTGTTCTGGGCCGAATCTATGTCAAACGATGGCTAGACGACAGGCCAGAAACCAGGCCAAAACAGTAGTGGCCCTTTGGACTGAAATAGAGCCAAGCAACGGCCGCGTTTTAGGATCGAAAACAGGACCTTAGAAAGTCCCGCAACGGACTCAAAAACCCGCTCCAATGGGTCATTGCTGGGCCAAGTTAGGACCAGATCTGAAACAAAACTTAGGGCCCTGTTCCAACCTTCACCATGGCTGTGCAATGGGCTGAAAACCCTCCTTTCCAGCCGCGTAAGTGGACCAAAAAACTAGGCCTCAAACAGACCTTGATGCGGGACGGAATGCAAGCCTTGCATGGGCAGGGATTTGGGCCATAGAACACTCCCATATGAGCCGCAATCTGAGCTGAAAACAGACTCTCAGACAGGCCGTGAATATGCTGAAAGCAGCCATCAGTTGGGTTATGCTGAGAGTAGGAGCAAGGCTTTTAAAGTGGGCCCTAGACCAAGCCGGAAATCAGCCCAGAACTGGGCCGGAAATCAGCTCAGAACTGGGCCGATAGTAGCAGGAAATCGGGTGGGCCGCACCACTTTCAACAGTGGGCCGCACCTGAGTTTCAAATCTCAATGGGCCACACCACTTTCAGCAGGTGGGCCGCACATGAGTTTCAAATCTCAGTAGGCCCTGCTGGAAACCACAGTGGGCCGCACCTGAGTTTCAAATCCCAGTGGGCCCTGTTGCAAACCACAGTGGGCCGCACCCTGCAGAGCAAGTGGGCCATACCCCATCCAAATTTTAGTGGGCCTCATCATAAAGGGCAGTGGGCCTCACCGAGTGTATCCCAACCATACGCTGGTGGGCCGAGCAACCTGTCCAACCACACTACGTGGGCCTCACCTTGAAATGCAATGGGCTGCACTAAGTGGGCCTCACTATGATACCACACCACATCCAGTATTGGGCCAGAAAGAAATCTCGCCTGAATTCTAGGCCCTTAGGTAGTGTATCAGGGCCAAGTTCCCTGAATTACCAAGCCCTTACAAACCCCATTTATTTCAAGGATTTGGACGTCTTCTAATGCAAATTATATTATTGGGAATAATTTTAGGAAAATTACTTGCGTGACTTTGGGCCACGAGATTTACTCGGGAATTTGGATCCAAGTCGAGACTACAATTCTCCAAGTTATGATTTTCTTCCCCTTGGGCTTTCCATCCCCAACTAGACTAAGAGTAGTTGTTATAATGATCTAGAAATGTAAAGACCTTTAATGACTAATTAGACTTATGGTGGATTGTTCTTAAATTAGTTACCTAGACACTGCTTCAAAAGATGATTTAATAGCTCGGAAATATATTGCATTTATTTGGTATATTTGTTTACATTAATGATTCTCATGATTTAGGAATAATTGACTTACCTGATGAGACTGTTTAGTGCATTTGATTGTTGGGATTGAAAGCATGCCCTAGGTCACAACTCTACTTGGTTAGCTTGCTTGAACATGTGTATTAAATTTATCCATATAATTCAAATAGTCATTCATTACATGCGCAATGTGTTAGTTCACTAGTACGTATTTTGGATTATAAACTTATGATCACGTGACTCGTAGTAATACATGCAATGCTCTCTACTTATTATTCATAAGTAGGTTCCATGCTATTGTTATGATACACACATTATTGAAATCTTTTCATGGGAAACTCTAACTAAGGAGAGTCTGTGCTTGGGGTGTAATTAGACTGGTTATGATACAAGTAGACCCCTAACATGGAGGTTGCGGATGATGGCATGTGATTATGGGGTTTACCATCCGTGTGTGGCTTCACTTATCTGAATATGGAATGAACTTTGCAATATTTATACCGCTGTTTACTCGTCTTTAAACCATTCATGCCGTTATATTTTAATTGTCGTACTTAACAATTTTGACATTTCATTTCAAGTCAACATTGGTGGTAACCCCCCTTTTACTTTGGGGAATTGATTGACTACGTGTTGGTGGGTTCTGCACACACCTTAAGGCGATAGCCTCATGGGCCGAGAATGGTGGTCATGGAACACTATGCCCAAGCCGTCAGCCTACGCTGGGCCATGAGCTCCTCGTAGTGACCGTGAGCTTATTTAAATTGGCTGAGTATAATTGAATTAGTAACGGGTTGGCTAATCATGCATACATCGCATTCGGGCGATGATGGATGGCTAATTCTAGATGTTGTAGCATATGGCTAATAGGATTTAGTTGGGGTATCGTTTCGCTAACTCCCAGACCATCGACTATTGACCCACCTTCGGTGAGTTTGGCACTACACATGTACTATATACTTTCGCTGGTGACTGGCCACATTGCATGGGCTTTGCCCAAAAGCCAACTGGATGAGCATCCCCAGTTGATGTGCACTCATTCATCCATGCACTAATCATGATTAGTATATTGTCCTATTTTGTCTGCTACGTTTTTTTATGTTACATCTTGTCTAGGGCGGTGGTGTGTAATCTTAAGGGGAGATCACACTGAGTTGGTCACTCATTCATCAATATTCAGCCGTACAGAGGATACAGGGGCAGATGGACTCGTGGCGGATCCAAAGGTGGTCGTAGTTAAGGAGGAGCCTTATGATGATGAGCCGTATCAAGAGGCGGCTGTGTACTATGGCCTCAATCAGTAGATTGCATTTATAATAGTCTTTTTGAATTATTACATTGAGGATTTTGTATTTGGCCCCCAGCTAACTGGGTCAAGATATTATTCACATTTTGGGTCATATCTATAATATGTTGCATTCTGCTATTTGCACTTTAAATTACATATTGATTACCATTATTATTTGGTTAACTCCTGGGTTTTTAGGATGCGAGTCGTGTACTCGAGTTCTAAAAATCGGGGCATTACATTATGGGACTCCCTGATAGGCGGTGTTGTCCCTCATGAGCGCATGGTACGCACAAGATTGATGCATGACTAGATTGTATGACTCATGTATCTTGCATTGTATGATATAGTTACTATACGCCCTAGCGACATCAGGGCCGAGGCCTCCACAGGCACATCGTGCAGAGTTGGATTAGATACCAGAAATATTGTTACTAGCATCGGAGCGCCATAGATGTCCCTGGGTGAAAATCTCTAAACCCAATGGTACTAGAGGATGACTTCAACAATGAGACTGAGTGGATACATGAGCGCACGAGGGTCGTATACCGGTAGGTCGTGTCTCCCACTGTGTCATGGTCAGTTGGAAAGGGGTGTGACCTTGCCCGCCTGAGTGAGGGGGTAACATCTAGGTTGAGTTTGACCAGCTTGAGGAATGAGTCCATTATCGACCAACTGAGTCTGATATTAGCAGGCGGATACTGAGGTCTCTTCCACTTACTCAGTTATGAGCTTGGATGGGGGCGGTAAGCTGACGTAGAGCGTACTAAACCCCGGTGATTTATCCAACGTGAAAACTGTACTGATATTTGATGCTTTAATGATGAGCTGCATTGATATGTGAGTCTGGATGAGGACTGGTATGCTTGAGTTGAATCTCGTATCATGTGGCGTTAGTATGGCTAACATCATTCACACCTTACATCACATGACCTTGATATGGCCGATAGCATTTATGCCTTGCATTGCATAGCCTTGGTACAGTTGATAATTTTCATGGATTCACCAGCATATTTCGCATTACTCTGATATTGCATTCTAAGTACGTTTATATTGCACACACACTCTCACCACTCTCTAAGTTTTTTGTAAGCTTATGCACTACTGTTGCGTGTATGTGATGCTAGGATGCCGTAGCAGCATTGAGATTGGAGCATGCAACGGACTTCTGGAGCTTTCGATTCTGTTATTGTATTTCCCTTTATGCACATTGTGCCTCAAAGCTTTTGATCATAATAGATTTTGTGATGGTGTCTTGGTTATTGTTCGTGGGTTATACTTATTACGAATTAAATTCATGTTAAAAATCCTCCTTGTAGGATCCTAGGATCAAAATTTGGTACATGGGTGTCAGAAACTGAGAATTTTGTGAGCCCGGTTTCTGAGTTTGGGGCATGACAGAAGTACATCATCATTCTATCATTTTTTTGTATCTAACTAGCGGGCGTATGCTCCGTGGCTTACCGATATAATCGGAGCTAGCCCACCAGAAACCTTAGCTAATTTATCTCACACACACACATATACATATATATATATATCATTACATTACATCCCATCATTTTCTCGTATTTTACTGGCAGACGTATGTTATGCGACTTGTCAATATAATCAAAACTAGCCCACCAGAAACCTTAGCTAGTTAGTTGTCATTTTATCATAAGCATTAATATGGCGTTAAGCATTCTGCGCATCTCATTTCTACATATTTTACACCCTACACTCAGTTGGTTCAAATGTATATCGATATAATCGGATTCTTTCTATCATAAATTCATATCAACTAACCATTGTTATCATTGCATTACATTTCAATCTTTTGTGTGTGAGAATTAATCTTATTCCTAAAAAATTAGTCATAGCTTGTGCAGTAAATACCGTACATTTGTAAAGGAAAAGTGGATGCCTAACATCTTCCCTCTTTATAACCATGGCCCCTTACTCAGAATCTCTGGAACATAAACTCATGAGTCATCTTAGGGTTAAGAATCTCTGTATTCTAATCCTAAACATTTCTATAGTGTCTAACTGACTATAGGATCAAAATAATTGGTTTGTGGCGACTCTGGTCAAATGTAACACCTTTTTAATCCCCAAGAAAGCCCTCGAGCGAGGCAACCCATGGAAAAGCAAGTCGAGCGGGATCCTCAATGTCCACATACGTATCTACACTCATATACAAACGACAATGAGCAAATCATACTTGCGCCCCAAGAAATCTCTAATCCATACCCTTCGGTGACACGTACCTTGCCAAAAGTAGAATGACTTAGAGCCTTGCACACATATGCAGTCAAGATAAGAGAAACACTGCATGAAGGACGTGATGGTCACATGAGTGGCACATATGACCTGCATCGTACATAAGAAGCTACTTAAAGTCCCCCGATGTTGGATATTTTGCAATCCAGTATACTCACGACAAGGTTGTCTCACACAATATGCCAAAAAGGAAAATTTTTCAGAGATGATTGATACTTTCATGAAGACTACATAGGATTAGAAAGATTAAACAGAAGATTCCATCCAAAATTAGATTCAATTCAAATAACAATAATATAAAGAATTTGAATCCTAATAGGACATAGCCGACACATTCGAGGATCAACAAGGAAACCTTGGCGTAGCCACTGCCTCTCTAATAAGGCTGAAAGTCGGACAGGTTAAGTTGGGTTAGTGCTCAACCCTAGCCCAACCTAAGGTTCTTATACCTCAACTGTAACGTCTCAGAAAAATCCGTACAAAGACCTGAGTACCACCTCAGGCAGAAATCGCCAAAGACCAAATCCTTTAAAAATTAAACGTGAATCAATTAAGTGCTAAACTAGATTACCTGTGAAATTAGCACTAATCACTTTAAATTTGATCTGTAGGACCCAAACTCTCCAGGATCGCTAACGCTACACTACCTAAAAACTTAGGATCCATCTTAAAATCCAGTTGCTCTCGGGAGCGTCATGAAACTCCGTATCGGACCTGAACCGCGCGTCAAAAGTTCGATTACCCCGAAACTATACAGTTATGACCGCCTTGCTAGACCTGACAACTACCTCGAAAATCAAGTCATAATAATACCCAGAAGCGCATAACTTGAGCCCGAAGTGAAGTGTATGAGAAACATGAATATCTTTAGGAAATAAACTGAAACTTAAGTGAACTGAGTCAATTTTCTTGTTGGACAAATCTAAGGATTCAGATCATTGGAATCTGACCCAATTACACCCTCGGATCAGAAAAAATTTTCAACACATGTCAATGTACTTGTGACCCTGATCAAGTACCGGTGACCGTTGAATTGAAACTGGTCCGTCACGGTCGATCTATAAACCCGATCGGATCGAAAACTTAACCTGACCTAGATTCATGGTCAAAGAGCTTAAGTTCGATCGCGTGTAGAAAATGAGCCTTCAGAACAGCTCCGTTGGACCGAAACGGCCAACCTTTGGCTATAACCTAAGTGTACCATGGCCCTGGGGCCATTCCCATCAATTTTGGGCCTATATAAGGGCCTTAAACCCTCTCTCTCCC
Organism: Magnolia kwangsiensis; assembly: GCA_037074715.1. Taxonomy (NCBI): domain Eukaryota; kingdom Viridiplantae; phylum Streptophyta; class Magnoliopsida; order Magnoliales; family Magnoliaceae; genus Magnolia; species Magnolia kwangsiensis. The sequence continues at coordinate 50,514,909 of CM073571.1, read as the reverse complement.
TTGCCATACGAATTTTCTAAAACCCTAGGAGAGAGAAGAGAAGAAAGAGAAGGAAAGAGAGAGAAAGTGTGAGAGAGAGTTAGGGTTTGCTGTAGAGATTCTTCCCTGCCGCTCTGCGTATCAAACCACTGTTACTATATCGCTATACTAGCGATTCTGATTCTGTTCTTGGGTAAGAAATCTTAACCCTAACCTGTTTTAGAGTTTCAAATAGTGTAAATGACGAAATAGCTAATCTATTTCATACTTTAGGTTGTCATTGTGCCGTAGACGATGAGTTAGACAACGAATTGAGTTTGTTATGTGTCTACCGACGTAAGGCGCGGATTATAAACATCTAGGTTATGGTTTTCAAAGCTTTCAATGTCAGTCAATGATTTATGATTGACTCGAGTTCTATCACACATGCCTAGTTAAAGTATTTCAGCATATTATTCATATATATAGGTTAGGTTGATTTTCAATGCATTCCATGTGTTTGTTGAAATGACTGAATGAATATGAAATTATGATTTGTGCCTGTCATGATGATTGATTATAAATACATGATTGTTGTGCATGTGGTAACTCTTATGTGAAAGGATTTGTCATAATATGTGTTTTACTATTTTATTTCATGTATGTTAATATGTGTATTCTAAGTGTTTGATGAAATGCTTGAAAGAGTAAGTGTTTGGTGATTGGTATTTTCTAAGAGGGTTGAAATGAGATTCTCAACTACCTTGGCTATATATATGAATTCTTTCATGAGACTTAAACGTAACTATGTGAACTATGTGTGAATTACATGTTTAGGATGACGTGTTTAATATGTGTTCTTATAAATGCTTACATAGATGTAGTGTTTGATTTATTTGTTCTTTACTGTTTTAACTATCTCATGCGATTACTTGTTGGAATTGAGTGTGATTAGGACTATGGTATAGTCCAGGCAATTGGTAACTGGTCCTGATCAGGTGGCTGAGGTTGTTTCGCCACACAAGACATGTTCGACAAACCCGAGTCATACGTTGCTTGTCGACAGTGGTTGGGCCACGCAGAGTGCTTACACACTTTATGTCGATCAACCCAATGCGCGCTTGTACTAGTCGAGCTTGTTAAGTAACCCGATTGCCTCGATGTATGTTCACCATGTATGGACGCTACTGCTTGAATCTAAGGTACCAAACTCACAAGTGAGAAACCCCGTTAACCTTGGTGCCTCGATTCATTAAGACTTATGAGCCAGATATGGTGGTATGGGACACCATGTTCGAGCTGTCAGCCTATGCCGGGGTGACGAGCCCACCCGTAGTGACCAGTGAGCAATCTAAGCTCGTGAGCCAAATACCGTGGTATGAGATATTGTATTCGAGCTGTCGGCCTACACTGATGAGGTGACAAGCCCTTTGTAGTGCCTTCGAGCATACCCTGAGACTACGTTGAGGTGATGAGCCTTTCCGTAACAACTAGAGTATTAATTAGGCCTACACTGATCAGGTGACGAGCCCTTTATAGTGACCTAGAACCACAACATCGTATGAAATTTACTAGGACTGACGACCCTAGAATGGATCATTATTTGGGAATTGATATAAGGGAGGTACCTTAACTTCTCAACCCTGTTGTATGAATAAACCTAAGTAAGAACTTGGTAATCACGACCATAACATTGCATTGCACGGTGCTTTAGCGAGGAAGTAACATGTGTTTGTAGTGGTGCATGCCGCGACCGTGAGATGAAGTTCGCTGAGGAAGTGTTGGCAAGGGCATACATCATTATCATATCATCCTTACATTAACAAGAGTACTTAGGGCTTGACTGTTGTACTGCTTTATCATTACTTCTTGATTGAATTGATAATATGTTAACCTTTGCATTATAGTCCCACTGAGTTGATCACTCACTCCCACGTTCTGGGACGGTGTTTTAAATACTAACCAGACTCTGTCTTAGATGCAAATGATGGCACGATGCACGAGGCCGAGACAGACTTTTACGATAATGAGAAGGAATTCTCATATATGCAGTTATTAGGCGGGTAGGAATTCTCATATATGCAGTTATCAGGCGGGTTTACATAGGCCGCTCTGATCGATGGGGATTATTGGGTTGCTGACTAGATGACATTATACATTTTGTATATTTTGGAATTTTGCATGTAACTATTTGACCTGGTAACATGATTATACTCAAGAGACTTACAATCACTTATATACTTTATATTCTTATCACAGTCTTCTGCTTGCGTAATTTAACTGTCTCTGGAGTATGATATGCTGTTTTGGTATAATCTCACTCATGTTTAAGGTACTAATACAGATAACCTTTAATCATCATTATCTATGTTGCATAAGTGATGTGTTGGAACTCGAGAGTTGGGCTTCTGCTCGACTCTCGATTTTTAGGGCGTTAAATCAACCCTAACACAACCCAACCCAATCTCCGGTTGAGAATTCTCAACCCAAGCCTAACCCAAGTGGGCTCAGTTAGGTTGGTCGGGTAGATATATGTTAATATTTTCATTACTACATTAGTCTATTATATTTTCAACACGTCTTATTTTTTGTACCTATAAATTTATTAATTATATATGTACTGATTTATCATAAAGAAGTTTATTTTTTCTAAACAAATAAGCTAAGATATAGGATAAATACTCTTTTAAAAGTCGTATTGTGTATCAAGCAATCTATTTGGGAGAGAGAAATCCAGCGTATATTGCTAGCTTGAGTAATCGAAAATGAGTGGACCAATGAAACCTGACAGCATTGGAATTTCCTGTGCCTTCAATACGAACGATCTGCACTCAATTATAATTAGTTTATAAAGAATTTATATGTTGATCGAGTTCAGATTGGGTCGGGCGACCCAAGACCTCAACCCAAGCCCAACCCAAGTTTAATCGAGTTGGTGTTTGTATGGCCCAAGCCTGAGACCAAACCCGATACATCCTGCCCAAGCCCAACCTAATGTCGGGTCGGTCACGGGTTGGTCAGGTTGAACCCACCCAACTTTTAGCCCTACTATCTAAGCCTATAAAAGCAACACTCGAAAAAGAGTTATAGGTGCTCGCCGCACACAACTAATCAATATTTACTACGCATCACTACTTATCTTAGTTTTAGCTTCTTAGCTTAATATTACACTATTATTCAGCCATGCTACAGTAAGTCGATAATTGTTAGTTTAGTTTATATATCTTATGAGTAATTTAAATATCCATTACTTTCATCATCGGATTCCATCAATCACAGAGTTCTTACTTGCTAGATCACACTAGTCATGTTCTACAAACTCTGCACCTTAGTTGTTTTGTCCACATAGGTAGTCATATGTAATTATTTTAATTTCTTTGTTTAATTTACTTCATTGATTATGCTATTCATTTTCTTTAATCAATAAAATTGTCTATTAGTCTTATTTTTAATATTACCTATTCATTATTAGTTTATTGAGAAACATGATATGCTATTGTCGTTGAAAGAAAAGACTTTAGCACAAGGCTTTAAAAAAAAAAAAAAATCTTATTTTGAAGGACTAACCCTCTCCTTCTTAAATTGCTTGGTTATTGTAACATCATTGGTAAACAATTATATCAACTTTCATATTTATGATCCTAACCTGGTTAGTTTGGCACATGGAGTCACAAGCCTTCAACCGATTTGAGTTGAGTACGATTTTGGCATGCTACACAATATTCATAACTGTTCATGTTTGATCAAATCTTGATAATTCAATTCGTGTGGACATGCATCTGGATTGTCTAGATTGAATAATAACAAATCCATGCCTCATATACAATTATGAGTGCATGCGTACCAAGCGTCATAACTTATAAGTAATATGAGTATTAAATCTCTCATCTTGTAATTCCTCAAAATGGCGTGCATAAAAGTATTTAGGCCTCGTTTGGCATTGTGGATTTGAAATACCTTGGATTAGAAATCTCCTGTATTTGAAATACCCTCAGTTTGGAATCCTCCGATCATGTTTGGCACCCTAAATTCAGAATTCCCTACAATCCAAAAGTAGATATGCATAGTGTATTTTACAGGGGGTTTGAATTTAATTATTGAATCAACTCAATCCCTAATCAGTGTATGTAATGTTTGACACAATGGTTGTAATAAGCCCGTTGAAATATATACTTTGGCCAAAAATGATGAAATTTTAAGTCTTGGATGGACCATATCATGGGATCATATCCCAGTGACTAACCAACGGTTTTTAACCATTGATTTACATGGACGATGTTTGGACGACAAAAATCATCCTATTAAAGTACTTTTAGTGATGTAGTTAATAATACGATTGTTTTGGGGATATCATCAGTGGGCCATGTGCCCAATAGATTAATAGCCTAGTGACACACATGTTACACATGCGACTCTTAAAAGGATTTTAGATGCAATCTTGCTTCCACCTTGAATTTCAAACCCTCTCTTTGAAGTGATTTAAAATCCCCTAGATTTAAAACCTTCAATTAATTTATGGTGCCAAACACGCTATTTGAAGTCCCCTCAAATCCATGGTGCCAAACGATCGGAGCATGCTAAGCTTATATTGCCACACCGTTTTTTTCGTGCTTGTGCTTCACATGTACAAGGACATTTAAGCCGTAAAAAAAGTGGACCTTAACATGGAGATCTCTTTCAATGGAAATTCAAAGAGATCCACTCATCACTTAGATAAAAATCAATAAAGGCCGATGTTTAGACCCAAATTATAAGTTTGCCTGCCTAATGAGTGGATCAGAATTTTCGATACATGATCTTAACGATGGCTCACATTTTGCATGGCTCAAATGTCCTACACATGACACGTTACAACTCGAGAAACGGCTTAGCATGGTAAGATTATTATGCCAGAGTTCATGCATGATACACTGTCACTCTAAAACTATACACATGACATATATATATATATATATATATATATATATATATATATATATATATATATATATATATATATATTGCACTTTGTCTTTCGTATAAAACTCTTATAAGCAGAAACCGCCAAGGAAAAAGGATATACTTAATAGTCGATCACATAGAACAATTGTAAGATGTCTTTTTAAAAGATGAAGTGATTATATTGGTATCGGGAATAGTCAAACCCTAAAACATTACGGTTAAAAATTATTGTTATTCTTAGGATAGAGCTTAACTATGATAAGGAAAGATAAATTTAATTGGTTTCTTAGATTGGTATTAAACTATTTGATTTGTTCGACTTCTTGCCAGTTTTTCTATTCTTTATTTCAACGGTTGTGGTTATGGTGGTTGAATCATTGTCACATTTGTCTTTTCAATCATTCTATCTTTTTTTGTCCCTTTAATTGTTCTTCTTCGCTCGATCACATTTTGTCTCTTAAGCTTATTGGACGTGGCCCATCATCAAATACCTACTGCATACCATCTAACTCGGCGCCGGCTGTACTTCCATAAAAAATACATTCCAAACATCTTCAGTTTTTAATTAATTATTTTAGTAAGGGTAAAAAATAGGGTACATGACTCAATTATATTGTGTTTAATGGATGGTAAACTTGTCAAAATCAACACTTCAAATTACAATGAGAAAATTTTAGTAAATCATGGACAGTATTCATAACAATTAAAAAAATTAAAGTCTTATAACCCATCTGTATCTGGAAACATGAAGTAAACAGTTTATTTCGAGTAATTAAGTGCCTGTGTATCATGCATCACACTTTGCCGTGGTAACAAAATAAGTCTCAATCTCCTCTTCGTCTTCACTCTCCAAAATCTCTCTCCCTGTCTCTCTCTCTCTCTCTCAATTCTCTAATCTTCGAATCCAACGCAGGAAAAACTCGATTTTCCTCCCAATCTCGCACTCATGGTTCCCGCCTTCTCTCCCTCCTCCACCGTTCCCATTTCCGGGTGCACCGATCCAAATCCGAGTTCCCTTTTCCCCCGCTTTCTAGATCTGAAACAAGCTCGGATCTAGGGCTCTGATTTACGAGAGAGAGAGAGAGAGAGAGAGAGAGAGAGAGAGAGAGAGAGAGAGAGAGATGTTGAACAAAATCATAAAGCGCGGGACCCGCAGGTCTTCGAAATCTGGCGCAATCGAGACGGCCGTCTACCCGTACGGATCGTCCGGCTACCGCAACCCGGGCATGGGTCCTACGACCCCATCCGGCATCACCGTCAATCACGCCTCTCGCGCCGCGGCCCCCAATTCCCAGGAACCCCCCTCCGCCGCTTCGGGTGCTGCTGCCGCCCCAGACCGGGCCACACCCCTCGATGCCTCCTCCAACATCGTCGAGATCCTTCCCTTCTTCCGCGACGTCCCCGCCCCAGACCGCCTGGCCCTCTTCCTTCGCAAGCTTAACCTCTGTCGCATCGTCTTCGACTTCTCTGACACCCTGAATTCCCCCCGCGAGAAGGAGGCCAAGCGCCAGACCCTCGTCGAGCTCGTCGACTTTGTCCAGTCTGGCGCCGCTAGCAAGCTTCCGGACCCCGTCCATGAGGAACTCATCCACTCCATATCTGTCAACATCTTCCGCTGCCTCCCACCAGCCTCCCACGAGAACACTGGCTCCGACCCCTCCGCCGACCCTGACGATGACGACCCCTATCTTGATCCTGCCTGGCCCCACCTCCAGCTCGTCTACGAGCTCCTCCTCCGCTACATTGTCTCTTCTGACACCGACACCAAGGTCGCCAAACGCTACATCGACCACTCGTTTGTCCTCCGCCTGCTTGACCTCTTCAATACTGAGGACCCCCGCGAGCGTGAGTACCTCAAGACCATCCTCCACCGCATCTATGGGAAGTTCATGGTTCACCGCCCATTCATCAGGAGGGCCATCAACAACATCTTCTACCACTTCATTTTTGAGACTGAGCGCCACTGTGGGATCACCGAGCTGCTAGAGATCCTTGGCAGCATCATCAATGGGTTTTCCCTGCCAATGAAGGAGGAGCACAAGCTCTTCCTGGCTCGGGTGCTCATCCCGCTACACAAGCCAAAATCGGTCACCATCTACCACCAGCAGCTCTCATATTGCATTACCCAGTTTGTCGAGAAGGACTACAAGCTTGCAGAGATGGTGATAAGGGGGTTGTTGAAGTATTGGCCTGTCACCAACTGTCAGAAGGAGGTCCTTTTCCTTGGGGAGTTGGAGGAAGTTCTGGAGCTGACACAGTCTGTGGAATTCCAGCGGTGCATGGTCCCACTCTTCAGACAGATTGGGTGCTGTCTTAACAGCTTTCATTTCCAGGTTTGGGCTTGTAACGATTCTTATTCTATTTCTTTTGATTTTTCTTGCTATGAATATTGCTTTTCTTCTTCCTCTTCTTCTTCTTCTTTTTTTATTTTTTATTTTTGGTCTTATGGTTTGTGAAAAATGGTTCAAACACTGGACTATGCAAGATGCATTGTCTTCTACATAGGCGTTATTTGGGGGTTGGAAATATGATCAATAGGAAAAAAGAAAAAGAAAAAGAAACAGTGGACCTTATCCTTGGTGGGTGACTACATGTGGAACTTTCTGGTTGCATAAAACTGGAATTGAAGCCCCAAAAAATTCCATTTTACGTACTGAAAATTCCCTTGTGTATTTGCTTCAGGGGTATTGCTCCTGAGCACTTGCTGAGGGGCATGACCCAACCAGGGGACAAGTTCCTGATTCCCACATGTGTTAAGATTAACTTCTACTTATGGCGGTAGTCCATGGCATATAATTTGTCTTTGTAAGGCTTGTATAGACCATATATTTCATTTAGTGGTTACCATATTGTGCTTGAGTCATAAACTTGATTTTTTTAAAAGGATAATAAGTCCGTTTTATTGAAAAGCTGCATGACAAATATCAAAGCAGCAAATAGTACAATTGAAATTACAGCCCACAAACTTCATAAACATTAACATTCCTCCTCCACACTTGTCATGCAAAGCAGCAATGTATGAAGATGTGATCAATTGTTTCTACGTCGGTCTTAAACAATAGACGAATATTAGGGAGAATCATAGACCTTTTCTGAAGATTATCTATGGTTAGGATTAGCTTCCACCCAACCAACCAAACAAAAGATGCTACCTTAGGGAGAGCATCGTAGAACCAAAAGGTGTGAAAGAATCCGTGTCTTCTTGTATTCGATGAACCCCAAAGCATCTTGTAAAAAGACTTAATCATGAATTTTTAGGAGGGTGAAGCATTCCAAACCAAGGAATAGGTTAGCATAGTCTACCGCCTTCTTTTTAGAAAAGTCCCTTTGTCACAGAGGGCACCACACACCGCCCCCACTAGTGGGGGAGAAATAATTGGCCACTGATATATTCTTCATAGGAGCTAGTCTTGCCAAAGATGGAAATTCCACCTCCAAAGGTCTATCCCCATACCAAGAGTCCTCCTAAAAATGGATTTGGTTCCTATCTCCAAGGGAGAATATTAAACTAGGCTTAAACAAAGAGGCTACTGACTACTGTATTGATGGCCATCCAAATCCCTGAAGCTCGATAATATGAAGATTTATGTACCCCCCCTCCCCCTCCCCGGGACACCATACTTGGAAGAAATAACTTCTCTCAATAGCTTGCCCACTTCGGACCCAAATCTCCACTGCCACTTTCCTGGTAGTGCTACATTCATTGATCCAACACTCTAATGTCTACACCACCTTCAGATAATAATTTGCACACTTCTTCCCACTTAAGCAAGTGGAATTTATGCTTTTCTTCAGCCCCTCGCCATAAGAAATCTTACCTCAACTTTTCTAGCCTATTCAAATTTGGCTTCGAACATTTAAACAAAGACATGAAATAGAGTGGGACTTTAGAGGGCCGATTTAATAAGAGTGACTTGTCTTGCTATCGACCGATGGTGACTCCTCCACCTCGATAACTTTCTCTTGAGCCTTTCAATCACTGTACTCCATAAATCTTTCGTTAGTTTTCTTAAGCACAACGGGAGGCCCAAATAAATGGAAGGGATGGACCCAACTCCACACCTTAAGACATCTGCATAGGTAGATTACTTTCTTCTTGGAAAGCCCAAATCCTATCATCTCACTTTTCCTGACATTTACTTGTATCCTTGACACCTCTTCATAGCACCTCAAAATTTCCTTAAATAATCCACCATTGATATTTCTACATCAAAAAATAAGAGTGCGTTGTCCGCAAATTGCAGATGAGATATCTAGGCCCCTTCTTGTACTCCTCTAAAACCAGAGATAAGACCCACCTCTTGACCCATTGCTAGCATTCTACTCGAAGCTTCCGCTACCACTGGAAAGAAAAAAGGTGAATGCAGATCCCCTTGCCTTAAGCCCCTTAATGCTTTAAAAAAGCCCTTTGGAGAGCCATTGACCAACATTGAAAAGCAGGCCGATGAGACATATTCATGCATCTAGTTAATCCATTTATTCCCGTATGCTATTCTTTTAAACATTTACTCAAGAAATTCCCAATCTATGTGGTCATAAGCCTTCTCGATAATCAACTTGCAAACCACTCCTTTCTTACCTTGCATGTATCTCAAATCTATACATTGATTGGCAAGCAAGGAACTATATAAATTCTATCTATCCACTACAAAAGCTCCTTTGTTCTTGGAGATGACAGAAGATAACACTAACCTCAATCTAGATGCAAGGATCTTTGCCAAAATCTTATAGGGGCTACCAATTAAGCTGATGGGATGAAAATTTTTAAGCAATTCTGCTCCTTTCGTAGGAATAATAGTGATGAATGAAGCCCCCATTCCTTTGGAGAGTTGTCCTTTGTCACAAAGCTCTTTAACAAAAGTCCACTACATCCCTCTTGAGCACATTCCAAAAAATTTGATAGAAAGCCATAGGGTAACCATCCGGGCCCCGTGCGTTATCTCTAACCAAAGTTTCTATACCACATTTAATTTCTTCTTCTGACACTGGCTGCTCAAAAGAATCCCTTTCCGCGTGCGAGAGTCATTTGAATGGCGAGTTGTCCTACAAGGTTCTCCTCCACCTATCACTAGTTAATGACTTGGAGTTGAATTGCACAATGGTTGAACAAACTTGTTCATTCTCTTCTATTCTTTGGCCATCTACCTCTAGACTGGTTATCCGATTGTTTCCTGCACCCGCACCAGTGACGCTGTGGAAAAAGGAGTGTTTTTATTACCTTCTTTTAACCATATTGCCTTTGATCTTTGCCACCACAATGCATAATCTCCTCTTCTTTGAGGTGCTTGGAATACTTTGCTGACAAGATAATATGCCTATGCCGTTCTTCTTCCTTGAGGTGCTAGGGAATTAGTGTACTATTAGGGGTTATTTGGGCGTAGCTAGTGTCACTTATGTTATCTCTTTGCACAAATGAACTCTTTCATGGGTAAAGAGTTTCGGTCTATTATGATTGAGTATTTCTAAAGGTCTTGGCAAGTAAGAAAATTGTGTTTAGATCAAGGTGTGCCATAATGGTAATGATGGTTGTGACGTCAACCATCGTTATTGTTAGGATACGGGCCGTACTGACCATTATGGTCTCTTAATAATTAAAAAAAAAAACTGAAAAAAAGACCGTACGAGACCGTTACGGCCGTTATGAAGTAGGTACGGATAATTTTTTCTGCAACTGACCATTACAGGGTAGATATAGGTCATTTTTTCTGTAAGTTTGTAACCGCCATTATGCCTGGCTCTGTAACGTATAACGGTTGACACCATTACCGTTACTTAATGGCCATTACGACACCATGGTTTGGATGGTGGAAAGAGTTGCTTTTTGGTAAAAACTTTAATTACTTTTTTCTTAAAGTAAAAAAGAGAGAAAAAAAGATCATTAGTTGCTAAAGATTTAATGGGTAAAAACTTGGTGAGAAACAATTCACCAAGTTTTTAGAGTAAAGACTTCACTTGTGTAAAGGCACACCCAAATACAAACAAGAAACAAACAGCGCAAACACTTCAGATTTTATTAAGGCTTCACCTATAGGCAAGCAACCCCTTAGCCTCCCTCTTCTGAGCCTTCCACGTTCAGAATGAGCGAGATAAAAGTAGACGCCAATTTCTCTGTCAATCAAGAACACTATCAAGTCAACCTCGATTATGTTCCAGCAAACTTGGATGAAGGCTGAATAGGATGCATGTAGCTGACCCCAGTTTGTTATGATCAGTGTTCGAAATATTAGTATCACGCAATGTATCGCACCCTTGGAATACAAATATGTATCAGTTATTGCACGAGATATATCGTTTGTATCGCATAATTTATCGCACCCTTGGAATACAAATATGTATCAGTTATCGCACGGGATATATCGTTTGTATTGCATAATTTATTGCACTTTTTGGGAAACATTGGGAAAATGGTTGAATTTTTCAATGAAACTTCAGAGATGATTAAAAAAGACTTTAATACACACTTTTAAATCATAAAATCTCAAAAAAAAAGTGCACACAATAGGTTTCCTTTGTATAGGGTCATAAGCCATTCGCTGTTTGATTGAACCTAGTCAATTATATTCAAATATAATGTATAACATTTATAAATGTATCAAAACATGTATGAAAACACAACTAAGTAGACCCCACCACAAAAAACAGTGGGTACAGTGACACCCACCGTTGAAACCTTCCCAACTTGTTCATAAGGTTACTCTAACTACTGGATAATGCTCTGTGAGCCTTACCATGATATATGTTTTATCCGTATGGTCCATCTATTTTTTTATTTCATTTTAGGTCATGTGGGCAAAATTGAAACGGGTCCGAATCTCAGGTGGACCACACCATGAGAAAACAGTGGTGATTAAACATTCACCATTAAAAACTTCATAGGACCCACTGTAATGTTTATTTTGCATCAAACCTGTTGATTAGGTCACACAATCCTAGATGAAGGGAAAACACAAATATCAGCTTCATCCAAAACTTTTGTGGCCCTCATGAAGTTTTTAATGGTGAGCCTTCAATCACTACTGTTTCCTTCAGTGTGGTCCACATGAGATTTTGATCCATCTCATTTTTGGGCTAATGCCCTAAAATGATTTGAAAAAATGGATGGCATAGATAAAACACATACATCACTAGTAGCTACTTATTGGTACAGTGTAGGCAATCATGTTGGAATCAATTTCACGCGAAGGCCTTTAATGGGAAGTTCGTGCGCTGAGATGCTAGGTGGGGCCATCATGATGTTTCTGAAAAATCCATGCCGTCCATCCCGTTTTCCATATCATTTTAGGACAAGAGACCAAAAATAAGGTGGATACAAAACTCAAGTGGGCCGCACGAGAGGAAAGAGTGGAGATTCAATGACCACCGTTTTCACGCCCGGCCATGCCACGGAACCAACATGTGCGTGGGACCTGATTATGGCCCTTGCCATTACGCATGTGTTGTATCCACACCGTCCATTCATTTGGATAGATCATTTTAGGGTCTGAGCCAAAGAATTAGGCTGATCAGAAGCTCAAGTGTACCCTACCAAAGATAACAATGGGGGCAATGACACCCACCGTTGAAACTTGAAACCACTTCTATGGCGTCCACAATCATGTTTATTTGAGATCCGACCTATTTATAAGTTCATACAAATATGGGCCAAGGTAAAACACAAATATCGGCTTGATCGAAAACTTTTGTGGTCCTCACAAAGTTTTTAATGGTAAGAGTTCAATCCCCGCTGTTTTGTGTGGTGGGGTCCACTTGAGCTTTGGATTTGACCCATTATTTGTATTATGACCTAAAATAATCTCTCCAAATGGATGGACAGAATTGATATACAATACATACATCTACGTGGGCCCCATCGTAAGGGCCACACCATTTTGTGCAGCCAAGTCGCATCGAATCCACTTTCCGGGCATGGATTAGGTGTTACATGGGTAACTGCATAGCCCGTGTTAACCTAACTGTAGGGCCCACCTTTGATGATATGTTGTATATCCACTCCGTCCATTCGGTTTTTACAGATAATTTTAATACATTTTCCCAAACATTAAGTACATAAAAATTTCAGGTAGACCACACCACATGAAACAGTGATTATTGAATGTTCACCATTAAAAACATATCAAGGCCTACTTTAAGTAGATCCTTAATGTTTATTTGTCATCCAACTTGTTCATAAGGTCAATTAGAACTGTATGAAGGGAATATACAAAAATTAGCTTAAACCAAAATTTTTGTGGCCTATAAAATACTTTTAATGGTCATTCACCACTTTTTCTGGAGTGGTCCACCTGAGATCTGGATCTTCTTAATTTTTCGTATAACGTCCTTAAATGATATTAGAAAATGGATGGACGTCCTGGATAAAACATATACATCAATATGGACCCCACAAATCCCGGGACATACCGTGTGTGATATATCTCATATATATCTACCGCATCCCTTAAAAAAGGTAAGCTAATTGCATCCTACCACTGCCCGTCTCTAGCTGGGAATGAGCAGTAGCTTTGATTGGCCATCGTGATGTATGGGTCTTATCCACACCGCCCATCCAGTTTTTCGTATCATTTTAGGATATAAACCCAAAAATGAGGAAGATCCAAAGCCCAAGTGGACCACACCACATGAATCAATGGTGATAATGATTCTCATGGTTGAAACTTTTCCAAGGCCCACCGTGATGTTTATTTTCCATCCAACCTATTCATAAAGTTACGTAGACCTGGATGAAGAGAAAACACAAATATCAACTCTATCCAAAACTTCTGTGGCCCCCAAGAAGCTTTCAATGGTAAGAGTTTAATCCCCATTTTGTAGTCCACTTGAGCCTTGGATCTGTCTCATTTTTGGGTCTGTTCCCTAAAATGATACGAAAAAATGGATGGACAGTGTGGATAAGACCCATACATCACGTGGCCACTCAAAGCTGCTGCTCATTCCCAGATGGAGACGGCGGGGGTAGGACGCAATCCGCGTCCTCATAAAAAGGCTTCCGAAGCCAATCTCGCAGCAGAGATAGGGTTCCGGTCATTCTGGAACCCTAAAATCCTAAAATTTTTCTGAAAAATTCCCCAAATCCCTGGGATTTTCGGCAAATCGCTAGCTCTCGATCAAGCGGCCCACCAAATTCAGCTTTCGATCGCAATCTTCTTCCACAGGTACCAAAATCCCCTTCTATGAAAGATTTTCCCTCTTTTTTTTTTTTCCTGATTTTCCGGTAAATCTGCATATACAACACAATAGTATCGCTAATATGGGCGATTTCGCAAAAAATCGTGTAATATTGTGCGATATATCGCAAGATAAAAAGAAATTTGTTTTTTTTTTTTTTAATATATATTTCCAAAGGAATCGGATGGGTTTCGTCTCACTGGGCAACGATAATGATAATATTGGCCGATAGTATCGATATTAGGAACACTGGTTATCATAAGGCTTAGATGATGATGACCACCTTGGATAAAGGCTATTGCAGTACCATTCATCCCTACCATTGTCCATGTCCATAACATTCTCCTCCTTCAACTCCTCTGTAATCAAGCAGTTGCCTTATGTGAGGTACAATTGAAACTAGCACCATCAATACTGGGTTTGAGAATGTCATCCTTTGAATAAAGCTATTGCAGTACCATTCATCCCTAGCATTGTCCATGTCCATAACATTCTCCTCCTCTTAACTCCCTTGTAATCAAGCAGCTGACTTATGTGAGATACAATTGAAACTAGCACCATCAATACTGGGTTTGAGAATGTCATCCTTTGAATAAAGCATCTTGTGGGATCCAATAATCTTCTTTTTTACTTAATTAGGCTCCTCAATCACCTCGAATCACCATACATGCCATGTGGGTAGTCCTCCCATTCTTTATAAAACGGATGTATTCTTGTGACCTTTCTTTAGCCAAGTAATCCGGGACTCTTGCCACGAAACCTATTATTCCATCCTCAAGATTCACAAGAACGCTTGCTTGTGATCCTCCCTTTCCAAGAGAAGATAGTCAAAAGGCACTTCTGACTCCACCATTTTGTCAATGCCAGCAATTCTAAGACAATATCAGCTTTCCTTAGAGCCAAATTCTCAATATTTTCCTTCTTCCTCAAGGTTTAAAATCAGTTTATCGGATACTATATCATTCGCCACTGATAAGTTCCCGTATCTCATATCGGGTTGTTTTGGGGTGATACAACCTTATAGTTCATGGACGACATTGGTATGGATCAGGCAATGAATATCGGTTTCGGATGATACTTTAAACCTTGTTATTTCTCTCCTTTTTTGTTCACAGTGGTTATAGACCCTTAACAAAATGTTGGACAAGGGTTAGGCCGTAGGTCTTGTAAGTGAGGTCAAACTTATAGGTGGAGAATGCCAATTTCCAGATCACTTATGATGAGGACATCGGACCCTTCAAAGTTTATTAAAGACGAAGGCGGCCAATGAATACATCTTTATGGCTCGATGATGGTTTGTGGCACAACCAAGGAGGATTTTAAATGCCTTACACGTGTCCTTGGATTAATTGAAGGCCCCGCATTAGGAGGACACACATGTAGGATGAGTTAGAAGACCGATCTGTTACGCGAGATTTTTTTTTAGAAAGCTTTGTTTTTTCGCCTTTTTTTTTTGTTATAGGGTAGTTTAGTCATTTTTTTTAAATCCAAATTTTATATATAGGGTGTTTTCTACCATTAAACCTAATGATGTTTTTTAATGAAAGCATTGTGCCTCCTTCCCCTTTCTCTCAGTGGTAATTTCTTTTTTTCCCCTAATCTCCTCCCTTCATCTAAATTTTGGTTCTAACCCTCCAATTTTCTTATTCTCTTTCCATGCCTAGTATTATTTGATTGCTACTATTTACAATTAGATTCTTTGAAATCCCCTTATTTTGAAAATCTGAGAATTGATCCCAACCCTCTCTCAGATTTTTTAGCCGTCCTTCTTTCAGAAATCCTTTACTTTCCTGAAATAGAAAAGCTGCATTGACTGTTGGATTGAAACCATGCAAGAACGGGAAGTCCCATCACTCGCCGGATTCAATCCACGCATGATTTGAATACGGTACTGCAGGATTGTGATGATGATCTTCAACCATTGCATGTTTCCTTTGTTATTATCTTTACTATAACGTGGAATGTTGAATATTTCAACCGATTTGTTTAGTTTATTTTGTTGGATGATTTTTGTGCTCATACATGCATTCTAGTTTAGATCGTTCTGCATCAAATTTGGCATCAGAGCTTTGGGTTTTGCATGGTTATTGTTAGATCGATTTATCTGAACTTAGGATAATCTGTTTTCTCATATAGGATTGTCTAGATAATTCCAGATCTACATCCCACAGAAATTGCAAACCTGAATTTTCAGATTCACAGTCCTGTGAGATATAAATATGAATTTCCATATTTGTGTTTTCATTCTAGTTAAATCTGAAAATCTGCAGCATTCATACTTCATATAGAAATAAAAGCATACATCCATATTGAGGTCTGTTCAAACCTTAAGAGTTGAGCTTAGGAAAATCGAGTTCGAGTTTTTGGCGTGTGCCCATTAGAAGAGGTAGGAGTTTTGGCCGACACCCTATCATGAGTAACGAGCAATTAAGTGATCACCTCGCTCAATTACTCCAAAAGATAACAGCCATGGAAACATCCAACAAAAATATCAAACGAAAACTAACTGCCATCGAAGCTAGACTTGAGCAATTAGAGGCCTCCCAAAGGGAGAACCCCACTGTTGGGGGAGATGTGTAGTCGTAGGTAGGTGGTGTTGGTGAGGAGTGATGCAGGACAATTAATCACTTGCTCTAAAAACTCGAACTGTTAGAGTATGGCGAATTAATCCCTTTATCTCAATAGCCCGAGCCCCACATCTCGTGGGTTAGGACCTTGGCCGAACCCCCTTCGTGGGCCCCAAATCACATGGACCGCCCACCCCGAGTGTGTCACCGCATCCCATGGGCTTCCCCACTTGAGCTCGGTGTGAAATGCACATTAATCACCCCTGGTAAGGAGTCTTGAACACGAGACCTCCCCCGTGGGCCCCAAATCGCACGGGTCACTCACCTCAAGTGTGCCCCTGCATCCAACAAGCGACCCCACTTGAGCTCAGTGTGAAAATGCCCCTGCATTAATCACCCTCAGTGAGGAGTCTCGAACACGAGACCTCCCATTCTGATACCAATTTGATGTAGGATAATTAACCACTTGCTCTAAAAGCTCGAACTGTTAGAGTATGGCTAATTAATCCCTTTATCTCATAGCCCAGGCCCCACATCTCATGGGTTAGGACCTCGGCCGAACCCCTTTCGTGGGCCCCAAATCACATGGTTCGCCCACCCCGAGTGTGTTTCTACATTCCACAGGCTACCCCACTCGAGTCCGGTGTGAAATGCACATTAGTCACCCCTGGTAAGGAGTCTTGAACACAAGACCTCTCTTGTGGGCCCCAAATCGCATGGGTCACTCACCCCGAGTGTGCCCCTGCATCCAACAGGTGACCCCACTCGAGCCCATTGTGAAAATGCCCCCGCATTAAGGAGTCAGCTCTTAGACAAAGCTCCACCAATGGCGGGCATGTGGGTGGAGAAAGGGCATATCAGAACCGCTTTGATCCTGACGAGAGGGCCATAAAGAATGTCCAGATCGATGCCCCATGCTTCGATGGTCGCTTTGACCCCAAGGCATTCCTTGCTTGGTTAGTTGACAGGGACCACTATTTTGAGTGGCATGAGATGTCAGAGAACCGACGAGTGCGGTTTGCTAAAATGAAGTTTGTGGGGCAAGCGAAGATGTATTAGACCAATACAAAGCGTGGGATTGAACGGGTGGAAACAACTCCTATTACCCAATGGAGTGAGATGAAAGCTATGTTAAGAGAGAAGTACCTCCCCCTCTCTTATCGCCAGAAGCACCTGAAACAATAACAATCTTTATACCAAGGATCCATGCTTGTCATGGAATACATTGCAAAATTCTAGGAATTCATGATGCAGTGTGACATTGAGGAAGACCCTCCAATAACGCTCACGCATTTTAAGACGGACCTTGGATCGGATCTTCAGCGTGAGCTTTGGGTTCATCCCGTGACAGATTTAGACGAGATGTACCAAGTGGTGTAGGAATTAGAGCAGTATCTTCAAATACTCCTATCACAAGACGGTTTGATTCCCGAGACTCTAATGTTAAGACTGGTTCTCAGGGAACTATACCCAACATTGGTAATCAACCTAGGGCGCAAGCAAATGTTCCGCTTAGGCATAGGGATGACAAGGGAAAAGGCGTCCTTGGTGTTGGTCCATGTAGAGGATAGAATGTACGATACTACGAATGTGGGAATATTGACCATTTTGCAACTCAATATCCCACTAAGAGCAAGGGAAAAGCCTTAGTCATAGGCGATTCCCAGGATAGCGAGTATGATCATGGCGACTCTGAAGTTGAAGAATATCAGCCCGTAGGATCGTTGGGTGATGAGGATGAGGTGAGTGATGATGCCACACTAGCAGTTGTCAGGTGTGTGCTAGCCCAGACTAGAAGTAGTGTTGATTGGCGTCGCAACACTGTCTTCTACATGATCGACAAGTATGGCGAAAAAAATTGTAAGGTGATAGTGGAGAGTAGGAGTTGCCAGAATGTAATTTCCACTAGCACCTTAGGTCGTATAAAGTTAGAGGCCACCCCTCATTCTGACCCGGACAAAGTCTCATGCGTAGACAAGACTTCCTGTCCTGTCACCCATCAATGCCTTGTACCCATCGAGTTCGGGTCTTATAAGCAGTCCATGTGGTGTGATGTGTTGCCCATGGATGTAGGTCACATCATCTTACGCAGGCCGTGGCTATTCGATAATGACGTCACGATCTACAACCATTCTAATGCGTGTACCTTCATGCATAACGACAAGAAGATCAAAATTAATCCTATCCCACCACAAAACACCGCACATAGCAAAGGTGAGAAGGCTAGTGAGCCTAAAGAAATGAGGAAATCCACACCCAAGTCTCTCCATATCATCACAGCTAAAGAGTTTGAAAGAGAGATTGAGGACGATTCGATGGTGTATGCTTTAGTGGTTAGAGAGGCTACACCAGAGGCACCGGTAGGGTTACCTCACGAGGTTGCCCTGGTCTTAGAGGAGTACAGAGATGTATTCCCTGAGGATTTGCCGGACGAGTTGCCACCCATGAGGGACATCTAGCATGCCATTGATCTTGTCTTTGTGTCGACTCTACCAAACCTTTCTCACTATAGGATGAACCCTACAGAGCATGCAGAGTTGAAGAAGCAGGTAGATGAGCTCCTACAAAAGGGTTTCATCCAGAAGAGCATGAGCCCGTGTGCCATACCCGCTTTACTAACCTAAGAAAGACGACACTTGGTGCATGTGTGTGGACAGTAGAGTTTTCAACAAAATTATGGTAAGTATAGGTTTCCTATACCTAGGCTTGATGACATGTTAGACATGATGGCTGAGTCCATCATTTTCTCCAAAATAGATCTCAAAAGTGGATATCACCAAATCCATATACGCCTCGGTGATGAATGAAGGACAACCTTCAAGACGAAGGATAAACTATATGAGTGGTCGGTCATGCCTTTTGGCTTGACTAACGCACTTAGCACTTTCATGCGGGTGATGACCTAGGTCTTGAGACCGTTCATGGGAAAATTCTTAGTGGTGTACTTCGATGATATCTTGATTTATAGCACCACTAGAGAATCAGACCTTGAACATTTGAAGTTGGTCTGTATCCAAGGGCTCAACCGACTTCATGATACAAGGACTCACGTGATTGAAAAATATGGTACATAAATTAGTGCGCTAACAATCTCTCTATTTGTCAATTACGTGACAAAAACCTAACCTAAGACCATGTCATGGTCCATACTAATGACATTCCGAAACAACATAAAATATTACATCCACAAGATTACATTGACTTATAAATTTAAATATAGGACTCGAGACATGTAACACTTGCAATGCTCCCCTATACTTGCTCCCCCAATCTCATCAATCCCTGCAACAACCAACAAACCCTGTAAGACAAAATTCATTGTTTTGGTGGGACTTGATCTTTCTCCCTATTTTTGTCAGTATTTGACAAAGAGTTAGTTCCAATAAATATACTAATAAAAACATAGAATGAAACAACTCTATAGGTCATAGATTTACCAATTATAAGGCAAATGCTAACAGGGGTTAAAGGGTGCACATGATCATTAAAAACATGGAACATGCTCATTATGGTCATTCAAAAGATATACCAATTAAAATGGGAATGACTAGTGATAATCTAATCTAATCTAAAAGCATATGATATTAAGATTCAACTACTTTAAAGCTTATACTATCAAGACAAACGTGGCTTAATCCTCAGATTTACCAATAAACACACTATAGAGGCTGAAATCGTCAAATTTTCAATTAGGCTCATAGATGAGGCGAAAATCCTCAGATTTATCAATAGAGTCCAAAGGGACCTTCTAAGGTCACCTTCTTGAGGTGTTATGGTCTCCCAAATCTGTAGGGAGTGATATTGTGGTAGGCCATTAAGATACTTAAGTGATTAAAGTCTTCAACACTAGAGGAGTCTTCTGAAGTGGATTCAGACTCCTCCGCATCATCCCACGTTGCCGCCATAGCCTTGCCTTTAGATCTTGTTTTGGGGTAATCGGGGACAAGATGTCCACAACCCTCACTGTTGTAACATTGGACTGGCTTAGGTTGTTTAATAAATTTTTCCTTTCATTTCTCAACCGTCTTGTCCCTTTTGTTACAACTCTTCCCTCTACTCAATTTGAAGAATTTCTTAAAATTTCTTTTGAATTCCTCATCCTTATCATCACTATCACTTTCATATTTAACTGTCTTAAGCCTATGTGAATGCCTATGAGATGTTTTGAGGACGACAAGTTTCTTTGCTCTAGAAGGGGTCTTAAAGTGTAGTTCGTATGCTCGTAGGGAACCTAAAAGTTCTTCTACTTTCATCTCATCGATGTTCCTACACTCTTCTTTTGAGGTTATCTTGGGAGTGAACCTATCCAGTAGGAATCTAAGTATTTTTCTACATATACGCCCTTTTGGAATTCTCTCTCTTAAACCCCACATAGAGTTACAAATATCATATAACTTTGAATAAAACTCCATAAATCATTCAGACTTATCCATTTTAATGTTTTCGAATTGGGTCATTAAGAGCCAAAGTGTCGATCTCTTTACTATGTTAGTTCCCTCATGAAAGACTTCCATTATGTCCCATGCTTCTTTCCCCATATCACATGCGCATATACGTTTAAATTCATTGGGGGAAACTGCACAGTAAATGACATCGAGAGCTTTGGCATCATAGATATACTGCACTCTCTCATCGGCACTACATTTGGATTTATCTTTGGGAATTTTAATGGTTCTGTCATTAACAACAACTTGTTCCATGGGCTTCGTCCATCCTTGTTTGACAATAGTCCAACCCATAGGGTCAAGGGATCTTAGAAAGACTCTCATCCTAGCCTTCCAATATATGTAGTTAGACCTGTCAAAATATGACGGTTGTGTGACGACACACCTTTCTTGGGTAGACATCATTCTTAAGCCCCTTGGATAAATTCAAGGCGGTTAAGCCCTTCAAGAGCTACTCGCTTTGATACCAATTGAAATTGCACGTGGAAGGCTCACATGCTATGTGTGGAATGTTGGCTATGTCCTAGAGGAGGGATGATTAGGACCAATTTAAAAATTATGCCTTTTAAATCAGGTTCATATATAACCTTTACAGCCAGCCCTACATGAGGACCTTAGTATACACTCCCACCGGAGGCTCTCGTAAGAGACTTTAATTGGTTTTCTATAGGCTAACCAACAACCTCAGTCCTAATCCAAGGACCTACGTTTACTCCCACTGGAGGCTCCCTCAGAGACTAATATGTACGCACCTGTGTCCGATGGCCTACACAAGGACTTTGATTTAGGCCCTACACAAGAGCCAAGGTCCTACCAAGGTATCCCGTATCGGTATCAGTTGGCGTAACGGTGCCCTCCGATACCGATACGGATATGGGGGTGTAATAACCCGTAACGGTGCAATTTTTTTTAATAAAAAAAATCAAAAAAATATGGATTAAATCCGGAATATTCGAAGCATTCCAAATATGCATTCATTTATAAATTGGAACATGTTTATGGTGGTGTAACAGTCCACTCTTCGGTGAGAAGTTGTATCGGATTGTCTGATGAATTTATGAACCAGATAACCTGAATTTGACTACAAAATTCATATATTTAATTTTCTAAATATCTAGTTTATATACTTAATAATTTGATATCATTTCTCTCAATAGTTCTTTTAAAAAATGAAATTAAATTCAGGTAGATCGCGTTGCCAATTTGGGGTTGACTTGGAGGACCAATCCATGCCCCAAATCGGCCTCAAATTCATGCAATTTATTGGCATTATCCCACTTGTGACTTGGTGGACATTTATTGGATAGTGAATCATGAAAAAAAAATCAAAAGGCCCTATTTTAAAAAATAAGCGTCCACAAATTAACAATTAAATTATTCAAACAATTTGATTTTGGCATTTTGAGTTAACAATTACAGTCCATAATTTAATTGGTAAATTTTAAGTTAATACATGTCTCGTGTACAATTTTTTAAGGGCCCGAATTAAGTAGGACTCGGATTATGAAGTATAGCACACGAGTGTCAAAGTTTTTTGGACCCCACTCGTGGTGAATGTGTTATATCCATATCGTCCATCCATTTTGCCAAATAATTTTAAGGCATGAGCCCAAAAATGAGGCAAATCCAAAGCTCAGGTGGACCGCACCATAAGAAACAACAATAATTAAACGATTATCATTAAAAATTTATTGGGGCTACATAAGTTTTAGATCAAGCTGACATGTGTGTTTTCCCTTCATCCACGTCAGTGTGACCCTATTAACAGGTTAGATGGAAAATAAACATTACAGTGGACCTTAAGAAATTTTTAATGGTGAGCATTCTATAACCACTGTTTCCTATGCTGTGGTCCACCTGAGATTTGGATCTTACTAATTTTTTGAATCATAACCTAAAATGATGTGGCAAAATGGATGGACGACATGGATAAAATACATACATCATGGTGGAGCCCATGTGGCACGTGTACATTTTATTAAATTGTGCAATGTGCTGCGTAACTTGTACGCGGTCCATTCATTTGACGCAAGCAAGTCCTGTGGGTCTGATCATGAGGTATGTGTTATATCTAAACCGTCCATTCATTTGACGAGCTCGTCTTAAGGCTTGACACGAAAAATAATACAGATCTAATTATCAAGTGGACCACACTGCAAAAAGCAGTGGGGGATTGAACGTCTACCATTGAGACCCTTTTTGGGATCACAGAACTTTTGGATCAATATGAAATTTGTTTTTCCTCTTCATTCAGGTCTTTTTGACCTTTTGAATAGATTGGATGGAAAATAAACGTTATGGTGGGCCTACGAATTTTTTAATGGTAAAAATCATCATCTCCGCTGCTATTTTTGGTGTGGTCCAGACGATCTCTGGATACGATTCATTTTTTGGCTAATGCTCTAAAATGATATTTAAAAATAGATGAATGGTGTAGATATAATAAATACATCACTGTGGAGCCCATGTAACTTTGATCTCCTTTGAACCGTTCGTACAACTCAGAGCTCGAGGAGTGTCGACGCTCGTCTTAGCATGACACGTACCTGCAGCTATACTGGTGTGTGGTACACCAGTCAATCCGCTTCCGATTTCAAAAGAAAAAAACGGGAGAGAGGGAAACCAAAAAGAAAAAGAGAGAGAGAGAGAGAGAGAGAGAGAGAGAGAGAGAGAGAGGAGGAGGCCCGGGCTGCAACAGCAGCAGGGTGAGAAGAAGAAGGAGAAGAAGAAGAAGAAAAGAAAAAAAAAAGGTATGTTTTTTTTTTTTTTTTTCATTTTTCTTTAGGGTTATGGATCGTAACGGCCGTTACGAATCCAAAAAACAGAGGTGCTCCGTTTTGTGGCCGAATCGCGTAATGGTTGATACCGTTACCGTACGTAACCGATTTGGGATACCATGGGTTCTACACAAGAACCTAGTCGAGTTTGGCAATTCAAATTTTTACACTTAATCTTATACAAGGAAGGAGTGTATATGGACTCCTACACTTGACAACTTGTCAGATTGTGCCCCCTTTTGCAGCCCCTTCTCGGGTTGCTTGATTGATGCTCTCCCGTGCTTCAATCAGTTGCCCCTTACTCCCCTGATCATAATGCCGATGCTTTGCCAAGGCTTTAGCCCCAAGATCAAACACCTTGTATGTGATGCTCCGATGTGGTGACCAAGGTGATGGGATGTTGGATAGAATATCGTACAACTAATGGGAAGTTGTAAAGCGCAGGGGATTCTACTTGATGGACACTCTAGAAGTTAATAGACACTTATATTTTTCAAGAAAAAAAGGTGTTTAAATTCTAGATTGGGCTTGAGATGATGGTCTTCTTGTAAAGGAGCTTGGAATGCTCATTAGAGTAAAGAATCACTAAGAAAAGAGCATGGATCTCATTGGGATAGAGCCTAAGAGGTTTAGTAAAGCTTGCGTTGCACTAGGGTATTTAGAATGCCAAAATCCATCATCTCCACAAAGATCCAATTGTTAGATTTATAAGAAAAAGGTTCCAATGGATCCATAACGGCTAGTCTTTGGTCACAACGAGTGGAGGTTCGGTCGCACCAAATTAGACATGGAAGCCGTTGAGACAGATTTAGGCACTTTCGGTCGCATCGAGGGTGGTCTTCGGTGAGAGCGATTGTGGCACTCAGTTGCAGAAGAATTACCTAGAATTCTGCCTTAGCACACTGTCCTGTTTTAGCCGTTTCCGGTCAGATCGAAGGTGAGTTCGGTGGGACCGAAGGTTGCTGAAATTGTGCAGTTTTTCTAGCAGCACGCGACCTCTAAAGCCAATCTAAGGGTGGTCAATTTAGGCTCATATGGCTTAAGGGATGATCAATAAATGTTTCAACTATTGGGTTTAAGATCATCTAGAGGTTTAGGTTGTGTTGGGTCAAAGGTTAGGGTCACCAAGGCACCACGTTTTATATGCTTTTTGCTCCTTGGTGCTCCACCTTCACTTGTTTTTTGGGTTTTCAACTTCCAAGGGCTCAATCAACTTCAGGACATAAGGACTCACATGATTGACAATTAGGGTGCATAAATCAGTGCACTAACACTCTTCTTTCAATTGAAGCATGAAGAGGCTAAATAGTGATGTCTTGCCACGATGGCTTAGGAATAGTGCGCTGAAGAGATTGCATCCTAACAGCAAGCAAAGGTAGCAGCGCTACAGCAAGTTGTTGCTGCTTACCCAAACTTGGTGCTGCTTTGCTTCACCCTTTGTTCAACTATATGTCTAGCTGGTTGTGTGCTAAAGTTTGAAAAGCACGTGTCACCTAGAGTCCAAGGTTTTGCATGGGTTGCTAGAGCTAACAAAGTTCTTATGGTCGATAATCAAGAAACAGTCATTTCCCATTCCTGATAAGTGGATCTTTTGTTGGGTAGAAGAGGAATTTGTGGATCACATCTTCCTCCATTATAGTTTTGCTAGAGTGATTTGGGATCATTTCTTTGAGCTCTTTGGGGTTTGCTGAATCCTAAATGGGTCCCTCAAGGATGTGATGGATGGATGGTCTCCCAGACCTGACTCTTATGCAATATGGTTCCTTGTGCTATTATGTGGGACCTCTAGAAAGAAACAAATGCTAGAATATTCAAGAATATGGAAGTATATCCTTGATAGAACACTAGGGTCTTATCCATGATAATAGGGTGGGCTATTGGATTTGGTAGACTGGAATTTAGAGGCTTGTCCTTCTCTGAGCTGAAAAGTGACTGGAAGGCAGGGGCCCATTTTTGAGTTGGACGAGGAGAAGGGGGAGGGCAAAGTAGGATTCTTAGGTCTTTCAAGGCTCTTGGGTTGTATAAGTGAGTTGTCTCATTGTTGTCTTTTCTGCATATTTCTTGTGTTGTTGTTGGGCGAGATGCCTATGACATGGCCAATACTCTTGTGAGAGAGAATGACAAGAGGGTCATTTTTGTTTAAATGGATAATCAAGCTCTATTAGAAACCATCAAAACACACGGCAATCATACAATGAAAGCAATGGACATATGGCCAACAACAAGAAATGGACAAAGACAACCCCACTCAACTCCCATTATAAAGGAATCAGCAAAAACCCATCCCAAACAAGAAAACCACGATTGCTCCTGACAATCACCCACCACTTCGGCACTTCCTGACCAGGTTTCTACACCTGTCTAAGCCAAGGAGTCCACCTCGTTTGCTTCTCTCGGAACTGAGAAAAAACAGATAGCCGATCTTTGCAGAGATCAAGCATCTCTTCAGTGCAATCAGCCATTCTCCAAGGGTATTCTCCACTTCTGGCCCAAGAAATTGTATTAGAATCATCTTCAATCGTAGTAGGAATGAGGTTGGACTGCACCACTCCAAGAAGTGCTACTGCCTTTGCCTTATTAGAGTCAGGGATTCCTATTAGACTGAAGAAAGACAGCAGTGTACTCTGATCTGATTGGCGCACTAGACATCCAATACCAGCTGGACTGGGATTCCCAAATGAGCAGCCATCAAAATTGGCTTTGAATGCAACTGCAAAGGGAGGTTTCCAGCAAGTCACTATCTTTGATTTCTTCGGACTACAACACAACTTCAGACCAAGTTTTATGAATCATGGCAGCCATGTGGCTCATTGGCTATTGCTGTTTTTCTGTTTTTAATAGCACTTTTGTCACTTCTAAAAATAGAAGAACTCCCATCTTACTTCAGAGGGTATTATTTACTCTCCCCGTCTTTCAATGAATCCACATGGATTTTCATCCCACCATACAAGATGATAGCCAGAATTTTGTAGCAAGCAATTTTTTTTTTCTTTCTCGTGATTGATTAATTCTTTGTATGCAAACTGCTACACCTTTCTCTGCACAAATTTTCACAGTCATCCACATTCAAGCAATCGTGGGATTGCAGTATTCCTACCAGAATTCCATGATCTTGTTTTAAGACTACCATAATGCAATCTTCAGGACTGATACCCAATGGAGCTCCTTGATGAATGGATTGATGTGAAATCTCTCTGTTTCACTATCAGCCTCCACAAGTTCATTCATGACCCCCAGATTCCTTCCACGCTGGCCGCTGCTCTCTCGAGCACGAGTTGATCTAGCATAAGATATTTGCTACAGTTTGTTACTACCGGGCAATTCCCTCTTGATTCGCATCCAACACAACTTGTAGTTGAGATCTTCGACTGGCAATTCAAATTCCCTCTTGATTTGCATCCGACACAACTTGTAGGTGGGATCTTTGACTGGCAACTTGAATTCCCTAGGATGCACTTGGTCCAGTACCAAATGATGCAAATTGCACTGCTTTGTGGTTCACGCACACAAAAGAAATGGAAGATTGTTAGATAACAAACCAAACTAGCTTGAATATTCCATAATCAACGTTTCTCCCACCTTGTGTATGAATAACAATCTGACCCCTTTAACTGCGTTAGTAATTCTGGTTACAACTAGCTGTTGTTAGCCCCTATTGGTGAGTTGGGTTGCTGTCAACAGCTAGAAAGTCCTATGTTGCACCAAAATAAAGAAAACCAACCAGTCCTGAAAAATAGGAAGTTTTAGTCCTTCGAATAGGACTCTCCCAAAGCCTTCTGAAAAATTATGTTCCTCGTTATCATAGCTTTGTTCAAGCTATTTGAGGTTAGCTTTGCAAATCCTGTTTTGGCAATCATTCCTAAGGCTCTTTCCTCAGTAAGTGAACAAGCTTCTAAAAGTATCCAATAGTTCTCAAAGATAGGCAAGAATTCCCTTAAATATGGATTCTCAGAACCCGCCAAAACAATCTGCTGCATTCAGCAGCAAGATAGTTGCTGACATCAGCACTGCATGTCATGATAATGCCTTGCTGGCATCATACTATCATATCAGTACATCAACAATTTTGGGGCTCTGTTCAATCCTTGTCATTCCTGTTTTGACGTGAAATTCCTGCACATGGACTGCCTTCTTATCCCCTTCCATGCAATATAGGATGTGGGCTCCGCCACAGCGACATCAGATTTCTGCCTTTGACAGGGCCGAATTTCAGCACACAAAAGTTAATCAATGTTTAGAATCTCCAATCAATGTCACCCCAAAAATCTTGTGATTGGGTAGACAGTTTGTGAACTGTCCAAATCTTAGTTTTAGGAACCATCTAACCAAGCTTCCACTCCTGCTTCATGGGCATTCACCCTTGCTGCTGACATTAAAAAACAATGCCTTTCCCTCAATCCCGGATCTGCTCTCACTCTTTCTGCTAGGTCTTATTCTACAAGAAACTTATGGAAATCTATGATTTTGGGTATCTGATGTCAATAGAAGGTTACTGATCCATTCCACTTCACAAAGAAAATGATAAAACAAATGTCACACTCAGAATTTAAAATCACAATATCTTGGTTCCACATATGTTCAGTCAACCAAATGGTGAGAATCTTGTTGTGGCTAGTGTTTGAAGTATCAGTATCGCTACAAGTTGTGAGAATCTTGTTGTGGCTAGTGTTCGAACTATCGGTATCACTACAAGTTTTGTTGGCCAAGGATATGGAAACAACATTGCTATCACCAATAATATCGCTGATAACTGAAAATGCGGGAAACATCGGAAAATGGTGGGTTTTTTTTTTTTTCTTCTAGTGAAACTTCAGGAGATGCTAAAATACACATTTGCATATTTAGGAATAAGAAGTTGCAAAAAGAATGCATACATAATAAGTTTCCATTTAATGGGGGCCTAAAAGCATACTTTGTCAAACCTTTGGGATTGCGTGGTAGAAAGGATTGAAAGGAAGCTTGCTTCCTGGCAATGCCGATATGTTTCTTTGGGGGGGCCGGCTCACGTTAATAAAAACAGCTTTTTCCAATATGCCCGTTTATTTTTTGTCCTTGTTTAAATGTCCCAAGGAGGTGCTGGATAGGTTGGAAATGATGAGGAAAGATTTTCTTTGGAATGGTGCTTCAAATGGTAGGAAGTTTCATATTCTCAAGTGGTCTTCGAAGTGTGTAAGCTGATTAGAGGAGGGGCTGTGATTAGAAGCTTGGGAGATATGAATATGTCTATTCTTGGCAAATGGGTATGGTAGTTTGCGTTTGAGGAGGGAAGATTATGGAAGGAAACAATTGCTTCAAAATATGGGTTTCAAAAGGGTGGATGGTCGGTGAAGGGATCATCACTATATAAAGCTTCTCATGATTGGAAAGCGATAGCATCGACAGAGCATCTTGTGTTTTGGAGGATTGTGTTCTCTTTGGGTGATGGGCATCACATTCGGTTCTGGGTGGACACATGGTGTGGAGATCAAGCGCTCCAAGATTTATTTCCTATGGTGGCAAGGCTAGTTCCAGATCGTTTTATAATGATTGCGAATTGTTATTCTATTCTTGGAGGCACGGTGGTTTGGAATCCCCCATGTAAGAGGAACACGTGAATTCGATGATTATGTTGTCTTATTGGCTCATTTGGCAAAGGTTCATCCCTCCCTCTCTGATTCGGATTCTCTTCTTTGATTGGGGCATCCTTTCAGTAAATTCTCAGTGCATTCATTTGTGAAGTGTATTCAAGAGGATAGTCCTTCATGGTTCTTCCCCCATTTCATTATTTGTTTTATGGAGTCCCTGCATGAGCTGTGGCCTTTGTTTGGTTGGTGGGGCATAAGGGGATTCTTACTGTATATAACCTTCAAAGGAGAGCGTTGATATTGCCAAAATACAGGCCGATGTGTGAGGAAAATGCGGAATCTATTGATCATTTTTTCTTGCATTGCTCCTTCGCTTCTAAAGTGTGGACTCATTTTATCCGGTTGTTTCATTTGGAGTGGGTTATGCTGAGGTCGGTAGAAGATATTTCGTGTGCTTGGCATGGTGGAGTGGGCAAATCTGTTAAAGTTAAGTGGCACTTGATTTTGATTTTTTTTTTTTTTTAATAATTATTTTTAAATTTGGGCTATTTAGGGGGCTATAAATGGTTGTTTGCTTTCGGAATGAAAGTGTGAGGGTCGGGGCTCTTATTAGTAGAATTGAAGGTCTGGTTTCTGGGTGGGCTCCTATGTTATGGGTGTTTCTCTTGGTGATCTTTTCTATGCAGTTTAGCAGTTTCTTCATTGTATTCTTTCCTGCTTTGCGGGTTGTTTATAGAAATTCTTGTTATCTATGAAAAAAAGCATGTGATGTTGTAAAAAACCAGTCCAACCATCGCATCAAGTCCATCTATCCATCCAACCATTCATCTACATTTCAGAATATTGACAACACGATTTTCGCCGACCACTGGAAAGGAAACGAAATATTCTGGTCTTAATATTGCCAGCAAGCAGGCTGATGGACTTGTTAGGGCCTTTATGCCACTAAGTAATTTGAGGGCCTATGTTGCGACAACGATAATATCACGATATGATCGATATTAGTGTCAACAATTTGAACCCTGCACATACAATCATGCGTCCAAAAAAAAAATTTTGAAATGATTTTTTTTTTTTTTAATAAACAGATTTTTGGCGAGATTGATACATTGGCGATATTATTGAAATATCACTGATACATTGGAGTTACAAGCAACACCCGACACATTTACACGATTACAAAATTGGCGATACAAGTAACACTTGAAATTTACATAGTCAAAAATAGTGGCGATATTGATACATTGACGATTCTTAGTGATACATCGCCGATACCTGGAATTTCTAACTTTCAGCATCTGCAGCATATATCTTTTCTATAATTTTCCACTTCTGGCCAAGAAAAAGTATAAATCATTGTTGTCGTCATCATAGCCCACCTTTTATGCAGAGTAACTCTTCTAATGTTTTCCAATTTTGGCAAGAAAAGGACAAAGATAAACAAGTATATGCATCAAAGGAGATGGTGTATTAGTGATTTAGTTCCTATAAATTTATGCTATAGACTGCAGTATTGAACTCATTAAACTCCATTTATATATATATATATATATATATATGCACATGCACATGCACACACGGTAGTATAATTGTGTCAACGTTTTTTAAGAAAATTATTACACCTCAATTCTACCATTTCTTGCAGAAACATGGTGCCAAGTAATATTGCTAACTGCCAAATTTACCATCGAAAATTCTGTGCTTTTAATTTGCAAAGAGCTTTTCTGTCATGCTTCATGGTAAGTTCCTTTTTGTAAGAGATTTTAGCAGAGGTTTGCACAGTTTTTGCCACTTCTTTGTTAGTTTTTCTTTTCTCTGCATATCTTCTCATGCCCATCTGTCTTCTTGGCTACGTCTAACCCCATTTCCTGTGTTCTTTATGCTGTTGTCCTCTAATGCCTCCCTTGCTAATTGCTACTCAGATCCACTTTTGTTTGATGCCATCCCATTGGGTTTTGATTTCTCCATATGATGACCTCTAGTAAACTTTTTCAACTTCTATTTTTAAGGGGGGGGGGGAGGAATCATGTGAACCTTTTGAAGCTCCCTCCTCAAGATGAAGCACTTATATGGACCTAAGAAGCATGTAGTTTTTGGGTTCAGATTCAATGATCTGATGACCAATTAGGCCCAGGTGGAAAACCGGAAATGTTCTTTGATGCTATTTAAATGGTGCTGACTTGGCTTTCCAAATAAGCTTTTGTTTGCAAGAGTGGAAACACCATTTGAGTGGAGTGGATGAAGTCTGTGAAACTAGCTCAAAATGCCAAGTGTGCTCAATGCTGCTAGTGGCAGACTTGAGCACAATGGTCATTCCACTTGATGCAAATATAGAAACTCCCAAGCGCACTCTGAGCACATGGTCCAGATCTTCTAGCAGCAGCTACTTCGGTGGAGGCACACTAAAGCAATTCCTGTATCATCTATTGTTCTTCTGACACGAATCCATATATCTATATTCTCATCTTATGATGTTTCCACCAGTGGTCATAGCTGAAGTAAATGCTGCACATGACAGGTTGCAGAGCGGGCCCTCTTCCTCTGGAACAATGAACACATTGTAGGTTTAATCGCCCAAAACCGTAAGGCCATTCTCCCTGTCATCTTTGAAGCATTTGAGAAGAACATGAAGAGTCATTGGAGTCAGTCAGTTAATGGCCTGACAGCGAATGTGAGGAAGATGTTCCTTGATATGGACAACGAACTATTTGAAGAGTGCCAGCAGCAGTATGAAGAGAGAGAGGCGAATGCCAAAGGGTTGGAAGAGCAACGGGAATTGGCATGGAAGAGACTGGAAGCCTTGGCCACAGCCAAACCTGAGGATGAGGAGATGGTCGTGGTCAACTAGCTGAGCTTTGGTGGTATTCAATCTGTCCAAATTCAATATTTTCCATGTTGCAATGCAAGCAGTGAGCAATTGTAATTTAAACGCATCCTCTTGCAGTGCAGCCATGGCAAGGTCACCTGCCACGTGTCAAATGTGGTGTGTGTGTGTGTGTGAGATCCTGACCATTCATCAGATTGGCGCCACCTCATATCAGCCATTACCTGAAAACCAGGACAAACAGGTCACTGTGTATGTCAAATGTGGACTATTAGTTTATTCTTTTTAGCTGTTCAATTGTTTTTACCCATGCGTCCTGCCCCCCATTTTCTGCCACGAGCCATGGAGGGTCCACCTGATGAACGGCCCGGATCTTGCACACATTCTACTATAGTAGTCTTTATATTTTCTTTGTAGTGATATATGCTGCAGATTATGTATGCATCATGAAGTTTGTTTTTATTCTTACATTCTTTTATTAATTTTGAGGAAAGTGAGGCCTCTCTCTTGCAAAGCTCAATGAGTGGTTTCTCCTAATCATGGTTTTAAACTGGAACTGACATGTTCAATCCTCAGCTGAGTTGTGACTTAGTTAAGACCTTGTTTTAATCTGTTAACCGAGCCTACAAAGTGATTAGTGGAGAATTTTGGTTTCTGGTTAATGCATTGCAATCCAGCATTACCAAATTAGCTGTAGGCTGTGGGGCCCCATGTGTTGCATCAGTCCAGATCACGGATGGCCCCGAGCTGTCTAATTTGGTAATGCTAAGGGACTACAGGCCTCTTTGAAAAAGAATAAAAAAATAAAAAAATAAACTGAAAGCTATAACTGTAGGGCCGTTTGAATGCACTTTTGTAAAAGAGGGTTCCTGCTTTTCCTGTCAAATACCAATCCCATCCGTTCTTGGCGAGCAGAATTTTTAGTTCCTATTTTGTATAGTGGGGGATTAGATGGGGATTTTTGCAGAGTGCATCCAAATGAACCAAACAGGGTTTGGGCCTCAAATGCCCCTTTCAAATGTGCGTTTGTATTGGTCAATCCAAGGTGTTGCCAATCATCGGATTGGTGAGTCCTGGATTGTACAATCTTTATTTGGTTGGTCGTTACAAGCATCCATACAGGAGATGGAAGTCAATGCAATGCAACAGTGGAGATGTATGAGGACAATCATCAGTTTTGAGTTCCCCAATGTGTTCGTCTTGGCTGAGAATCACCACAATGGTCCGTCATGTCATGGTTTTAACTTTTAAGACCCAAATGATTCGGACGTGACTTGTCTGAGTTAACTCGGACTGAGTCAGACCCTATCCTCCTGAATCGTGTGAGTTGCGACTCACTAATACCTTTCTACTTGTTTCCAGTAGAATCATCAATAGAACATCTTGGCAACGCTAGCCTTAGCTAGCCAGGCTGGGTCCCACTTTGAGGATAAGTTCAAGTGGCCCCATCTAATGTTGAATGGCCCAAAATCCATTGCAAGAAATCTTCTGGTGCGGCCCACATCTTGGGTCCAAACCTAGCAGTTTTAGAATCAATCCTTGAACAAAAATGGAAAATCTAAATACCCATCAATCCTTATTTAATCCAAAAAGTTCAATCCATAGATTCTTATCAAAAGGAAAGTAGTGAAAATGGTAATGGAAAGCGCTTCTTCTAAGACACTAGAAATAGCCATGGAGAGTGTTTTCTACTCTAGTTGTGATGCCAATGCTGGTTATAAAGCCACAGCGAATCCCCTATGCTCGCACCCGACTCACAATCGTTGCGGTACCAAGTGAAGCTGGCATGCGTCCGGTTCTTAATATCAAGAATGCCATGTCCGAAGCTTGCTTCCCGATACGCTGAGTAATTTGGTTGTGGATATATAAACCTGCACAATGAAAGAAATTGATAAATGATCAAAAAAAGAAATTGATAGATGATCAAAATGGGCCTAGCCGGCCCACCTGGTTTTAGGGTTTTAAGTCTGCGTATTAATTGGGCTCGGTCACTTAGGTTTTCAATGGCACTTTTGTCATATATCATGCATGATGTGCAAATGTAATGAACAGCCAAGATCTTGCACAAAAGTGGGTGGCTGGACTCGGGCTCTGGCCGAGAATAATCAACCGAGGATAGTCTCAGTCCTGGGATTACTATGTGGACTGCACTTGAGAGACCTCAGCCTGGCCCGTTGACAGCCCTAGAGATGATGATATGCATCGTGCCGGATAGTTGGTTTGGATCTAGGGATGGGGTTTGCGCATCAAGGCCCTTGGTTTGGATCCCAGCCTGAGTTTTAGGACCAAAGATTAAATGGGCTGGATCCAGGCTGGTATCTGATACTGGTAGATTGAGAATTTGAATGGTAGGCCCAATCGTTAGGCCAGATCGGTGAAGCCCATTTTCTACCTTACCGATACTGTTGATCAGATGGGCCTGCAGCAGATGGACAATTGCCCAAAAGCACAATCATGGTCCTTCCATAGGCAGCCTTAATATAAATATTTAAGAAAAGAAATATCGCAACGGTCCACATTCAATTAGAAAGAGGCCAAAAACTGGCATGAGTTGGATCTTCCAATCTGGATAACTTTCAGATGGGCCCGATCGCCGAACATGGGGCCCCACTTTGATCGATAAGAATCCAATAATTCTCAATTTATTTCAAGTTAATCAGATGAAAATCAAAGATGTCCAAAGAAGTTAGATCTTACTCGTTTGCTCTTCCTTCGATGTTACCTCCATCGCCGATGGTGATGTAAACGGGTGCTGAAGGGTCCAAAACTGGACTACAATCTCTGTTTGTTATGTTGTAGGCTATGTTCGACGTGCGCTCCTATTACACAATATGAAAATGGTTAGCCTAGTACGTTGAATTTCGCTGTATCTGATTTCCCACATACAGCCCCAGTTTTCCTGCCAACGTGCTACTTTGCATAACATCCGAACTGTGCAAAAGGTGGGCCAGACCATGAAGATCACCTTACGTAGAAACCAGGTCAGTCCACGTATCAGGTGGTCCAGTTCACAGAAATCAATTTATAGCCAATGGTTTGACTCAAAGTTCGATGGTGGTACCCATGTTTTGCACGGCTCAGATGAAAGATAGGGCTAATCAAAGCTTACTCACCGTTCTTTCGTAAGCGTGAACATGACCCGCGAAGACTATGTCCACTTTGTTCTGTACGAACCATGGTTCGAACACCACTCTCATGCTCTCTCCTTCCATGTAATGGTAGTGGTCGCTGTTGTACAATGGCGAATGGACGAGCACGATCAACCATGGTGTTTCAGCTCTGTCCACCTTCGAGAACTCTTTTTCCAGCCAATTGTATTGTGGAGTGTACTTCGCTGCAGCAGACACCCACACTAGTGTTAGTAGCCCTTGATTTCTCATGGGGGACACAGGTACAGATTGGCCATGTCCTGAAAATTGGATTTGATTACCCAATGCTAACCTCTGATTGATGGACACTAGTTTCTTGAATTTCCTACTTTCACTACTCGTATTCCATCGATTAAATATCTACGAACGGGCCAATTAAGACCATATATTTATGGCATTTTTTTTCGCGTATAATCCATCTATAGTGGGCCCCACTAGTTGGACGGTTTGGATTCGAGGTACATGACATGTGTATGGAAGCAGGCATACACGAGCGGCAGTATTGCAACTGTATAATTCAGAGAACCGTATCATTACCCTGGATGGGCGAAACGCACGTGCAGACAGTGGGCCTAACAAGGTGCCCATGCCCAACACACGATCCCAGCCCATTCTCCAAACATAAGTGGAAACAGTACGGAATTCATCCTCACCGTAGGCTGAATAAGAGGAGAGGACAATGATGTAGGCCGAGGCACGCTTGATGGAGTACCAGAGAGGGGATGTACTGCCTGATGCTTTGTACGGTACGCGGTACCTATGCAAGTATGGCTTGAATGGAGTTGATTCGCCCTACAAAAGTCACGGGACATGTAAGAGGAGCATGCAATGATTTGTAGCTCGCCCTAAATTAGTAATTCACAAGCTTGTAATCTTTACTATGACTAAGAAACAAGAGCACCATTCTTTTTTTAAAAAATAATAGAGCCTACATCAAATCTCAACTGCCCAAACAGTGGGACCCACCGTAGATTGGTCTATTGGGACCATGACTAGGTAATCCAGACGGTTGGTCTATTAGGGCCCACCGTGGACAGGCTTTGATCCAAAAATCTCCTCCGGAGGATCTTAGCCTTTCGGTTTGTGGCCTTTGAAAAATACAACGGTCCACGTTCAACTCGGAATTATCACATACCTTAGTACTGTATGGTCATAAGTTTGAGCTGTATGGGGCCCACTCTGATGTGTGATTGAGATCCAACCCGTCCATTAGATTCTCCCCCACATTTTAGGCCCGGATCCCAAGACCCAACTCGATCCATAACTCAGGTGGGTCAGACCATGTATTAATATAGGTTTTAGCTGTGATTGTACACTGCTCCCTCTGGTGTGTCCCACCTGAGTTTTCAATCAAGATTGTTCTAGTGATGCAAGATAAAACATGAGGACGCTAATCATATCGAAGGTTTGAATTCCACATACACATCACGGTGGGACCAACAAAGATCCAACATATGGTGATTACCATTCGGTTCGACGGATGTGATCATCCCCCACTCAACTGAGAAAAATCCAATGGTTTAGATCAACAAGCCAAACAGAAAACTTACAAATTCAGGAAGAACATCCAGTTCGTGATTGCCAGCGGTCCAAATCCACGGCTGATATGCAGTGCTTTTCTCTACAAACCTACCCCATGTGTCCCACCTCCTTTGATCATGATCCGAGTAATGATCTGCATATGAAAGATCCCCCACGAACAGCACTGATTGCCCGTTTGGATGGGAAAAATAATTCTCCAGCGTTTGATTTGAATCGAACGTCTGACCCAAGTCCCCTGCAAATCCACACCACCTTGTTATCCCAAACGTCCATCCTCACAAGTGCCAATGTGACACGTGCGAGGGATCTATAACGTTCATATGGTGATCCCCATCGCAGATACTATTTATCCCAAAATTTGGGCCCGTCAATTCATCAGAGTGACCACGAAATGGGTGGTTAGATTAAAAAAGCCAACAGTCTAGATTTCATGCGCATGTATCGCTCACCAGATAAATGGACCTGCATATCTTTTAGGATGGGACACACCACCATATGAACGTCAGGGATCTCGCACAAGTTGGCAAAGTTGGCACGTGTGTGGGCATTTTTTAAAAACTAAATGGCATGCATGTGTGGCCCACTGAAGTTTTATCCAGTTCACGTCGGGCCACGCCTGATGACTTAACCGGCATGCATGTGCCACGTTGTTACGTGCTTCTAAAATAAGCAGCGGGCGCAGTACACCTACCTATAACGCCGAACGTGTACGGAACGTCGGGTCCCGCCTTTGGAGGAGTCGTGAAGGAGAACCGTCGAGTTGCATTCCCATGTCCAAGCTCGTAGAAATATTCGGTGTTATACTGCGCACATTTCCCACACTACGTTTAATTCTTCTAACTTGCACCCTAGGTGCACACAAGTATATGTGCGCACACTAACGGTTGATGATGGATGGCCTTGAAGCGAATACACGATTCAAAAAAGGCTGCCGTTTTGTTTCGAAAGAAACCATTTGTTTTCAAACCACAACAAGGTAATGCATCCAGACCATCCATCTAATGGGTCCTGTTTGTTAATGGCCCAGGGCTAAAAATGACACGCATCCAGACCATTCATCTAGTGGTTCCTGTTGGTTGATGGGCCGGGGCTGAAAATGACACTTAAGAGACAAGAGTTCTGGTTTGAGGAAATAGGAAGAGTATGATAAGATGATACCTCCAAGTTGTGAATGGAACAGTGGTGAATGAAGCCTGAAGTGTAGTTATAATACTTGTAGGAGGTGATACTGCATTTCGATTTCTTTTGTTTGCCATCCAGCCGTCCATATGTCAAAATGTTCGGGAACGGTTTCAATGGAGTCACCCACGAAACAATGACACTCCTCCCAACATGGTCTCCTTGTGTTATGTGAACCTGAACGAAAAACAAAAATAAATTAAAATTTAAAAATTAACAAAAAAATAATAATAATCCATTACACATAATTAAATAATAGAAAGATGGAAGTATCTCTCTACTATTTATATTTTAGCAGAGCGATTATAGTAATGTACTATTGATATCTTATATGTTAATGATGCAAGGGTTTAAGACAGAAAACCCTAGCTTGAACTTTTCTTACTGACTGCTCCTTTCTTTACTATCTGTTCCGAACCAAGCATTCGTTTTAGCGATTGCTGCTCGAAATGGAGAGAGAAAAGGAATGGATTAAATATTTTGCTAATCCCAGATCCACCTCTCTTTACAAGTTGATTTCTTTGATTATTCACCTTATTTTAAGAGTGAGGAAACCTTGCCAACCATATACTTAGAATAGTTGTACATTAATATAGACTAGACTGTTCAAATCATTAACTTACCTAAAGAATAACAAATGGTAATTGTTTATTTTTCATTGAAGGTTGGTTTATTTGCTATCTTAATTTTAAAAATCTAATTAAATTTTCAAAAAATGAATGATTAAAATTATTTTATTTTAATATATATGGTCATTGGTAGAGTGGAATGGTGGAAAAGAATCTATGTAGCGGACCCCAATTAAAGTTCAAACGATCATGATGACGATCCCATCTATATGTTTTAGATAGTTGCATGAGCCATGGGGTGAACCACAACTTAGTTGCCCTATTAATGGAAGACCAAATCCTCCAACTAGGGCTGTCAATGGCCGGACCTGGGGTAGGTCTCGGCCGTATTTTAAACTGCTTTGGGCTCGGCTTTCAGGCTAGCCCTAATCAGGCCCAATCCCAACCCATCATCACTCCTACCAACGTTTCCAAGCAGTGCTAAAGCACTCAAAATTTTAGGAGACCAACCATATTTATATGTGGAATCCACACCTTGATCCATAGCTCAAGTAGTAGACCGAGTGAAAAAGTTTCAACACTGAAGTCTTGGTATTGATAGCTTTGAAAAAAAAAAAAAAGTAAAATCCACTACATCCATTAGGTGAGAAATTGATGCGACCAAATGGTCACATGTACCGAGTGATCAAGATTTGAAAAAAAGACCTGCATCTCACACAAGCATGGTTTACACATGTGCACACAAAAATGGTCACTTTTCTTTTTTAGTCTTCATCATTTTCTTTTTCTTTTTTAATATCTAAATTAGGAAATCTGCATAACTTTATTTTTAGGCAGGGAATAATTTTAAATATATTCTTATCTAGCTTTTCCTTACGGTCTTGCATCATAACCCTTGATTTCACTATTCATGCAAGATATTCTGATACAAAACTCATATCAACTAAACGAGTGATGATAACGTAAAACTGTGCTTAAAACATCTAAGTTCACATGGTAAAGCCTGTCCGAGTTTTGGATCATGCAAATATTCGTATACTCACTTATCAACCACACCTAATGACCGGGTTTGATGAAAGATAAACACTTTGTGGTGTGGCCCATCCGAATTATTTATCTCGTTGATGTTTGGCTGATGGATGGAGTGGATGTAACACAGATAACATGGTGAGCACACCCAAATATTTAGATCAAAAGTTAAGATAAACAGTACTTATGAAAATAATGAAAACATATATATATATATATATATATATATATATATATATATATATATATATATATATATAGAGTACTAGAAAGAAACAAGACGTCACACCTGCTCAGGCGCATTATAGCCCGTGGGCACACGAAAAACATCACTGTCGAAAGGCATGTCGATGGACGGTTCGAATTTGCAGTTGTAATTGCTGGTAACTCCTCCATTACACGATGCCGCTATTTCCAAAACTATCAACGCCACCAACAGTACATTTACCGAGCCCATCTTTCTTCTTCTCATTAACGAAAGACACAAAGAACCCTGTGCGTATTTTAGCAATAGCAGTACATGAGCCTGATAGAAGACGGAGAGAGAATATGTAATGGTAAAGAAGTGATATATCATACGGACGCGGATTGCGTCCTACCCCCGCCCGTCTCCAGCCGGGAACGGGCAGCAGCTTTGAGTGGCCATCGTGATGTATGGGTCTTATCCACACCGTCCATCCAATTTTCCGTATCATTTTAGATATGAAACAAAAAACGAGGAAGATCTAAAGTTCAAGTGGACTACACAACGCGGATTAAAATATTACCGTTGAAAACTCATTGGGGGCCACAGAAGTCTTGGATGGAGCTGATCTTTATGTTTTCTCTTCATCCAGATCTATGTAACTTTACGAATAGGTTGGATGGAAAATAAACATCACGTGGGCACTAGAAAAGTTTCAACGGTGAGAATCATTACCACCGCTGCTTCCAATGGTGCGGTCCACTTGAGCATTGGATCTGTCTAAATTTTGGAATTAAATTCTAAAATAATACGAAAAAATGGATGGACTGTGTGGATAATACCATACGTTACGGTAGCCACACAAAGCCGCTGCCGTTCCCAGGCGGGGGTAGGACGCTGTCCGCACCTAATCTGCGGAGAGGGGAGGGATTAGGTGCGGCCTTGACGAGGACAATTTGGTAATTTTATGCGTTAAAACTTCGATTCATGGGAGCGGCCTTGACGATGAGGCCCACCTTGATGTATATTTTTGTATATCCGCACCGTCCACACGTTTTTCCAGCTCATTTTAGAGCACAATATGAAAAATGAAGTAGATCCAAATCCCAGGTGGACCATACCATAGGAAACAGTGGTGATTGAAACCATAGGATACCGTACTATACCAAAAGTGACCCCACCATAACAAGTCAATATGGCCCCCACACTCGGGCGAGTTGCGACTCAACTAGACACTTAACTGAGTAATCCAGAGTCTCGAGTCTAAAAAAGACTGAACTGAGTTATCCTGGGTCTCGAGTCTAAAAACCATGAGAGAGAGAGAGAGAGACGTGTACCTGGTATGAGATTGAAGTCACTGCACGGGGGATGAGATCACGCTCTGTACATAGAATAGGAGAAAAAGAGGAGTATGAAAGGAAACGGAGAGAGGGGAAAAGCCTTGATGAGAAGGGTGTTTTAATTGCCGACGGATTAGGTGGTGTTGACGACACCCCATAGGCGATGTGTTGATGTGTTAGGTGTTGTGGGGCCAACGTGACGTATGTATTTTATATCCACACCGTCCATTCAATTTTCCAGTTCAATTTAGTACATGGATACAAAAATGAAGCAGATCTGAAGCCACACCAAGGGAAACTGTGGGGATAATGACACCCACCGTTGAAACCTTTCTAGGACCCATTTTAATGTTTATTTGTCATCCAACCTGTTGATAAAGTCATTCGAAAATACATAAAGGAAAACAAAAGTATCAGCATCATCCAAAACTTTTGTGGCTCCCAATAAGTTTTTAACGGTGAGTGTTCAACCACCACTCTTTCCTATGGTGTGGTCCGCTAGAGCTTAGAATCTGCTTCGATTTTATAGTGATGCCCTGAAATGAGGGGGGAAAACGGATGGACGGCGTGGATATAAAACATATATATCACATTGAGCCCCATAGCTTACAACACATCCATACACTGCCGGTGGCGTGGTGCTGGCAACACCACCTGATCTGTGTCTATCCCTACCTAGCGTGCCTGCGAGGGACTCGGAAGGGCTAGTCTAGCACGTGGCACCTATGGAAAAACTATGTGGGCCCTATAATGATGTATATATTTTATCCACTCCGTCTATCCATTTTTTCGGATCATTTTATATTTTATCCACTCCGTCTATCCATTTTTTCGGATCATTTTATAGAACTAGACAAAAGAACGAGGTAGATTCATATTTCAGGTGGACCACACCAAAGGAAATAGTGGTTATTGAATGCCCACTGTATTTTAAGGTTAAACACAAAAATGAGATATATCCAACGCTCACTGTATTGTTTATTTGCCATCCAACCTGTTGAATAGGTCACACAAACCTGGGTGAAGGGAAAACACTAATATCTGCTTGATCTAAAACTTTTGTTGCATTCAAAAAACTTTTAATGGTGGACGTTCAATCACTATTGCTACTCATGCTGTGGTCCACCTGATTATTTGATCAGATTCATTTATTAGCTCATGCCCTATAATAAGCTGTAAAAATGGATGTTCAGTGTTGATAAAATAAATACATCATAGTATGGCCCACGTAGCTTTTCCAGTATCTCACTGTACGAAGTCAGTGCCATGTGCTATCCCTACGCAATCCCAATCTTTAGAAACCGGACGCGGATCAGCAGCGACGCCGGACCAGCCAGGAGGGTGCGACCCTGACAGTGGGGCCCACCTGCGTTGTATATCCACGCCGTCCATCCGTTTTGCCAGCTTATTTTGAGGCATGGTCGAAAAACACGAAGCAGCTACAAATCTCAGGTGGTCCAGGCGTGGCTGGGAAAATCTCTTCCGGGAAATGGTGGTCTGATATTCCCGGACGCGGATTGCGTACTACCGACGTTCATCCCTAGCTCTGAAGGGACAGTTCTGTAGATGGGCCCACCTAATGTATCTCTACATCCAAACTGTTTATCCTTTTTCTCATATTATTTTAAGGCATAAAAAAAAATGAGACAGATTCGAAAATTAAATGAACCACACCACAAATGACTCTTACAAGTGACGTTTAACACTTTGGGCAATTTAATGCAATTAAAATTATTATCTGGCGTGGTGCACTTGAGCGTTGGATATACCTTATTTTTGGGTTCATGCTTTAAAATAATAATCCGTGAAAAGGCATATACTGTTTGGATGTACAGATACATCCTGGTGGGCTCACCCGCAGAACGGCTCGTTTGGAGTTAGGGACGGGATATCGGACGCGGATTGGGCACCACCCGCACCGAACTGGCAGTTATGTGGGCAGGCCTACCGTGAAGTATCAATGCATCCAAACTGTCTATCTCTTTTTTCATATTATTTTAAGGTTAAACACAAAAGTGAGACATATCTAACGCTCATGTGGACCACACCTCATATAACTCTTGTATTTAGTGCAACTGGCATTTAATAGTTTGTATATTTTAATGCAACCAAGATTATTATTTGGTGTGGTCCACTTGAGTATAAGATATGTCTATTTTTGTGTTTCTAACTTAAAATAATACGAGAAAAGGGATAAAAGGTTTGGACGTAGATATATATCACGGTAGGCCCGCCCAGACAACTGCCCCTTAGGAGCTAGGATGGGCGTCCGGTATCACCACATTCACGTACAGCACTGACCCTACAAATGATGCCACGTGTGCAAATATGGCAGTTGGCATGTGTGGAGAACCTAAGCTGTTCACAAATGGGGAACGGATTGGTTACTCCCCCTGACACCAGCCCCGGCCGTGGACGGTTATCTGGGGGGCCACCATGATGTATGTGTTTCATCTCTTCTGTTCATTCATTTTTAAAGATGATTTTAGGGGTTGTTCTAAAAATGGGAGATATATAAACCTCAGGTGGACTACACCACATGAAAACAATAGTGATTAGATATCTACCTTTAATATCCTCCTAAGGCCCACTGTACCGTTTATTTGACATCCAATCTGTTGATTAGGTCATACAGGCCCAGATGAAGGCAAAACAAAAAAAAATAAAAAATAAAAATCAGCTTGATCCAAAACTGTTATGGCCTCCAAAATGTTTTTAATGGTCGACACTCATTAAACGCTTTTTCCTGTAATGTGGTCCAATTGCGATTGTGATATATCTCATTTTTAGTCTCATAAGTTAAAATGATCTGTAAAAATAGATGGACGGCATGGATGAAACACATACATCATGGTGGGCTGACCACCAGCCATTGGCTGGTACAGGGGGAGTAGCCAATCCGTTTCCTTACAAATGATGCCGCGTGTGCAAGTATGGCAGTTGGCATGTGTTAAGCACCTGAGATATTGTGGCAGCGTTTCTTTCATAGCCAGTTTGGAGAGAAATTAGATACCAATTTAGAGTACTAAGTGCATGTTTGGGTGCCTGGAACGAGTTATAATTAGGC
The DNA here is from genome assembly GCA_037074715.1 of Magnolia kwangsiensis. Lineage (NCBI taxonomy): Eukaryota > Viridiplantae > Streptophyta > Magnoliopsida > Magnoliales > Magnoliaceae > Magnolia > Magnolia kwangsiensis. The sequence goes on along the minus strand of CM073571.1, from coordinate 50,470,609 downwards.
TGAAAGTTAGGAAGGTTCAAACGGACCCACCCGTGAATGACCCAACCCACCCCGTATGTTGGGCTGTGCAGGATGCATTCTTGAGCTTGGGCTATACAAACACCAACCCAATAAAACTTGGGTCAGGCTTGGGCCAAGGTCTTGGGTTGCCCGGCCTAACTCTAACCCAATACCATATATACGTTACTATATAAATTATAATTGAGTGTAGATTGTATGGTGTCAAAGGCACATGAAATTCGAGATTGGATGGTCTCATTAGTCCACATCATTTCCAATGACCTGAGCTAACAAGATATGCCGGATTACTCTCTCCCAAAAAAATTGCGTGCTATACAACATGACTTTTTAAGAGTAGTAATCCAATCTTTTAGCTTGTTTGGTAAAAAAAAAATGAAATTCTTTATAATAAATAAGTACATATATAATTAAAAAAATTATAGGTACAAAAAATAAGATATGTTTTGAAATATAATAGGCTATTGTAATAATGAAAATATTAGCATGTACCCACCCAACCAACTCGATGAAACCCCCTTGAGTTGGGCTTGGGTTGAGAATTCCCAACTCGAGGTGCGGGTTGGGTTGGCTTAGGGTTGAGGTATAGGAACATTGGGTTGGGCTAGGGTTGAGCACCAACCCTCTCGACTTTCATCACTAGTAATAATGCATTTTTTAGCATCTTTCTAATTAAATGTGGACAGTCGTGATATTTCTTTTCTTAACCGTCTATATTATGGCCACCTATGGAAGGACCATGATTGTGCTTTTGAGAAATTGTCCATCAAGTGTGGGCCTATCCGATCAACAGTATCGGTAGGGTGGGAAATGAGCTTCACCGATCTATCTTACAGATTGGACGACCCACAATCCAAATTCTCAACCCACCAGTGTCAGTCAGATGCCTTCCTGGATCCAGCCCAATTAATCACTCACGCTAGGGTCCAAACCAAAGGTCTCGATGATCAAACTCGATCCCTAGATCTCGATCACAAAAGTGTAGACCGAACAATAGAAGCAACTACCTGAGAATCACAATGGATATAATCAGCTCTGGGGCTATTAGCTGGCCAGGCTGAGATTTGTCCAACTCCGGTCCACATAGTAAGTCCCTAAACCGAGCCTGTCCTTGTGCATGATGGGCCACAACAATGAGGATCAAGCCCACCCCATGATGATTATGGGCGCCCAGAGTCTTGAGTTCAGCCACCCAGCTTTGTGCAACATCTTGGTTGTTCATTACATGTGCCTCAAAACACATGATATATGACAAAAGTCCTATTAAAAACCTAAATGGTTGAGTTGATAGACTAAAAAAACATAGCTCTAGCCCAGCCCAATTAATAGACGGGGTTAAAACCCAGTGGGCCAGCTATGCACATTGATAACCCTAGTTAGGCCTAGGTGGATGCATCATTTTGATCATCTATCAATTTCTTTCATTGTGCAGGTTTACATATATATAATCTAGTTACTTGAGGTATAGGAAGCAAGCTTAAGACATGCCATCCTTGATGTTGAAAACTGGATACATGCCAACTTAGTATAACAGCGATTATGGGCTAAGTGCGACCATGGGGAATTACAGTTGTCTTATAACCAGCATTGGCATCACAACTAGAGTAGAAAACACTCTATACAGTGGCTGTTTTTAGTGTCTTAGAAGAAACTGTTTCTATTTTAATATTCACAATTTTTCTTTGTTCTAATATCCTTTTGATAAGATTATACAGGATTGAAGTTTTTAGTAACATAAGGATTTATGTGTGTTTAAATTGTCCATTTTAATGAAAGGATTGATTCGGTTGCTGCTAAGTTTGGACTTTTGATCAAGTGAGCTCTTTCTTATTATTTTTCATTTTGGTCAAGGTATGTCATATCATACATTTTTAATATATTACATGGATGCTGTAATATGCTGCATGATCTTAATAATATTAACATATTCATAAGGTGCAATCATATATGTTAATTATTGATAATCACAACATTATTTCTATTTCTGTTATTCTAATGTGCACTTATATCAAGCACATGTGTTGTATTTTACTTAGGCTCAAGAGCATCGCAGATAAGAGAAAGTTTCATCATTGTCATTGAAGATACGGGAGTTTAATTAACCGATGTTGTGCGTCCTCTCTTAAGAGATTGATTATGATCATGTATAGATGGCAGCCTTGACGAAGGGAGCATATTCAGCTTAGTTGACCGTGTTGCTGAGATCGATCACTTTATTCGAGTTAGCAACCTATGTAATCATTGTCCTCAAATACTTATCAGAAAGTCAGCTATACGTGCCTTCTAAATGAGTGTTTGACAATTGTGCTCTTGAGACAGTAATCATCGAGCAGAAGGTATGTCTATTGCCTCCACACCTTGCTCCACACAGGACTAGTTGGCTTCTCTCACCTGCTGCCCTCCCAGTCCCCAGGTATCTCCCGCATATTTCCAATCAGATCATCGAGCGTAATCCATCCTTCAAGAGTATTCTCTAACCTCCTCATATGTTCAATCTGCCTAAAGGATATAAACACGCAATGCAAGTCAAGGGCTAGGGGATGATTCATCACTTCTCGCACAAATTCAACACCTTTCTTTGAAGGTTGTACCAGCACATCATGGGGAGAAGGTATGTAATCTTTAGCAGTGGGGGTAAATTTATCCTAAACCAAATGAAATTAATAGACCCACCACCATTGATGTGGGGGAGAACCTGTTTGCTTATGATGTACGTAGGTTAAGGAAAGACAAGTTGTTGATGAGTGCGAGCAACTCCCTCTAGACACACCCTCAATGAATTGATCTAATCTCAAATTCTTAACTAGCCTTACTAATTAGTCTTAAAGTGGCCAAGATGCCCTAATCAAGTCCAATTGATGAGCAAATATGCTCAAATAATAGGGCTCCCACTAAACTCTGATCCCCCCTCATAGGCAGACTACAAGACTAAATAGAGATAAGGTTACATAGGGCTCAACACATAGTTTTCCATCATGCCATGGATTCTGGACTGCATGTGGATCGTGCTCACGGGTGCCTTTCTCTAGGAATTTCACTAGTGTGTTTAAGATGTGTGAGTATTATATTTAATTGGAGTTGCCAGTACTAAATCACTTAAATTTTAACCATTGGCTAAACCCTGTAGAAATCTTATGAGAAGTTATCAGAGGATTCCATATTAGCTCCTTGATATGCAATTGAAAATTTTGTGTAAGGGACCACGGTTATAAAGAGAATATATTAGGCACCATCTCTACCCCCATACGGGTCTACATTGATATTATAAGTGTCTACGCAGTGATAATGTAGTGCCTATGACAAGCAATGGCCCAATTCAGATAAATCTACCATGACTCACGTAGTCAATTTGAGTTTTTAATGGACAAGATCTGATGTCTGGACAAACTGTATAGCATTCACTCGAATCGACTAGGTGCTCAAATGCAATGCATGATACTGATGTCAAAGTAAGCAAGAGAGTTAAGAAGGGAGCGGATGTTGCACAATGATGATGCAAGGATAAACAAAGCTGATCGAAATTGGATAGATAAATGAACGGTCATATGGGTTAGATTGAGTGGTTTAGATTGAGGTTTTTGATTACTCAAGAGGCTAAGGGCTAGGCACTACTCCTCTCCTTGTACTCTCACTTCTCTTTGGTGAAAGGATGAGATGAACTACAGATTGCAAAGGAAAATTGGAGAGGCTTGTATGAGATTTTATGGATTTTTCTATATAGATAAAATAAGAGGAGGGGTATTTATAGTCATTTGGACTGTTTTTCGTTAATTATTGAGAAGTTCAGGGGTAAAATTTTTTTTCTAATGATCAGGATTTAAAATTGTCATATGTCGCAATCTAAGCAATTGGATTGATGATATGGATCATAATTTTGATTAAAAGAGAGGAGCGCGAAGTCTTCTCTCTCCTTCATGCTTGCCATGGAATTAAGAGAACCCCACCAACCTCTCCTACAAAAATAGGCAGTCGTGGATCACCTACTTACTTTTCTGGTTCGCCTAGGTCACGTTGCTGTAGTTTTAAGTTCTTATGGGCCCGTTATGAGTTTAAGTTGGGCCTGATTTTGTACTTGAATTGGATTTGATTTTAGACTTAAGTTGGGTTGAATTAATTGGGTTAGATTGGGTTGACTGGATAGGTTGGTTTGAATAGACCAGGTTAGATTAAGTTAACTAGGTTGGTCGTGCCTCGTTTAGCTTATCAACCCTTGGGTAGGATGTCTACACATCCACAATCATTTAATTATGTACTTCATGAGAGACAAGAAACATATATAATGTTTCCGAGCCTGAACTTAATATCTAATTGTAAATCTAACAATATGATATTCTTTGGAAAAAAAAACACCAACAAAAATTAACTTTTTTACATGAGAAATTATTCAGGATAGTCATACATTTAAGGAAAATAAACTCCAAATTAATTAAAAAAGTGACCATATTATAATTAATTAAGATTATACATATATAATTTAAAGTCTTGATCATAATATGTGAGACCCGATCCGAGTATGCTCCTCGTTCATCTTGGTCCCGCGTTCTTACTGGTCAAATCTTGGTGACCCGTGACCCTTGGATAGTGTTTGCGGTCATCCGTAAGTCTAGTCGTGAAGACTCGACTCGGATCGAGTTGAAACTAGTGTCATCTTGTCCGCTTCATCTTTGCAGTTCCGACGCCGTGTCTTCTGCGTCCATTCAACGTGTAGATCATAAGTTGTGTGCATTTCATTTTCTAAGCCCTTGATCATGATCATGTGGCCCATCTAGGGGTGGTGTGCACAGATTTCTAGGTAGGTCCCATCTCTTAGCACTATTTTCAACACAATACACACACACTACCTAGGCCCTATTCCTACACCACCTATCTCTAAAACACCACCCACAAACCTAAAAAGCCTACTAACTCTATAACATTGTTTCTAACTCCCTATTGCAATAATCTCTTTTCTCTAACCAAGGAAAGAGAGAAATGATTGTTTGCCTTAAAATCCTTTTTCTCTCTTCCCCCCCCCCCCCCTCTCTCTCTCTTCTCTTCTCTTCTTCTCCAGAAACTTTCCTCCATTTTTCCAGCTCACTTTCACTCATTTATCCCCCCATCTAACCCTTGAAGAAATATCTCGACCTTAGATCCATATACCTTGGAGCTTGAAGTCCATCTTGGAGGTGTTTGCTTGAAGACCTTGTAGGTGGGTGTGAATGTACTTAGAATCTTAGAATTTATATTCTTTGTTCTTATTTATCTTATTTACCTTATGTTTAAAGCATGTGGGGCCCACCAAATGATTGTGGAGGCCCCATGTCTTCTTGGATGTGGTCATTGGCCCATCCTTTTGTGCATGCATAACTCATGGGTGGGGCCATTTTCCATGGACCCCACCACGATTTTTTTTCTTAGTTAGAAGGATTTTTGGGTCATCTAAACCCTTGATTTTTGGTAGAGGTGGCATCTTTACCATTGGATTTTGATTTGAAGATGCATGCATGGGTAGATCTTATAATACAATCAATATAGTGAGATGTATGGTTGCGATAAAGGGAAGGGCCTCAATGAGGCGTAGCCCCTTCCCTTGTGACCGATTCTCTCTCTTCTCTTAATAATCTTTTATTTTCTGAGGTGTGTGGCCCATCACTTGGCTTAGAAACATCCAGACTGTCCAAGGAGAGTGGACGCCCACGGCAGTCCACTCTATGGATGGTGATGACTTGTTGCCCCTTTTAGGTGCACATGCAATGAATTTTTATGTGAAGAATAGGTCTGGATGTTTTTGAGGCCCACTGAGGTGGATCACAACTCAGGTTTCATGGAGTATTTTTCTCTTAATTTGAACTATATACTCAGTTTATTTCATAAGCATGTTGCTGTCCAGAAAATTTTTGAGCAATTTCTAGTGGGTTTTGGGTCAGATTTTTAGACTGATTAGGGGACTGTTTCTACCCATTTGATATACTTTTCTTGAAGGTGTGGACCCCACCTAAATATATCCCAAATGTTACCTCCATTTGACCTTGATTGAGGTCCCAAAGGAGTGGCCCAAGTGGGGTGGTCAGTCCAGATTTTCTGGACTATCTAGTAACATTGCAGTTTAGAAATCCATAAATACATAATAGTTTTTGTAATGGTGGGCCATTTTTGTGGACCCTACCTTGTAGTATGCTTGTATGGAGAGGTTAAAATTAATTTTCTCCAATTTATGGAGAACTTGGGCCCACCCCTTTGGGGTGTTCAAATCAGGGACAGCACTACTTAATTTTTCTGCTGTGCAGTCCAGCAACATAATCTGACAAAAACCTCAATTTATAAATATTTGTACTATAGGTTGGCCACTTTTCTGGACTCTATCTTATTTTAAGCTTAAGGAGGGACCTTGGATTCAAATTTTAAGAATTTTGGAGGCCCAGAACCTACCCATTTGGATGGCCAAAATTCAGGATAGTTACATTTCCAGCAGCATTCCACCCTATACAGGTTGGAATTCTGAAATTTATTAAAGTATTTTTGAGTGTCTAAAAAATTCTAAAATTTTACAGGAAGGTTTCGTACCCATGGTGGGACCTACCCACAAAATTTTGGAGCCAATGGACACCTGTACACACTGCGGAGGTGGCTGGACCAGCCCATTATAATGTGGTGTCTAGATCAGTCTGATTTTCAAGACAGATTGATTTCTTTAAATGAATTAAAATATTTTTATATGTCTAAAAATTTTAAAATTTTGTGAGGATATATTTCATCCATGGTGGGACTTACCTACAAAATTTTAGGTCTAATGGACCCCTGTGCACACCGTGATAAGGGACAGACTGACTTACCACGACGTCCAGGTCAGTCCAATTTTCTAGACAAACTATTTTATTTAAATTAATTAAAATACTTAGGAATATCTAAAAATCCTGAAATTTTGTGGGGGTGTGGCCCACCCATGAAAGTGTCATCCTGTAAAATTTCAGACCCAACGGACGTTTGATCTGACGGTGGTGCGGCCTGGAGTGGCCCATCAGGCAGAGACTCCCAGGCTAGGGCTTCCAGCCTGCCTTGTGGGCCCACCTAGATGTGTTGTATATCCCTCCATATTGTAAGAATTTTGTGCGGATAATTCATGCCTTTACACCCTAAATTTTGAGTTTAATTAATGCATCATTGAGACTCACCTTGGTTGGGCTATATGGGTATTTGTATGTAACCAGATTTTTTAGACCCCTTGTAAGCCCAAATGGGCTGGAACCCTGTAGACAGGCCAGTGGATTCTTAGGCTGTATTCTCCATGATATTCTGTTGGGCTAGTGGGCTAGAATGTATGAGTGGTTAGGCCCTTAGTTGCCCACCAAAACAACTAAATTCTTGGGCTAGGTTGTAAGGCCCAATTTGCTTATCTTGAATACGATTATCGCCCATGTGTTGGAGTAATGGGCTGCCCACTATGCCCACAATAATGTATGGACTTGGTGGCCCTTATATTTAGGCCCTAAACTCTCTTATAGGCTCTTATTATTGCATGTGGATTTGGCTGATAATACCCCTATTGGTCTTATGAATTATGTGTAGCCTTAGGCCACTTTATCAAGGCCCAACATGTGATGCATCTATATGAATATAGCTGCCCATTTCTTTCTTATGGTAATGCTCAGGCCACGGGCCTTAATCCCTGGTAGATTATTATTAGGCCACCTTAAGGGGACAGTGGTGGTTGAATGCCCACCTTGGTATGCCCCTCTAGGCCCTTGTTGGGCCCATTCTTGCTTCTATAGGTGGTTAAAGGTCTACCATAGACCATTGCTAAGCCCATTCTTATTATTTAGGCCCATGTCATTATCTATTTAGTCTCGTGGGCTACCCCAGGCTATTGGGCCCTCACTCGAGGATGTATTTCTTTTGGAAAACTGTTTAAGAACCTAGACCCTACTGGTTAGAAGGGAAGAACATCTTCACCGCATTGACATTTCTTATTCATCTTCATGACCCACTCCCATACACATCATATGCATGCTTGGCTGAGATGTGATTAGTCACGGTTATGCCATTGGGCAAGATATTGTGAGGGATGGAGTTTTTTCCTCTTGAGCACGTTGGATATTTGGGTATGATGCATGGCTATTTGTGTGATTCATGCATCTGACATTGCATAGTATGATTGAAATTTACTCTCGCTTCATCAGGGCTTTGGCTCCACAGGGATATTCGTGGATAGCTATATGTGTGGACACCAAAAATGATGTTTAAGCATACCGGATGCATAGGATGCCCATGGGTGAAATTCTCAAAACTTCTATGGCACCAAGGATCTGCTCCAACGCCGTGACCAGGTGGAAACAAGAGCGCATAAGGGCCTTACACCTATAGGCCTCGACTCCCACTGTAGGGTAGTTGGTTGGATAAGGATGTGGCCTTATCCGCCTGTGAGGGAGGGCATTATTAGGCTGAGTTTGACCAGCTCGTGAAATGGATCCATTACCGTCAGGCCTTGTTGGTGATTGACTGTCCACAAGAAGGTAGCGAGGTCTCTTCCTTGTTAGCTTAAGTAGTAATTCATTTTATTTTAATTGATAATCGACATCTTTAATTCATGATAACTTGTGTTAGACATTGAATCTGATTATCAATCATATGCTCAACACTTAGTTTGTATGAATATCCACATGTTGTACTTGTGTATCTGTCATGTTTATAGATTGTTTATGAATTGTTTATAAACCTTGAATTATGACACTTACTAAATGTCTACCTAAATTGGCTGCTTACAAATTCGGATAATAATGGCTGGAATTAATCATGCATACATAGCACTCTTATTTTCAAATGGACTAACTATTGGAAAGGTCCATCTTTCTTATTTGGGATGGGCTGACTATTTGAAAGGCTCATCCTCTTGCTTAATGGACCGACTGTTCGAAAAGCTCATTCTCTTGTTAAAAAATAGGTTAACTGTTTGAAAGACCCATCTTATTGCGTGAATGAGCCGACTGTTTGAAAGGCCCATTCATGTCTAAGTGAGCCAACTATTTGAAAGGCCCATTATCTTGCTTGAGCGGGTCGAATGTTTGAAAGACCTGTTCCTTTGTAAGTTGAATGAGTCGACTGTTTGAAAAACCCATTCTCTTTCATGAATGGATTAACTATTTGAAAGGTCCATTCTCCTGTTTGGGATGAGCTGACTGTTTGAAAGGCCCATCCCCAGGTATGAATGAGCTGACTGTTTGAAAGGCTCATTCATGTCTAAGTGAGCCGACTGTTTGAAAGGCCCACCACTCTGTAAGTTGAATGAGATGACTGTTTGAAAGGCCCATTCTCTTGCATGAATGGACTGACTGTTTGAAAGGTTCATTCACTTGGCCAACTGAATGTGCATCCCCAGTTGATGTGCATTCACGCATCCATGCACTTAAATAAGATTGCATTATGAAATGTTTTATATGTTTTAAAACTATGCTTAACTAATGTGACAGTGTGTAATCATGAGGGGAATTTACACTGATTTGGCCACTCATTCATCGAATATATAACTGTACAGGTAGTACGGGTGGCTTAATTGATTTTCAGATTCAGACTGATGATGAGCAAAGTACCACTGTGAAGATGCATAATTGTATTGTCAAGACTTGCTACATAGTTTTACAGTTCTAGATTTATTACAATTTATTTTGTTTACATGTAATATCATTTCACTTTGTAATTGTAAGTTTGGGACATTGGTTTGTATAAGTCATTATGGGTAACTTCTTGTACATCCTAAACATAAATGAAATTTTCCGTTATGTATGATTTGTCCATTCTATGCTCATCTGCTTACTCTGATGAAAGAAAAATAAAATAAACTCGAATTTGACCATCCTTTACGGTTAACACGGGTCATGTACTCAGGTCCTAAAAAGTCGGGGCGTTATATAAGGCCTAAGCAATCCAAGGTCTAGTGGACTATAGACTAATCCCAACACTTAGGCAACATAGTGGGCCCTCAAGCAAGGTTTTGGGCTCAATCATAAAGATCATGAGCCTACACATTGTGGTGGGCCTAATGGGCAGCCCGTTATTCCAACCACATGGGCAATGTCATAACTTTATCCAAGTGAGTTGGGCCTCACAACTTGGCCTGTATGCAAGGTTATTTTGGTGGGCAACCAAGGGCTCAACTACTTGCACTTATGGCCCACAACCCATCACAATAGGTGGTGAAATATAGGCCTAAATGATAAAGGGGAGATCCAAGATAATTTGGGCCTACCAAGGCTAATCAAAACTATATGAGTACAATTCCAAAATAAAACCCAATGGAAGTGGGCCTCCAAGCATACATACATGAAGCCCAAAAACACTTCAGAAAGGGGCAATCTTATGTGCATAATTCACCCTAAACCTAATGGGCTAGGTTGCCCCCAAATAAACATTTAGGGGCGGTCAGTTTGACCCTTTTGCTGAAATTTCAGCCTACCCATAATCTGGGCATGTTGGGGCTCAACAAAATCATATAGGGGTAAGCATAAGTCCCCTGGTGGCCTACATATGTCTCTATGGGTCTCACCTGATGAAGGGACTGAATTAAACACATAAAATAGGTGGACCATGCTGCTGGACTGAAAGTCTAGCAGTGGTCTAATGGGTCTAGACGTCCAAGGGAAGATAGTCCTATGGGCCTAGATAATTGACTCAAAACTCATCCAAATGGCACCCCAAATGGATGCCACTGAAGGGAAAAATGATCATGCCCCACATGCATGGACTCCACTTGGATGAATGATGGGATACAAAATACATCAAGGTGGGCCACAAGGTGGCCTAGACAGCCAGTCAAGGCTGGACGCCCCAACTTGGGCATCCAGGCCGCACCACGGATGGTCCAGGCGCCCGTTGCCCTTGAAAATTTTCAGGATGGTCCTTCCATGGATGGGCCACACCTCTACAAAATTTCATAATTTTTGGATAATTAGAAGTATTTTAATTAAATTACGGAATACAATCTATTTAGAAATTCTGCTAAGTGCAGAATTCTGGATAGAACATGATTGAGCACCCAATGTGGTGGGCCCTGGACGTCCAAAAATTAGGAAAATTGAATTTAAACCTTCCAGCATATATGTAGTATAAGGTAGGGTCTACCAAAGTGACCCACCTGATCAGGAACTATTTTAAAATTTTGAGTTTCCAAATTGTAACCTTGCTGGAATTACAACAGAAAATTCAGCAGGTACCCATATTGGCCCACCCTTTTGGGGACCCAAATGATGTCAATTAGGGCTGAAATTTAGCATGCTTATAGGTGAGATATACATCTTTAAAAATTATATTTAACTTGGTATAAAATTCCTCAGCAAAAGCCCAAAATCCTGGCCTCAAGTTGGCCCAAAAATCTGTTTAGACAGATTTGGACAGCAACATATTGTTGTCCAAACCAGTCCAAAAGATAAATAAAAAGGAAAATAAATCACCATTTTTTCATAGTGAGGTCTACCTAGATGGGTCACACAACTCTCAAACCCAATCTCCTTCCAAAATCAACCATAAAATCAAGCCCAAAAGTTGTCCAAAACATGTCGACAACATGGGCAACAAGGTTAGGCCTGAACGTCTATCCACTTAGGCCTAGTTGCATGGTACATTAGTTGGGCCACACATACATCAGATCTACTATAAATAAAGGAAAGAAAAGATAGAAAAGGAACACAATATGGCCATGGGGCAGGGCCCCGCCACTAATGGGCCTGCCCAAGATCAATCACACCCATGGATCTACATCATTTACACTTACAATCATAAAACCAACACATGCATGGTCCATATCTAAAACAGATGGTTGGGATGCCATCCCAATATGATATTAAGGTCTAGATGACCTTAGAATATTGTAGATCATATGATACATCATAATAAGGTCCATGGAGGATGGCCCCATCATGGAACATGGCATGCATGTAGGATGGGCCAAAGGGCCACATCCATGGGATCAAATGGGATCCCCACCATGGATTGGTGGGTCCCATATGATTCATTCATGAAGAAATATTAAGATTAAAGGATAGAAATAAATCAACAAAAGTATAATCACCCACATGCAATCCAAACTCTCAAACTTCTACACCATGGAGATCTTGGTCCAAGGAAGAGGTTTTGATGGTTGAGATGGGTTTTTAATGGTGAGATTTGAGAGATTTTAGGGTTTAGAGGCTTGGAGAATTGGGAAAGAAAGAGACGTTGGGAGAGGGAGGCTTTGCTAGCTCGGAGGGAAAATGAGAGGGAGGGAGAGATGGAGGGAATGATTGCCTGTGGGAGGAGAAAACAATGTTTATAGACTAGAGTAGGCTTTATGTAGTGTGTGTGGGGTGGGTGGTGTTAGTTATGAAACTTTTATGTGGTGTGTGGTGTGTGCCTTGGAACTTGTGCCAAGGGTCGTGGTTCACGCACAAGTTTAGTGGTCCACATGCATTCCACGTAAGTGGGCCACATGATTAAGGGTTATACAATGAGATGTTCATAACTTTTGATCTATATATCGGATGGACGTACAAGACACGTCGTCAGAACCCGACGACGATGTGATCATAATGGCATAGGTCCCGAGCCGATCCGAGTCGGGTTAATGTGACCAGACTTAAGGATGACCGTAAACACTATCCGAGGGTCGCGGGTCGTCGCGATTCGACCGGTAAGACCGCAGGACCAATAGAAATAAAATACATACCTACACACACATGTACACACAAGAACTTGGATCGGGTCTTACACCAAATGAAGGGAAAACACAAATATCAGTTTGATCCAACCCACGATGGGCCATCACGCGGGACCCACATTGATGGCGTGCCCCATCAGGGTCGTCCGTTCGTAGGACGTCTAGTGTCCCTGGACGAAGAGAAAACACAAGTATCAGCTTCATCCAAAGCTGGTGGGTCCCACACATGTGGACCCACCTTAATGTATGTGTTTGTATCTGGGTTGTCCATCTACTGGACGACAGCAGCTACAGCTGTTGCTTTGACGCCAACAAGTTCTATGGGCTGTACGAGAGGTATGTATTATATCCATACCGTCCAACCATTTGGCAGAGGTGTGGGGCCCACCCCACACGTGCTGCACGTGTGGGATAGGACCCACTTTGATGTACGTATTGTATATCCACTGTCCGTCCATCTGCCCTAGGACGGTGGGACCCCCCACTCTATTGTATGTGTTATATACACACTGTCCATCCATTTTCTGGACGCGTGGGGCCACCCCACATGTGTGGCATGTGTGGGGGTGGGACCCACCTTGATGTATGCATTTTGTCTCCACGTCATCCATCTATCTGGACCGTGGACCACATTGATATATGTGTTTTATCTCCACCATCTAGATTGTTGGACGGTGGGTTGCACCGTGATGTAAGTGTTTTATTAACACCATCCATTTGACGATGGACCCCACCTATGATGTACGTGTCGTCCTATACAAGGACATGGGTCCCACATGATATATGTGTTTTATCTATACCACTCGTCCATTGGGTAGGACAGGGAACCCCACCTCAGTTGTATGTATTATATGCACACCGTCTGCCCATTGCTGGTGGGGCCCACCCTGATGTAGTGTTGTATCCACTCTGTGCATCCATGGGTCCCACGTGAGGCCACCATGATATATGTATTCTATATCCCCACTATCCACTTGATTGGGACGGTGGGATGCTACCGTGATGCATGTGTTTTACAGTCGCACCGTCCATCTGGATGGTGTTGTGTGGACTAACCATGATGTATATGCTTTGCAGCCATGCCATCCATCTATTTTTCTGAGGTGTGGCCCACCTTAATGTATGCATTGTATATTAGCACCGTCCATCTGGACGTACTGTGGGATGCACCATAATGTATCTGTTTTATCCACACCGTTCATATTGCTGGATGAGTGTGGCCCACCTTGAGATGTGTTTTATATCCAGTCCTTCCATCCCTGGACGTGGACCCCCCATGATGTATTTGTTTCACTCCACCGTCCATCCACATGGCCCCCACATGATGTACGTGTTCGATCTAAGTTGTCCATTTGGTGAGGCCCAATATGATATATTTATGGCCCATAGGATGAGGCCCATTATAATATATATGAGGCCTTGTGTAAGGTCCATTGAGATTGTATATGAGGCCCATGCAATGCGACCCACTTGATGTAATGCGGCCCACGTATGAGGCCCATGGTGATGTGTTTGTGGCCTTGGATGAGGCCCGATGTGTTGTATATAAGGCCCATATATGAGGCTTGATGTGATATATGAGGCCCATGCGATGCGACCCACATGATGTATATGAGGCCCACATGATGCAATCCATTTTGATGTATATAAGTCTCATTGTTGCGGCCCATTATAATGAGCATGCAGCCCATCTTTAAGGGCCATTGTGATGTACATGAGGCCCATGGGATGTGGCCCATTATGATATATATGTGGTCCATGAGTGCCGCCCATGTGATGTAGGCCATTGTGATGCGTATTAGGCCCATGTGATATGACCCATTGTGATGAGTGAGGCTTATGTAATATGGCCCATTGTGATGTGTATTAGATCCATGTGATGCGGCCCATTGTGATGAGTGAGGCTTATGTGATACGGCCCATTGTGATGTATATTAAGCCCATGTGATGCGACCCATTATGATGTGTATTAGGCACATGTGATGCAGCCCATTGTAATGTATTTAAGGCCTAAGTATGAGGCCCAATATGATCTATATATGGCCCATGAGTGAGAACCAATGCGATGTATATGAAGCCCTTGTGTGAGGCCCAAGGTGATGTATATGAGGCCCATTAAGATGTGCGATTTTACCAGGATGTGCATAATGATGTTTATGATGCCCATCCATGTTCCTAGTTGATATTAAATGGGCCATGCCTTAGGAGCAATGATGATTTAATATCCATGTTGTAAGAGCAATGATGGTTAAATGTCCACATTGTAACTCTTCTTAGGGCCCGTTGTTTAGGCCATTCTCATCTCCCCTTAATGGGTTAACCCAAACCGTTGGGCTCACATTGATAATTATATTACCCATCTTTCCCTTGATTAGGCTATCCCAATCCATTGGGCTCCCATTTGATAATGATATTTTCCACCATATCCTGTAGGACCACCCAAGCCTTGGAGCCCATCTTGTGTTCGTACTAAGCCTTCCATAGGGAATGTGGCCCACCTAGATGCATGTGTCTATCCAAGCTTAGTAACCCAAGCCCAAGGCCCACTTAGATGATGAGCAGGACCATTTGTAGGGTTACGTAGTCCTGAATGTGTGGATCCTACCAAGGGCCACCTTGTATTCATATCAAGTCCTCATAAGAAAGCCTAATTGTCATGATAAAGGGAGTGAGGAAGCCCACTTGGTGTATACCTACTTAAGTCATCCCGTAAGACATATCTTATCCTTATATCCTGTTATTAGGACCTCAGTGTCACATATATATCATCCACACCATCCATTTACTTCTTTAGGACAAGTGTGAGGCCTATCCTTAAAGTTAGTATACCATCATCTCTTGTCGTAGATGGGAGATTATGTGGTACCAGATTTAGTATATGCACTGTGTAGAGTCTATCTCAATGTATGGGTTAGACCCGCTGTCCTTCCAGTGGACGCCGTCTTAAGATATATCATATATTAGTGCTTTAAGAGGCTAATCTAATATAGGACATACCACATGGACTCCTATAGTTGTAGAAGAGGCATGTCGTTTATCTCTTACTCTTTGTATGTCGGTGATGGTCGATTATGTATTATTGTTGTCTACCCTAGCAAATAATCATGCTTATGTACTTTATTACATCATAATACATGCCCATACATATGCTTGTTATGAGGAGTGATTGATCATAGCATATGTCATTGAGTTGGTTTACTATGAGACTCCTTGTAAAATGGAGTTGCCCTACATGAGCGCACCGTACGCGTAGGTTCGATGCATGATTAGATGGTATAACTCATGCATCTCGTATTTTATGATATGACCACCATATGCCTTAGAGACATTAGGGTCGTAGCCTCCACAAGCATATGTGGATGGCCAGATGGGACACCGAAAATCTTTTTCTACATGAGGCACCATAATGTCCCTGGGTGAAAGTCCATAAACCCTCTTGGTACCAAAGGACGCTCCAACGTATAGACCAAGTAAAAATTTATGAGCACATGAGGGTCATATACCAGTAGGCTACGTTTCTCACTGTGTCGTGGTCGGTTGGAAAGGGGGTGTAGCCTTACCCACTCGAGGGAGTAAGCAATGTTAGGTTGAGTCTAACCAGTCATAAATGGATCCGTTATCAACGAGTCAGGCCGATATTGGTAGACGAATAATAAGGTCTCTTCCACTTATCCAGTTATGTACTTGATGGGGCGGTAGGTGGCGTAGAGTATACTAGACCCCGGTGATAATCTCAGAGATGTACGGTACTGATATGTGGACTTATTGAGTAGGAGTTATATACTCAGCATTTACTCATTCATTCATTTATTCACTATCCACTTGA
This sequence comes from Magnolia kwangsiensis, assembly GCA_037074715.1. Lineage (NCBI taxonomy): Eukaryota > Viridiplantae > Streptophyta > Magnoliopsida > Magnoliales > Magnoliaceae > Magnolia > Magnolia kwangsiensis. The sequence continues at coordinate 50,454,104 of CM073571.1, read as the reverse complement.
GCTGGTGGTACGCAAGTAATTTGTTATGTTTACCCTCGCAATAGCCATGATTTTGGTTGGGTACGCGACTAACCTGAGATTAAGAGTTTACCACATTGAGTCTGGCTATCCAAATTTAGATGTAGGATTGGTTTGGATAGAAGTCCCTTGTGATGGAGCCTACGATACTACGTACTATCATTTCGACTTCACACTCCATCTTGGTCATTTCATTCACATCATATATTGCATTGCATCCTCAGCACATAGCATCTAATTTATTATGCTTCTAATTTGCATAGCGTGAAAAAGGTTGATGGTATTATGAATTTGCTAGGATTTGCATATTGCATTACATCTATGGTATATGGCATTGGGTCGTTACGTTTTTTATATTTATATGCCCTGGATGAGGCTGATGGTATTCATGGCTCTTCAAAATTGCATATTATATTGCATCCTCTGTATCTGATATTTAGTTCATTATGATGACTCCGCATTGCATAGCCGATCTGTATTGTATACTTTGATATTTAATGACTTATAACCTTATCAGTGTTCCTCTTACTCTGATATTTGTGTGCTTGACACTTATCTTGCACACACACGTACACTACCCTCTAAGCTTTCTATAAGCTTATGCACGATAGATGCGTATAGGTGACGATAGGATGCAGTTGGCACTTATCGGGAGCTTTTGGCATTTACCTTCTATTTCCCTTTCATTTATTGTACTCAAGTTTTTTATATTAGTAGATATGTGATGATGATGTTGCCTTTGTGATTTGTGTACACTTGTGGTTATGCTTATCTACAAAAAAATTCATGTTGAAAATCCTCCTTATATGATTCCAGAATCGAAATCTGGTGTATGGGCGCTGGAAGCTGCGAATGGGTTACTATTGAGGCTGTCAGAACCGGATTCGGCAATCGAAAATTTTGTGAACTCGGTTCCTGAGTTTAGGGCGTGACAATATAAGTTCCAAGTTTATGTATTCTAAACCGTATTATGCTTAGGCCAATGGATAAACCGAGTTTACCTACAAGATTTTGAAGAATATCATTAAATGGATGGTTGAGGATAATTCACGATCATGGCATGTGACATTATCTGAAGTGATGGGGGTGTACTAAACCTCACAAAGGCCAAGCACAAGGATGAAACATTTTATATTAACCTATGAACATGATACTATATTACTTATGGAAGTTAACATTTCCTCCTTAAAGGTACCATATTAGTACTAGCTAACTTTAAAAGAGTTTTTGAATCCATGCTTATGGAGCTGGAAGAACTGGACAACATACAGTTACATGCCTTATATAACTTGAAGGTTCACAAACTCAAGGTTGTTAGAGCCTATAAAAAGAAGGTAAAAGGAAAAAATCTTTCTTAAAGGAAAAATAACTTGAAAAACCAAGCTTCCGATTAGAGTAAATGATGAATTATATGGACAGTGGTCGCCAACATAAGAAGAACCTGTTGGGGGCCTTGCACAAAACCTTAGGATCTAGCCTCCCGAAAAAACCAGAATTATGAGATAATAATTACAATGAAATAAATCAAAGCACAATCACACACTACACAAGAGATTTTTATGTGGAAAATCCTCAAAGAGGTAAAAACCACGGGACCTCGTCCAGATCAACAATCCACTATGAAGTAGAACGTTACAACCTTCGTCACTCACGCAGGAGTGGATGAACAATAAGAGTAAAGGAAAAACAGAGAGATCTCACCGATCACGAGGACATAGAAGCGCTGAGACGACGGCTCCCTTCTACAAGCTTCCTCTCTCTCTTTTCTCTCACTCTCTCACCTTTGATATTCCTAAACCCTTTAGAAAACCCTCTTCTGCTTTTTCTTCACATAACATCATACTCTAGAAAAACCCTAGGAACCCCTTTTTATAGTTTTAGAAAACTCTCTTCCGCATGTCAGTTGCGAAAGGACTTGCGACACGAAATTCGATAAAATCATGGAACGAATCTGCGTAGCTACGACTGGTCGTGTGGAGTCCACAACCGGTCGAGCGTCATCTATGACTGGTCGTGGACCACCTACGACCATTCGAGCACCCTAGAGAAAATTGGTCCAAACTTTGCTGGACTTTAAGTCATGAAACTCACAACTGGTCGAACACCAGCCACGACCGGTCGACGACGGGTCAAAAAATCCCATCAAATCTCTCTCTTTTTGACCGAGGAGGGATTCACCTTCTTCAAGCCATCCTGATTTCTGCAAATCTCAAACTTGTCCTTGAGCAAAGCCTTAGTCATTATGTCTGACCCATTATCATCCGTGTGGACCTTCTCAAGCTGTAACACCTTCTGTTCCAAAGTATCCTTGATCCAGTGATGTCGAATCTCTATGTGCTTCAACTTAGAATGTTGACTTGAATTCTTGCTCAAGTGTATAGCACTCTGATTATCACAATAGACCATGTACTGATCTTGCTTCAGGCTAAGTTCCTGTAGGAACCTCTTCATTCAAAGCATCTCTTTACACGTCTCTGTGACTGCAATGTACTCGGCCTTTGTCGTTGACAATGCTGCGACCCTCTGTAGTTTACTCTGCCAAGAAACCGCTCTCCCTGTAAACGTGAAAACGAACCCCAATGTAGACTTCCTGAAGTCTATGTCGCCTGCCATATCTGCATCTGTGTAGCCCTCTAGCACAGGTTTACAGTCACCATAGCATAGACTCAACCTGGATGAGCCTCTTAGATACCGCAATATCCATTTCACCGCTACCCAATGTTCTTTACCAGGACTAGCAAGATACCGGTTGACAACACCAATCGCATATGCTATGTCTGGGGGTGTACACACCATAGCATACATCAAACTTCTTACAGCTGACGCGTAGGGTATCTTCTGCATCTCTTCCACCTCTGTCTTTGTCGTGGGACACTGCCTGTCGCTCAATCTGAAGTGACTATCCAATGGAGTATTGACCGGCTTCACTGCATTCATATTAAACCGCTCTAGGACTTTCTCAATATACCACTCTTGTGACAGTCAAAGCTTCCTGCTACTTCTGTCACGGGTTATCTCCATTCCTAGGATCTGTTTAGCCAGGCCCAAGTCTTTCATCGCAAACGACTTGCCCAACTCCTGTTTCAGCCTGTCAATCTTCTTGATGTCCTTTCCCATGATGAGCATGTCATCAACGTATAAGAGCAGAATTATGAAATCACCATCTGAGAACTTACGCATGAACACACAGTGGTCTGACTCCATTCTATCATACCCATACTGTAACATGAATGAATCGAACTTCTTGTACCATTATCGTGGAGCTTGTTTCAGCCCATACAAGCTCTTCCTCAGCCTACACATCATATGCTCTTTGCCCTTGACTTCGAACCATTCTGGTTGGTGCATGTAGATCTCTTCTTCCAGGTCACCATAAAAAAAAAGCAGTTTTAACGTCCAACTACTCTATCTCCAGATTCATGCTAGCTACCAATCCAAGTAATACCCGTATGGATGTCATCTTCACCACTGGTGAGAATATCTCCTCGAAGTCTATGCCTTTCCTCTGACCGAACCCTTTTACCATAAGTCTGGCCTTAAATCTCATCTATGAATTCTTCTGCTCAACCTTCTTTCTAAACACCCACTTGTTACTCAAAGCTTTCTTGCCCTTAGGCAGTTTCACCATGTCATAAGTGTCATTCTTATGCAAGGATTCTCTCTTCTTGCATAGCTTTCAACCACTCCTCCTTATGCTCATCGGCTAGGGCCTCAGAATAATCTTCTAGCTCTCCCCCATCTGTCAGCATAATGTACTCATACGGCGAGTACCTCTTGGATGATTGTTTGTCCCTAGATGACTTCCTCACCTGCGACTCAACAGGTGGATCAAGTGGGGGCTGCTCCCCTGGTCCATCTTCTAAAGGAACTCCTTCGTCCTCTGCACCTTGCTGTACTTCCCCGTCATCAGGCACTATGGGAGGAATAACTGGATCCATATCCTCTAGCTCACCTGAACTAAGTTGGTTCTTCTCTGGCTTACCAATGTCTTCTATATACTGATCTTCAAAGAAAACCACATCTCTGCTCCTGACGAGCTTCCCCTCAATCGGATCCCATAATCTGTAACCGAACTTTTCATCACCGTACCCTAAGAACACACACTGCCTGATCTTTATATCGAGCTTGGACCTCTCATCCTTTGGTACGTGAACGGATGCCCTACATCCAAACACCCTGAGATGACTGTATGATGGATCTTGTCCAGTCCACACCTTCTCAGGTACTTCTCCATTCAATGGGGCTGATGCATACCTGTTTATCAGATACACCGCCGTGTGCATTGCTTCTCCCCAAAACATCTTGGGTAACTTCACATTGGATAACATGCATCTGATTCTCTCTACAATGGTACGATTCATTCGCTCAGCTACACTATTATGCTGGGGGGTCTTGGGAATCGTCTGTTCATGCCGTATACCCAGGGACTTGCAGTACTCATGAAAGTCACCAATGTATTCACCACCATTGTCAGTGCGGATGCACTTTAATGATCTACCTGTCACTCTCCCGACCATAGCATGAAACAACTTAAACACACCAAAGACCTCATCCTTGGATTTTAAAGCACAAACCCAAACCCTCATAGATGCATCATCTATAAAAGTAACAAAGTACAATGCCCCACCTAAGGTTTTTATCCTCATAGGACCACAAACATCAAAATAAACTAAATCTAATGCATGCACTTTATTAATATGAGAAGCAGTTTTAACAAAAGAAACTCTATGTTGTTTCCCTGATAAACAATCAAGATATGTTTTGAGAGGTGTACCTGTCACGTCTGGAAGGAGCCGCTTCCTTGCTAGTAGCTGAAGCCCTTTTTCACTCATGTGGCCTAGATGCCTGTGTCACATGTCAATACTTGAATCTTCCAGAGCGTTCAACCCACCCTTGCATACACTAAGACATGCCTTGTAAAGGGTGCAACACTTCTTTCCTCTAGCTGCGATCAACGAACCCTTGATGAGCTTCCAGCGCCCACCAGCAAACTGGCTTTCATAGCCATCATCATCCAACCTTCCCGTCGACATCAAGTTGAGGCAAAGGTATGGAATATACCTCACATCCCTGAGAACCAATGTACACCCACATCAGTCTTCACACAAATATCACCAACCCTTACGATCTTCGATACGCCAAAATTTTTCATCTTCATGGTTCCATAGTCACCTGACTTGTAGTTTGTGAAGAAATTCCTACGTTGAGTCACGTAAAAAGAAGCCCCCGAGTCTATCACCCAGTCGGTGTCCTGACTCGTAACCGTGAGACATACATCATGATCTGTAGAAAGACTAACTATAACGTCGCCATCTGAAGCAACCGTAGTGGAATTTGATTCATCTTCCTTCTCCTTTCCTTTTTCTTTCTTGTCGTTTTTAGCCTTACGACATTCATGCTTATAGTAGCCCTTTTTGCCATAATTTCAGCATTCAACATCCTTTCTGTTACTCGACTTACCTCTTGATTTATCTCGGGCCTTCCCGCCCTTCCTGTTCTTTCTTCTCCCCTGTTCGTGTGTCACAAGTGTCTCTTGCTGAGTAGACCCCTGAGACTTCCTCCTTGTCTCTTCATTGAAGAGAGAGCTAGTAACCTGTTCTATGGATATCTTTCCGTCTGGCGCGAAATTACTTAGAGACACCACCAATGTCTCCCAACTGTCAAGCAATGAACTAAGCAAAAGCAAAGCCTGCAATTTATCATTCAGGACCATCTTCATAGAAGAGAGTTGGTTCACTATATTGCTGACCTCATTCATGTGCTCGGCCACAGAACCACCATGCTTGAACTTGAGATTCATAAGTCACTTTATTAGAAAAATCTTATTACCGGCTGTCTTCCTCTCATACAGCCCTTGTAGTTTCAGCCATAGGCTAGTGGCTGAGGTTTCCGTAGACACATGGTGGAATACAGAATCATTCAGCCATTGTCTAATAAATTCCACCGCCTTTCGGTCTAACTTCTTCCAATCTTCATCAGACATATCTTTGGATTTTGCTGATATGCTCAAAATTGGAGAATATAGATCCTTGCAATAAAGCAAGTCCTCCATCTTAGCCTTCCATATGGTCCAGTTAGAACCATTGAGGCTGATCATCCTTGATGAGCCACCTTCTATAATTCCAAACTGATCCTACCCGTTCAATGAACTTAGCGCTCTGATACGACTTTGTTGGGGGCCTTGCACAAAACCTTAGGATCTAGCCTCCCGAACAAACCAGAATTATGGGATAATAATTGTAATGAAATAAATCAAAGCACAATCACATACCATACAAGAGATTTTTACGTGAAAAACTCTCAAAGAGGTAAAAACTACGGGACCTCGTCCAAATCAACAATCCACTATGAAGTAGAACATTATAACTTTTTTCACTCACGCAGGAGTGGATGAACAATAAGATAATAAAGGAAAAATAGAGAGATCTCACCGATCACGAGGACGTAGAAGCGCTGAGATGACGACTCCCTTCCACAAGCTTCCTCTCTCTCCTTTTTCTTACTCTCTCACCTTTGATATCCCTAAACCCTTTAGGAAACTCTCTTCTGCTTTTTCTTCACACAACATCATACCCTAAAAAAATTCTAGGAACCCCTTTTTATAATTTTTGAAAACTCCCTTCCGCATCCCAGTTGTGAAAGGACTTGCGACACGAAATCCACGCAAAATTGAGGAACGAATCTGCGTAGCTACGACTGGTCGTGTGGAGTCCACGACCGGTCGAGCACCCTGGAGAAAATCGGTCCAAACTTCGCTGGACTTTGAGTCGTGAAACTCATGACTGGTCGAACACCAGCCACGACCGGTCGTACAGGGCTCACGACTGGTCGACAACGGGTTAAAAAACCCCATCAGAACCATTAAAGGTTAAGAAAGTCTTACTTAGAGGAGCATATTTATAGTTGGATATTAATGGACAAGAGAGTAAAAATTCTATCGCCGCCCGATACATTAAAAAGTATTATTCAACACTATACGAGTCCATGCAAACTAAAGAAAAGATGACCATCGATCAAGCCAGCCAAAGTGAGGAATGAAACAACTATAAGGAAAGTAAAAATCGGATTCATAGAAATTTAGCACAACACATCATAAGCCAATCTAATTTATAACACTTTGTCCTTATCTAATTTATAAAACATTGGCCAAGTTTTAAGCTTAGGCCGCAGCTCATTGAGAGCGTAGTTTTCAGATTCATAAATGAAACATTGAGTTTCACATCCACATTAAAAGTCGTCAATAATGCTAGAAAAACAATCTGACGCTCGTATTAACTTGCATAATAGTCGAACATAAACCCCTTGCTACCACGTGTTACACGTTGGAGCGATCGCCAAAACCAGAACATTAAATATCCCACTGCATCTCTTGATATAAAGGTACTTTAGAGGCATTATTTACACCCATTTTTGGTGCCCTAATGTGAACCAATGGGATGCCACATGTTGACATTATGAGTATGGTATTCAAGGAAATCTTACTCACACTTAAAGATATCGTACATTGATTTTCCTTCGACAATACGCATTTTGTTATTAATGCCGTAGCACAAAACCTTAAGCACGCCCTTTAAGGGAGTGAATCATCGCATACCACGGTTCCGTGATAAATGAAAAAATTAATGAGGCAATGTGTCTGGCACATCTATAAAAGACTATCTGAGAGAACATATCTTATCACATATTTGGATATGATATATTCAGTGAGATCATCTCTCACATTCCTTCCAAAATGTGAGATATTCACAAAAATGTTCGAAAAGCCTACGAGCTTAAGATGATTCTGAATATCTAAAGATCAGATCCATATCCAAGTAAATCTGGCTATGGTTTGGTACCAAATCACAAGAGGCCGAAAATTAACCAAATCGGGTCCTAAGCCATACAACAATCAAAATTAATAAAATGGGAGGGCTCAATTTTTAACCTATTCGATAACAGATCAGTATTAGGAGGCTCCAGTCCATCTAATCCCTCTAGCACTCTAAACCATCAGGGAGTAAGTTTTCAAATGGAAGAGACAGAGAGACCATCTAGATGAGTAGTCATGATCGGTTGGAGGTCCAAGATCAGCGCTTCCTTAATTGATCCCATAATGGATCACGATCATCTCTCATAAAAGGATTAATTATGGGAAAAAGATCTGAGAAGCCAGTAGTTCTAAATTTATCTAGCAACTCCTCAACTTGTGCCTCTAACATTGGTTGGTCCTCTAATGTGTTGTGGTTGGGGAAGTAGAAGGTTGCATTGGGGCACTCATATTAAGCACACGTGTTATTTTATACTCAGGCTCAAGAGCCTCATGGACAAAAGAAAGCTCCATCATTACTATCGAAGATATAATGGTTTAATTGACTGATATTACGTATTGAGGGACAAAGAATGATCATACATGGATAGCAATGCTGGCGATGGGGTGTATTCCGCTTGACCGACCATCTTGCTAAGGTCAATCACTTTATTTAAGTTAGCGGCCCACACCACTATCATCCTCGAGTTCTTCCTAAGGAGCACTCTGCATGTGCCTTCCGAATGAATGTCAGACAAATGCACTCTTGAGACAGTAATCATTAGGTGGAAGGTACATCCATTACCTTCACACATTACTCCACAAGAGGCTGGTTGGCTTCTCTTACTTGTTGCCCTCGTTGGTCCAACCTTCAATAGTATTCTTCAACCTCTTCTTATACTCAATCGAGCTAGATGATGTCAATACAATTCAAGCCAGGGGCTAGGAAATGTTTCACCACTTTTCGCACAAATCCAACACTTTTTTTCTAAAGGTTGTACCAATACATCACAGGAAGGGGGTGGTTAGATCTTGGCAATCGAGGGAAATTTTTTCAAAACCAAATGATACTAATGTTGAGATAAATGGTGGAATTACATAGCTAAATTTAGGATAACAATCCAAGAGCACCAAGAGAACACAAAGATTTAACATGGAAAACTCTTTCGGGAAAAAATTATGACACAAAGTGATAGAAATCCACTATGAAAGCATAAATTACAAAGAGAAGGGACTTACTCAATTTGAACAACCTCGAATCTCACCCTTTGCTACACCTTTTGACACCCTAAAACTATTTAAAAATTCTCTGAAATAGTTTAGGAAACCTTGGAATATCTTTGAATGACTCTAGGAGCACCCTAGGAACTCCTATTTATAGGTGGAGAACTCCAACTTTCACACCGACTTGGAATAATTTAGAAATCGCCTAAAATTTACACAGTTCGTAGACAATTAACCGCATGAGGAATGCTCACCGGCTTTGCCTAGTCCATCTCATACTTGATCAGTGCCTTTTCAAGGTATTCTGCCTATGATAACCAAAGCCTACTCTTCTTCTTATCTTTATGAATATTTATGTTGAGAACCCTCTTTGCAGCCTCCAGATCTTTTATCTCAAATGTCCCTGATAAACGAGCTTACGTAGAATGATTTTAGATATATCATGGTTGGCGATCAACATATCATCAATATACAATACTAGGATGATGAACTTGCCATCCGTCAATGTCTTGTAATAGACATAATGATTGTATTCACTCCAAGTAAAATTCTGACTCAACATGAAAGATTCAAATTTCTTATTCCACTACCTAGGCGACTGTTTCAGGTCGTATAACGGACTTGTAAACTTTTTTCTCTGCCCCTTTAACTTCGTAGCCCTCTGGTTGCTTCATGTAGATCGGCTCTTCCAACTCTCCATGCAGGAATGCAGTCTTGGCATCCATCTGTTCTAGCTTGAGATCGTATTGGGCAACCAGCGCCAACACGAATTTGATGGATACTTGCTTAACCACCAGCGTGAATATTTCTATGAAGTTGATTCCTTCTCTCTGAGCATACCCCTTCATTATCAGCCCCGCTTTATATCTATCATGTTTTCTTTTGAATAATCACTTGCATCCGATCACTTTTCGACCCACGAAAAACTCCACCAACTCCCATGTGTAGTTTTTGTTCAACAAGTCTATCTCATCTTCCATAACCGCCTTCTACTTTTCTGCATCAGGCTCATCAAGAGCCTCTTGAATAGTTAACGAGTCTCTCTCATCTGTAATGAGGGCATATGCAATTTAAAGTTATCCTTGTTTATTTTCGATAACATGTGATCATGCGGTGGGTTCCTTCTCATAAGTGGCTGCTCCACCTGCTCTTGTACCTTTGTCTACTCATTTATTTCTGCCTGAGTATCATCCGTATCAATTTGGATGCCTACGATCAATATTTTTTGTTCCTCTTACTCCTAACCATTCTTGTGGAATAAGGAGCTTTCATCGAACCTACCATCACGGCTAGTGATGACCTTAAGTGTGACCTTATCAAATAACTTGTAACCTTTCACACCAATACCATAGCCAACAAAGATGTACTTTTTAGCTTTATGATTTAGCTTATCTCTCTCAACTAACGGTATATGAGAATAAGCCTTACAACCAAAGATGCAAAATCTGAGTAATCCAGCTTATGACTACTTCATACTTCCTCTAAGATTTTACATTCAATTGTCATAGAAGGGGATCGGTTCACCAAGTAATAAGTCACATTAACGGCCTCAATCCATAAGTCATTTTCCAACGCATCATTACTTAACATTCATCGATCCCTCCCAAAGAGAGTTTGATTCATCTGCTCAACTACAGCGTTTTGCTCAGGTGTATGACGCACTGTGTTGTGCCTAACGATCCCTTTATCTTTACAATATTTATTAAATTCAGTGGAAGTAAATTCTCCACCATCGTCAGTTCTTAAAGCCTTTATTTTTTACCCTGACTATTTTTTCACAATTACTTTCCATTGTTTGAATATGGTGAAAACTTTTAATTTATGTTTCATAAAATAAACCCAAACTTTCTTGGAGTAGTCGTCAATGAATAAAATAAACCATGATGTCCTCACATATGTCAGAGTGCACATAATCAAGTACTCCCTTACATTCATGTTTTTCATATTGAAATGATAATTTAAATTGTTTACCATATATACAATGCTCGCATATCTCTAAATCAGAATTCTTAAAAGCTGGAATCAAACAACGATCAGATAGTACCTTCATGTCCGGCTTGCTCATGTGGCCCAAACGAGCATGTCACATACATATAGACATGAAATCTTTAACAGTCATTGCTTCTCCACCTGCTGAAGTGCTCCCGATCAACCTGTAAAGGTTTTCGTACCTTTGTGCTCTCATAACCATAAGTGCTCCTTTTGAAACTTTAGGGATACCATCAATACCAGTGAACTTGCACCCTATAGCCTCGAGTGCACTGAGAGAAATCAAACTTTTCTTCATATTAGGAACGTGCCTGACATTAGTCAAGGTACGCTTCATCATATTAAACATCTTGATGCTCACCATACAAATAGCCACAACATTACAAGCATTATCATTGTCCATAATGACCTGTCCACCATCTCATTCCTTATAACTAACGAACCAACTCCGATGATGAGACATGTGATATGATGCTCCTGTGTCAAGGATCTACTCATCTCTAAGATTATCATGCAAGTGTCCAACCATAGACACAGAAATAACATTACATCCACTTGTTTCTTCATCAGATGTGACAACATTGGCCTCCCTAGAAGAAACATCTAAGTTTTCTTTCTTCACTTTAAGATTTTTGCAATTCTTCTTCATGTGTTCATTCATCCCACAGTTCAAGCACTTCAGTTTTCTTTTACCCTTGCCCTTGGATTTGGATCTAGGTCTTGAAGATCTTATACCTTGCTCAGTATTTCTTCCCCTTGTAAACAATGTATCAGAAGATGACTCGAAGCCACTGTTCATCTTTCTCATAACCTTCTCTTGAAGGGCTGAGATAACAGTATCCACACTTATGGTTTTATTTCTGGTGCACGATGAGTCCCTGAATGACTCATATGATGGCGCTAAAGTATTCAACAATATACATGTCTAATTTTCATCTTTGATCACTTCCTCCATGTCCAGCAATTTACAAATTAGTTTATTAAAATTACTGATGTGGGCCTCCACATCTCCACCCTCTGCTAATTTGAAGGTGAACAACTGTAGCTTTAAGTATAGGCGATTCTCAATAGATTTTTTAACATAAATATTTTCTAACTTCGCCCATAAACTGGCTACAGTTTTTATCCTCAAAACATTATAGAGGACCTCATCCATGAGACATAAACGGATCGAGGATAAGACCTTCTTATCAAGAGTATTCCATTCATCATCAGTCATAATAGACTTTCTCTCCTCAAAAGCACCATCTACACTTTGCTTGGTTAAGGAACTGATCATCTTAATCTTCCATAACTCAAAGTTATTTTTCCCTGAGTACTTCTCAATATCATACCCAGTGCTTCCTATTGATGTTAATCCTGTATATTTAAATCTGTGTCTCAACAATTGATCTGATACCACTTGTTAGGATAAACAACAAAATCACACAGAGATGAATCTAGGATAACAATCCAAGAGCACCAAGAAAATACAAGAGAACACAAAGATTTAACACAGAAACCTCTTTCAGAAAAAAATCACGATACAAAGCGACAAAAATTCACTATAAAAGCATAAATTACAAAGAAAAGGACTTACCCGATTCGAGCAACCTCGAATCTCACTCTTTAGTACACCTTTTGAAATCTTATAACTATTTAGAAACTCTCTGGAATAATTTAGAATACCTTGGAATATCTTTAAATGACTCTAGGAACACACTAGGAACTCCTATTTATAGTTGAGGAACTCCAACTTCCGTACAAACTTGAAATAATTCAAAAATCGCCTCAAATTTATGCAATCTGCGCACAATCTGCGTAACCTCCGACTAGTCGAACCAGAGCTCAGGCTAGTCGAAGGACAAGTTCGTCGAACTTTTCGAAAGTTTCAAAATAAATTGTTGCTGAGTTTTCACCTGAACTTTCTCGGGCTAGTCGAATTTTCTTAAATTTAAGACATCTGTTAACAACAACTAATAGTCCCATTATTGCATTCATTAATATGGAAAAGAACTTATCCGGGTGTGGTGTAGGATAAGGAAGATGAGTTAGTGATAAGTGTGAGCAACTACCTCTAGACACACCATCAGTGAACCAGATAAATCTCAAATTTTGAAATGACCCTGCTAACCAATCTCAAAGTGGCCAAGATGCTCTAGTCAAGTCTAACTGTGTAAGCCCCGTATCCTAGACCGTACCGTTTCATAGACTTTTGCGGTCTTACCGGTCGAATTTCGGCAACCTTCGACCCTTAACCAATATTTGCGTGCGACCCTGATTCGTATGCCGTCAACCCGTATCGAATCAACCCAAGACCTTTATCATAGCGACCGCGCCGTCGCTGCGGTTCCGATGTCGCGACTTGTGCGCCGAGGCGATACCCTGGTCAAGAGATGTGGGCCAACGTTCGGTGCGAAGAAAATGTCGGGCGTTGTGAAACCTAAGAGAATCTCTACGAGGTGTCACATCAATCCCATCAATCCATCAATCCATCACATGTCAAGTACATGTCAAGTACACATCACCCTTCACCCATTCCCAAGCAACTACAAAAGTCAAGAATCTCTTACAAGCCCATACCTCTCTTATACCAAAAGCCCTCAAAGTCAAAAAGTTCTTATACCACCTATGCTTTTCTTACACAAATGGCCACAAAAGTCAAGATTTTCTTACACCCATCACTCATCACATCCATCACCCATCTCTCTCTCCCTTTATAACTCTCTCTCTCTCTTTCTCATTTTCAAATTCAAAAAAATCTAAGGAGAGAAATCCCATACGTATGAGAATTCTCCAAGCCTCTCCCTCTCTTTCAAAACTTCAAGTGTGGACCACTTTTCTACCCCATGATCTCCCATCCTAACCATCCATTCCCCATCTCCTCCATTGAAATCAAAGCTAAGGTGCTAAGGAACTCATAGGAGCAAGAAGATCGAACGGTGAGTGCTCCTCTAGATGTTAAAAAAATCTGATTTCTATAGCCTAGATGTTTTCTTTCTTTCATGAGGGAAGTGTAGGACCCACCAATCAATGGTGGAGATCCCACACAATCCCATGGTTGTGGCTTAATGGCCTACCTTATGCATGCGTGATCCATGCATGGAGCCTTTCTCTATGGGCCCCATCATGGTAGTTTTATTTCATATCATATTATGTTTGGGTCATCTAGAGCTTATAACCATGGTGGGGATGGCATCCTCACCATGCATTTTAATTATAGGCCATGCATGTGCAAGATCCATGTTGTAAATGTAAATCTAGGTATGATGCGCGGGTGTGATTGATCTTGGGAGGGCTCAATAGTGGCGGAGCCCCTTTACCTATGGCCGGATTATCCTTCTATCTCTCTTTTTTCTCATTTTATTTCCTGATGTGTGTGGCCCATTAATGTATTTCCTTTTTTATTTAACTTATATAATAAATTTTATCTAAGTACATGTTGCTGTACAGAATTTTCTGGACAGTTTCTGGTTGTTTTTGGACCAGATTTTGGGACTGTTTGGGGGACTATTCATACCTATTAAATATACTTTTCTGAAAGGTTGGGATCTCATCTTGATGTCCCCCAAATTTCAACCCCAACTGACTTTCATTGGAGTCCCAAAGGTGTGGTCCAAGTGAGGTAGACAGTCTGGATTTTCTGCACTGTTCCAGCAATATTCCACCATGGACAGTTGGATTTTTAAAATTTATTAAAATATCTATGGATGTTTAAAAATTATAAAAATTTACAGGGGATGGCCTACTTATGATAGGACCCACCTACAAAATTTTGGGGCCAATGGACGCCTGTACACACCATGGTGATGGCGGGACCGACCCATTATAACATGGTGTCCAGATCTGTCCGATTTTCAGGACAGATTGATTTATGTAAATGAATTAAAATATTTAAAAATGTTTAAAATTTTTAAAATTTTTTAAAAGTGTGTTCCACTTATGTTAGAACCCACCTACCAAATTTCAGGGCCAATGGACCCCTGTACACACCGTGGTGAGGGCTGGACTGACCCACCACGTTAGGACGTCCAAGTCTGTCCGATTTTTCTGTACAGTCTATTTTGTTTAAATTAATTAAAATACTTAGAGATATTTAAAAATTATAAAATTTTGTGGGGGTGTGTCCCACCTATGGAAGTATAACTCTGTAAAATTTCAGCCTCAAGTGACCCCGTTTGGGTATCCAAAAGAATGGGCCAAGATAGTTGGACTCGCAGATTTTTTCTGCTGTGCAGTCCAACAATATGCCTTGATAAAAAAAACCATAATTCAAAAATATTTCTTCTGATGGTGGGCTACCTTTTTGAGTTTTCTCTCATTGTATGCATGATGAGAGACCTTGGCCCTCAATTTTCAGAGTTTTAGAGGCCTTGAACCCACTCCAATGGAGTGCCCAAATTTAGGACAACAACATGTTATAATTATGCTGGTCTTGGGCTGAAATTTTGAGGAGTGGGGCCCACCATATTATAAAGATCTTAGAGGAAATGATTTATACCTTTAGTTCCTTAAATGTTGGACTTAATGAATGCACTTTTAAGGCCCACCACAATTAAATTTAATTGGGTCCATGAATGTAGCTAGTTGTTAAACTATTTAAGGCCCATAAAGTGAACCCATTTGATGTGTTCCAAGGCCCATGGGATTAGGCCCATTTGATGTAATTTAAGGCCCATAGAGTGGACCCATTTGATGTGTTCCAAGGTCCATGGGATTAGACCCATTTGATGTATTTTAAATCCCATGGGATAAGGCCCATTTGATATGTATAAGGCCCATGGGTCGAGAACCATTTGATGCAATCTAAGGCCCACGGGTTATGACCCATTGCAATGCACATAAGGCCCATTGGTGCAGCCCATTGATGTGGCCCATTTGATGAGTAAAAGGCCCATATGACATGGCCCATTTGATGTATTTACGGTCCAATGGGGTGTACCTAAGGTCCATTGCAATGTGTGATCCCAACCTAGTTTACGTAATGTTATTCACTACGGGCTACACCTTGGGAGCAATGTTGGTTTGACGTCCACATTGTGAGTATAATATTGGTTAAATGTCCACATTGCGACTCTCCCTAGGGCCCATTGGTAGGCCCGTACTTTTTGTATGTAAGCCGTCTAGGCCAGCTACGTTGTAAGGATAGGGCATTACTTTATAACATGCTTAGTATAACTCCATGACGCACAGCCCATTTGTATCGGTCCATTTGATCGGCCTACTCATATCGGCCATTTGATTGATTTAGCTCATATGATTGATTAGGCCCATCTTGATATATTTGTGGCCTGTTGCTAAGGCCATATACGAAGCCCATTGTTGAGGCCCACATTGATGTGTATGAGGCCCGTTGTCGAGGCCCACCTTGATGTGTATGAGGCCCGTTGTTGAGGCTCACCTTGATGTGTATGAGGCCCGTTGTTGAGGCCCACCTTGATGTGTATGAGGCCTGTTGTTGAGGCCCGCCTTAAATATATATGAGGCCCATGTTGCAAGGCCCATTGTGATGTATGCAAGGCCCATGGGTCATGGCCCATTGCAATGTATGTAAGGACCAATTGGTGCGGCTTATTCGATATATTTATGGGGTCCATGTCATTAGGTCCATTGTAATATATGCAAGGCCCATGGGTCATGGCCCATTGCAATGTATGTAAGGCCTAATTGGTGCGGCTTATTCGATATATTTATGGGGTCCATGTCATTAGGCCCATCCTGTTGTATTGGTGACCCGTCCATTGAGGCTCACCCGTGGTATATATTTGAGGCCTATGTGTAGGGCCCACCTATTGTGTATTTAAAGCCCATGGGTTGTGGCCATAATGATGTATATTAGGCCTATGTGATGTAGCCCATACTGATATATATTGGACCCAGGTATGGGACTCACTTGCGAAGTATATTTGAGGCCGATTGTGATATATCTGAGGCCCATGGGTGCGACCCATCCAGATGTATTTGAGGCCTATGGGCAAGGCCCATTGTGATATGTGTTAGGCCCATGACTAGGGCCCACCTGTTTCGTATATTTGGCCCTTGTGTGAGGTCATGTGCCCATTATATATTTGATTCTATGTGGGCCATTCCTTGGGGGCAATGTTGGTTAAAAGTCCACATTATCGACGCCGGTTATTGATACCATTTATGAGTATATGACATCATAACATCATGATACATGCCCATTCGTATCATCTGCATGTTTGTTATGAGATGTGATTGACCATTGCATATGTCATTGGGCAGGATGATGTGACTCCCTGATAGGTGAAGATTATCTCACATGAGCGCATGACATGCATAGGATTGATGCATGATTGGATTGTATGACTCATGTATCTTGCATTGTGTTGTGATTACTGTACGCCCTAGTGACATCAGGGTCGTAGCTTCCACAGGCATATCGTGGAAGGCCAGATGGGACACTGAAAATCTGTTCGAGCATCGGGCCGCCATACATGGCCCTGGGAGAAAATCCCTAAACACCCTTTTGGTTCCAGAGGATGCTCCAACGTCTAGACCGAGTGAGTAGATGAGCGTTGAGTACCGATTACCAGATGGATGCGCTCTCCACTGTGTCGTGGTCGGTTGGAGGGGGTGCGGCCTTACCCGCCCGAGGGAGTAGGCATGACTAGGCTGAGTTTGACCAGCTCGAGGAATGGGTCGGCTATCGGTGAGCCGGGTAGGTATTGGCAGACTACTGAGAGGCGGATAGTGAGGTCTTTTCCACTTACCCAGTTGTGCGCTTAATTGGGACGACAGGTGGTGTGAAGTGTAATAGACCCCGATGATTTCTCCAGAGAGGAACCGTACTGATATGAGGACTGACATGATATTATGACACCCCGTCACTGTTGTGCATGTGGGCGGGCGCACGTGGGCGGACGCTGATGTGGGCGGGTGTGATGTGGGCGGGACTAAGGCCTGGGCGAGCTACCAGCGGTTAGCAGGCTACTGTGCTGACAGGCTACTGAGTAGGAGTTGCATACTTATTCATTCATCTATTCACTATCCACTCGGGCTGGTGGTGCGTAACTAATTGTTGTGTATCTTCGTTATGGCAAGGATTTCGGTTGGGCGCGCGACTGACCTGAGATCAGGAGTTTACCACAATGAGTCAGACTATTCAAATTTAGGTATGGGACTGGTTTGGATAGAGGTTCCTTGTGGTGGACCCCGTAGCCTGCGATACTATGTACTATCATCCCGACATCACACTCCAGTATGGTCATTCCATTAGCACCATATACTGCATATTCCATTACATCTTCGGTGTGTGGCATTATGGGTTGTTATGTTTCTGTATTCCTGTGACTTAGATGAGAGTGATGATATTTGTTAACTCTTTCGAATTGTGTATTACATTATATCCTTGTCATTCGACATTTGATTATCTATGACTCATCATTTGCATAGCTGTCCTATATTGCGTATTCTGATATTGATTAACTTATGGACTTGTTCATACTTCCGCTTATTCTGTTATCGCATGATTATAATCTTATCAGTATTTCTGTTTACGTTGATAATTCCTGATCTTATCAGTGTTTCTGCTTATTCAGTCATTGTATGGTTTATGGATTAATAGCTTTCCGGTATTGTATGATTATGATATTGTATTGAATACTTGGCACTTATCTCGTGCACACACTTACACCACCCTCTAAGCTTTCTATAAGCTTATGCACGATAGATGCGTGCAGGTGATGTTAGGTTGCAGCAGCATTGAGCTTGGAGTGTGCAGCTATTTTCTGGAGCTTTGATTTTGACATATATATTTCCCTTTCGGCATTGTATTCAAATGATTATATTAGTAGATATGTGATGATGATGTTGTCTTTATGATTTGGAAAAACTTGTGGTTATGCTTATTACTAGTTAAATGTATAAAAAAAATCCTCCTTGTAGGATCCCAGGATCAGAAATCTGGCATATAAATGCTAGCAGCCAAGAATGGGGTACTACAGAGGCTGTCGGCACCGGATTCGGTGATTGGGATTCCTGTGAATCTGATTTCCGGGTTTGGGGCGTGACAAACTACAAACAAATCTACTCAAATAATAGGGTTCCTTATATAACTTTATTCCTCCCTCACAGGTAAATTATAATATCAAATATAAATAATGTTGTATTGGGGCCAATACAGTAGTGTACCATTATCCATGACCATTTGATCCTCTACACTATGAGGACAGAAAGGAGATATTATCTACAGGTCTAGACTTAATATCCAATTGTAGATCTAACAATATAATGTCATTTGAAGAAAAAATGCTAATGAAAATTAGCTTTTATAAATAAAGATTTCTTTACGATCGTCATACATCTAAGGGAAATAAATTCTAAAACAATTAGAGATGTAGTCATATTATAATTAATTAATTATTATATATATAATTAAAATATTGATCTTAATATTATGGTAATTGTACTATATTAATATCTTGATCTAATATAATTATAAGTTATATCTTACTAATAATTAATTAAAATTACTTTAATAATTATATGGAGAGTAATAGTTATGATTATAATCTAATATTTTTAATATAATTAATATTATGAATATACATATATATTATATTATATTATATTATAATAATTATAATATATGAAAATATGTATTTAACTATATACATAATAATTAGCCATTTATATGATAATATTGTATTTGGAATAGTAAGGTTATACTTATAATATATTAGGTAATATAATTATTATACTAAATATATTTTATAATTATATAGTTAATTCTATTAGTATATATATCATCTAACTATATATCATTTGATATATTATAACATATAAATAGTATATATTATACCAATAATATTATAGGGCTATAATATAATAGTTTATATTATCCTAAATATATCGCGTAATTATTACTAGTAATAACATTATTATGGCAGGTATATTAATAGAAATCATTATTGTTGTTATTAAATTAGTATAGTATATATAGTATAATAACCGAACAATATATTTGTATATATTAATATGTATATGTATGTGTGTGGAATACCTAAAATATACATATATTAATAATGATAATATATGATTAATATTATATGTGTATCTGTGTGTGTGATATTACAGTATACTATATTTATCATATATGGTATATACATAGATGTATAATAATATTAATTATATTATCAAATAGTATATACTATAAAATGGTATATGTAAAGTTAATGTATACTATATAGTAATTATACATTCAATTATATATATATATATATAT
Source organism: Magnolia kwangsiensis (assembly GCA_037074715.1). Classification (NCBI taxonomy): domain Eukaryota; kingdom Viridiplantae; phylum Streptophyta; class Magnoliopsida; order Magnoliales; family Magnoliaceae; genus Magnolia; species Magnolia kwangsiensis. The sequence goes on along the minus strand of CM073571.1, from coordinate 50,433,858 downwards.
ATATATATAGAGAGTCATGCTCCCTTGCGCACCTACGCACGTGCGCACCTTTGCACACGTGTCATGGGTGTCTAATCTGAACGGTCCATGTGATGCGGAATCCCATGAAACCTCATGTGACAAATTTTCACCCCGATCTAAAATTCTAGTGAGTCAAAACAAAGAGAAATGCAAATCAAGGGAAGAAACCGTTTTTATTTTTCATGGCCCATCAAAGTTTTAGATCAAAGTAAAACTTGGGCCCGGGGGTTTCACGAGGTGCTGCTTCACATGAACGATTCAGATTTTGGATCCACATCACGTATGATGGGTTCTCAAAAAAGTTTGTACGTAGTATGTATGAACTGGTTCGTAGGTGAGCGTTTTCGTATGTATGTACACACACACACACACACAAGTAACATCTATTTTGGTCCATGTAATAAAAAACTATTGCATTTAAACTATTTATTTAAAACCACCTATTGTTTTAAAATATGGACCATTTACTTATTGGATAGTTTTAACTAAAAAAATATTGTTTGTAAATATAAAAATGATAAATTTACCTTCTTCAGATTGAGCAATCACAGTGTTACTTAAAATTTTACTAGAGATTGCTGCCGTGATCATGGGCCCCACTGTGTTATTTAAGAAAAATCTAATTCGTCCATCATTTTTTCCATATGATTTTAACATTTAGGCTTAAAAATGATATACATCTAAAACTTATATGGACGACATGACAAGTAACTTTGCATATTAAATGTATGCCCTTTGAACAGTTATGAGGCTACAAAATTTTGATGGTTGCTTCAACCACTTGAAACAACATTTTAAATGTTTAGAATGTCATTTTAATGATTTTGAGAACCGATAAATATGAATAATGGACTATTGGTTGTTTTATGATCGTAAGTCATCAACCCACTTATTCATGTTGTGAAACCCATCTATGCATTGGATCTAAATAGATTTTGGACTCATTCCTTACAATAAGATGGTGAAAATGGTGGATGATTCGAATTTACGACCATCATAATAAAAGTGTGACCCATCATGATTAAGTGGATTCATGCCTAGTCTCACATCTCACTAACTCCTCATGTCAGTTTCACTACATATAGTTTCCATGATCGTGGGACCTAACGTGATTTTTAAGAGAAATCCACCCCGTTTACAAGTTTGGTCATGCGATTTTACTTAATGGAATAAAAAATGAGACAAATCAAGCACTCAAATGGGCCACAAACTAACAAATAATGACCATTAAAAACCACTATCAATTATTTTTCTATTATGTGACCCACCAGTGAATTGGATCAGCCTTGATTTTATGCCAACACCTTAAAATTAAATGACCAAACTAGTGAACGGGTTAGATTTATCATAAGCATTAAGAAAGTGGCCCCACTAAGATTCAAAAACCACTGACGCCTTGTCATAACTCTAACTTGACATTAGATTTCATTTGAAAATGAGTGCCTTGATCATAGGGCTTACCATGTTATTTAGGGAAAATATATGCTGTGAACTATTGTCATCATATATTTTATGGACATATGCTATAAAATGATACAGATTCGAAGCTTCAGTGGATCAAATGATAAGTAACAATGCATATTGAATGCAAACCCCTCAAATCATTGAGTGGCCATAAAATTTTAAATTATTCATAAAAAATTCTTTAGATTATATATATAAATCTAGTGGTTACATTCGACCTACTGGAAAATGACCTTTTGAACAGTCGAAGTATCATTTCAACCGTTTGGATAACCTACAAACATTAAAAAAATATATATCACTAATAGTTTTAACGGCATTAAGCTACAGACCTTTTTTTTTAAACATGAGACCTATCGATGCATTGACTTCACTTTTATTTTGGGCTCATACCGTAAAATGAGATGGTAAAAATAGTAAAAAATTTAAATTTGTGACAAACATCACAAAAGTGGCCTCATTGAGATATAATAAATTACTTCATGTCATATCTCACCAACTCCTCATGTTAGTCTCGTTGATAAATTTATTCATGATCATGGGGCCCATCATGATGTTTGAGAGAAATCTACCCTGTTCACAAGTTTGGCTATATGATTTTACCTAGTCAACTAAAAGATGGGGTAGATCCAGTACTTAAGTGGGCCAAAATTTAATAAATAGTGGATCATTAAAAGCCTTCATCTAACATTTTTATATTTATAGACTTGCATGTACATTGAATCGACCTTAATTTTGAGCCTACACCTTAAAATTAAATGGCTAAACTAATGAATATGTTAAATTTCTCACAAGCATCACAAAATTAAGCCCCACCAAGATTAAGGGTTGTATGATAACAACTAACACATTTGTTACACTTTGAATTCATGTCAAATTTCATTAGGAGATGGCATCTGTGATGATGAGGCCCATCATGTATTTTGAGAAAATCGAAGTTATCTACCTCTTTTCTCATATGATTTTAGAACTCGTGTAAAATATATATATATATATATATATATATATATATATATATATATATATATATATATATATATATATATATATATATATATATATATATGAAAAGTTTAGGTGGGCCGTATAGCAAGAAATAATGCATATTGAATACAAAACTTTTAAACTAACGTGGGAACACAAATTTTTTAGATCATGTGTAAAAATTAGTTGGTTACATTCATCCCATTGAGAATGACCTTCTGAATGGTTGGGAATGTCATTTCAACAGTTTAAATGTCTTAAAAATATGATAAATGAGCCACTAGTAATTTTAAGGGTAGTAAGGCGCCGAGTCACTTTTTTTTAAAAAAAAATCATGAGGCTCATTTGTGCATTGAATCTGCTTGCATTATAGCTTATGCCCTAAAATAAGATGATGAAAATGATAGATGGTTTAGATTTAAAACAAATATCATGAAAGTGGGCTTCACTTAGGTTTATTTATTTCTTTGAAATACGTTAAAAAATATTTTTATGTTAAAAAAAAAAACATGCGTAATTTCATAATATGAAACTATATGCGGACTGACAATAAGCTATTTTAAAACTAACAATGAAAATAATAGGTAGTCTTAGAGATCTAGTTTAAAAGTAACACATTTTTTGATCAATTAATTAAAACAAGGGCAGCTTATAGAAAAAAATCATTAATAATATAATTAATTATAATATGTTTATATTATAATATTATAATACCTAGTACTAATAATATTATAATATATACTATTAATAATTTTATATAACTAATAGGGTGCACTATGTTGTGCCTTTCAATCCCTTCATCCTTACAAAATCAATTGAATTCCCCATAGGTGAATTCAACATCGTTATTTGTCATTAACACTCACATATTTAGCTTTAATTATTTTTACATCATCGTCTTCTAGTGCTTAAAGCTGGTGAAAACTTCGATTTATTTTTCATAAACTAAACCCATATTTTTTTGGAATAGTTGTCAATGAATGTAACAAACCATGATGACCTTTCACTAGAAATGACGGGCGACAGCCCCCATACATCAGAGTGCACATAATCTAGAATCCTCTTACAAACATGTTTTCTAGATTTAAAAAACAACCTTAACTGTTTACAATATATACAATGCTCGTATATATAAAAATCAATGCTTTTAAAAACCGAAATTAAATAATGGCCAAAAACTATATTCATACCTTACTCGCTCATGTGGCCTAAGCGTGCATGTCACATACGCGTAGATGTGAAATACACTACAAACGCTGCAGTTCCACTAAATGAAATACTCTCGATTAACTTATAAAGGTTTCCATTTTTATGTGTTTTTATGACTGTAAATGTCTCATTTAAAACTTTAAGGACATGATTGAACCCAGTAAATTTACACTCTAATGCTTGAGTACACCCATAAATATCAGGCTATTCCTTAACTCAGGAACTGTTCACACCCCAAATATCGGGTTGTGATGTAGTAATGAACTCGGTAAGACTGAGGTCAAATCCACAGGGACTGAACCTTGTACGTATTCTAAAAATAAGCAGAACTAGAACTAGACTAAGATCAAATCTAAATCAAGAGGAGTTAAGGGAATAATTGTGAATTTATATAACTCAACTTGTAAAATTTAATGGTAGGAAACTAAGGTGCCAATGATTCACTCGTAGAGATCAGGGAGATCTATGCTTGATTCATAAGCATAACTGGATTTAGAGTCTCATTTTCATCCAGTTGGAAGATATTTCATTAAAAACCAATTTGAACTTCCTTTGATCCAGTTTTCAAGAGATAAGAAAGGATGTAAATTAGAATGAATTCCATCACAAAACCATGCCCATAAGACAAAGCAAACAACAAAATTTAACCAATCCAGAACCAATCTGAAAGATGTATGAATGTTATGAAGGATTCCATCATCCAACTATGTCCAAGGGACAATGATGAACAACAGAGCTTCCTAACTTCATAATCAAATTAATGAAAAGGAAATACTCAAAGCCATCGCAGATCTATTATAATTTAAGTCACAACAAACCATTAAAAACTAAAGGCATTCCTTATAATCAAATTAGAATCAAAATACGTTTATAATTAACATGAATTAAAATCATAAAAATCACCTCATCACGCTACAAGCTTCACTTCTTAGCCCTAGCTAAGAGGTTTAGCTGATCATAGCCATGATCAAACTAAATATCTTAGAAAACATTGATATAAAAGAAGAAACTAAAGAAGAAGAGGAAGAAAAACTCAATAGAGATGGCCTCCTCCACGACTCTCCTCTTTTGTCCTCGCGTCCATGCCTGCCCTGAGATCTGCCCTAAGGTGCCCCTCCACGTTCTCTCTCTCTTTCCTTTTATAAGAGTGGAGAAATTCGGTGGCTGGAGTCGGTTCTTGCGTAAGGCTATTTACGCAGTCAAGAAAATGGCCATTAAACCTCCCACTTTCCTCGCTTCTTTTCCAAAGAACTAACGTCCCTTAGAACGTTTTTGGACGACCTACACAATGGACGGTTCAGATTGGCCATCCGATCAGAAGTGGTGGGCCACAACTGATCGGAACGTCTAAAAATTTTGGACGTGCATTAATCTTCCAACCGACTTATGCTGACATATTCAGTGGGCCCCACAATGATGTTTTCTGAGAAATCTAACCCATTCATTGGATTCCTAGCGAAAATCCATTCGGGAAGGGGTGGTTTTGGTTGAGTTTTGGTGCGGTCCACTGATGTTTTACTTCAGCCGTCCATCCTGCATTTGAACCCCCCATCCTCTAAACACAATAGACGGCCTAGATCATCCGAACGGATGCTGGGTGGGGCCCACTGAGATTGATCGGCAGTGGCAGTGTTGGTCACTGTCTCTTGGCGCGAGACAGATCTAGTCAAGGCAGTTAAAGCTGCTTGATGTTTTGGTGCGACGTGGGAGTGCACCACACCGTGCACTTGTCATGCCCCAAACTAGAAAATCAGGATTCCTGTAAATTCGATTTCACTTTTGTCATGCCCCAAACCCGAAAATCGAATTCACATGAATCCCGATCACCGAATCCGGTGCCAATAGCCTCCGTAGTGCTCCATTCTCGACTCCTGACAATCATATGCCAGATTTCGATCCTGGGATCCTACGAGGAGGATTTTTAGAATGAATTTTTTTTTTGTAATGGAGCATAACCACAAGCATAACCAAGTTACAAAGCAATAACACCACATATCCACTATATCAAAAACTTTAAGTACAATGCGGAAGGGAAATACAAGGTGATCAAAAAGCTCCAAAATGTCCTGATACACACTCCTGCCTCAGCGCTGCTGCTGTCCAACGCTACCTGCATGCAACTATCGAGCATAAGCTTACAAAAGCTTAGAAGGTGGTGTAAGTGTGTGCGTAAGGCAAACGCCAAGTATACAATATTAGAGTAATGCGGAAGTATGCGGTAAGTCCATGAATAAAACTAATCATACTAATGTTATGTGATGCAAGGCATGAGTGCTATCGGCCACACCGATGCAATGTCAGGCTTACATAGCCGAATGTCATATGCGAAATGCAATCCAAGCAAGTCGGTACTCATCAAGTACACATATCAGTACAGTTCCTTTCTGGATATCACCGGGGTCTAATACACTTCGCAGTGACTGTCACCTCCCTAACTGCACAGTCAAGTAAGTGGAATAGACCTCACTATCCGTCTGACCAGTAGTCTGCCAATACCTATCCGGCTTGTCGATAGTGGACTCATTTGCGAGATAGTCAAACTCAGCCTAGCTTATAGCCCCCTCACTCAAGTGAATAAGGCCACACCCCCTTTCAACCGACCACGACACAGTGGGAGACTCGGCCTACTGGTATTCGGCACTCGGCCGCTCATGTATCCACTCAGTCTATAAGTTGGAGCATCTCCTGGTACCAAAACGGTTCTGGGACTTTCACCCAAGGACATCTTAAGTGCCCACAATGCTAGAACCAAGTGTTTTCAGTATCCGATACGTCCATCCACGATATACCTGTGGAGCCATGGCCCTGATGTCGCTAGGGCGTGCAGTGATCAAGTCACACATATGCAAGATGCATGAATCACACCGTTAAATCATGCAGCAATCCAGCGCGTACTGCGTGATCATATGGGGCGCTGTCTCATAACGAGTCCCATAAATGGTCTGTCCAATGGCGTATGCTATGATCAGTCATTACTCATTTCAAGCATACATATGATGCGTATGAGCATGAGTCATGGGATTATACTAAGCATGTTATAAAGTAATGGACTACTCTTACGATGCAAATGAGCCTAGACGGCCTATACACAACTAGTATGGGCTTACCAATGGGCCCTAAGGAGAGATACAATGCGGACATTTAACCAACATTGTACTTACAATATGGGCGTTAAACCATCATTGCTTCTAAGGCACGGCCCGTCATAAAACATCATTACACAAACCATGGAGGAATCACACATTACAATGGACCTTAGGTAACTCCCATTGGGCCTTAAATACATCAAATGGGCCATATCACATGGGCCTTCTGGTTATCAAGCAAGTGGGCCACATTAATGGGCCTAATGTACATTACAATGGGCTATAACCTATGGGCCTTAGATTACATCATAATAGGCCTTAGCCTACGGCCTTGGTATACATCACAATGGGCCTAATCCCATGAGCCTTATATATGTTAAATGAGCCTAATCCCATGGGCCTTATATATGTCGAATGGGCCTAATCCCATGGGCATTATATATGTCAAATGGGTTTAATCCCATGGGCCTTATATATGTTAAATGAGCCTAATCCCATGGGCATTATATATGTCAAATAGGCCTAATCCCATGGGCCTTATATGTACACCAAGGTAGGCCTCAATGAATGGCCACAATTAAATCAATATGGGTCATATACACATACCAAGGTGGGCCCACTTGAACAATAGATCTGACTCATTTATTAGCTCAAACCATAAAATAAATTTACAAAATAAATGGACGGTTTGGATGCAACACATGCATCATGGTGGACCCCATTTAAATGGTCGGCATACATGAATTACATACATCATGGAAGAGGGGTCCCACCGTCCGCTGGACGGTGTGGCCGAAAACAAACATCACAGGAGACTCCACTGTCCACCTGGACGATGGATGAAAGACACATACATCATTGTAGGTCCCACGTGGGGCCCACTATAATATTTACATGCCATCCAACCCGTTAATAAGGTCACGCAGACCTGGATGAAGAGAAAATACAACTTTCAGCTTGATCCAAAACTTCTGTGGGCTTAAAAAGGATTTCAATGGTAGAGTTCAATCACTGTTGTTTCTTGTGGTGTGGGCCACCTGAGATCTAGATCAAGCCGATTTTTGGGGTGGGTCCACTTCAGAGAGTGGCCCACCTTGTGAACGGGTTAGATGGAAAACAAACATCAATGTGGGGCCCACAGCTGGAGCCGTGGATGCCCTGGCGTCCGCCCACTGTTGAGCGTAGGACGCCTGCGCGTCCTGACGTCCAGAGGCAGCAGCCTCTGCTGCTTTGAAATTATTTTTTTTTTGAAAACCCATTTTCTAGGGTTTTTCTCATGTGGGGCCCGCATTAGGCGCATCCACTCCAGTCATTGGATTCCTCAGCCCATAACAATCATATCGAGACCAATATTGGGCCTCTTCCAGCATGTAAGAAAAATCTGGATAGATTTCAATGGTAATGATACTGTTTTTAAAACTATGGCCCACTAAATACTCGGATCATCCTCATTTTTCGGCTCAACGCCTAAAATGAGTTGGGTAAGAGGATGGACAGCCTGGATTGAATACATACATCAAGGTGGGTCCTGTACAAATGGCCCACCTCCAATGCCTTGAAAAGGCTAATATTGGTGTTTTGCTTTAGACGTCCAGAGAGTCCCTGAACTCTCTCTTTTTCTTTTCTTTTTTTCTTTTTTTGCTTGAGCGTGCAAGGCCTTTAAGGTGGGCCCTTCATAGGTGGGCCACCACATGGTGAGGTAGTGTGGTTACAATACATATGTAAAGTGGGCCCCACCTTTAGATGGTTTGGATCCAATACATGCTCCATTGTGGGGTCCATCCAAGTGGGCCATAAGGCCATTTCATCACTCAAAAATAAATAAATAAATGAAAAGAAAGGGAGAGAGATAGAGTGGGACATGCGTGATGGAGGGACCCCGACACTATGGGCCCTCCATTTCAAGCATCCAATCATACATCAATGAGTCTCATTGCATATGGCCCCTTCAAATAAAAGATCAACGGTGGAGATCCCTCTCCATGTAAAATGAACGGTCTATATGACCTCTTTAATGCAAGGAAAGTAAACACCATGATGGGGTCCATGAAGATTGGCCCCATCATGAAATGATCATGATGATCAAAGTAGGCCATCAGCCACATCTTAGGGTCCCAAGTGAGATCTATACCATCAATCGGTAGGCCTCACTTGGCCCTTCATCATAAAAGTGAAATCTAGGCCTATGGAAGACACCCACCTATCGATCTTCTCGGTCCGTTGGATAGCCTATCTCCTTACGCTTCACTTTGATGGTGGAAGATGAAGAATGGATGACTAGGATGAGAGATTTGGAATGGGAAGTGGGCCACCAAAATTATAATTTTCTCTCATGGAAATGCATGGACGTGGGAGCCTCTTGCTTGCTTGGGAATGTGTTCGGAAATGAGAGAGAGAGAGAGAGTTGTAAGAGAGATGAGGGATGGGTGTGATGGGTGAAAGGGTAAGGTGAGTGATGGATGTGGTACTTAACATATAAGGTGGTGTAAGAGAGAGGGTGAGAAAGAGTTGACTTTGGTGGTTGCTTGACTTGTGGAGAAAGAAAGCATGGGTGCTTTGTACTTGACATGAGAGGTGATTGATGGGACATGTTGTAGAGATTCTCTTGAGATTGCAAACGCGCGGCGTTTTCTCGAAATAAACGTCAGCTCACATCTCTTAGTCAAGGTATCGGATCGGTACATGAGTTGCGGCGTTGGAACCGCGGCGACTGTGCGGTCGCATTGGTACAAGATTCAAATTGAACCGACTCAGATATACAAGATACGACTTAGGTTCGAGCGCGAATGTCGATTACAGGTCACAGATTGTCAAAAATCGACGGGAAGGATTACGGGAGTTGACGGAACAGTACGGACTATGATACGTGTCTTACAGCACTCGCACAAAGCAGGTGGGATCCACTATGACGTATATGTAAGATTCTCTTTGTCCATTTGTTGTGCTACCCCATTTAATGGGTTGAGACAAAAATTGAAGTATATTCAGATATCAGGTGGGCCACAAATCAAAGATTTGTGGCCTAATATGTCCGTTGGACAACTTTCACAAGGATCCAATGGTTGAAATTTGATGTGTAAGGTTAATTTATGGTCCTCAGGCCATATATAAAATTTCAAGCCGAACAGATAGTGGGAACCCTATGATCTTCCATTTTAAACGATTTTCAGACCCGTTTAACGTGAATAATGATTTTCTCAGATCTATGGCATGTAAATTCTTCAATCTTGATCTCCTGGGGTCCGTCCCTTACCTTGGTGACTTCAGAGTGTTAAATCTATACTTTTAGTACCCTTTTTCAGTCCAAGCTCCTAAATACACCTTGCATCACAAACATGATTAAAATAAGATGTTAAACATTACCATGTATATAAGACTCGTATCCTAGACCATACTGTTCCGTCAACTCCCACGATCCTTCCCATCGAATTCCGACAATCCGCGACCTGTAATTGACGTTTGCGCACGACCGTAAGTCGTATCCTATACATTTGAGTCAGCTTAATCCGAGACTTATATCATTGCGACTGCACAGTCGCCGCGTTCCAACACCGCGACTCATGTATCGATCCGATACCCTGACTAAGAGATGTGAGCCGGCATTTATTTCGAGAAAACACTACGCGTTGTAAATCCCAAGAGAATAGCTACATCATATCCCATCAATCCATCAATCAATCAATCACTCCATCAATCCATCAATCACTTTATGTCAAGTACACATTACCTTTCACCCCATCCCCAAGCAACCACCAAAGTCAACTCTTTCTCACCCTCTCTCTTACACCATCTTACATATCAAGTACCACATCCATCACTCACCTCACCCTTTCACCCATCACACCCATCCCTCATCTCCTTACAACCCTCTCTCTCTCCCTCATTTCCCAAGCAACAAATCACAAGCAAAAGAGAACCCACGTCCAAGCTCTTCCCATGAGAAAAAAATGTGATTTTGGTGGCCCACTTTCCCATCCCAAAACCTCTCATCTTAGCCATCCATTTCCCATCTCCACCATCAAAGTGAAGCTCTGGGAGAGTAGCTTTCCAACGGACCAAGAAGATCAAGTGGTGGGTGCTTCCATAGACTACTTTTTCATATTTTTAAGATGGGCCAAGCGAGGCCTACCAATCAATGGTATGGTCTCACTTTGAACCCTAAGATGTGGCCAATGGCCCATCTTGATCATCAAAATCATTCCATGATGGGGCCATTCTCTATGGACCCCATCATGATGTTTACTTTTTTGCATTAAAGAGGTCATATAGACCGTTCATTTTGGATGGAGAGGGATCTCCACCGTTGATCTTTTATTTGGAAGGCTCATATGCAATAGGACCCATTGATGTATGATTGGATGGTTGAAACGGAGGGCCCATAGTGCCGGGGTCCCTCCATCACACGTGTCCCACTCTTTTACTCTCTCTCTCCCTCCCCTTTTTAATTATTTTCTTTGTATGTTGATGTGGCCATGTGGCCCACTTGAATGAGCCCCACCATGAAATATGTATTTTATCCAAGCCCTCCATGAGTGGGGCCCATCTTAGATGTATCATCCATCTTGTGGAGGCCCACCTAAACAAAAAAAAAAAGAAGAAACGTCCAGCGTCTGGACGCTGGACATGGAAGACAGGCACAAATATTGGCTTGATTTTACAAGCCATTGGAGTGTGTCACTCAAGCAAGCCCCACATTGATGTATTTATACAATCCGAGCCGTCCATCCTCTTCCCCAACTCATTTTAGGCGTTGAGCCGAAAAATGAGGATGATCCGGGTATCTAGTGGGCCATAGTTCTAAAAATAGTATAATTACCATTAAAATCCACCCAGACTTTTCTTGCACGCTGAAAAAGGCCCAATATTGGTCTTGATAGAATTGTCTTGGGCCATGGAATCTATTGACTGGAGTGGATTCATCAGGTGCGGGTCCGACATGTGATAAACCGTGATTTTCCACGATTTCAAAAAAAAAAAAAAAAACACAAAGCAGCTTCATCTACTGCTGTCAGACGTCTCACCAGGCGGGCGGACGGGCGAACGCCAGGGGGTCCCACGGCTGACCGTGTGGGCCCCACCTTGATGTTTATTTGCCATCTAACCTGTCCACAAGGTGGCCCACTCTCTGAGGTGGGCCCTCTCCAAAAATGAGACTCATCCAAAGCTCAGGTGGCCCACACTATAAGAAACAGTGAGACTGAATGCCTACCACTGAAATCCTTTTTGGGGCCCACAGAAGTTTTGAATCAAGTTGAAATTTATATTTTCTCTTCAACTAGGTCTGCGTGACCTTATCAACGAGTTGGATGGCATGTAAACATTATGGTGGACCCCACATGGGACCCACAGTGATGCATGTGTTTCTCTCCCATCGTCCAGGCGGACGGTGGAGCCCACTTTGATGTATGTGTTCTCTTCACACCGTCCAGCGGACGGTGTGGAAGCCCACCATGGTGTGTGTGCTTTATTCACACCATCCAGGTGTGGGTGGTGGGACCCACCATGATGCAAGTACTGCATCCAAACCGTCCATCTAATTTGAAAGCTCATTTTATGAGCTAAAGAATGAGCCAGATCCTTAGCTCATGTGGACCCCCACCATGATGCATGAGTTGTATCCTAACCATCCATCCATTTTGAGAGCTCATGAGCCAGATCCATAGTTCGGTGGACCCCACCTTTGATGCATGTGTTTCACCCAAACGGTCCAACCATTTGGCAAGCCTAAATGAATAAGCTTAAGACTAAAAATAAAATAGATTTACAGTTCAAATGGACCCTATCTTGATTGGTTAGTGGCCGTCCATTGAGGCCTACCTTGGTATATCTAAGGCCCATGGGATTAAGCCCATTTGACATATATAATGCCCATGGGATTAAGCCCATTTGGCATGTATAAGGCCTATGGGATTAAGCCCATTTGGCATATATATAAGGCCTATGGGATTAGGCCCATTTGATAAGGCCATGAGATTAAGACCATTTGATGCATATAAGGCCCAAGTTGTGAGGCCCACTTTGATGTATTTCAAGGCCCATGGGTCATGGACCATTGCAATGTACATAAGGCTCATTGGTGAGGCCCATTAATGCGGCTCATTTGATGAATGTAAGGCCCATGTGACACGGCCCATTTGATGTATCTAAGGCCCATGGGTCGAGGCCCAATGGGATGTCCTTAGAGTCCATTGCAATGTATGATTTTCCCATGGTTCATGTAATGATATTTATGACGGGCCGTGCCTTAGGAGCAATGATGGTTTAACGTCCGCATTGTATGTACAATGTTGGTTAAATGTCCTCATTGTAACTCTCCTTAGGGCCCATTGATGGGCCCATACTTGTTAATATTCATCACTTTATAACATGCTTAGTATAATCCCATGACTCATGCCCATACGCATCATATGTATGCTTGATATGAGTAGTGACTGATCATAGCATACGCCATTAGGCAGACCATTTACGGGACTCGTTATGAGGCAGAGTGCCCCACATGATCGCACAATACGCGCTGGATTCTTGCATGATTTGACGTGTGATTCATGCATCTCGCATATGTGTGACTTGATCATTGCACGCCCTAGTGACATCAGGGTCGTGGCTCCACAGGCACATCATGGATGGCCGTATCGGATACCAGAAATACTTAGTTCTAGTGTGGGCACTTAGGATGTCCTTGGGTGAAAGTCTCAGAACCTTTTTTGGTACAAGGAGATGCTCCAATGTCTAGACCGAGTGGATACACGAGTGCCCGAGTACCGAATACCAGTAAGCCGCGTCTCCCACTGTGTCTTGATCGGTTGAAAGGGGGTGTGGCCTTATCTGCCTAAGAAAGGGGACTATAAGCTAGACTGAGTTTGACCAGCTCGCAAATGAGTCAGCTATTGACGAGCCGGGTAGATATTGGCAGACTACTGGTCAGGCCGATAGTGAGGTCTATTCTGCTTGCTTGACTATATAGCTAGGGAGGTGGTAGTTACTGCGAAGTGTATTAGACCCCGATGATATCCAGAGAGGAACTGTACTGATATGTGTACTTGATGAGTATCGACTTGCTTGGATTGCATTTCGCATATGAAATTCGGCTATGTAGGCCTTGCATTGCATCGGTGTGACCGATGGCATTCATATCTCGCATCGCATAGCCTTGGTATGGCCGATAGCATTCATGCCTTGCATTACATAGCCTTGGTATGATTAATTTTATTCATGGACTTACCGCATACTTCCACATTACCTGATATTGTACACTTGACGTTTGCCTTACGCACACACTTACACCACTCTCTAAGCTTTTGTAAGCTTATGCACAACAGTTGCGTGCAGGTAGCGTTGGATAGCAGCAACGCTGAGGCAGGAGTGCATATCAGGACCTTTTGGAGCTTTTTGATCACCTTGTATTTCTCTTTCCGTATTGTACTTAAAGTTTTCGATATATTAGATATGTGATGATATTGCTTTGTAACTTGGTTATGCTTATGGTTATGCTCCATTACAAAAAAAAAAAATCATTCTGAAAATCCTCCTTGTAGGATTCCAGGATCAGAATCTGGCGTATATTTTTCAGGAGTTGAGAATGGGACACTATGGAGGCTGTCAGCACCGAATTTGGTGATCGGGATTCCTGTGAATTAGATTTTCGGGTTCGAGGCGTGACAATGTATATAAAATCGAAAAATAATTTGGGTCTAATATGCAATATTCGACCCTCAATAGGAACGTGTCTCACATTGATCAAGATACACTTTATGCCATCTGTAAGTCCCTGAAAATTGGGAGTCGAACAGGAGCCTAACTCCCAAGTTTCAACACATCACTTATACAACATAGATAATGATGATTAAATGTTGTCTGTATTAGTGCCTTAAACTTGAGTGAGATTATACTAAAACAGCATATCATACTCCAATACAGTTAAATTTCGCAAGCGGAAGACTATGATAGATATATAAATACGTAGATGTGTTTCCCCACCTCTAGAGTAGGATGAGATTACTAAGCTGAATAAATACATATTTGTCTAAAAAATATAAAATGACAAAATGTGAATATCCAACTAATCATATATCCCTGCAATCCCATCGATCAGAGCGGCCTACATAAACCCGCCTGATAATTGCATGTATGAGAATTCTTCCTCATCATCGTAGAAGTCTGGCTCGGCCTCATACATCGCACCAGAATCTGTATCTAACATGGAGTCTGGTTGATGTTTAAAACATCATCCCAAAACGTGGGAGTGAGTGATCAACTCAGTAGAACTATGAACCAAAGGTTAACATGTTATTAATTCAGTCAAGCAGTAATGATAAAGCAATACGACAATCAGGTCATAAGTACTCTTATTAATGCAAGGATAGTATGTAATAATGATGCATGCCCTCGCTTACACTCCCTCTTATGATCGCGGCATGCACCCCTTCCTCTGTACACTTCCTCGCCAAAGCACCGTGCAATGCCATGTATGGTTGTGTTAGTTGAGTTTTTAATTATACATATTCATACAATAGGATTGAGAAGCTAAAGTACCTCCCTTTATATCATTTTCCCAACATTATTCCATCTAGGGTTGTCAATCCTAGAAGTCACATATGATAGGCAGTTTTCAAGTCGCTATGGAGAGGCTCATCGCCTCAGCGCAGGCCTAGTTTATACTCTAGTTTACTACGGAAAGGCTCATCACCTCAACGTAGTTTCTAGCGTATACTTGAGGTCACTATGGGCTCGTCACCTGATCATAGGCCAACAACTCGAATACAGTGTCTTATACCACCGTATTCGGCTCACGAGTCTGGGTTGCTCACTGGACACTACGGGGAGGCTCGTCACCCCAGCGTAGGCCAATAGCTCGACCACGGTATCCCACACCACCATGCCCGGCTCATGAGTCTTAGTGGATCGAGGTAGCAAGTTTAAACTCGCTTTACACTGATAAGTTGGTACCTTAGATTCAAGCAGTAGCATTCATACATGGTTAATATACATTAGGTCAATCGGGTTGCTTGACAAGCTCAACTGGTACGAGTGTACGTTGAGTTGATCGACATAGAGCGCGTAAGCACTCCGCGTGGCCTAACCACTGTCAACTAGCAACATACAACTCATATTTCTTGAACCTATCTGGTGTGGCGAAACAACCTTGGCCACTAACTCAAAAATCATTACCGATCGCCTATACTACATCGTAGCCCCAAACACACTCCAAGTAATAGTATTCGCATGTAGTAGCCAAAGACAGCATGTGAAAACTAAAATCAAATATAAATCTTACTTAAGCAATTCAACAAAACATATACTCTACATGTTACCGTACATAGGCATTTCATCCTTAACTCACATAGTAGTAAGATAGGTTATGTAAAGGATACTATAACCATAGTTAAGAGAATTAAGAATCTTAACTCAACACCCTCATTACATGCATTTAAATAAGCATTTTCAAATTCAGACATTTTATCAAACACTTAGGCTACACATATCATATACATGTAATAAAGTAGTTATAACAGGTATTATAGCAAATCCCTTTACAAAGGGTTCACCATATGTACAACAATCATGTATTCTCAATCAATGAACATGGTAAGCAAAAATCATAATTCCATACTCAATCATTTCAACAAACACGTGGAATACATTAAAATCAACCTAGTCTATACACACACATATATAGTATATGGAAAACGTCGTATCTACGCACATGTGACAGCAATCAAGTTAGTCATAAATCATTACTTACATTGAAAGCCTTGAAAACTATAACCTAAACATTTATAGTCTACACCTTTCACCGGTAGACTCGTAACGAACTTAGTTTAAACCCTAAGTCTTTATCTACAACACGATGACAACCTATAGCATGAATTAAGTTAGCTATTTTACCATTTACTCTATTTGAATATCTAAAAAAAATTAGGGTTAGGATTTCTTACCCAAGAACGGAATCGGAATCGTCGGTATAGCGACACGGAAGCGATGATTCAGCACGTGGAGTGATATGATTGAATCCCAGGGACAGTCTCCCACTTTCTCTCTCTTTCTTTATCTTTCCTTCTCTCTTTGCTCTCTTCTCCTCCTAGGGTTGTAAATTCGTATGTGAGGGGAGTGAGAGGGTTTAAGGCCCTTATATAGGCTCAGAACTGATGGGAATAGCCCCAGGGCCATGGTATACTTGGGTTATAGCCAAAGACTGGTCGTTTCGATCCAATGGAGCTGATCTGGAGGCCCCTTTTCTACATACGGTTGGACTTAAGCTTCCTGACATTAGATTTAGGTTAGGCTAAGATCTCATCCCAATTGGATCAGTAGATCGGCCGCGGAGGTCTTGTTTTAGTTCAATGGTCACCGATACTCGATCAGAGTCACAAGTACACTGACTTGTGTTGGAAATTTTTCCTGATCTGAGGGTGTAATTGGGTCAGAATCTGACGGTCTGAATCCTTAGATTCGGCCTGCAAGCGAATGACTCAATTCACTTAAGTTTCAATTGATTTCCTAAAGATATTCACGTTTCTCACACACTTCGCTCTGGGCTCAAGTTGTGCGCTTCTGGATACCTTTATGACTTGATTTCCAAAATGGTTGTCAAGTCCAGTAAGGCGGTCATAACCGTATAGTTTCGTGGTAATCAGACTTTCGATACACGGTGTAGGTCCGATATGGAGTTTCAATGTGCTCCTGAGAACAACTGGGTTTTGAGATGGATACTAAGTTTTTAGGTAATATAGTGTTAGCGATTCTGCTAGTTTTGGGTCTTGCAGTTCGTATTTAAAGCGGTTAGAGCTAATTCCACAGATAATCTAGTTTAGCACTTAGTTAATTTTTATCTAATTTCTAAAGGATTTGGTCCTTAGTGATTTCTACCTGAGGTGGTACTCGGGTCTTTGTACAGATTTTTTTGAGACGTTACACCATCAAAC
Organism: Magnolia kwangsiensis; assembly: GCA_037074715.1. NCBI lineage: Eukaryota > Viridiplantae > Streptophyta > Magnoliopsida > Magnoliales > Magnoliaceae > Magnolia > Magnolia kwangsiensis. Next base: position 50,416,172 of record CM073571.1, on the reverse strand, counting down.
ATTTTGATGCGAACCGATCTAACACCAACCACTTTACAAACATTATCGTTGCCCAAAACACCTTGCCACCGTCGCACTCACTATAACTAGTAAACTATCTCCTATGAGGGGACATGTGATACAAAACCCACATATCCAAAACTTATTCACAGGTGAAGTATCCAAATTTTGTGTGGTCAGCATGTTGTTACCATTCGTCTCCTCATTGGATTCTGCAATGTTGGTATCTTTGGAAGAACTCTTTGATTTCTTCATCATTGACTTAAGATTCTAACAATCATTCTTCATGTATTCTGTCATACCATAATTCCAGCACTTTAACTTGTCTTTTCCCTTGCCCTTGGATTTAGATATTGATCGTGAAGATTCATTGTCCCGCTTAGAAAATTTTGCCTTCATAACCAATACATCTGTAACAGCACTCATGTCACATCTTTTCTTTCTCATTGCCCTCAACTAAAGCGTTGTGACAATGGTTTCAACATTAATAGTCGTCCTACTGGTGTACAAAGATCTCTGAATGACTCATATAATGTTGGAAGAGAGTTAAATAAAATACATGCTTGATCTTCATCGTTCATCGTCTCATCTACATTCAACAATTTACAAATAAGCTTATTGAAGTTACTAATATAGGCCTCAACGTCATCTCCAAATTGAACAATCACATCTTCAATTATAAGTGATTCTCAAGACACTTCTTCGCATAGATAATATCTAGTTTCGCCCATATATCCATTTCAGTTTTCTCTCTCATAACATTATAAAATACCTCATTTATTAGACACAATTGGATTAAGATATTTACTTTTAAATTTTATTTTATTTTTTATCTAACTTATTCCATTTTTCTTCTTTTATAGTTTTAAGTTGCTTTTTAATAAGTACTTTGTCCAATCCTTGCTGAACTAGGATGCCATCATCTTAACTTTCCATAGTTTAAAATTATTTTTATTAGAATACTTTTTTATATCGAACTTTATGTTATATGCAATTGATACATTGTTTTTAGATTCGATTTGCTTCCTAATATTAGCTTTGATACCATTTGTTGGGACTCGCAGAAGCACGTAAATCAGAATCAAGTAAAGTAATCGCAATCGCACAAACAAACTTAACAAAAAACAATCCGATTTTTATATGGAAAAATCCTCGTGGAAAAAAAACTACTACACAAAGCGACGAGTAATGCACTATGAAAAGCACTATTACAAGAGATAATCGATCTTACCAATTCGAACAACACATTTCATCTCATTTGAACTTTAACTATTACCTTGAAACCCTTATGAACATCTTGGAAAGCCTTTAACATGCCATAATCCTGATTACACTCAATATATATACTATTAAAAATAAAATTAAAAATAAATTACGTACTTAGGTAATTTTGCACGTGCCATCAATCACAACGTCGAGAGATCGACACTGATCAAGCACTATTTGATCACTCGAACATACCAAAGCTTGAGCAACCAAACTAGCCATAAAATTGTCTAGAGAGTTAACAAGGATATTCCGAATATTCTTTATTGATCAACTAGGAGGTTCGAGCGATCGAGCATGGTCCAAAACTGTCTTGCAAGCAATCTATCTAATTCCGAAGATATTCGAGTCATCGAAGTCCCTTGATTTTGCATAGATTGAAGACCTCCATTACCAATATGTTCATTTTAATTCTTTTGATAGATTTATTACATTTATTGATAAAAGAACAAGTTCTTAAACATGGGGTAAAAAGAATTCAATGAGAAGGATTAACCCATGCTCTTTCACGAATTGGTTAGTTACTGATCGCAGCTGGTGGTTAAAAGGATACTTGAATCTCGTGTCTGGATTCAAATCAATTAGGCTCATCACAAGGGCACAAATGTCCAATCAGTCAAACATCGGGTCTGAGTGTTTAACACTCTCAAACATCTTAACCACATACTAAGGCCGTGTTTGTTAACGCTGAATTTTTACACTTAACGCGGAATGGGGAAAATTTTCCATGTTTAGTGTTGTTTGTTAATGCGTTGTTAACGCGGAAGACGGAAAGCGCTAAGTAGTTTTTCATTGAATTCTTTCCGTGATAGGAGTCTGGCTTAATGGTGAACGCTGAATGCGCTCCATGATTTTTCATTAAACAAAATTTTTTTGCTTCCAAAAGTACTCCTTTTCAAGTTACTACGACATTTTTTTCTTTTAAATTGTTTGCGCAATTCAAAATAAACCTTTAACCTGTGAAACTTTTTTGTGCCCCACCATGATTTATGTGTTTGATCCACACCGTCCATCAAACTTTTCAGATAATTTAAGGTGTGATCCAATAAAAGAAGTAAGTCCGATGATTAATTGGACCATAAGGTGGGGATTGAACGTCCACCGTTAAAAACTTCTTGAGAGCTCGAGAAGTTTCGGATCAAGCTAATATTTGTATTTTCACTTCACCCACGTCTACATGACCTAATGAATAGGTTGGATGGTAAAAAAAATTACAGTGGGCCTGTGAATTTTTTAATGGTGAAAATCATTATCCTGCTGCTATTTTTGGTGTGGTTCATTTGAGCATTGGATCTGCCTCATTTTTGTGTTCATGCCTTAAAATAATATGAGAAAAATGATTGACGGTTTGGATGTACAGATACATCATGATGGGCCCGCCCACAGAATTGCCCATTCGGAGCTAGGGACGGGCGGGTGTAGTACGCAATCCTTACTCGTCCTGGACACAAGGGACGCGGATTAGCTACTAACAGGTTGAGTAGCCTGACTACCTACTGAAGTGACGTTACCAAGTTCTGTGGGCCCTACCATGATGTGTGTTTTGTATCCACACCGTCCATCCATTTGGAGAGATCATATTAGGGGGTGATACAAAGAATGAGTCAGATCCAAAGCTCCAGAGGACAACACCATAGAAAAGAGTGGGGGAGAGTGACGCCCACCATTAGAAAGTTCTAAGGGCCATAGAAGTTTTCAATCAAGCTAATATTTGTGTTTTCCCTTCTTTCATGTCTGCGGCAACACGTGAACAGGTTAGATCTCAAATAAACATCACGATTGACCTTGGGAAGGTTTGAACCGTGGGAGTCACTCTCCCATTGTTTTCTGTGGTGGGGTCCAACCCAGCCTTAAATCTGCCTCATTCTTTGGCCCATTCCCTAAAATGATTTCTCCAAATGTATGGACAGCGTGGATACACTGCATACATCATGGTAGGGCCCGCAAAACTTTAGGACGTCACTTAGCCCATTTGGCTGTTCAACTTGTCAGTATCCAATTTGCGTCATAAGACGGGAACAGATTGACTACTCCCACTGCCACCGGCTAATGGCTGGTGGTCGGTGCTCCGTGGGCCCTATCACGATGTATGTTTTTCATCCATGCCATCCATCTATTTTTTCAGATCATTTCATGGTATGGGACAAAAAATTAGGTATATCAAAATCTCAAGTGGGCCACATTATAAGAAATAGTGTTGAATGAGTGTCGACCATTAAAAACCTTTTGGAGGCCATGAAAGTTTTGGATCAAGCTGATCTTTGTTTTTTCCCTTCATCTGGGCCTGTATGACCTAATAAAAAGATTGGATGTCAAATAAACAATACAGTGGGTCTTAGGAGGATTTTAGCGATGCATATCCAATCATTATTGTTTTCCTATGGTGTGGTCCACCTGAGATTTATATCCCTCTAATTTTTGAGCTGAAGCACTAGAATGATTTGTAAAAATGGATGAATGACATGGATGAAACACATACATCATGGAGGGGCTAATAGAGCACCAACTAGGGAGTAGCCAATCCGTCTCGAGTCAGGGGGACGCGGATTTTAGGCAAAAGGCTTTTGCGGGAAGTTCTTGTGCTAGAAACTTAGGTGGGGCCTACTGTGATGTTTGTGAGAAATCTATCCTGTCCATCCGTTTTTTGAGATCATTTTAGGACTTGAGAGAAAAATTGAGTTTTAGATATGATTCATTTTTTGGACAATGCTCTAAAATAATCTTGAAAATTTTATGAATGGTGCAAATATAATAAATACATTATTGTAGGGCCCATGTAACTTTGATCTCCGATGAAACCTTCATACAAGACAGACCTTGAGGAGCGTCTTCGCACGACACGTATCCACATATCAACGGATTGGCTACTCTCCCAACCACCAGCCTGGTGGGTGATGGTCAGTGCTGTGAGGCCCCATGATGTATGTGTTTCATCCATTCTTTTCATTTATTTTTTACATGTCATTTTATATCTCTATTCCAAAAAATTTCACCACACTTATACATACAAATCATTAATTTACAATTTGTATTCATAAATAATAATATTTTAATTTTCTATTAAGTATTTTATAATTTATTTGAATCAAATAGAATAATTTTATTTTCGTTTAATAAAAAATAATTTCTTTATGATGTAAAATATTTTCAAAAAGGAAATAAGGGCAAATGTGTCAAACCAATATATTCCAAACAATTCATATGTTTGTTAATAAACAGATTATTTCAAATTAGTATTTAATTTTCATACTTTAGTCATAATTCCCAAACAAAATTTTCTACCTCAAATTTCAGGTTCAGGCTTTAGGTTTCAGATTCAGCTTCAAACTTCAGATTCACGCTTCAGATTTAACAAACGGGGCCTAAATCTAAATTCAAGCCTTCGCCCATACGCGTTGCATCGTGTTTGATTGAATTCAACCGACATAACTAAATCTCAATTGGATCACATGGGAGTAAGCAGCGGTGATAATGATGGCCACCGTTGAAACCTCCCCGGGACCACCGTGATGTTAATTTGCCTTCCAATCTGTTCATAAATTTATACAGGCCTTGATGAAATCGAAGGGAAAACACAAATACATGCTTGCTCGGGACTTCTGCAGCTTAGCGTTAAGTTTTTAACAGTGTTCCCTCAATTCACATTGTGTGGTCCACTTGAGCCGTGGATCTGCTTGATTTTTAAGCTCATTCACTAAGGTGATCTGGAAAAATGGATGGACGGCGTGGATAAAACAGACACGTTACAGTGAGCCCCAGAGCCACGGAGTCCCTGTTAGGGCTTGCAATCTGCGTCCGCTTTAAACCTACTGTAAACTCCAAAATTAGCTTAGCCGAATAATCCTAACCTGTGAACCGTGGACACCTTTTTCTTTGAAATAGGCCCATTGCATATGGAAGCAGATGGGCTGCCGTACCATACACCAGCAATATAGCTGGTGTGGGTACGCGTCGTGCGAAGACGAGGGCTGACGCTCCTCGAGCTCCGAGTTGTACGGCCGGTTCAAAGCAGATCAAAGTTACATGCCCTAAAATGGTGTATTTATTATATCTACACCGTTCATCCATTTTTTGAAATCATTTTAAAGCATGAGCCAAAAAATGAATCATATCCAGAGGTCACATGGACCACACCATAAATAGCCGCGGGTATAAAGATTTTCACCGTTAAAACATATGTAGGGCCCACCGTAACGTTTATTTTCCATCCAATCTGTTCATAAGGTCTCAAAGACCTGGATGAAGAGGAAAAAAATCATATCGATCTGATCCAAAACTTCTGTGACTCCCGGAAGGGTTTCAATGGTAGACGTTCAATCCCCCACTGCTTTTTTAAGAGTGGTTCACTTGATCTTCGTATCTCTTTTATTTTTAGTCTAAGCCTTATGACGAGCTCGCCAAATGGATGGACGGTTTGGATATAACATATACCTCTCATGATGGGACCCACAGAACTCGCTGACGTCAATACATCACGTTGATGCGTGGTACACCAGCCCATCCGCTTCCGATCTGCGGTAGGACTGTCATGAAAGAAGAAGAACGGAGAAGTTGCCATTATCTGCAAAACAGGGTCTGATTCTTCGAAGCTGGAAAGAAGGAATTCATATAGAGAAGGCCATGAAACCCTGATTCTCAAACCCTGATTCTCACTCAGAAATCTCTCTCATTTCCTTTCAAAAGATGGAGGGAGAGAAGGAGATAGCAGCAGCAGCAGAGAAGGAGAAGAAGGAAACGGATCCTGAATTCTTCAGCTGCTTCCTCCAGCCATCAAATGCTGATTCCGATCCCAATTACATTGGGATCCGCCGTCTCCTTCTCTATAAGAAGGCCCAGTCCGGAATTGATCGCCGCAAGGTAGGCCATTGGTGTGTTTTTCTTCCTTCGCCTCGATTTCATTTCGCTCCGCCTCTTTAGTCAGGCGTTTGATAATTTCCATTTCTCTTGAGTCGTTTGGCAACCTGGAATTTGAAATTTACTTGAGAATCCAATTCCAGGAATTGAATCCCTGACAATACATTCTGTCAGTTGTGTTTGGCGACCTGGAATTGGAATCTAGTTCTCAAGAATTTGCTAGCTGCCTTTTCAGCAAGAATCATTAATGGCTTAAAATTAGGTATTGAATTCCTGCAGAAACTGATTTCTGGCTAAATTCTAGGTCGTCAAAAGTGAAAATTGGCCCCGGAATTCCAAAAGAGAAAATTCCAGGTTGCCAAATGATTCCTAGGGGTCTTGTTGGCCACCTGGGATTTAGAAGTTTTTAACGAATTTATTTCCAGAATACATATTCTCTGCGAATTGATTTCAATGGTCATGTTTGGCAACTGTGAACGTTGTTCTGTGGAATCCAGAAATTTTGTTGGGTACTGGGAATTCATTCCCTCGGAAGGTCTATTTATAAATCAGATGAAAAAAATATGACTGTTGGGAGGACATTCATTCTGCTGGATTTGCAAGTTGGCCTCTGGCCAGGAATTAGAGAACTTGCATTTTGGTGGGATTGGATTACAACTTGAATCCATTTCTTAAATTTTCAAGGCTGCCAAATACAAGAATTTTGCCTAGTTGAGTATTCCATTTCCAGCAGCGTACTTTTCCAGGTCACCAAACGACCCCTAAGGGCCTGTTTGGATGCCTGTAAGTTGGGTAAGTGGGAAGTGACTTACAGGTGGTGTTTGGGGGAGAAAAATCACCTGTAAGTAACTTACAACCTGTAAGTCACTTACAGGCAAATCTACCAAAAAACTGCAGGGGGATGGGGGTGGGAAGTCACTTCCCTGTAAGTGACTTACAGGCTCAGCGGTCAGATTTTTAGGGCCTGTTTGGATGCCTGTAAGTTGGGTAAGTGGGAAGTCACTTACAGGGAAGTCACTTACAGGTGGTGTTTGGGGGAGAAAAATTGCCTGTAAGTAACTTACAACCTGTAAGTCACTTACAGGCAAATCTACCAAAAAACTGCAGGGCGAGGGGGGTGGGAAGTCACTTCCCTGTAAGTCACTTACAGGCTCAACGGTCATATTTTTAAAAAGAGGGGAAGAGGGAGAAACGCACCAACCCACCAACCACCATTATAGCCTTGAAGCTCCAGCCAAGCTCTCTCTCTCCCTCTCTGCAATCTCTCTCCACCTCCCTCTCTGCAATCTCTCTCCGTCGCTGAAATCTCTATCCGTCTCTGCAATCTCTCGCTGGTAGCTCGCCGTAGTGCCTTCCGTCTCTTCTTCTCTTAAAACGGTAGGGTTCATCCACCCTGTTTTTTTCCCTTTGAAATGGGAGTGGTTTGACGTTAACTGTTTAAGGCACGCTGGCACACCTGACGCACGTGTGTATTTTTTCACAGCTGTTATTGGCCCATAATCCGAACGGACCATGTGATGCAGCATCCCATGAAAACGTTTAGGGACTAATTTGGGCCCTGATTTAAAACTCGAGTGGGCCATAGAAAAGAGAGATGCAAATCAAGGTAGGAAAATGTTTTCTTTTTTCATGGCCCATTAATATTTTAGATCGAAGTATAAGTTGGCTAATGGGGCTTTCATGGGGTTCTGCATAACTAGGACCGTTCGGATTTTGGACTCAAATCACGTATTATGAGTTCTGAAAAAGTTCTCAAAAGAACTCTTGCCAGAACTTTGGTGGCAGATGAATATTTTTGCTTACAACTCATTGAGTGAAATCAGACCATTAACTTTTTATGCGTTCATTGTGATTGATTCTTTAAATCCATGTTATTTTGAGACTAATCATCAATGAAGTCCATGCACAAATTCTTGGAGCTTTTATCCATCTGATCACTGGAGTTTTTCTAGTTGAATGTGGACTGGTCTCTCTCTCTCTCTCTCTCTCTCTCTCTCTCTCTCTTTTACTGTCAGTTTTCTGGCTGCTGATGAATGTTTACAATAATCTGGTTGGTTTGATTTTGGGCCGGGATCCATCCATACTGGGGGTGTTTTGATCCCTGTACATGTGGCCACATGCATGGTGGAGAAAATCCAACTAACAAATTTTTATCTGGCCACCTTATCCGAATGGTGTGATTCTTAGGCCCATTTATGGTAGGGCCCACTGGAAGAGTGGCCCTGATTCCTTTTGCAGATGGCTTTGTGTGGTGAAGGCACATCATTGGTTTTTATCTGGCCAGCGCATTTGCGTGATGCATTGCTTGGGCTATGTCCATCAATGGTGTGCCTATTGGATGAATGGTCAAGATTCCTGTAGTGTGGATACGTACAAGGTGTAGAATGTGATTTTAATGGTTTCCATCTATGTCATTGGGATTCTGCATTTTCTTGGCTTAGGTTTCTTTTGGTTTTAGACTTGTTAAAATGAGTTTTGGAGTGTTTGTCATCTATTTTTAATGGTAGTCAGTTTCTCCACGTTCTGAGGCTTGAGAGTTGCTAGAGCATGAATATGATACTATGTACAACATCATACTTGCAAAAATGAAGTTGTGCAACTTTGATGCTTGATTATTCAATTCTCGTCTTCTAGTAGTAAGGATGGGTCTGTTTGGCACCTGAGTTCTTGCGAGAGAATTTGTTTTATTGTTGTGTAGGACTGAGACTTGTCAAGGCCTGGCAGTGAGCTAAGCTCAAGCCCAAGATGGCCTACTAAGGATCCAGCACCAGGCTTGCCTGGCCTGCTAACCAAAGTCTAGGTCCAGCAATGTTTAAAAAGCGGGCCTGTTGGCCCTTTTGGCAGACATAGGCTTGTGCCCAGCCTTCCTTGCTTAGACATAGACTCAGTTTGTGCCTGCAAAAAAAAAAAAAAAAAAAAAAAAAGAAGAAGAAGAAGAAGAAGAAGATTGCATAGACCTTTTAGGCTGCCTGAATTGTTGTTGTCTTTTTCTTTTCTTTTTTTCACAATCTATTATAGATATTTTGAATTCGTGGGCCCACTTTTATAGCCCACTTGATGATTTGTTTAGCTTAATAATTATCTCAAATATTCATCTTGATGGGCTTAACAAAATAACATTTTTGATCCTATGTTTTTTTTATATGATTATAACATTTTAGAACGATTCCCCAATCCAAGCTCTGCTCTATGTGAATATACAGCTTTCTACCTATAAGTAACTTGCAGGCTATCCAAACAGAAAAACTTACCTGTAAGTGACTTACAGCTTACATCCAAACAGGTTACTTGTAAGTAACTTTCACCTGTAAGTGACTTACAGGTAAGTTGTAAGTCACTTACAACTTAAAAGAATTTACAGGCATCCAAACAGGCCCTTAAAAAGAGGGGAAGAGGGAGAAACGCACCAACGCACCAACCCACCAAATCTCTCTCCGTCTTTGCAATCTCTCACTGCAGTTACCACCTTCCGTCTCTTCTCCTAAAACGGTAGGGTTTCATCTACCCTTTTTTTCTCCTTTGAAAACGGGAGTAGTTTGACGTTGCTCTATAAGGCACGCTGGCGTCCAAACAGTCACTTATATCCTGTAGATCATTTATCTAGTTGGTCTCACTGTCTGTGGCCTGTGGTTGGTGATCCCGTGATGTACTCGCAGTGTTGGTGAATCTCTTAGACTGCACAGTTGAAATGCAAGTAATTTAATGATCTATATCAGTGTTGGGGAATCTCTTAGATCCTGAGCATCAAACTCCTCGTTAGAGAATGAGAAAAACTTTGATGATAGAGTGGGATTGATGATATGCTGGCCCTTGGAAATTACATCAGATTGCACAGTTGGAATGCAAGTAATTTAATTATTAGATTTTCTATTAATGTTTGTAAGTTTATTGTCAATGCTTAAATTGAGTTATAACTCCATATTATAGATATTTTGAATTCGTGGGCTCACTTTTATAGCCCACTTGATGATTGGTTTAGCTTAATAATTATCTCAAATATTCATCTTGATGGGCTTAACAAAATAACATATTTGATCCCATGTTTTTTTTTATATATGATTATAACATTTTAGAATGATTCTGCAATCTAAGCTCTGCTCGTTGTGAATATACAGCTTTCTACCTGTAAGTAACTTACAGGTTATCCAAACAGAAAAACTAACTTACCTGTAAGTGACTTACAACTTACATCCAAACAGGCCACCTGTAAGTAACTTTCACCTGTAAGTGACTTACAGGTAAGTTACTTACAACTTAAAAAAACTTGCAGGCATCCAAACGGGCCCTAAGAAATGCATTGAAATGATAATTGCATAGAATTCATCACTTTTTTTTTTTTTGGGGGGGGGGGGGGGGGGGGGGGGGGTCAAGTAACAAGAATCGGAGGGTCGTTTTGGTTCACAATGTGTTTACACCTGATCTAACACAGTTAAATCAGATGATTCAGAAGATGCCACGTGGCAACATTATCTCGATGAAAATCTTTACGGTTGTTAAAACGATAAATTTGGCCATTAAAAATGGAAAATGGCCAACTAACGGTCACAATGGCCGACAATGCTCATAACGGCCAATTTTTGGCCAATGACGGACGACCAACCATGGCAGAAACGGCCAAAGTAACGACATAAACAGCCAAAATAATGACATAAGCGGCCAAAATAATGACATAAATTACTAACGACTTACACGGCTGGATGAAGGAAGGTTATTGTAGGAAATCAGATAAAGACTAAGTCAAAGATTGCCATGGTCGTGGGACACCTGTCACACAATTGAAGCGATAAGAACAAATAATTACAACTACATGTGATGAAATAGGCCATGACTGATTAGTGTCTTAACCGCTCTAGTAACCATCCACAATAAAGAAAGTGATAAAATAGTTACATAACTACCTCATGTCATCTTAACGGCCGACAACCGATCATGACCAACAACAAAAACGACCAAAATAATGTCAAAAATGGCTGTTTGAGTGACCAAAATGGTTGTTTTAACTTCAGAAATCGCCGTTTCGACAGTAATTGCTATTTACATGTGGCAAATAGTAATATTTACAATTACTTAGTGGCCTAAATGATTGCTCACTAAATAAGGTGGTGAAATGGTTACATAAGTAACTTTCTAATCACCACCCACAACAAAGAAGGTGGCAGAGCAGTTACATAATTAACTCTCTAGCAACCTCACAAAAAATTCTATAAATAGAAGAAGGATTGAAATTCTCAAGGCCCTTGCTAACATAATCAAACCACAATGCAATGCTGCTTATCTTAGCTTAGTTTAATTCCTGTCCGTCTACACTACCACACTGGACCGACTTTAGTTTAGCTTAGTACAATCCCATCCGTCTACACTATCATGCTAGATTGACCTTAGTTTAGCTTAGCATAATCTTGTTCGTCTACGCTACCATGTTAGACTAACTCTTTAGTTTAGTTTTTACTGTAATTCCCCTCGTTTATGCCACAATCGCTGGATTAAGGAAGATTATAGTTTTAGGACTTGCCATTTACGCCACAGCCGCTGGATTGCAGATGATCTACTTTTGTTTATAAGTGTTTATCTTTGTAAACATTTATCCATGCAACTTTATTTTCTTTTGGTTACTCTTGCTGTGTTATTGATTAATTAACTGTTGCTATCATGGTGGAAAAAGTCCTTTCAGTTGAAAGGCAGAAAAAACTCATTAGAAGGATAGTCCCTCTCTTTCGCAAATTGCCTGATCTCTCTGGCAGGTGGTTGGATTGATCTATGAGGTTTTTGGTCTCTCTGTCTATCTCAGTGCTTGGGGTTAAAGGTGTTTGATTTGGATCGTGTCGCATTAGGCTTTGGCACGCCCAACATATCACACATGTATCACACAACCGAATTCGAGCCAAAACTGTTTTTGCCACGCCTGGTAGGACAAGTGTGCAACAACTAGTTCAATAATATAACAATATAACTAGGAGATCTAATCGGCTTAGCAAAGACTCGAACGAGCAAAAAGTGTAACATGTGCAATAAAACATGCCTGTAGAGGCCGAACCTCAAGCTCATGAACCATTTGAAACTAGAACTTCCTCCAATTCATTGGGGAGTGTCACGCCCTAAACTCAGGAATCAGGCTCACTAAATTTCGGTGTTAACAACCTTTGTAGTACCCTATTCTTGGCTTTTAGCTCCCATACGACAGGTTCTGATACTGGGATCTTACAAGGAGGATTTTCAGGGTTTTTTTTTTTGTTTTTTGGTAAAGGAGCATAACCACAAGTGTACCCAAGTCACAAAATATCATCACCACATATATACTAATATAATCTTAGAGTTTAGTGCTGGAAGGGAAAAAGGGTGATGGGGGTAGGTGATGGATTGATGGGAAGTGATTAAACTACTTGGAGATTTGTGCAAGTGGGGCTTGCACCATGCGTGTGTTGCGTGGCCTTCCTCGAATTGCAACTTCTAATCTGGGTGTTGAAATGGAACGTGCTGCGCATCATTTTAATCACAGTGCTTGTGCGATCGCCAAGGTATATGTCTCGGGTCATTACGGTACTGAAATAGGTCTATGATCTAAGCTCGCCTATTTGGTCTGCCGGGATCATGCCTGCATCGAAAACAAAGTGTATGGTCAGTCTCATAGGGTGACAGGTCTTACAGGGAGTGTTATAGAGGCCTTACATAATGTGTAAGTTAGCCTGCAACAAATCTTTGAGCAAAGGAGGATCCAGGCCGAACAAGCAATAATTTAGGTTGAAAATCTCAGTAGATTAATGAAGGTTCTCTTAGAGAGACTACCTGATAATCGCTCATGTATTATGGACATTAACCTTTTAGTGAATCTTGGATATGATCAACCGACTAATCCTCAAATGAGAATTGGTCAATTTGATCAACTCGACTTTAGCTTGCCACTTCATGAAGGCATTGGGAGAAATGACCGAAATGGCTGACCAAATGGCCATTTTGACTATGATATCCTTTATAATAGGAATTGTTAAGGGCAATTCAACCTTGGAGCCGAACAACTTGAGTGGGTAACTTCTTTTGCCTCTGGTTCCTCCATTGGTAAACTCCATGGCTCTAGAACCACAAGTAGAGCAGTTGTGGGGAGTTGTTGGCCCAATTTCCTGTCAAAAGAAGCATCTCTTCACATCCTTCAAATCCAAAGAGATGTGGGGGGCATTGTTTACACTTGATCTGACACGGATAGATCATACGGTTCAAAAGACTCCATCTAGATGAAAATCTTTATGGCCGTTAAAACGATAAATTTTGGTTGTTAAGACATGAAATTGGCTATCAAAACAAAAAATGGCTAACCAACGGCCACAATGGCTGACGATGGCAAAAACAACTAGAGTAATGATAGAAACAACTGAAATAATGACAAAAACAACCGACAATCGATGGTTGACACGCTATAGGTAGGAACGTAGTAGGGAATCAAATTAAGACTAATTAAAAAATGGCCGTGGTTGTGAGGCATGTCACATAACGAAAGTGATAAGAATGAATAGCTGCTACTACACATGGTGAAATATGAGAGGCCACAACTGTTTAGTGGCCTTACTGCTCCATTAACTATTCACAATAAAGAAAGTGGCATAACGGTTATGTAATTACCTCACCTCATCTTGACGACTGATAACTGTGGATGATTGACTATGGCCAACAGCAAAAATGACCAAAGTAACAGTAGAAACGACTGTTTTAACAGCAGAAACGGCCATTTCAGCAATAACTACTAGTTACATATGGTGAAGAATAATAGAGTAGGATTACTTTGTGGCCTAAATGGTTGCTTACACAAAGAAGGTGATGAAACAATTACATAATTAACTCTCTAATAATCACCCATGGCAAAAAAGGTGGTAAACTGGTTACATAACTAATTCTCTAGCAACCACCCAAAAAAAATCTATAAATATGAGAATGATTGAAGTTCTCAAGGCCCTTGTCAATACAACCAAACCACAATGCAACATTGCCTATCTTAATTTAGTTTAATCTTGTCCGTCTACACTATCACGCTTGACTTACCTTAGTTTAGCTTAATGTAATCTATTTGTCTACGCTATCACGTGGATTGACCTTAGTTTAACTTAGCATAATCCTATTTGTCTACTATACCACGTTGGACTAACTCTTTAGTTTAATGTTTAGCGTAATTCCTTTCATTTATGTCGCAATTGGTAGATCAAAGATGATCATAGTTTTAGGACCTTACCATCTATGCCAAAACTGTTGGATCGTAGAGGATTAACTTTTGTCTGTAAGTGTTTATCTTTGTAAATATTTATAAATGCAAGTTTTTTTTCTTTTGTTAACTTTTGCTATGTTATTGACTGATTAATTGATGCTATCTCAGTAGAAAAAGCCCTTTTGGTTAAAGGGTAGGAAGAACTCATTAAAAAGACAAACCCTCCCCTTTGCAAATCGCCTAATCTCTCTGATAGGCGGCTCATCAGCGAGCCTTTCGGTCTCTAGGTCTAGTTTGGGGCTTGAGGTTAAAGGTGTTCAATTCAGATCAAGTCGCATCAGGCTCTGACACACTACACATGACCAAATTCAAACCAACCACCATTTTCCTCTAGCAAAAAGGTTTTTTAATTTTTTATTTTATTTTAAATGATGTTTAACTCGAATTTGGTCGTGCATGAGCATGCTAGAGCCAGCTGTGGCTCGATTCGAACCGAATGCCTTTAACCCCAAGTGTTGAGATGGACCGAGAGATTAAAGACCTTGTGGATCGGCTGTCTATTTAACCACTTGTTGAATGAAATTAGGCGATTTGCAAAGGGAATGGTTCGTCCTTCTAATGAGTTTTTTTGTCTTTTAGTTGAAAGGACTTCAAAACTTGCGTGATTGCATCCGTAGTACAACAATGAAATAATAAAAAAAGAAGAGATAATTTGCTCAAAGTTGATAGTAACTTTATTGATGATTCACAATAATCATACTTAAAATCACTTGGAATAGGTAATGATAATTTGTTCGTTGCTCGGTCCAGACCAAGCTTTGTCGGCGAGACAATCGTCAAGTATAGGAAGGTTGTCTATTTGTTGCTCAAAGCGATCCAAGCTTCGTAGGTGACACTGTCAATGGAGGGCGAATCTTCAGTAATTTGTTTGTCACTCAGCGCGAATTGAGCGTCGTAGGCGAGAGAGTTGGCGAGGTTGGTTGTTTTTTTATCACTCAGTGGAGCCCAAGCTTCGTAGGAGAGACGGTTGATGGAGATGACTATCGCTTAACATGTAGCAGAAAAGCCTCGTAGCATTCTATTCGAAATTGAGCGCGATCTTCCTTGTGATCTAGCGGTGTAATCGTAGATGAAGGGTGGAGAGATAAAATAAAGATAAAAACTAGGACCCACGTTGATGAGTGATGGGGAGTTAAACTATAAATTAAAGGATAGACATCCATGGGAGATGAAAGGATAAACAACGTTGCGTTGGTTTAGTTGTTGGCGAGGGCCTTGAGAACTTTAATCATTCTCTTATTTATAGAATTTCTGAGCAGTTGTTGGAAAGTTAGTTATGTAATCGCTTTGCCACCTTTTTTGTGAGTGGTTATTAGAGAGTTATGTAACTGTTTCACAACCTTTTTTGTGTAAGCAACCATCTAAGCCACTAAGTAACCGTGATCTATTATTCTTTGCAATATGTAAGTGGCAGTTATTGTCGAAATGGCCGTTTCTGTCATTAAAACCACTATTTATGTCATTATTTTGGTCATTTTTGCTGTTGGCCAATGTCGGTTGTTGGTCGTCAACGGCGGAAATTGGCCATTAAGATAAGGTGATGTATTTACGTAACCATTTTGCCACTTTTTATTTATTTATTTATTGTGGGTGGTTACTAGAGCGATTAGGCCACTAAGCAGTCATGACCTCTCATATTTCACTACACTCTTCGGTTGTATGACGCATGTCTCATGACTACAACCATCTTTTACTTGGTCTTTATCTAATTCTGTATAATCCTCCTTCCTCTGGCCTTGTCGACCATTGGTAATTTTCGTTGTTATTTTTGGCTGTTTCTATCGTTATTTCGGCCATTTTTGTGTTACTCTGGCCATTTCTACCATGCGATGAGGACATTTGCGGGCCATCCATCTAAGTGTACGCAAGGAGGAGAGCACAGGTGTCTTTATGGCTGGATGACCCATACATGGGGTCCACTGGGCTTGGATCATCATAAGCATTTTGTTTTGAGGAGCATCGGGCCATTGATCTTCATTAACATATTATTTTGACTGTTGGATCGTGATTGGGGACCATCATCACCGTTGGATCCTGATCGTGACCACTTGTGGGGCCCAATGGATGACATATACGCCATTTGATGGCATAGGATTGCTTTAGGATATATTTGATAGTTTGATTTATGTTATGGACCATTTATGATCGTTGTATTACATTTTTTCTTAGTTAGGGGTGATTTAGTAAAAAAATATAATTCATAGGGATATTTTTGTAAATTTTGAAACTTCTTGAGACTATAAAAGAAAGGGGGCATGTGACCTCTCCATGGTGTTATTATTCTTAAAAAATTCTTGATTTTTCTCTCCTATCTTCATGCGATGTGAATGTACTTTCCAAGCGATTTGGAACGAGGATTGGTGCGAAGCCCTTCTTCAACAACGGAAGTGCAAAGCTTCCATCTATCATCCATAGTTCATATTCTCCATCAAAGTATTTCTTCGAGTTCTCACCTTCCCTCCTTTCCAAACTTCCAAAACCCATTAAAATCTTTCTCCATTCTTCCCCGCTAAAACCCCACCATTGGGAACCCAAACCCTAGCCCCAAGACCTACATGTGTGATCGTATGGCAAGTTGTCCCGTATCGGTATCGGTTGGCGTAACGGCGCCCTCTGAAACCGATACAGATACGGGGGCGTAACGGCGATACGGGGGCGTAACGGCCCATAACGGCGCAAAAATTTTTTTTTGCCAAAAAAATATGAAAAAATATGGATTAAATCCAAAATATTCTAAGCATTCCAAATATGCATTCATTTATAAATTGGAACATGTTTATGGTGGCGTAACGGTCCACTCTTTGGTCAGAAGTTGTATCGGACTGTCTGATTAATTTATGAACCAGATAACCTGAATTTGACTACAAAATTCATGTATTTAATTTTCTAACTATCTACTATCAATAATAGATATATTAGAATGAATGTAATATGAAAATATCTTACATTTAGGTGTTTGCAATTATTTTTGAGGGCCAAAATTCATGCATAAATAGAAAAAAATATAAAAATAAAAAATAAAATGGCACCACAAATATATAAAATGCACATTAACATGTTCTACTATGATTAACACATCACATGACATCATTAAAACAACAAAAGAATCATTAAAAAATGATTTTTCGAATTTTCAAAAAAAGGGTCAAAATAAATGCGTAAATAGAAAAAAATATAAAAAAAAATATAAAATGGCACCCCAAATCTGTAAAATGCACATTAACATGTTCTACTATGATTAACATATCATATGACATCATTAAAACAACAAAAGAATCATTAAAAAATGATTTTTCGAATTTTCAAAAAAAGGGCCAAAATAAATGCGTAAATAGAAAAAAATATAAAAAAAATATAAAATGGCACCTCAAATCTATAAAATGCACATTAACATGTTCTACTATAATTAACACATCATATGGCATGATTAAAACAACAAAAAAACTATTAAAAATTGATTTTTCGAATTTAAAAAAAAAGGGCCAAAATTCATGCGTAAATAGAAAAAAATATAAAAATATATATAAAATGGTACCCCAAATCTGTAAAATGCACATTAACATGTTCTACTATGATTAACACATCATATAGCATCATTAAAACAACAAAAGAATCATTAAAAAATGATTTTTCGAATTTTCAAAAAAAGGGCCAAAATAATTGCGTAAATAGAAAAAAATATAAAAAAAATATAAAATGGCACCCAAAATCTTTAAAATGCACATTAACATGTCCTACTATGATTAACACATCAAATGACATAATTAAAACAACAATACAACCATTAAAAATTGATTTTTCGAATTTTAAAAAAAGGGGCCAAAATTCATGCGTAAATAGAAAAAAATATAAAAAAAATATTAAATGATACCCAAAATCTGAAAAATGCACATTAACATGTTTTACTATGATTAACACATTATATGGTATGATTAAAACAACAAAACGTATTAAAAATATATAAATATCTATTTTTGACAAATTTCTGAAAAATAGCCCACCGAGCTTTGATTCAAGAAAATTCATAATATAATGTGTTTTTATCTTAAATAACCAGTCAAAGTTGGTCGAAATTAGTAGTAAAAGGAGTAAGAAACAGTTTGAAAGCAAGAGGTTTCAAAAAAATAGCAAAAACAAAGCTTAAAATGGAAAAAGGTCGATACGGGCCTGTAACGGCCCGTAACGGGCCCGTAACGGCCAATACGCCCCCGTAACGGCCGATACGGCTACAAAAAACGTATCGGCCGATACGACCCCGAAACGTGTAACGGTCACCATCGTTTCCGTTACGTATCGGCCGTATCGGCCGATACGTAACCGATTTGGCATTCCTTGCCATATGGCCACACGTGTGAAGCCTCAAGGCTGGCCATATGTTTTCTCTCCTTCCTCTTTGATTCACTCTTGTTCTCACACCAATAACCCTCCACTCCTTAACCATAACGCTAACCCTAAACCTAGATTCCCTACTTTTTCAATGTTCCTCAAATCCCCCAAACCCTAGAATCCCAATTTTCCTAATTAACCTAAAACTCCAAACCTCCACCCACTCAAATCCCTAATTTACCCAAAACCCCAAAATCCCTTCACCAATTAAGCCGTCTAAACCCCAATTTCTCATTTTCCCCAAATTCCTTGAACCATAGGTTAGCCTACATTCTAATTGAGCAAACTTTTAGTAGTAATAGTTCCTCACTTTGAAATAGGCTTATTCCTATGCTATTTAGGTTTTCTCACATCCATTAGATCATAATTTCTAGTATTCAATGATCATGCATATTGTTAATTGTGGCCTACACTATTCATAGTTTCATGTTGGATTCTTGAGATATTTGGTGATTTTGGCGTGATTTGTGATTTTGATTATTTAATTTAATTTGCTGCTTGATCTCACTTCACTATTTAGCAACATGCATGCGTTTTGCATCACCATGGTTGGCCGAAAATTGGCCATTATAGGCATTGTCGGCAGTTTTGGCCGTTGGTTGGCCATTTTTCATTTTAACGGCCATTTTTTAATGTCTTAACGACCAAATTTATTATTTTATTGGCTGTAAAGATTTTCATCGAGATGATGTTGCCACATGAAATCTTTTGAGCCATCTGATCTGATTGTTAGATCCGGTGTAATCACAATGATGCCTATTTTTGAGGATAGGGAGCTAATATGTGAAAAAAGGAGTCGAGGTGTACTGAGGAAAAAGATGAATCATTTGATGTGCATCCAATGGCTTTGGATGGTATGCGCGAGTATTCGGTTCTGATAAGATCTCCTGGATTGGGAAGTCCTAGATGACCCATCTTGGGACTTTTTCAGTTGAATATGGAATTGAGTTGTATTTCTCCTCCTAACTGTCTTCATGTAGGCCAAAAATCTAAAGGTTAATGTTTTCATATTGAGGAGATTTTTGCAGCATGGTGCATCGAAGGTGGGCTGCAACGGATCAATGGTCTGGCTTAGCTTACCATTTGTTCTGGTTGTTAGTATTTAACCTGTGTAGGCAGTGCGAGACTGGTCATGTATTATATCGTTCCTGAGAAAAAAAATGATAAAAGGGAGCATGCAATCATTTTACAATTCGGAAGTTGATGTATTTATGATGTTAAAGCCAAGCTTGGTCGTAGGGTGGACTGATCTTCACAATGGTGATTTTGATGACTGCTAGCAACATCCGGAACTATGGTCTGTAAGAAAAAGGATGGACATTGAAGTTAGTGAGTTTTCTGGTTCTAGTGCTTGCTTACCAGTTGATGTGTGGACTGCTTCCCAGTTGATGTGTGAACTGGAATGAACACCATTTGAGACTGAAAACGGAGCATGCTCAGCCTTTGGATTTTATGAGTTATATTTTTTGGGGGATTAGAAGGCTTATTGAGCTGCGCAAACATACTATGGGTGCGTTTGGATGCTCAGTTGCACTGAACTGCAAGTCATTCAATTCATTATAGAGGAAATAGATGGCACCATTATAATCCGTAATGATGATCAAAGGCCTAGCTACAATTCAGTGCTTTTCAATTAAACATGAAACAATAAAATGGGGGCCAGGCCCTCATTATGAATCTAGTGGGGCATGCCCTTCTTTGGTCATTTGCTATTTGTAGAATTAAATCATTGCAATTCAATTCAGTTGAGCATCCAAACTCACCCTGAGGGAATCACACTCACTCTAAAGCTGCTCATCCCCTCATTATGAATCTAGTGGGGCATGCCCTTCTTTGGTCATTTGCTATTTGTAGAATTAAATCATTGCAATTCAATTCAGTTGAGCATCCAAAGTCACCCTGAGGGAATCACACTCACTCTAAACCTGCTCATTAAAAATTTAAAAAAAATGGTCCTTCTGACCTCAGGAAATGTTTCAAATGACAAGTGTGGCCTGCTTTCCCTGGACTTGGTCCTATTCATACAAAGTCAAGTAGAGCCACTAGAAGTGAAATGGGGGGTCGTCCTCTATTATGGTAAAACCCAAAATTTCTAGTGGGTGCAAAATGCAAAAATTTTTCATTAGTTTTAAATTACGGGAAACCTATTTCTTACATTTCTTGGACCTCATCAGTCTTTGACCTTTGTCAGAAAATTGGAAGTCTGACTGTAACGCCCTGAAATTTGGGGGGATCGAGCAATACTCGACTGCCAAGTTCCTGGGTGTAACTTATCTTAGAAGTTAGTAATTTCGGGTATAAATCAAACGAAATGAGCAATAGAGGGTTCAAATGGATCATAAACCACAAAATACAACTAAACTACTAAAATAAAACACGACTAAGTAAGTGTAGATCCAACAAGGAAATATCATACGGGACGCACGAGGCGACGCCTGGCAAAATACACAAAATGTAAAGTCCAAAAATGGTATGCAACTATCCTCTCATCCCACGGCCCATCGCTAAATCTAAGCGGTCTATGGAAATCCGCCCGAAAGCTGGAAATAGGAAAGCTCCTCTTCCTCATCTATGCTTGCCCCGTCCAACGCGTTGAGCTCCGGGATTCCTGCATCTAAAGAAGGGTCTGGTTGGTGTTTTAAAACACAGTCCCCGAGTGGGAGTGAGTGATCAACTTAGTGGGTGCCATTAGCAATGAGTTACACAAAATATCAATTCTGAAGGCGAAATTAATGAAAAGCATACAAACACCAATTCCTAATTACGCTTGTTAGTGCATATGCATGTATTATGGAATGATGCATGCTCTCACCAACAACACTCCCTCGAGCGACTTCGTCTAACGTTCGCGTATGACAAACACTCCCTCATAGCGACCTCAACTGCTGAATCACCAACCTAGCTAGTGCGATGCGATCATGAATGTGTTAGCCGAATTTGGGGAAACTGGAACACCCTGACGAAGTCAATGCCCTTATCTATTTGCGAGGCCTAGGCCCCACGATCCTTGATCCCATCGGGTTCCTCACTCAAAATGAATGCACACGAGGAGTGCTAGGAAGGTGGGTTCACTCGCGGTCACTACGGGGAGGCTCATCACCCCAATGTAGGCCGATAGCTCAGGCATAGTGTCCCATTCCACCATGCCTGACTCACGAGACTTGTGGATCATTTCCTAATTGTTGTCAATGGACGTTTATGGGCGTGGGGTGATTTAGGTTCCAAGCAAGCGTAATCAAACATGGTTAACGAACCTGGTTGGTCAGTTAATGGACCAATCTGTCCAAATTCAGGCGAGTGTAGAACGCACGACATCAGGTGCAAGCATCCCACGTAGTCCCACTACTATCGTCCATTTGTGATCGCCCCAAATTGGTCAATTTGTCCACGGGACGACCCAACTGGCAGGGCCGCCCACACGGTACTGTAGCTCACTGGCCAACCCAGAGAATGTGCTATATTTCTTAATGTTTAGAGACAATTAAGGATTATTCTTAGTTACAGAAGAATTTAAAGCGTACATTTAATCATGGCATAGATTGCAAGGTATTTAAATAGAGAATGCGAACTACTCCTAATGATAGTAACTAGACATGCATGCAGACAAGGTTAGATTTCCTAATAATAAAGAAAGGATCACATGTTACTCTTATTTGCAGGAAATTCAGTCATGCATACAACAAACAGGGAACATTTAAGTAAAATTTGATGCATAGACAAACATGCAAAACAATTTCCAAGTTCAATCATTCATGATAAGAAGGAAAATTAAGGGAGGAGGGCAATACTTATTTCAGCCTAGTCTATTTGACTTGGAATTGAGCATGGACTTCCCTATGCATGTTTAGGCAAATTACAAGGTGAATTTATTAACAAAATTCCTACATATCACACATGCGCAGCAATTTCAGCAACCACAATCATTAACTTCATCCTAGGATTGATAATTAGCTACCTAAAGATAATGATCCGCACCTAGGGGTCGATGAGGGCTTGCGAAGCGTCTTAAAGGTGCTAAATTCGTGAGTTGATGCGCTTGGGTCCGAATCAATTGAATCCGCATGTTAGGACACATGCATGGGCCTAACTTACTAAAATCTGGGGGAAATTTTGGGCGATTACCTCTCAATCAGCGACAAATCGCTTCTATGGCGGTGGAGGCGTGGTCCCAAACAAGTGGTTTGTGGGAAAGGGAAGGAGATTCCTCAAGGTTTCAGCTCCCTTGGGCCCCTCCTACTCTCTCTCTCTGTGCTAGGATTTTGCTGTGGGAGGGAGTGAGAAAGAGAGTTAAAGGGTTTTATACCCTAGTTTTTGGCCAGATGGCCCTGGGTTCTATTAATTCCTTCAAAAGGCCCTATGGGACCTACTTTCTAGCTGTTGGGGTTGCCCTGATGCCCCCCTGGCCCATCTAATTTATGGGATATGTGCCCCATGAAGGGTTGTGCAAAGTTTGACGGCAAACGGACGTGGGGTTTTATCATAAGGGTCCGATTTGCGATCAACGGTTACCATTCCTCGATCAGGGTTCATATTTTGTGGACGCGTGCAGGGGAATATTTTTAGCCTTCGGTGTAAATTTGGAAGAAATCCTACGACTGATATGCCCCAATTCACTGTTATAAGCAGAGGGCTATTTGATTTAAAATTCAAACTTTAGGCCAAGGCTAGGGCGATTCACACTTGGCAAGTGCTGACTGGACGGTGCGAATTGTCCGTTTCCTGGCGTCGCCTGAGTTCGTAGTCCATGATGGACCACGAGCCTAGTGAGGCCCATGACCTCCCAAAGTTTTAGATTTTTTCTGCCCTTCCTTGGGCGTTGCACGGCCCGTATGGAACTTAGCAGCAAGGATCTTCTACTGAAGGCATAGATCCTATGATAGAATTCCGCCCTTCTCCATACCATTCTCTTGCTCCTTCCTTATACAATTCTCTTGCTCCTTCCTTAAGAACCACTGCCATGACCATGACCATTGAGCAAATTTTGGCTTGTCTGGATGTAGATAGTGTAAGTTTATAGTTTATTCATAGTTAAAAAAAGTTGCTCTTTGCATTATTGTAATTTGAATGCATATCATTGAATCTTATATACCAATTCATGTAGACACCTTGTTCATGAAAATTTGGCAAGCGTGCTTGCAGTTCTTGCGGACATAGTCCAATCAGAAATTTCTCTTTCTTTGCAGAAATAAGAAAAGTAAGGAAGAATATTGGGAAGGACATGTTGAGAAGACTTGTTGCTCCCATATCCACCTACCCAAAGGGTGATCAGTACGACAACACAACAATCCCTTCTAGTGAGAGTGATATGTGGGAGTTTTATGGAGTGTAACATTTTGAGACATGTAGAGCTTGCTATTTTAGACTCAATACCGCCGATGGCCTTTTCCCTCTGAAAACTGATAAAAAAACCTTCCTGCAGTAGTCATATCTGTTGTTTGTCTGCTACCTTGGGATGAATGGACAAACCACACGTAACAGAATACTTGTTCCTAAATGAAGATATTCCAAAATGTATAAAATACAGTTGTTTTATTTCTATATTTTAGTTGATACAGAAACATATTTGAACTCTTTAATACTTTATATATATATATATATATATATATATATATATATATATATATATATATATATTGACAATTTTTAGATGCTTCCGCCAAATTTCTTTTCTTTTGAGAATCTCTGCTTCCTTGCTTGCACTCGAAGCTAGTCAGATCTTGCTCCGGTTTCATGCAATTCATCATCATCTAAGCCTTATCCCAATTAATTGGGGTTGGCTACATGAATCCTTTTCTGCCATTCCTTTCTATCAAGAGACATAACTTCAGTTAGACCAAAGGTCATTAAGTCTTTTCTTACTACCTGCACCCATGTTGTTTGGGGCATGCTCGTCCAACTTGTGCCAACTCACTCCTAACAAGCATAGTTCTTGGTCTCTGTTGGACACGACCAAACCATCTAAGTTTACTTTCCCTTATCTTATTACCTATTGATGTTACGCAAAGTTCCCTCAAATTTATTCATTTCTAATTCTATCATGTCTTGTCTTGCCACCCATCCATCTCAACATACTCGTTTTAGGAATACTTGTCCTATTAACATGTTGTTCCTCAACCGCACAACATTTTAGCTCTTAAAGCAGGTCGGTCTTATAGCAATCTTATAAAATTTCCCATTCACTTTGAGTGGTATATGATGATCACATAAAACTCCATAGGCACTTCTCCATTTCTTACACCCTCCTTGAATTCTATGGGCAACATCCTATTCAATCGCTCCACTTTCATGAATTATGGACCTAAGCTATCAAAAGTGGTAATTTTGGGAAACTTCTTGGTCAATGATCTTAACTATTTCCTCATCCCCATTCCTATTTTTACTAAAATTGCACTCCATATACTCTGTTTTAGTCAATATGAAATGCTTTAGATTCTAAAGCACCCCTCCATAAATCTAGCTCTGTTCTTCTTCTTCTTCTTCTTAGATATTAATATTATTAAAAAACTTATTTCATATTGATGGAACCCAATAGTTTGGCCATATATATATATATATATATATATTAGTATGCTTAAAATTCTGCAATAGGGTTCTTTCCTTAAGATATTAATATTATTAAAAAACTTATATCATATTGATGGAACCCAATAGTTTGGCCATCAGATTTGAAGACTTCCATATTTAGGAATGAATTCACTAGTCCAGTTCCATATTTGGGACTCAGCCCCCTTTTAACATATTGGTTTAAATCCATCAGATTCGAAATTGGGAATGGGCCTAATAGTCTGGCCATCAGATTTTAGGACCTTGACTATGATCGCAGTAGCAATTTGTTGGTAATCTCTTAAGGATTTCGATTATTGGGTGCATCAAACTTGTACCTGTACTTTATGTTTTTCCGAGGAAAAGAAAAAGGATTCCTACCTTTTAATTATGATTCTTGAGTCACACACGCAGATATTTGGGAATGAGCCTGAATGCATGCATATGTGTGTGCGTCCGCATGTCCTGTTCACTATCGTATGTGTGAAACCCTAAGCTCGTACCTTTTAATATATTGGTTTGAAACTTCCAGGTTCCAATTTTAAAGTTGGTAATGAGGTTTTCTTTTGAAGATATTACTAACAAACTCTTTTTCATTTTGAACATTGAAGGAGCTCGATAATTTGGCCATTGGATTTGAGGACCGACCTCCATATTTGGGAATGAGCTCAATTGTCAAGTTGGTACCTTTTGATATATTGGTTTCATCATCATCATTTCATATGGGAATGATCCAATAGTTTGGTTGCCAGATTTGAGGACTTCGTATGTAGGCTATAGAACTTAGGGTAGCTCTGTGGTGGTCGTTTCTTAACAAGCATCTCGAGTTCTATGATTTTGTTCACTGGGTGCATATAATGTGTACCTGTACTTGTGTGTTTTGCTGAAGAGACAAAATGATCCTTACTTTTAATCATGATTGTTAAGTTATATTCTTATATACATCCTGTTCGTTATCATATCTGTGATATATCTAAAAATTCCTTTCAGATTTTGTTGAAAGTGTAATATCATAAGCTGGTAATAGGGTTGAATTCCAAAGATATACATGACAAACTTATTTCATATTGAAGGATTGGAAATGCAATGGAAGAGCTTATGTAGCCTACCGTAACTACATCCGCAGACCAAGAAATTGGGAAACTTTGGTTATACCAAGCCAGCCAAGCACACCAGGACACAGGTTAGTGAAATTTGTAGCAGGTGATCACAAATAATTTGAAGTTATTTCCATAATCATACTTGAATTAGCTAAATCAAATCCTTTTCTTTTCTTGTTAATGATTGGAAATCCACAAGCAAAGTAGCACTTGACAAGTGATAAGAAAAACCTCGACATTGGGTCATACTACATCTTTATGTAAAGATGATGATTTTATAAAACCCTAGAAGCTTATGCTTAGAACTAAAGCCGATGATAACATTAGCATATTGCAAGAAAGATGAACGATTAAAAGCATCTCTCTCAAAGAAATATTCTTATGTGATGCTCTACTCATGTCTTTCCATTTTGGAAGAAAAAGCATGGACTCAAATTCACTGGTCTCCCTCTCCCTCCCTCCATTTTGGAAGAAAAAGCAAGAACTCAAATCCATGGGTCTCCCTCCTTCTCTGCTACGAGCGAAAGCATATCTTGTAAAGAAATATCCCTGTGTCAAGTTCTAATCTCCTCTCTCCATTTTGGAAGAAAAAGCAAGAATTCAAATCCATTTGTCCCTCTCCATTTTGGAGGAAAAAGCAAGAACTCGAATCCATTAGTCTCCCTTCCTCACCTAGACCATTAACTTGGTTGGTCTTGTTGTGGATGGATGTGTCTTGGGTATCTAGACAGTTGAGGTGATGTTCTCATTAGATCAATGGCCTCTATCATATTGTGCCATCACATCAATGGCCTATCATTTAATTTAATTTAATTTAATTTTTTAATCCAGCTCACCGAATCATGACACACATGATGGGTACTGTACCTAATGAAAAATAAGGATCTTACATAAAGATGACAATGCAAGACAATTAACCACTTGCTCTAAAAGCTCGAACTGATAGAGCATGGCGAATCAATCCTTTTATCTCATAGCCCAAGCCCCACATCGAATGGTTAGGACCTCGGCCGAACTCCCCTCGTGGGCCCCACATCACATGGGTATCGCTTCACACGGGCTGCCCACCCCGAGTGTGCCCTTGCATCCTATAGGCAACCTCACTCGAGCCTGGTGTGAAAATGCCCCTACATTAATCACTCCCGGTGAGGAATCTTGAACACGAGACCTCCTGCTCTGATACCATTTTGATACAGGACAATTAACCAATTGCTCTAAAAGCTTGAACTGATAGAGCATGGTGAATCAATCTCTTTATCTCATAGCCTAGTCCCCACATCGCATGGGTCAGGACCTCAGCCAAACCCCCCTCGTGGGCCCGACATCACACGAGTCACCCACATCACACGGGTGGGGCTCGCCTCACACCAGCCACCCACATCCCATAGGTGACCCCACTCGAGCCCTGTGTGAAAATGCCCCTACATTAATTACCTTCGGTGAGGAATCTCGAGCATGAGACCTCCCGCTCTGATACCACTTTGATGCAGAACAATTAATCATTTCCTCTAAAAGCTCGAATTGATAGAGCATAGTGAATCAATCCATTTATCTCATAGCTTAGGCCCCACATTGCATGGGTTAAGACCTCGGCTGAACCCCCCTTGTGGGCCTCACATCACATGGGTACCGCCTCACACGAGCCACCCACCCCACATGGGTGGGGCTTGTCTCACACAAGCTACCCACCCCGAGTGTGCCCTTGCATCCCACAGGCAACCCCACTCGAGCCCGGTGTGAAAATGCCCCTGCATTAGATGAGCATCTATTTTACATCACAAATGGCTGGGCTTGGGCTTATTGGTTTTGGTGCACCACAGGCCCAGGCCATGCTAGGGCCCTAGTTAAGCTTTACGGATTAGGCTTGGAAATACCTTGGCCTGACCTGAACATATTGCTAATCAAAGATACACTCAAATCAAGGATAAACTGAGCCTAAAATATCATATCATATCTTCATTCCTAACACAGGTCACTTTCGAGCAAGCTTCTATTAGAGTGGTCTGATCAAAGCCTTTGCCTACTCTAGCTTAGGCACAATCTTTTGGGGAATCTTGCCTCTCATGGGTCCATCTCACCCTAGGCTATTTCAGTCACTCACCAAAAGACACCCACCATCATTGGCATCAACATTGCAGCTCCAAATAGGCTATTAGAGAAATGTCCAGACACCAAATGTCTGTAAATGATTGGTCACCCAATAACTGCTTCCTAACTACCAATAAAGAGCAAGCTGAGTTGTCCTCATGAGACTGAGTGCCTTGCATCCAATATCACATGACAAAATTTCTAATGTAGCTTCCAATTCCCTGCCTGCAACTTTGTTTTTGTTGTCCCTAGATAGTTTGTCCTCCCAACACCCTTTCTCATTGTATTTGAGGAGTCAATTGTGTTTGCGTATTAACAATACCCACTTCTTACTTTTTCCATTTTGAGTTCTTGTTGTAGAGCCTGCAAGCTTCTACACTCTCCCCCCCTTCTGGTGATATCACCCTGTACGACAATTGTGGGCTTAGGCATGGATGTGGGAACAAACACACCCACTTGTTATAGTAACCTGCTCAGGCAGAAGTGTTTATTTTCCAACCTTTTTTTTTTCATCTCTTCTTGACCCCTCAAGCTCCTCTAGCACACATGTTTACTGTAGATGTAGGCCAGCACTGAATGGAATTGACAGTGACTACCATGGTTAACAGCATCTGATTAGTTTCATTTTTCAGTATGTGCTCCTTTTGCCAAGGAGCCCCACAATTTGGACAGACTGGAAATATATGCATGCTGTGGACGAGTCATCACTAGAATGGAAGCAAACACATCAGTCTAGCCCCTAATAACATAATTACAAGCTAAAAATATTACAAATTGCTTCATTCTGTAAAACTAAAAGTTAATATCATGGCAAATACATTCTAAGAACATAAACAAATCTGAATGATATGTACGCCTGTATGCTGGTCATCAACTTTGAGAATTACCTCATAGACCTTTTCTCCATAACCATTTGTGTTACTCGGCCTAGCAGTCAATATGCCAAAGAACTGTAGAGGACAGCACACCCTGGCAGCCAATGACTTGCTAGATTGGATTGGTGATGGCTACCAGGTCTCCAATGGCTTTACATTCCAAAAAGAGCTAATAACATGACTGCAGAAGGGGATTGCCTGGCCATGCACTTTGGTTATGAAATTGCAGTGTTTTTTTCATATGTGACACTTCGTTCTATAGCCGAAAGGCCCTGCAAGAGCCAACTGCTCCCGTCACTCCCTTTCCTTTTGCATGAATTTTTATTTTATTTATTTATTTTTTGTGTCAAAAGCGATACTTTTATTAAGAAATGGCCGAAGCCAAAAGAATTACAAATCAGACCAAGAAAGAGGAAACAAAAACTTTCACTTAATACATTTGATGTTATTGCCCACTTCATTACATCTAATTTTGCCCAATTGAACATCTCCGAGATCTTCCCACCCCGATTCCTAAAACAGTGACTATTCCTTTCCTCTCATATCAATCACAAACTGTCTGACATCCCCATTCTCCATATCGATCTCTCTAATGATATGTTCTTGAACATTTGACTCCTTTAATGGTTTTATCAAACAAGGTAATGCTCTTTAATCTTTCCAGCATGCTAAATTTTATGAAACTTTTAGTGTTTGCAAAGCTTTTGCGTAAGACTTTTTAAACTTTTCTTTATGCATATATAGTAATTATAATAGAAGAAAATTGTTGCCATTACAAAATGTTTCAGTTAAACACATCCTTCAGGTATCCTCATTGTTATTGTGTTGTGTCTAACACTATATATTGAGCAGGCCTAGGACTGATTCCTAGCTTTTTCACCAGGCTGAATGTTTCATGCTCTTGATGTTTCCATATCTTGCATGTACTTGAGAACACCAGAACTTTATCTGGAAAACACTATCATATTGTTGTTGTGAAAATGCATACAGGAGTCTGTTTCCAGATTATTATTTTTTTCCTTTTTGGAAAGGTAATGGGGATTTTATTAAAAGAGCGTAAAAGGCTCGAAACAGTTACAAACCAGATAAGAATCACCAAGCCCTTTGGTTGAACTCCTTAATAAAAGAAACCCATCCAATTACATCCATCTTACCCTCTTATAAACATCCGCCTCTGTCCCACTTTATTTTGAAAGCATCAATTGTTTTTCTACCCCCAAATAGCTGAAATAACAGCCATCAAAACTAACCTCCAGGCGACTTCCTCTTTCTTCCCCCCATCCCTCGGCACCCAAGATTACTGAAGCCATTCCAAAGAGTGGTTCCTGCACCTTTTGCTTGAACATGCAACAGACAAAACAAGTGATTCACCAATTTCACCCCCCTTAGGCACAGCACAACAATTGTTTGTTCTAGATTCACCAAGTCAGATGCAAAACATACTATTTGAGGGATGAATTTTACTTCATGCATAAATGCTTCCTCTAAACCCATTGCCTATAGTTATGATCGACGTTTTGTGTATCAGTATCACACCTGTTTCTCAGCCTTAGGATATGGACAATGTTCCAAATACTGGTGATCAATAATATCGCCGATATTATCAATTTCTTTGGGTTAGCGATATCTAAACCCCAAGTAATATAGAAAATTCCAAATACCGCTGATAATTTCGTTATTATTTGCGGTATTTGGCAATACCAACAATATTTTGGTCTCTGTCTCTCTGAACAGTGTCAAATTTACCTTGTATTGACCACACAAGCAATAAAGTTACCAGGGATGCGTTTGTAAAAAGCCAGAAATTCGTGAGAAAGTTGGGAAAAATACCAAAATTGAAAAATCATCATTTTTGGTAGGATTTCTTTTGGGGATTTTGTTCCTTAAGTGATTTCGATCACTCCTTTTGGTTTTAGTTGCATCAAAGCTTGCATTTGGGGGAAAAATCTTGACTCAAAGCATAGACAAGCCAAAATTCAAAGGTGACAAAAAATTTGTAGGATTTTTTTTTTTATATATTTTTTTTAATAAAGTTTTTCAAATGTTAGCATGGATTGCATGTCTATTGATGATTCTCATGCATTCACATCGATTTATGGCAAATAGATCAACATTTGAGTAGTTGAATGGTGGGGGAATTGGAAAAATCCTAATTCTCATTTTTTAGCCCTAAAATTGAGAATGGCTGTTTTATGCTTGCATTATTTGGTATTTGCATGATATGAACTCATTTTGGATATATTTACACTGCCTTTTTTTTTTTTTTTTTTTTTCCAACAACACATGGTTTGGGCCCCTTTAAAATGAAAATTTATTATGTATGGTTGTTTTTTACATGTCTTTTAACATTTCCTGAAGTTTCACTAAAAAATTCCACATTTTCCCAATGTTTTCCTCAGTAAGAAACATTTTTCCGAGTATTGGTGATATCTATGAATGTTTCCGTATCTCTGGTCATGGATACATGCAAAGATCTTGACACTCTGAACACTGGTCATACAGAAACATATCAGTATCAAATATGTATCAGGAAATGTATCATAGTCTTAAGGGGAGCATAGGGAAAATGATGAAATTTTCAACTAAACTTCCAAGGTTAAAAGACAGCTGATTACACACTTAGAACCAGTGTTTAAATTGTCGGCGATATTATCGAAATATCGCCGATAATATCGGTATCGCTGGACCAGCGATACCAAAACCCCATCATTTCGTTTCTCTTAGGATTATCAGCGAAATATCGGAGATATCGGCAAAATATCGGAGATATCAGCGAAAATCTTGGATTATCGCCATGAATATCGAGATTTTATCGCACTGTAGCTACCAACCGCAATACCTATCACGGGAAAATTGTTGCCAACAACCCAAAAATCAAATAAATAGGTAAGAAAACCCCTCTTTCAAAAAATTGAAAAAAATATCGGAACTGGGAAGATCACCTACTTGTTGATCGGAAGTCGGAGATCGGAAGAATGCCTCGATCAACAGCGGAAGAACGCCCTTGATCAACAGCGCCGGTCTTTGTCTGTTCGGTTTTACAGGTAAGAAAATCCCCATTTCTTCGGCAACAATCCTCCTTCAAAAGCCCCCTTTCTTCGGCGGCGATTTCTCTTCGACTAGATTTTAGGTTTTTTTTTTTTTTTTTTTTAAAGAAGGGAAGATCCCCTGTTATGTAGCGTGACTAGCGTCAAGCGCGTGACGCGGTTTTGCTGGTGATGCTGCCAGGTGGTGGTCGTAAGTGTTACGTGGGCCCCACCATGATCTATGTGTTTTATCAACACTGTCCATTCATTTTTACACGTCATTTTAATATTTTTTCTCATAAATGAGATTGATTAGAATCTCAGGTGGACCACACCATTGGAAAACAATAATGATTGAACGTCTATCATTAAAAACCTCTTAGGCCCACTGTAACGTTTATTTGACATCTAACATGTAGATCAGGTCACACGGCCAATAGATTAGGTCATACGGATCTAGATGAAGGCAAAAAACAAATATCAGCTTGATCCAAAAAATAAAAACAGACCTGGAAGTTTTTAATGGTAAGAGTTCAATCAACGTTGTGTGGTCCACTTAAGATTTTTATCCACTTCAGTTTTAGATTCTTACCATAAAATTATCTGTAAAATGAATTAGACGGCATGTATGATTTACATACATCATGTTTGAGGTCCACGGAGCACCAACCATTAGCGTAGGGAGCAGTGAGTACCTCGTACGCACATACGAAACTGAGTAAACTCGATGAGATCCACCGTCATTTATTTATGTTATCCAATCCGTCCATATATTTTAACAGATAATTTTATGCCTCGAGCCAAAAAATGAGGCGTATCCAATGTTCAAATGGACCACACCACCAGAAACAATTAAATTGAATGTTTACTGTTGAAAAATACTCGGAGGGCCATAGAAGTTTTGGATCAAGCTTATATTTGTGTTTTTCATTCATCCATGTTTGTATGATCTTATGAACAGGTTGGATGAAAAATAAACATCACTGTAGGGCCTTGAATGGTTTCAACGGTGGAAATCATTATCCCCACTGTTTGCATTGGTATGATGTACTTAATTTTTAGATACGCATCAATTTTGGGCTCAACCCCTTAAATTAGATGGAAAAACGAATGAGGATAGACCACATACATTCAAGGTGGGCCCAAATGAGATTACTTAGTACGGTAAGAGCGTACCGAGGCTTACTGAGTAACTCAGTACGCAATATGTAATTTCTAATTGAGCCTTTGGATTCACGTTATTGCTATATAGGGCCCAGCATGATGTTGATTAAAAATCCACCCCGTTCATCCAGTTTTTCAGATCATTTCGGGGGATGAGACCAAAAATCAAGTGGACCCAAAACCCAACGTGGACATACGAGAATGAAATTTGGAGAGATTTTTCCACCGTTGAAACCTCCCTGGCACCATCTTGATGTTTATATGCCATCCAAACTGTTTATAAGTTCATTTTGATTGGGATGAAGTGAAAACACAAAACTATAGCTTTATAATAAACTTTTGTGGCCAGACAAATGTTTAAACGGTGGTCACTAAATCTCCACTATTTCTTCTTGTGCGGCTGCCCTGAGTTTTGGATCCAAATGATTTTTTTACTAATGTCCTAAAATTATATATAAAAAATGGATGGACGGGGTGGATTTTTTTATAAACATCATGGTGGGTCCCACGTAGCATCCTAGTGGAGGAAAGAAATTCACATCCTGACGTGAATTAGCTATCGACAGGTTTGAGTAGCGAGACTCGCTACTGAGGTGACATCACCAAGTTTTGTAGGCCCCACCGTGATGTATGTGTTGTATCCTCACCGTCCATATGTTTTTATAGACCATTTTAGAGTATGAGACCAAAAATGAGGTATATCCCAATCTCAAGTGGATCACATTAACTTAGACCATTTAAAACTTTTTTGAGCCTATAAAAGTTTTGGATCAAGATAATCTTTGATTTTTTCCCCTCATCTAGGTCTGTATGACCTTATCAACAGATCGAATGTCCAATAAACAATACAGTGGGCCCATCTATGCTCGTACAAATTGGATTTTAATGGTGGATATCCAATTACTATTGTTTTCATGTGGTGTGGTCCATTGGAGATTTTGGATCAAGATTGTTTTTTTTTTAAAAAAAAATTCATTTACCATTTCATGTCTTAACTCATTTTGATTACTATTTAAGTGATTTCTTGCGACAACGCAGGCTCCCATTAAATGAAAACTTCTAATTTAATGCATTCTTTTTGCAATTTTTTCATTCTTGAATATGTAAATATGTGTATTTAGGCATGTCCTGAAGTTTCACTGAAAATTCCACCATTTTCTTCATGTTTTCCTCTTTTTTCCCGTATTTCCGGTTATGCTTAGAACTCAAAACTTAGGAAAAACAAGTATGCATAATAACTTTTCATTGTATAGGGACCTAAGCTATGCGCTGTCTAACAAAAATAATGTAGTTATATGCAAAATGAGTTCATATCATTAAAATATCATGCAATAAAAGTAAGAAATTTTTTTGCTATTTCTAATTATTTTTTTTCCTACAATTTCGAGAAAGTGTAGCCAATCCATAGATAAACATATAAGTAAATGTCTATAACTTTTGGACACACTTGCATTTTAAATGGGTGAAAATGGAAGATCTTCGGGTTTTCCCTGTTTCTTCTATATTCCAACCTTTAATTCAAAAGTACAGGTCCAAAATCCATGCCTCTGCATGCAAAACATGCATGGATATGGATTTCTAACTTCTTTCGGCCCAATCTGTTCCAAAGAATCAAATATAAACAGGCAAAAATTGAAATTTTCTTATCGAATGAGTACCAGCCCATTTCTGCTCTTGGTTATTAAAGACGAAGCATTGTGCCTAATGCTGCATTATTCTATGACATTTTGACTTAACAGCATTGATCGGTAGTGTCACTTTACATTGCTGATTCAGAACTCCGTGTGCACTAATATTGTATGTAAACCACTAAAAGCCTCTACTCTGTCATGTTTTGGTTCTTATCACTAGGTATAATGAATTTTCTATAATTTTGACTGTA
This sequence comes from Magnolia kwangsiensis, assembly GCA_037074715.1. Classification (NCBI taxonomy): domain Eukaryota; kingdom Viridiplantae; phylum Streptophyta; class Magnoliopsida; order Magnoliales; family Magnoliaceae; genus Magnolia; species Magnolia kwangsiensis. The sequence goes on along the minus strand of CM073571.1, from coordinate 50,380,740 downwards.
CTTGTTTCTAAGTGTTCTGCCAATTTATGTTTTGATAAATTCTGACATCAGGGTAATTTACTGGTTGATGCATCAGTGGACGCTGGGCTGGTACTCCAAGTCCACTCTCTCTTTTGTTTGAGGTGGAAAGCTGGACTTCTAGCAGGGTATGCATGATTTACATGCTCTTAAAATTTTCATTTCGTCTTCTCAGGAGTTAGTTCGTTCTTTAAAATTGCTTGACTTCATGCTTTTAGAAAACAAAGTCCTTGGATTACTAGATTTTAAATGATTCAACATACTGTAGATTTGGTTTTTGTAATCCATAGTAGGCCTCCTCCTTGACAGGATTTGCGAGGCGGCAATCCAGCTCTAAGCCATCGGACAAGTTTCAGCTCAAGTATCAGTGAAGCAGATCGCCCACTTCACTTTGTTGAACCTGCATATTCCTTTGTAGGAATGCATTGCATCTTTGACAATTGCAAAGCTTCAGGTTCTTTTTTTATATTATATTATATTTTTATTTTTTAAATTCTTTTTCAAATAAGCAAGAGCTGGTTCTATCACTCTTTGCTCTTCTCTGATGATCCTTGCTGGAGCGATGAGGTGGTCTTTCCAAGGGAAACGTATTCACTCCTTATTTATTTGATGCCAGTTACTGTCTTGAAATTTGGGCATATGAGATCGGATCTACTTGCATATGGTGCATCTGACGGCAGCTTGACAGTCTGCACTGTGTCTCAACCTCCTTCAGTGTTGCAGCAGTTGAGAGGGCATTCAAAAGATGTCACAGGTTGGACTAAGTCGTATTAGTTTGGGAATATTCCACTTATCTTTGTAATCAGACTTACTGTAGAAGGACAGTTTTATTGTTAGTGCATTGTTTGCGGTCTTCTTATCTGGTTTTCTGATTCATCTTAACTGCTTCCTAGATGTTCTAGTTTTACCAAATTTAGATAATAAAAAAAAGGAGCTTTATTGTTATATGTATCCTTGTGCACTAATATGGCATCCAGAGTAGGTTTATTTCTTGAGTGACATGCATGATATTCTACCATCATGATGTTTTGGCTAAGTTATTCAACAGTTTCTTTTATTGGTGAACAAGGTTTTGAAGATGATCTTGAAATCATTATTTATTTATTTATTTGTCTTTTCAGTAGTTGGTTCTTGAATACTTACTTGAATAATTGGAAAATCTAAAGCTATCCGAGGCTCTGACCAATAACAAGAAAACTCAACCACAAGGTTAACCAACATTGTCATAACCAATGTTTTAAATATCGACAATATCGGCTGATATATCCCACGGTATATTTTGTATCCCACTTGTGCGATATGAAACGCGCAGGTAGTGCCAATATATCCCATATGTTCGATCTAGTGAGCATTTTCAATTTCTTATCCCTTTTCGTTTTTTTTGTTGAAATTATGTTAATCAGTGTCAAATGGTTCCAAATCCATTGGTTCTTCATGTTTGCATGAAAAATCATGGAGTTGGAGCTTTGATTTTGATATCCATTGGATTTTCATGTTCTCCATGTTTTTTTTTTTTTTCCGAAAATTTTCTTCAATCAACTGTTAGTTGAGACTAATTTCGAAGTATTTAGGCGTATTTGATGAAATGATCATCACGTACACTTTGATTTCGAAATTTGAGTGTAGGTGGTCTGATTTGGGGAAAATTGGAGAAAATTCGTAATTTATCCAATTTCTCCCAAATTGCTTGCAATGTCGCACTCCAAACATGAAATCATGGATGTATGAGGGCTGATCTACTGATTTGTTAAGTCCTTGTCAATTTTCGAAAAATAAAAATAATTTTTTAATTAAAATTTATTAAAATATTATTATTTTTTTCCAGAAATTTCCCTTCAACTGACCGTTAATTGAGGCTAATTTCAAAGTATGTAGAAGTGTTTGATGAAATGATCATCACATACACTCTAAATGTTATGCATTCAATTTGAATATAGTTGCATTAGTTCAGTCAGACAATGCATAGCTTAGGACCCTATACAGAGGAAACATATTATGTGCACTTCTTTTTTGAGATGTTATTATTTAAAAGAGTGTATTGATATCTTTTCTAACAATCCCTGAAGTTTCTTTAAAAAATTCAACCATTTTCCTAATGTTTCCCCATGTTTCCCAAAAAGTGTGATAAATTACCCGATACAAACGATATATCTCATGCGATAACCAATACGTATCCGTATCCCAAGGATGCGATATGTAACGCGATACAGATATTTCAAACACTGATCTTGGCTCGTCGTGGCTTGCCATAGTTTTGTTTTGGCCTCTTTGTTGACTAAATAAATTTAAATTACCTTTTAAAAAAGGACACACTTCAAGTTGCAAATAATTTACAAATACATGAGAATTTATTCACTTTTTCTCAAGCATGTTTCTTTGCTTTGAATATATCCTCGATACAAATTGAAGCAGACTTCACTTATAGGGCTATATCTTCCAAGGCTTTCAATTGAATGAGAGAATTGCAGGAGTACACTGAGAAGGTCCCTAAAGCTGATAGTCTCCACACAAGCCCATCAGCCTTATTAACCGAGGTTGAAATGCCCTGCAATCGAGCTAAAAGAGCATTTAGACTATCAACCTCGCTGCCCCAGGGATTCTTCTCCTAAAAGGAGGAGACCAAGATTTAGCTCCATCACTGGAGTTCAAGCAAGACACAACTGAGATATCAACATCAATACTAATTGCTACAAGATCTGAGAAGTCATCAATAAGAGGATTATCATCAACCCACGAATCATTCCAAAATCTAAACCTCTGACCATTGCCTAAAGAGAAACTAGATCTTTGGAAGATAGAGGAGGCTGATTTAGTGATAAATTTCCAAATATAGGAGGAATGATATAAAGAAGAACTCTTGGTCCACCATCCCAAAGGGAAAGTACCACCATATTTAGCTGAAATCAGGGATCTCCACAAATGCTCATTGGCAAAACACCACAGCCATTTCCCAAGAAGAGAAAAATTGACCATATTTAGGCTCTTTATGCCCACTCCCCCTTGAGAGTAGGGGCAGAAAACCTCCTTCCAATTTAATAATGGGAATTTTCTCAAGGAGGATCCACCCTGCCATAGGAATTCCCTTATGAATATATCAATTTTATCGATGACAGATTCCTGGTATTGAAATAGGGACCTAACATAGACGGGTAAATTTGACATTGTTGCCTTGATGAGGGTCAATCTTCTTCCGAGGGAAGGAGTTTGCCTCTCTAGGAAGATAGTTTTCGGCTTTTCGCTCAAACCTTTACATTTTGTCCCAAAGATAAAGCAATGTCTCACCTACACATGACAACAACCCAAGATGAAAAGTAGGAAGACAAAATAGACAGGTTTTTTTGTCTTCATAATTTTTAAAATTTTGATTTTGATTTTTAAAAAAAAAAATATTAAAAAGTGCAACACATCACTCATCAACATCCATTCATAAATAAATTTTTAAAAAAATGTTTTTCATGAAATAGTACCATTATATTTAAAAATAAAACAATTTTTTGTTGGCATTTTCAAAATTTTAAATAATTATTTTCCCCTTCCTGATTTTCCCCCAAAATTAAGGATTTGATTCCTACAAATTGAAGAGGAGTGATCAAAATCCACTCCCTAACCAAATCCCCATTTTTTTTTTCTTAAAAAAAAAAATAAAACAAATTTTTTTTTTTTGCTACTCACGTTTTCCCCCTTCTCAATTTTCCCCCAAAATGAGGGATTTTATTCACAAAAAACTTGAAGAGGAGTGGTTGAAAATCCACTCCCCAATCAGATCCCTAAAAAAGAATTCGAGAAAAAAAAAGAAGAAAAAAAGAGAACTTTTTTCTGATTTTCACTGTATTTATAAATCTTTTCCCCCTTCTCGATTTTCCCCCCAAACAAGGGATTTGATTCACAGAAATTGAAGAGGATTCGAAATCCACTCCCCAAGCAAATCCCCAACAAAATTTTCATAAGGAAACAAATTCTTTTTTTCAATTACTGCCTATTTACGGACAGTCACCCCTGTGTTGACCTGTATCAATGATAAGATTATCGATATAGGAGATGCTTGGGAGAATTTACAAACGGCTTGTGGCGATATTTTGGCAATTTTATTGCTCAACGATACAATAGTGATAAATCAGTGATGTTTGGAAAAAGGAGATTCCCGGGGGTTTCAGTATTGCGGGCCTAGTTATACCAATAATAGCACTGATAACATAGATATTGATATTTGGAACACTGCTTACAAACACACACTCACAACCCATGGTGCTGCAAGTGAGGCTTAATATATGAATTACTGACCCTTGCAATCTGGGTAATGATCTCCATAACTCTCCCACCATAAATTTGTTATTATATGGGGAAAATAATTAGTAATATAAGTTAAAGAATACGTTTAAATTAAATAAATTAGGATTCTTAATGTATAATAAAATAAAATGAAAAAAATAAATTGCTTGTTCCTATATTCTTCTTAATTAATTTGACCATCTGTCTTTAAAATACCGACAACTTTTTTGAACTTGTCCATTTGGTTGTCGATTATGACTCGCTCCCTTGAACTCGGCAATATTCTTTTTATGTACTCGTATAATCCGGTGTTAATCTCCAAATCTGCTTCTAAGTCATCCTTGTATTGAAATCTCGGATTTGTAAAGTATCTGGTCGCGTGTAATGGCGTATGGAACTATATGTTTCATTGGCTGTCAATGATGTTCCAAAAGGTTACATCATACATGTACTTTCTTTCCATCTCCAAGATTCTTTTTCATAGCGTTCTTGGCCCAACCCATGGACGGCCTCTCATTAGTCTATTAATATCAAGACTTTTGTTAATTAATTCTAATCTTTAAGCATTATTTAATTGATGTCCAAAAGTCTTGATTGGTGAGCACTATGTGGTGAACTCTCTTTCCTTGGAACCTTTTCCAAATATGCTCTCTTTCCATGCCTTAGACGTAAACATTAATCTTAACCTGACTTTCTGTTCTTGGATACTCCTCAAAGTGAGGAAACAAGTGGGAAAGCATGTCAAGATGGGTCTTGTGAGGTCACTATTTATAACTTTTCTTTTTAAACTTTAGACACATACATGCTTATAGATATACACCTTAATCTCCATTGCTTTGGTTACAGTCTCTGCATGGACCAGCAACCTCTCTATATCAGTATGCACAAGGTCAATGTATTGTGCTGCACATGGTGATACAAAAAAGTTGCTGCCTTTTTTCCATGTGCATTTGACTGGCCTTCACATAGGTCACTTCATTGTCTGTAATCTGTTGAATCACATTATTCTCTCCAACCTTTCAACTACTGAATTGAGAAGTTAAAATAAATTGTCCACATTCTTGGAAATGTTTGATGTATCAACAGACCTCAAAAAAACTGTGTGACTATTGATTAAAAATTAGCAATAGATATCTGTTGATTGTACATCCCGTTTCACCCACTCCTTGTATGTTTCTAAACTCTTCTCAATGTTTTCTGCTTCCAACTTTAAGATGTGTATATTTGTTACTTCATGATAGCTTTGAAGCATCAACCCGGTTCTGAAAGATGTAACCGGTTCCATCATAGCAAATAAAGGACTTTTAACAAGATTAAAAGAAAGGGTATTTGCATAAAGAAATATAAAAATTGCAAGACACATTTTCTTTATCTCCGTTTTTCCAAATTTGATTTAGAGTGGATTGCTTTCCTGTCCCTCCACCTTTTTTTTTTTTTGAAAGGTGAGAAACACACACACTCTTACAACCCACGCATGCATGGGTTCTTTAACCCATGACCTCAGAGTTGAGATACACGGTATCTACCACTGAGCCAAGAGTGGATTGCTTTACTGTCCCTCCACTCTACTTATTAAATATCATTGACTTGTTTCTTTTGCCTCTGCCCTGTTATTGATTTCCCCCCTTGTTGATGTGTATAATTGGAACCAGTCCAGTTATACACGGCTTCTTTCTTTTGTTGCTTCTCTTCATCCATGCTGCTCAATAACTTCTTAAGCTTTTCCGCCACATCACCACTTGGGGACATACCACAATTTCTTTGTTTGGCTAGTCGATGTTTCGTTCAAAACATACTCCTGGATACGACTCTCCACAAAAATTTACATCTAAGATGGAGGTTGTTAGGCTCACTTTAGAGCAATATTCTCTTGTAATGTCATTATCACTTTTCACCTTTACTATCTTAACAACCAAACCCAAAAGATCCAAATGAATGCCTAAAAATGAAAAACATGAAAAGGGAAAAGCATAAGGGATTTTCAAGGAAATTACCTTGAAAATCAAATAAAGCTAAAAGAAAACATTTCTTAAAGATTATACATTCTTTTGTATCTTTTCTTTTAACATATAAACACACAAGATCATATGCAGTCTGATTCTGTTTAGAAATGAGAAATATATGTGGAGTTTGAGTATTAAAAAACCCCTCATCCTTTCCTTTTTATCTCAGAAGTCGCAGACGACTAATAAGAAGGTTGGACTTTAAATAGGTCTCCCCAAAGTTGCGGCAGGCCCAGGCCTGGATGGTTTCCTATTGCGTTTTTCCAGTCTTTCTGGGATTTCATCAAGGCTTATCTGATGAGTTTCATTGCTGACTTCTTTGAGTTTAATAGGCTGGCTACTGAACTGGGCAACACTTTCATTGCGCTTATTCCTAGAAAGGAAGGGGCTCAGAACATTAAGGATTTTCGGCCTGCTAGTTTAAATTGTTTAATTGGCAGTCCCTATAAGATTTTGTGTAAAATGTTGTCTCAGAGGCTGGGGATTGTCATCCCTAAGATTGTCTCTCCTTTTCAATATGCTTTCATGGAAGAGAGACAAATCCTTAACCCTGTCCTTATAGCCAGTGAATGTCGGCATTGCCAAGCTAGATCCAAATTGACAGGTATAATGTGCAAGCTAGATCTGGAAAAGGCATACAATCATGTTGATTGGCAACTCCTGGATTATATGCTTGATAGATTGGGATTCAGATTCAAATGGAGAGTTTGGATGAAATCGTGTGGGAGGTCGGTTAAATTTTCCATTCTCATCAACAGCTCTCCTTTTGGTTTCTTCAAGGGGTCTAGGGGACTACGTCAGGGAGACCCTTTGTCTCCTTTCCTTTTCGTATTGGTTTTGGAGGACCTTAGTGGTATGCTGTCTCGTGGTCAACAAATGGGTCTTTTTAATTAGGGTTGGGAGCTCAACCATAAATAGATGTGACAAATCCAAAACTCAGGGCAATCCTTGGAAATCAGAATTACAAAAATACTATAGGATGTCTTCCATCCACCATGAATCACCTATCTAACTAGACTATCTGAAATATTACCTTTCTAACCTGAACCTAGATCTTTTACATGGAAGCCCTCTAGTCTTAAGCAAAGGAAACTAACTCCTTGCATTTAGAAAACACCAATGTGTCAAAAGAGAAAATTCTGCAAAATTCTGAAAAATCAAAGAAATTAGGAGTGTGGAATCTCTAGGTAGGGAGAGAGAAATCAATCTACCTACTGAGCTAACGAGGAGAATTACCATGCCTATGATAAGTATCATCCTTTAGTGGCTCTTGGGATGTAACTTTGTCTACACTCCCTTCCCTTGCCGTAGCCTCTTCAAGCACTAATAGAAGGACAAGACCTTGTGAAAATGATCTTTAGACCTCAAATACATGTTGAGTTTCTAGCAGTGAAACCCCTACATCTTTTATTCCCCTTGCCAATTCCCTTTATATTTATTATTGTATATTAGTCTAGATTCCATAAGCTTCCTATTCAAATGTCCCTTTTCTTACTCAGATTTTCTTCATCATTAATATAGTTGTTTGTCTATGCTTCTTTTGTCGAAAATGAATGGAGTATACAACAAAAAGCACGGAATAACATTTTGTATCATTGAGCACCATGCAAATTCTGTACCTACCAGAAACAGATGCCTAGTTTTTTTTTTTTTTCTTTAGCTGGTGGTTCAAATTTTTGCAGTGAATTAATGGCATTTGAAATCTGGTTCTTTTAGTGGCTGAGAAATTTTCCCTCATGCACACTGCACCATGGATGTAAAGGAGTTCTATTTGTTCTTTGTAATATTGGTACCTTTGTGTTTTTAAAATACTGATTTATTTACAGATTTTGATTTTTCCTCCAATAACCAGTACATTGCTTCATCATCGATGGATAAAACTGTGAGAGTTTGGGATGTAACAAAAGGCCACTGCATTCGGGTGATATATGGAGTTTCTTCACAATTATGCATTCGTTTCCACCCGGTGGGTACCCACTGCTTGGTTTGGTTCTTTATTTGTGTGTTATAAACTGTGGAAATATTCAAACATGCTACTGAAGTATCATTTTTTATGGTTTCTTTCCAAGATTTCAAAAATTGTATCTAACAAGGAATCATAGGATCCTCTACATAAGCCTTTAACAACATATTGAGCTTTTCAGTGCTGGAAAGTGGCGCGATGGCTAGTAGTCCATACCATGGTTTGTTGCGTACCACTATGGATGGACCATACCCCAAAATTCTCTCAGATTGAAAGATCCTAATTGCCAATCTTGGGACTTTTCTGAGTTGAATGTTGACCATTTTTGTATTGCTATCAAACATCTATCTGTAGGCCAGAAATTTACATGTTTGGATATCCTATCCAGGTGATTTTTGGGGCATTGTCCTATCTTGGATTCAACATTGTTCATGTCACTAGTGAGGCAAGCGAGGTCACTAACGCTTTTGCTAGAGTGATGAGAGGGCCATTCATGAACCAATGGCCTCTTGCATGACTATATCCTCTACTTTCTTGTGAAATTTGTGTTGCTCATACAAATGAATTGCCCGTGGCCTTGGGTGACTGCCTTTATGTGGGGCAAAACCACTGCCCTTGCCTATCATATATTCACCTATGACCTTGGCACCTCCTAACCCCCTACAACCAACTTCTTCCTTTTTAAAATTTTTATTTTTTAGTTTTTTTAATTTTTTTTATGTGAAACAAATAGACTGAACCACATTTCAATGCCCCAATCTCTAGGGCTTGTTTGGTTGCAAGAAAAGTTGTGTTCCAGATAGATTGTCCGGGTCACGATGTCTTGGATAGGCTGGCTAGGTGATGTCATCTTGGACTAGCTACATTGTTTGCTATTTGTCGCATACCATGGAACAAGGAGTAAAGATGGATTGTTGCACTCATGGGGAGCTTAAGATGGATGGGGGCACATGTAGCACTAATGATGCATGTGCACATTGACATATTGGCGCATGTAGGGCATTTGAAGATTGACGGTGGCACGTGTCACATGTGGAGTGCTTGTACATGGGCAGTTGCACATGTGGCACATTTCTCTTAGATGATGAATGTGCTTATACATGGGCAGTTGTATGGTGCTGTTTGCTCTTCTAGTGATAAGGTAGCTGCTTTGGTGGGGTTTTTTGGGTGTAGGGCGGGTGTTGGTGAGCCTACGAAACATTTGTGGAATAAAGTAATGAAAAAGGTCAAACTGAAACTGTCTAGGTGAAAGAGCAGACATCTTTAGCTGGGCGGAAGGTTGACATTGATCAAAGCTGTGATGTTGAAACTCCCAATCTATTTCATGTTGCTTCTCAAATGTCCGACATTGGTGGTGGACAGGTTGGAAAGGCCGAGACATAATTTTTTGTGGCAAGGCACTAAGGTGAAGCATAGATTTTCAACACACATCATGGTGGGAAGTTCCCATGAGGTTGACTGCATAGAACCATTTCCACACACACACACACACACACACACACACACACACACATATATATATATATATATATATATATATATATATATATATAGAGAGAGAGAGAGAGAGAGAGAGAGAGAGAGAGAGAGAGAGAGAGAGAGAGAGAGAGAGAGAGAGAGAGAATGCTCACGTGCGCACTTTTGCACACGTGTCATGGGCGTCTAATCCGAATGGTCCATGTGATGCGGAATCCCATGAAACCCCAAGGGACAAATTTTCACCATGATCTAAAATTCTGGTGGGCCATAGCAAAGAGAAATGCAAATCAAGGGAGGAAATTGTTTTCATTTTTCATGGCCCACCAAAGTTTTGGATCAAAGTAAAAATTGGGCCTGGGGGTTTTTCATGAGGTGATGCTTCACATGGACCGTTCAGATTTTAGAGTCACATCACATATGATGAGTTCTCAAAAAAGTTCGCAGGAGTTCCGTGCGAACTAGTGCGCAGATATATATATATATATATATATATATATATATATATATATATATATATATATATATATATATATATATATATATATATATATATATAATCTCATTGACCAACACAACTTCATTGGTTAAATAACTGGTAAGAAAAGGTAATGGCTTATATGGACCCTTGAGGGTACTGATGGAGATTCCACCCTTAGCAACTCATTAATTATACAATTGACAATTATGAATCTTGAGCCTTTTCTTCTCTCCTTTTCCTTTTTTGAGAAATCTGTCATATCTAGTACATTTTGACATTTCTCTTATGCCAGAAATTGGACCTCTTTCATCTTTCAACCAAACTAGTTCTTGGAAGTGAACTTTTGATTTATTGTATTTTTTCTTATTTTTTGCAGGTGAATAACAACTTTCTTTCGGTGGGCAATGGAAACAAGGAAATCACTGTAAATATTTCATACCTTCCGCATGTGTTTAAGCGAAGTGGTTGTAAAATTGCTGCTTTTTTCTGTATGGTTGTGTCAGTTAAACTTTTCATCCAGGACTTAACAGAAACAATGAAAACTGCATGCGTTTATTGTGAGGGATTAACGTAGTGTATTTTTGTTACATCATTGAGTTCTGATTGCCTCCTTTGCCCATGTTTGTGAAAAATATATTTGACTCCAGGTGATCAATTTTAGCACTGGTCGCTTCATTAACAAAGCTCTCTTTGAGAATGAGATCACTGCCATGGACAAGGATCATACTGGTCAGCTTATTTTTTGTGGTGATGCCCAGGTGTGTGCTTATTCATTCATTTATGCACTCTATTAGTTTGAGAAATCACATCTCATCATTTGTAGTAACATGAGTGGAATTTACAGGGATGCATATACACTGTCAATATGAACTCCCGCACAGGAGCACTATCCAGGACGCACCGGAATCGAAGCAGTAGTAAGCGCAAGTCTCCAATCACAACTGTGCAGTACCGTACCTTTTCTTTGTTGGCACGGGGTCCTGTGCTGCTTGTATGTACTCAAGATGGGAGCATGTCTTTCTTCAGGTCTGTTAATGACACTTCCTTTTAGGCCATGGTGTTCGTTTCTTGGATGGAGTTCTAATGTTGTAATGTCATTTCCTGTAGTGTTGCATTGGAGATACAGGGTTATTTGACTCTCCGTTGTTCGCTCAAATTAGCTCCTCGGGTGCACAGTATCCATGCTTCCTTCTGTCCACTGCTTTCCCTAGAAAAAGGGGAATTCATAGGTTTGTTTATCTTTAAAGATAATTATTCAGTTAGAGTTTGCATCCAACTGATATGATATACAATAAGTTCTGGAAGTATTATTTTTATTGTTTGTGTTTTCCAAGTGGACATGATGCCTAGGCAGCAACCAGAATGCATGTAAAATAGTAAGAGACAGGCTAGCTCCCATTGTCTTTCTTAATAACCTTGATCACTGTTGTCATCTAACAACTCCAAACTTCAATGTTGCTAAATTGAAAAAGTAAAAAAGAAAGAAAGAAAAAAAAAAGGGTACCGTATTAAGTGAATTTAGCGATGAGCATGTTTTAGCATTCCCTTGGCTTAATTTTCCTATGCTTTCGCCAATCACCCTTTACCCAAAACCTTAACTTGCAGTTTTCTATTGAAAATCCTAAAATTTTTGCTCCCAAAAAAAGTTTCTTGTGTAACCCTACTGAGGGAGGGAGGGAGTCTCTGCAAAATTGTGTTATTACCTGTCAACGGCCCAGATTTTGAACTGTTTCGGGTCCTATTCAAAATTCTGTTTTTTCAGTCTCGAGCCCAGCCAATTGACACCCCCTAACTCTCTGTCTTCTCCATACTCTAGTCCACGCATTTTTTTCTCCTGAACTTTTTTGTACCTGAGAAACCGTCCTATAATGCCCATGTTAGGTTTCCATGCTAAAAATGTGGGTCTTCTTAAGATCATACATATGACATTCCTCTATGTATGATCTGCTGAGCTCCTGCTTATTACTTGTCGACCTCACCACTACCTAAGATAAGCCATTGCCCACAAGGTAATACTGGAAAATGTGTCAATTAACTCTCTCTATATCTTTTCTTTACTCTTCATTTAAACATAGCCTTTGCCTTCTAATCATATCTTGCTCACTACCAACCAGTATTGTCAAATCAGTCATTAAAAAAATTGTCGTATGGAAAGGGTAGACTATAACTGCTCTTGGTTAAAGATTAACAGGTCACCGTAATGGATCCAGCAAAGTATTTGCTTCCATCTGACAAACCTGTTTATGGATGGCCAATGGCTAGATCCTTTCTCTTGCTCCAATAGTAGACTCTTGAGAGTTTCAACGCCATGTCGGGGTGCGTGTGTATTAAAAATAAAGGCTAGATCCAATGTACCGATTCCATTCTTCTTCTTCTTCGTCTTCTTTTTTTTTTTAAATAAAAAAAATTTAAAAGCCATTAGAAATCCTCAAATGAGTATGTTGGAAGTCTTGACATAGGATCATGAAAACCTTCAAAATTGCTACTGGATTCAGGAAAGCCTTGACCAATGTTTTAGATATCAACGATATCGGCCGATATATCCCATGATATATCTTGTATCCCACCTATGTGATACCAAACGCAGGGGTAGTGCCGATATATCCCACATGTTTGATCCGGTGAGCATTTTCAAATTTCGATCCTCCCTTCTTTTTTTTTGTTGAAATTATGTTAAATCAGTGCCAAATGGTTATAAATCCATTGGTTCTTCATGTTTTGCATGAAAAATCATGGAGTTGGAGCTTTGATTTCGATATCCATTAGTTCTTCATTTTTTCCTTTTTTTTTTTGAAAATCTCCTTCAACTAGCTGTCAATTGAGACTAATTTCGAAGTATTGATGAGTACTTAATCTTAATGAAATGATCATCACATACATTCTATTTTTGAAATTTGAGTGTAAGTGGTCTAATTTGGGGAAATTTAGGAAATTTTCAAAATTTCTCTCAAATTGCTTGCAATTTTGCACTCCAAACATGAAATCAAGCAAGTATGAGGATTGATCTACGGATTCGTTAAGTCCTCAATTTTTAGAAAATAAAAATCATTTTTTAATATATATATTTTTTTTTTCGAAATTTAACTTCAACCAGCTATCAATTGAGACTAATTTCAAAGTATGTAGGAGTATTTAATGAAATGGTCATCACATACACTCTAAATGTTATGCATTCAATTTGAATATAGTTGCATTAGTTTAGTCAGACAACACATAACTTAGGACCATATAGAAAGGAGTGCACTTCTTTTTTGAGATGTTATGATTTAAAAGTATATATTAAGGTATTTTCTAACAATCCCTGAAGTTTCATTGAAAAATTCAACCATTTTCCCAATGTTTCCCTATGTATCCCAAAAAGTGCGATAAATTACCTAATTCAAACGATATATCCCATGCGATAACCGATATGTATCTGTATCCCAAGGATGTGATACGTAACTTGATACCGATATTTCGAACACTAGCCTTGACAAAAGAACTTGAGATGTTTCCAAAGTACTCTACTTGAGAGGGATTGTTAAGATGGTGAATTTTCAAATCCTCTTTGTTTATTTTCTTCCAGTTTTACCCTTATTTCTTTGAGCAATTTAAGCTCACCCTTCCACATGAAATTCGGCCCACCACTCTTGGAACTTTTGGAATGAAGTTGCCATCTTCCAATCAAGCATGCCCTATGATGGTGCAAGAACATAAAGTACGATAAATTACCTGATTCAAATGATATATCGCATGCGATAACCGATATGTATCTGTATCCCAAGGATGTGATACGTAACTTGATACCGATATTTCGAACACTAGCCTTGACAAAGGAACTTGAGATGTTTCCAAAGTACTCTACTTGAGAGGGATTGTTAAGATGGTGAATTTTCAAATCCTTTTTGTTTATTTTCTTCCAGTTTTACCCTTATTTCTTTGAGCAATTTAAGCTCACCCTTCCACATGAAATTCGGCCCACCACTCTTGGAACTTTTGGAATGAAGTTGCCATCTTCCAATCAAGCATGCCCTATGATGGTGCAAGAACATAAATTAATTCATTTTCTGGCAAATAACTACAATACAATTCACTGGAGTGCAACTGCAAGTTAACTGAAGTGTAAGGTGGACCTATTGATTCAAAATCCTCCAACGATTCCTCCAAATGTTGAATAGAGTTAACAGAAGTGCAATTGTGGTGGAGAAGAGGAGGAAGATGGACGGTGTGAATCCAGAAAGGGTCCTTTCAGCCTCTTCGTTGCTAACATCCCCTTTGAGATTTCTGGAGACAATCTGAAAGGGACCTTTATAAAAATACGAGGAGACAATCTGAAAGGGACCTTTATAAAATTCTCCAGAGCCATAACTTTGTTCATCCTGCGACTCAAAAACCCTGGCCATAGCAGAGGTTCTGCATTTGTGAGGTACGCGTCTGCATGATCAATGGAAGTGATGAATGACAAAAAGCTTGGGGGAGGTGGTTACGGTGTGTGGGGCTAGGGATTCTGAAAAGGAGCTCAACAGCAAATCCTGGATAATTCATCTTCTGTTGAGATTCGTAGGGAGGCCAGGGCCATGGGGGTAGAGACTCATAGGCGAAAGGAAGTAGTGCAGTTGGCCAAGGAGGTTTCTGATAGAAAACTTGGCTTTTGCTCTCATGCAATCCCCTTTTGTGCCTCTAAATTACTCAAGACTGGCTGGATTTTTGACATTGTTCCTGTTCCCAAGATAGATGGCAACGGTTACAGTCTGTATATAGAGTTAAGAAACCTTAATTAAAAACCCTAAGGATGACTTTCCTTTACCTAAAACAGAGGTGTGCGAAAGAAGGCTCAAGTTAACGATTCTGCTCATGAGCGTAATGATGTAAGCCTACTTCACTGTGAGACCAATTAGTCAAACAGGCACAAAAGTCGGCCATAGTGCTCTGGGAGTACCATGTGGAAGGGCTTGCTCTACAGACCAAAGGTATGCTGGGGATAATAGGCTCTGATGAATCAAACGGATGCCGAGCTGAAAGTTAGGCCCTCAGAAGTCAGGGCATTCACGCGGCATACTAAAACATCATTGGTTGAATTCATTCTTGTAGTTGTCTTTTTCATTCAAATGCTCTCTTTCAGAGGCCTCCTTTTCCACTGCCGAACCTCCTATGTTGTCTGTATCTACTGAGAAGTATCCTCTGAAGGTGACCTCCTTGAATGGAGGGCCAAGCAGCATGAGAAGAAGTCTAATTGCCAGCTTCAGAACCTGATCCATCCCCTAAAAGATCTCAGTTGTGAAAATCATGCGGGATAATTTTCTCATGACTCTCAATTTGAGGGTACAAAGGTCTTCTCCTTGGATTCAGCTTGAAAAAAGTTATGGATCCGGAGAATTTGGTGGTGGAATCCTTCAGAAATGTGCACCAACAGGGGGAACTGGTTACTAGTTTTCGGCATTTTGGTGCATCCTAGTTGGAATCAGTAATCATCAATCTGGGCTCCTGTTTTAGCAAAGTCATTGAGTGATAAGAGGCCAGTGAATAAATCTTTCGTACAGTCGCCAGGATCAGGGTGCTCCTAAGCTCTGAGGCGGAGGGGAGGGTGGTGGACCTGGAAATTGACGAGCTTTCCTTCCTTTTGCCTACATGATTGGAGCTGATATCAATGATCAGAGCCATTGGTTTTGCCTAATCGAAATAGGAGCATTTGCAAAGCTTTTCATTATCATCATCATCTAAGTCTTTTCCCAACTAACTGAGGTCTGCTACACTGATCCTGTTCCCCCATTCCACTCTACTAGAACAACAATTTGTTATTAGAACAATATGTACCTAAATTAGAAGCTTGGCTAACATCAATTCAGAACTTCTTGACTGTACCATTTACCTAACTAGAGCTGATTGTTGATGATCCTAGTTGATTTATCTTCAAAAAGTTCAATTACACCACTAGTTTCCTAAATGCTGAGATCTTATTCAGATATCTGGTTGGAATATTTTATCTTTAAGCTAGATCCATGGTTTCTCATTTTCCTCATTATGAATCTGGTATTACATAAATGTTTGCATTGATAAAACCAGCTATTTGTTTGATTTGTAATCTCCACATTCTGATAGGGCTGTCAACTGGCCAGGTTCAGGCCATGCTGAGGTCTGTCTAAGCCTGGCCCACAAAATAAAACCAGGCCTGAGTTCAGCCAGGTCCATGATGGGCCAAAACAAACTGTCTGAACCTGGCCCATGGTGATTATGTATGGCCGAGCCCATTGTTCAAAGTGTCCCCGATATTATCAAAATATCGCCGACATTATCTGTATCTCCCGCTCGGCGATACTGATAACACTGGTAGTATAAAAAATTTCAAGAATCGGCGATATATTGCTAAGTATCGCCAGTGTATCAATATCACCAATGTATCGCCAATATTTTCAACCGTTTAAATTCCAAGCGTCGCTTGTATTGCCAGTGTATCGATATGGCCAATATTATCAACTATGTAAATTCCAGGCATCACAAACTGGCAATATTTTGATAATATTGCCAATGTCTTGATATTGCCAAAATTTTGTTTACTAAAAAAATTGCATTTCAAATTTTTATGGGCTCATGGTTGTATCCAGTGTTCAATTTCTTGATGATAATATCCCAATATTATCGTTATCGCAAAATGGGCGATATCGAGACCACAATTTTTTGTTTCTTTTCTAGTTGTCGATGATTTCTCAGTGAAATTGTGTTGTCGATATTTTGAATTGGATGGAAGGTTGGATGGTTGGATGGGTAGATGAGATGGTTGAACCAATTTCTTACTACAACACATGCTTTTAGGCCCTTTAATGGAAACTTATTATGTATGCATTCTTTTTGCAATTTTTTATTTCTAAATATGTAAATATGCGTATTTTAGCATTTCCTGAAGTTTCAGTGAAAAATTCCATTGTTTTCCCCACGTTTCCATTTTCAGTCATCAGCGATATCGATATTGTTCCTATAGCCCCGGCCAGCGAAACTTGTAACGATACCAATACTCCCAAGCCCGGCCACCCTCTTTTTGTAAGATCTAGGCTGTTCGTTATCCATGCCCAATCATGCATGATATTGACAAAAATGCACTTGAAACCTTAAATGGGAAGGGCTGGGTCGGTTTTGGGCCAGACTGATGGACTCTTAGACACAGCCCAACCCATTAATATACGGGGTTAAATTTGAGGCCTGTGTCTGGCTCTCGGGCTTAGTATTTCAGCCCAATCCTGCCTGAAGTGGGTCAAGCCTTAAAGCTCAATGCACTAGGCTGGACCATCAACAGCCCTACGTTCAGTTTTCACTATGCCATAAAAAAGTAAGAATGGTAGTTGGCCATACCATCTTCCCATGGAAATGCATGCCAACTGCAACAATGCAATGTTATCTTGTACAGATGTTGGCTCTGTAGTGTTCGCTTGTAGGAGTTTATTTCCCGTTCCTGAATCTGTTATGGGTTCCTTGGTAGCTCATTTCTGCTTACTGATGGTTTGATTTGTTGATGATGAAGTTTCTGGGAGTGAGGATTCAAATGTCTACTTTTATGACTTGACGAAACCAAAGCACACATGCGTGAACAAGCTACAGGTTTGTCTCATTCACACTATTAAGTTTTTTCCTCTTTGCTAAGACTCTTGTATCTCCTCTCGAGTTACCAGAACCTTTGGTTACTGCAGGGCCATGGATCTCCAGTTATTGGAGTAGCTTGGAATCATGGGGAGAATTTCTTGGCTTCATCTGATTCCGAGGGGACAGTTATTGTTTGGAAAAGAGCAAAGACCAGTTAAACAACTATACAGGAAGGTAGACTCAAGCACATACATGGTCATGAACTGTTAAATCATCAGATCTCACCCACCCAAGTTGGTATTGTTTATTCGAAATCACGAGTCCAAGCTTGGAAATATCTTTAGCCGGGTGAGGAGAGGAGCGTGTGATCCCTTCATATAGAAATACAAGAATCAAAGATGGAAAAAAAAAAAAGGTTCAGCTTTCATTATTGTAGATGCCCATTCTTTCTAAGATATATTATCAATATGTTAGAATAACTAGAAAGAACCAAACATGGAATTCAATGTATTGTATGTTCCAATGTTGTCACTGAGCCTTTTTGTTGTGGAGTTTGATACCAAGTCTGTACGGAATTCTGTTGACATATTGAACAATTTTTTTATATTAGCATATATCAAAACTTAAAATGGCAATACTTTAAGGGCCTGTTTGGGCGGTGGGATTAGAAGGGATTAGGGGGGATGGGATTCAAAAAACATAATTATTACCCATGGCAGGGATTGTCCCCTTTGCCATGGGATAAGATTAATGTCATGCTTTGTTGGTAATATGATGGTACATTGAATGGATATGCCCACCATCATTTGAAATTACTGAGAATAACACAGGTGTTATATCTAAACTGTTCATTTGTTTTGTAACCTCATTTTATGGCATGGGCCTAAAAATGAGGTAGATCCAATACTTATATAGCCCCAAAGAAGTTTTCAACGGTAAGTATTCAATCCTCGTTGCTTTCTATGGTGGGGTCCACTTGAGCTTTAGATTTATCTGATTTTTTGGCGCATGCTCTAAAATAATCTCGAAAAATGGGTGGACGGTGTGGATATAGCCCACACATCATGGTGGGACCTACACAACTTGCTAACATTGAGTGAAATTGGCACAGAACTCAATGCAATTCCATTTAATCTAATTCCAAGTTTTTCCATTCTTTCCAAACATGGAGTGGAATTGGCACAGGACCAGATGATTCCCATCCCACCTAATCCCTTCTTATTCCATTGCCCAAATACGCCCTAAGATACTTGTTAGAAGAACTGCATGACTAGAGGAAAGGAAATTGAAGGGCACAGATTATTTTTTAAAATATTTAATTAGAGCTTTTCTAAGCTCACACGCTCATATGCAAGGTAAGTCAAGTACACCCTATCACAGCTGCTAGGGTGGCCGACAGGTGCAGTATCCAAGCCTTCCATCAGGTATCTCTTACCTTGTAGATGTTGTTACCCAAAAATAACTCCGGCCCATTCGGCAGGTGGGTTATGATTGGTAAGAGAACTTTATCCAAGTGTTTTTTTTTTTTTTTTTTTTCTTATTCTTTTTCAGTAGCATTTGTTTCACAAACTGTGGCCCTACTGGACTAGTGGACCCACCTGATTCCTGAGTGAGAGCATCTGCATAGTTGTATCCATCTTATGAATGGATTGGATCTAGTGCCAATTTACCACGATGGCACACGTGTGTCGGGTGTGCAAGACGTGTATGGGCTTAGGAAATCATCTTTAATCAAATCATTTTTCTCATTAAGCAGAGTATACCATCTCTCTCTCTCTCTCAGTTAGAACTCGCAAGATAATGAGCAGAGTATGAAAACTGTTAAGAATACAAACAACCAAAGGTAACTGATCAACCTCAGCATATACTAGTGTACTTCGTTGTAGGTTTTTCGACGGAGAGTCTAAGAGGGAGAGTCAAACCCTCAACCTTAAATCAAATTCAACGACCTTAAGCATTGTGGTATATTAAGGTAGTTACTTTTGGGTTACTGTTTATATTACACATATAAGATGCAAGTATTTTAAACATCTATTCAGCATTGTGATTTTATATATATATATATATATATATATATATATATATATATAAAATTAAATATCGAGTTGGGCCAGGTCAAATCTTTGAGTCAAACCATCCCGGCTGAACATCAATTTGAGTCATGTTTTCGAATTTTTTATGTATATTTTGTCATTGTTGCCTGCTTAGATTAATAGATTAAGCCTTATGGATCTTCCTTTAAATATTATCAAATTCCTACAATTAGTTAAAACATAGATTCTAGATCTAGTCGTATCTTTTGAGCACTATTGTTGAATACCGTTGGATTGCCAATGTTGGACCTCGAAACTAGAACATTTTCTCACATTCCTACTACTAGTTAAAACATAGATTCTAGATCTAACCATATCTTTTGATCACTAGTGATGAATACCATTGGGTTGCCAATGTTAGACCTCCAAACTAGAAGATTTTCTCCCAAGTATCTTAAACGAGGAGAGGAGTAAAACTAAAATGCAAAAACCCTAGAATGGGGTTAGGGTTGCACCAAGAGAGACACGGACGGAGGGCCACTTGTGTGGACCTGGGCGGAGGAGGAGAGAAGAGAATCAAACTCTCTCTCTCTCTCTCTCTCTCTCTCTCTCTCTCTCTCTCCCTCTCTCGGTAGCGATGTCCCTAGGGGTTTGGGTGTCTAAGGCTTTCTTTTATAATGCGTCCTCTTTCTCTGGAATAAGAATCTTAGTTATGAGGAATTAAGGTTCAAAGAGAGACGTCAATAAGGTGCTCTACTACCATATAGAGTTTGGTATATACCCCACTACATTCAAAGTTTGTGAATCCTACCTAATCATTTACCTAAATTGATTATATCCCTCCACTGAATACGAGGAATTAACATTTAGGAAGGGACATTAGTAAGGTGCCCCACCATCCTATAGAGTTTGGTATATACCCTACTACATCCGAAGTTTATGCATCCTACCTAACCATTTACTTAAATTGATTACATTCCTCCATTGAATGTGGCCATCCTTCCTCAATACAAATCCCATGCAAGTCAAGTAATGGATCACATGATCTCAACCATCAAAATTAACATCAAGCATGTTGAAAGCACTTGACAGTAAAAATCAATAGTTTAACACACATAAATCATTTGAAATCTTTGAGGTACCGATACCAAAGAAAAATCACTTGACGGATGGTTTGACCTACCAGATCTCAGCCATGAGAGTGTACCTTGGAGACCCATTGAATTCATTGTTGGATCATATGGACATCAATCGTATCCTTATGCATGAACCCCATCAATACCCATATACGAGTCAGTACAAGTGACCCAGAGAGGTAGACTAAAGCACATTACATCAAGAACCTAAACTCCTCATACGTTCTCAAGTCCAAGGATTAGTCAAAGCAAGTCTAAGGATTACTCAAAGCTTGTACATATACAAGTCAATTGAAGTCCAAGCATAATGAGCTCTTGGTCTAAAAACTTGAATTGATCCTCCATTGTATCTAACAAGTCACAAAGAGCCTACTCCCATGATGTACTTACACTCATATAGAGTAGGGCAGAATCACATTGATCAACATAAAACGCAATGATGGAGTGACGTAACTAAATGACCATACAAGATGGTTGATATAAGATCTTATTTATTCTATCATTCAAATTGTCTTGATTGATTATTTGAAGCAAATCAACAGTCTAATGATCAATTAGATAAGATCAACAATCAACTTAAATTGCAGGACCTATGCGAGGTTCTAACAAAACCACTTATAAGATGACTTAGCTCTTGAAGTTGTTATATATCACCACACATTTTGATGGATGCCTTGTGACCAGAGTATTGGTTGATAATGGTGCCACCATCAATATACTGCTAGCCTCCATAATAGAGAAGCTAGACAAAACATAAAAAGAATTCATTGTAGCTGAAGTCACAACCAACAACTTTGCTGGTGGTGTCACTGATATTGACAGGTCCTACCTGTCTAGTTATTAGCTGACAACATCAAAGGACTATTCACCTTTATATATATATATATATATATATATATATATATATATATATATATATATATATATATATATAATCAAATCCTCCTTTAAGTTACAACACCTTAGGAGGGATTTCATTCACTCCAAATGACATCATTTCATCTTTGCATGGGTTCTTGGTCCTTTGTAACAGTGACAAGGTCAAAATATTGTGGGCTAACAGCTGCCGCTTTGTATTTGATTCAAATTTGATCGATGCCTATTTTATGGTGAAGAAATAAGACCTCTTAATTTTACAGGTCAGGATAAGAATGGTTGACCCACATATATTACAGCCTCTCCTATGATGATTGCAATGAACAACGAGGAGGCACTCATACCGAATCAACCAAGTAACGATCATTCCATATCGGACGATGTCAAATGGGTGCATCAACGAGAAGAATCCATGATGAGCGAAGTGTCATTCATCAGTACACCGGTTGAAATCATGGTTATTTTAGATAAAATAAAGAAGCGCCTTCGATATGGAGGACTTTAGAACAATTGTTTTGTTAATATAGTCAAATGCATCTTGAAAAGGGATGAAGTCTCCGACAATGGAATAGACTTCTAAGACCTTGAAGCGGCACCCACCAAATTAGACTATTCTCAGGCTGATATTGAAGACCCTTTAATAGAAGTAAATCTAAAGACCAAACATGACCCTCGGCCGACATACATCAGCTAATTGTTGGAGCCGCAAGTCCAAGTAGAAATCATTGCCCTTCTAAGGGAGTACTCTAATTGCTTCTATTGGGGCTACCATGAGATGCTTGGACTTGACAGCAAGCTAGTTGAGCACCGTCTCCCTAATAAAAAAATATTACCGGCTATTTAAGCAGCCAACATAGCAAATGATGGTTGAAGTAAGTTTGAAGGTTAATGAAAATGTTGGATGGCTATTGCAGGCGGGTTTTATTCGATCAATCAAGTATGCAAAATGAATTTTCAACATAGTACTAGTCATCAAGAAAAAGATAAGCTGAGGATACACATCGACTTCAGGAACCTCAATCAAGTCACCTTGAAAGATGAATATTCAATGCCAGTTACAGACTAGTTAGTAAATGTCACGTCCTAAAATTCAGTACCTAAGTATAGAAATTTCAATCCCAAGTTCCTAGGTGTGAACTTAACATAAATGCATGTGCATCTTCATTTAGATTCACATTCATTCTACATACAAATAATAAGAGTAACATATTTCAACTTAGTGAATACAAAGTACAATAGAAATAACAAAATTCAGAAATATATAACTAATATGTAAAGGTACAATTTCAAAAGTAGTATCCGCCATATGAGAATCATACAAACTATAATAAATTCAACATTTATAGAAAATACAACTACCAAAATGAATAAAGTTATAAATTTACTAGGGTGCACCGAGTATACTACCATTTGGTCCTATTCCTAAGTCATCTGCATGTGTTAAATAGAAGGCGTCAAACGTCAACATAATGAAGAAATATCTCCAATATTATACCCGGAACATTTTAGTTATAGGTAGGTTCACGACAATTACATATTTTTACTTGTAATACTTTTACGTATGTTATCTCTAATGCATAAACACTAAGTAAGTACACATGTTCTCAACACAATCAAGTATAGTTAATGAAAACACAACATAGCACCAAATCCCTAAATGTGGTTGATTAAGTGTTTGTGTGTCATGATATGTGAATGCATGTCTCGAGAGTAACCAAAAAGGTCATTCAAACAATGCTTTAGCCTTTAATAGTTAATCATGTACAATGCTCTGACCTTTAACAATCAGCCAAACACTCGATTACACCCATGCAAGAAAAGGATTCAAACAATGCTCGGGCCTTCAACAGTCAACCAGGCACATAATAAAGATAATTTGAATAGTACACTAGCCTTTAACATAATAAGGATCATTTGAACAGTACATTGGCTTTTAACAGTCAGTTAAGTACGCTCTAATATTTTCAACAAATGCATGCTGTGATATGCATCTTTATTAGTCCGGATTCGAACAACATGTTAGCGAAGCTAGAGTACGATTGTTATATTATAAGTCTAACCGGATCATTTGGCTCATTACGATTGTAGTGACTCCTCACCTATGTCCCTTGATCCATTTTAAAGTTCGTCACCCAAGGGCTATCACAATAAGGTAAGGGCTCGTCAGCCAATACTAACCAATGCGGAAATGGTTCATCACCCTTTTCTAATATAACATGATAGGGTCGTCACCTCCATTAGTGTTCACTGATCACTACGGGGAGGCTCATCACCTCAGCATATGCTAACAACTCGAATACAGTGTCCTATACCACCATGCTCAACTCATGAGTCTTTGTATGATCATAACACACCAATCGTTATGAGTGGATTTATCCAATATGAATAATGGTATCCTATATTCGATCGAGTGTTATCTATCAATAAGAATAAAAAATAATTAGCTATGCGTTATACTAATTCGATTGACTTAGGAGAACCTCGGCGTAACTATCATTAGGTTTAAAACAACTCGTGTAATTACAAATTATTGTCAGTCGTTCGTGTTCTACTTCATTCGACTTAACTAGCTTATAATAACGAACCTAAGTTTTGCTATCTATAGGAGGGTTCGATTCCCCTCCTTAGCTTTATCCGATACACGTGATTATGGGTGATTGCATGTATCTGCAGGAATTAGTCTCACTTCAAAAAAGAGGTGGGGACACCCCGTGTCTTCAATACACACACACACACACACACACACACACACACACACACACACACCAAGTTAGACAATATACTTATTCGACAAGTTTTATAACTTAATCTATAACAATGTGAATACATAATAAACTAAATATAATTATTAGTACCAAATATTGATATAACCTCAAAATCGCCATCTAGGAATATAACCAAATACCGAGTATGAAAAATCAGTAAGTTCATGTATTCATACCAATTTAGATGAATATTACACGTAGGGTTTCAAACACAAAGCAATCCAATATAACATCATGATGAGATAATTAGATATACACACAAACATGTGAACAACAGTCTAAACAAATTTACATACAATACATCCACAAGCTGTAACACCCTGAAAATCGGGGGTCGTGTATAAACTCAACTCCCGAGTTTCAGACCGTCACTTATGCAACAAAAATGATTATGATTCAATGTTGTCTGAGTTAAAGCATTCACATGAGTAAAAGTATACCAAAACCGCAATTCATACTCCAGATCCAGTGATAAAAGCAAGCGGAAGACTAAAGAATATATATATCACTGTATGGAAAAATAAAGTAGATCTCGACTGTCTCTAAAGTATGAATACATCTCTGAGTCTCATATACATGTAAATAAACAAAATCAAATGTTCAAAAAAAGTCCCACTGAGAAGTCCCGTCAATCCAGGCCACCTAAGCAA
Organism: Magnolia kwangsiensis; assembly: GCA_037074715.1. Taxonomy (NCBI): domain Eukaryota; kingdom Viridiplantae; phylum Streptophyta; class Magnoliopsida; order Magnoliales; family Magnoliaceae; genus Magnolia; species Magnolia kwangsiensis. The sequence goes on along the minus strand of CM073571.1, from coordinate 50,355,519 downwards.
AGCCGTCGTGGTACTGCATGTATGAGAACTCGTCCTGGTCTTCATCATAGTCTGGCTCTGCCTCCTGGATCGCTGCATCACCTGCATCTAAGACAGGGTCTGGTGGGTGTTGCAAACACCGTCCCAAAACGTGGGAATGAGTAGCTAACTCAGTGAAATAATAGAGTAAGGATTAACATGTTCTCAAATCAATCATGCGATAATAGTAAAGCAGTAAATCAAACAATCCTAATACTGTTGTTAATGCAATATGACATGACATGATAGATGCCCTCATCGACGTTCTCCCTCATATGGCACCATTTGCGTCCGCAGCATGCTTGCGTACCGCTCAGTGCTCCACATCTTCCAGGTACATGCAATGTGATGGTGATATATTGCCAAGTTATTATTAGTCCATTCAAACAGCAGGATTGGGAAACTAAGGTACTTTCCTTATATCAATCCCAACACAGATCCTGTCTAGGGTCGTCACTCCTAGTAATCTCATACGATGTATATTTTGTAGGTCGCTGCAATGGCTGCCAGGGCTGTTGCTCGCACTCGTTGCACCGCTCCCCCATCACCTTATCAATACAGGCCTACTGTACTCTCACTGCTACGGAAGGGTCGTCACCTCCCGTAGACTCAGAATACGCTCGCGGTCACTACAAAGGACTCGTCGCCTGATCAGTATAGGCCGACAGCAAGAATATAGTGTCCCATACCACCATAATCTGCTCACGAGACATAGGTGCTCACTGGTCACTACGGGGAGGTTTGTGGCCCCAGCGTAGGCCGACAGCTCGGCCACGGTGTCTCATACCACCATGCCCGGCTCATGAGTCTTTGTAGATCAAGGTACCATGGTTAACAGGGTTTACAATGGTAAGTTCAGTATCCTAGGTTCAAGCAGTTATGACTCATACAGGGTGAACATACAACGGCCAGTCGGGTTACTTGACGGGCTTGACTAGCGTGAGCGCATCTCAAGTCGAACGATATGAAGTGCGTAAAATACCTCGTGTGGCCTAACCACTGCCGCCAACTCCAAAACACGGCTCGCGTTCATCGACGCGTCTTTCGTGGCAAAAATAAGCCAACCACGAATTTGCTCGGTTGCCGACTGCCTGGACTAGGTATAGTCCCAAACAATTATGAATCCACATCAGCAATCATGTGAGAGTATTGGAAATGAAATACAACCATGTGAGCATGTTAACACATGTTATAACATACAACTTAAGTAAATCATCAAGCACATGCATTTCATACATACAATGAAATCATGCATATAGCTAACATGTAGGAAATCATTTACATCAGCATATTAATTGAGAAATCAATCTCAAACTAATTCATAACACCATTTAATTCAATACATACTAATACAGGTATTTATACAAACACTTAAACTACACACTTAAGTCTACATATAGTATGTCGACTCGAAGTGCGCATTTAGGCGAATCTCTTCGCCAAACTAATTATGCACGTATTCCTAACATCCTAATGCGATAAGAAGCCATGTTAATCACATCAGCAAATAATGGATGAAAACAGTATTTCCTACAAATGACTAAAATGTCCTAAATCTCATATTCTTCGTCTATTTACGAAACAGGAAACGGACAGTATGTTGTACATATCAAACGGTGTTGCCATCGATAATCTACTATTAAACGACATTGAAAGCATTGGAAATAGTCAATCAAAGCGTCTAAAATCCGCACCTTATCTCCTAGAAGCGTATCGATTTGAACGGAGCGTATACGCTTCGTTTACGGCGAACTGTGAACCTAATACACAAGATCTATCAGCTACTTCGTTATGGAAATGAAGGAACACTAAATCAGCAACTATTTGGGGTATTTTTTTATCTAGAATTGCGGAGAAATCACCGGCAAAGTGATTGGAGCATGTTGCTTAATCACGTGTAGCAGGTAGCACCAGCAGTAGGAAATTCTCTCCCACTCTCTCTCACAATCTCTCACCTTTTCTCTCTCTCAACCTAGGGCTTTTTTTCAAATTCGGATGGGAGAGAGGAGTGAGGGTTTCTAGCCCTTTTATAAGCCCAAACATGCCCAAAATAGGCTTAGGAACAAAGTTTACTTAAGGTATATCCAAATCGGGGCTGTTTCGGTCCAAAAGGACATTTCTGGTGGTCCCCTGGCCGAACGCGATCGGACTTAAGTTCATGCACGTTGGATGTCGCTCTCATCCCATTTTCAGACCATCAGTGTTCGTAAATCGCACGTGGCAGTCCAGTTTCAGTTCAGCGGTCACCGCACGTAGATCAGGCCTACAAGTCTCATGATATGAAATAGAAATTTTTCCTGATCCGAGGGTGTAATTTTGCTGAATTCTGACTGTCAGAATGCTTAATACTGACGCGTCAAGTCGTGTGCTAGATTTGAATTTCAAATTTCAAATCTAACCCTATTCTCACTCTCTTCAGTCCAAGCTCAATGAAATAGCCTGCGAATGTCGGTTGGACTTGATTTTCGAAATGATTGTCAAGTCCAACAAGGCGGTTCTAACGGTCTAAGATAGTAGGTATCGGACTTTCGACATGCGGTCTAGATCTAATACAAAGTTTCAAGGAGGTCCAGAGAACAAACCGGCTTAGAGTTTGATCCGAGGTTTTAGAGTATTATAGCGTCATTGGTTCTACTCGCTTTGGGTCTTGTAGAACGTATTTAAAATGATCAGGGACTATTTCTCAGCTACTCTAGCGTTGCGCTAGCTAACTTACACTTATTTTCTAAAGGAATTAATCCTACGCGATTTCTGGTCAAGTTGGTACTCGAGTCTAAGTACGGATTTTTTCAGGGCGTTACACAAGCATAGACAAATTCCAATATCATAAATCCATACCTTTCGGACATTCCATCGACCATATTATCCACTCATTAGCAATTAGCAACAAAATTATAATAATAAGGTGATTTTAGAATTTATAACATAGGCAAATTCAATAATTTTAAGTAATCACTAACTAAAAGTTTTGAGAATAAAAACTTAAGGATAGATCTTCACCTTATATTTAAAAGCTTTCGATTCAGATGCAGCCCTAGTATCAAGAATTTGAAAAAAATACTCCAAACTTAAATTAAAGTACAAAACTACCATTAATGACGTGAATTTAATCATAATTAAACATTTAACAATGGATGGGAGCTTACCTAACTAAATTAGAATGCTTCTTCAACTCGATCCAATGAATTAGGGCCCAGAATCAGTACACAACCGAAACCCTAACGGAGCAAAGCTCAATTATGGCTCCCACAAGACCATGAACCTCCCCTATCAACAATCAAGACCCAAAATCCTAACAGATACAAACCCTAACATTAGGGTTTATGAAAAACATAGAAATATTAAGATTTTTCTAACCCTACTCCTTAAGGCATTACCAGAATTAGGGGAAGGATGCATATGCACCAAGGGAAGACTTCATACCTCACAAATTCAAGGATTCTACAGCCTAAGAGGGCATGAAACAATGAACACAAACCAGAATTGATGAAGAATGGCTTGGTGCAGCAATCCTCACCCAAATCCAAGCTCCCTTCCCCCCCACAAGCTCACACTCTCCTCTCACAATTCTCTCACTCAAGTCCTCTCTACCCTCTCCAAAACTAAGGGCAAATTCATATGAAGGGGAAGAGCTACCCAAATCTGAGTATTTATAGTGCTAAATCATGTTTTTTTTTCCTTTGCCCTGAAGATTAGGAAATTGGTATTATAACCTTATGAGAGGTCAATTCCAGGTTTTAGGACCCATATGAAATATAGGGTCGATCTATAATGTATAATAGTTGCCCTTAGTGGTAATCTATGTAAAACTCCGATCGCCCTAAAATTCGGAAGCAACAATCAGTGGTTATGATCAGAAGTCAATTCAACAGTCACCAAGCATTGATCGGGTCATGGCTTTAGGGATAACTACAGGATATTATTTTGGATTAGTGCCCTTAATTTTATCATGATCTAATGGTACGAAAGCCACAACTTCAGCAAAGTCCAAATGTGAACAATAACTTAAAATTTCAGTTATTTCATCGAAAATTCGCACATCTTATGCACTTACCTTGCAAGTCCAAGTTGAACGATTCAAGGCGCGATCTCAACTCAATGTCTTGTTATGGGTCTTAAGCCCATTAAAATAAACATCTTTCTATAGTTTCAAGTTTAGTAGCCTACTAACAACTGATCTAAAACTTATTTGATTTATCCAGGCATTTCTGTAATAAATTGAGGAAAAAAATTTCTCATGCGCGACAACTAGGGTTTGGATTAACTAAGTTCATAGTATGGGCTTCTTACAATTAGCAGAAATGGTAATTCAGTCCTAATCAGGCTAATCAAGAGTCCTAATTCAATTAAATTGGAAGTTTTCTAAAATAGTAAAATACACTAAAAATAGAAAATCCTAATTTAATCCTACATGATGATTCCTGGCATGATTAGAAGTAATTCCTATGAAAACACTGAATACTAAAACTCCAAGATGAAAAAGAAACGTCTAGTCCATCAGCAACTTGCAATTGTAGAAATTTTCAGTTTCACAGGTCAGTTACTTGTAACGTTTTTAACGCTTTTAGTTACTAAATTATTTTTGTAATTTTTTGATAATTTTTTATTAATTCTACTTTTGTCCCACCAAATTTTATTCTATTTTAAGTTCTAGAAAAATTATAAAAATTCCAGAAGTACCAGCTGTTGGAAATCGATAATTTTCTGCATAGTTCTAAAACATTCTAAAATTAACCTCATTTGAGCTTTTTTATATATAAAATTAAACTCATCAAACTTCAATTTGGCTTTTGAATCACCTCAATTGAAGTTGTATAAAAAAAAATATATGTATTTTTGAAGTCAACATACTTAAGTTGTCAATTGTTTTACCGTACTGTACATTGTTGTCCAGGGTTGGTCGGTCGACCGAAGATTTCTCAGTTTAACCGAGCACTCATATCCATTTTTTCCAAATATCCACAGTTTGACTTGTTTGCACTAGCACCGAGTTCCACTCAGTGCAATCGAGCCCCCTATCCATTTTAACTTGGGAATATGACTATACGGGTTTAAACAAGTATACACACATGCAATCGCATATTTCTATCAAAAATCTTACAATCACATCTGAGGATATTCAATACCTGAATTAGCAAAAATCTGGAGCGTTTCAGTAAATTGAGCGGCCATGCATAGAAAATTATCTTTCTTGGATGGCCACTTAGGTTATTACCAAATTTACGTTGTGGACGAAGACGTCCTAAAGACAACCTTTAGATGTCCTGGAGCAATAAATAGGGATATATTGTTGAGTTGTCATACCTTACGGTTTAAAGAACACTAGTGCAACTTACCAATGCGCCATGAACGTCATATCCATGACGTAATTGGCTAATTTATGGAGTTTTATATTGATGACTTGATCATAAAATCAGTCGATGTAGCCAATCATTTTGTGGACCTAAGGAAATCATGTGAGCTAATGAAAGCACATAAATTAGAGATGAATCCGCTCAAATGTGCTTTCGGCACATTTGCTATGATTTTTATTTATTTATTTATTTATTTGAATTTCTCATACATCATAGAGAAATTGAGATTGACCAAAATAATGTTCAAGCAATCCTATAAGCCCAATCGTAAAATAATAATAATAATAATAAGGAACTTCAAAGGTTTAATGGTCAAATTAACTTTCTATGTTGATAAATATTCTAACTTGACAAGAAAATTTAGAACTTTCTTACCTCAAATTAAATTGAAAAGTAAACAATGATTTCAAGTGGAAAATCAAGCATAAGATGGCTTTCAAAAAGATCAAAGAATATCTAACGAGACTATAAATATTAATTTTTTCTTACAAAGATTACCTCCTTTAGCTATACATTTTAATGACCAAATATTATGTTGGAGCATTGTTAGCATAAGAGTGACAAACGGAAAAAGAAAGAGATTTATTATCTTCGTAGAATACTAAGCAACACCGAGAGGTGAGACTTATTGATCGAAAAGTTATGTTTGTCATTGTATTTTTTAGCTTTAACGTTACAAAATTATCTGTTGTCCAACATAGTCTATGTAATTATTTCAACCAATTTAATAAAGTACATGCTAACATGGTATATTTTTAAAGGGCGTATAGGCAAATGGATTATCGTTGTATATGAGTTCTATTTCAAATATATTCCCCAAAGGGCCGTGAAAGGTTAGGCTATAGCCAATCACCAGTAAGCATCGATAGTCAGATCCCCCGAGATGTGACTAAACTTTGTTCGTCCTAGATCACGCCTTGTAATTTGACCTTTGATGGATCACAAACCGATTGAACATCCAATGTCGGTATAATTCTAATTTTTTAAACCGAAAAATGACAAGAGTACACATTTCATCTAGAGTTTGAATGCCCAATAACCAAGCAGAGTACAAGGATTTGATCATCAGCCTTGAGATATCGTTGGAGCTTGAAGCCAGAATGATTAGAGTTATGGAAGACTCCTAGTTAATAGTAAGTCAGGTCGTGGAATCTTACAATTGCATGAGTTTAGCTTTGATGTCGTATTACGCAATGGGTATACAACTATTAGATAATTTCGATCGATTTGATCTAAATTTTTTCCCTATAGAGTAGAATGAAAATGCCAACAAAATGGCACATCTCACAATGAGATTACATTTACCTAAAGGGATAGACGAAATATTTTTGTTAATGCAAAAGTGATCTCTACCATCGGTTTTTCAAAGAGAGTTAACCTTAGAGATGTGCCAATTGGATATACAAGAAGGTGATTGTAGATATTTGATCATCTAATACTTGAAATCCCCAAAGGGGTAAAAGTTCGAATAACCAAAAGGATTGTGTCAAATTATGTTTTATAAAATGACAATCTCTATCATAAGGGATCTGATAGCCTTCTTTTAATATGTTTCAGGTATGATAAAGCAATGATAGTCATAGGAGAGATCCATGAAGGAATTCGTGGAGCCCACTAGGCTAGTCTAAAATTGAGGGCTTCGATTCGGCATTACGATTATTTTTATCCAAAGATCACTAATGATTGCATTAAATTTATAAAGGGGTGTGGAGTGTGTCAAAGACATTGTGAGACCCGTATCTTAGCCCATACCGATCTGTAAGCTTCCACGATCCTCCAAGTCAATTTTTGGCGACCCGCGATCTGTTATCAGTGTTTACGCGTGATCTTGAGTTGTATTTCGTATATCAGAGTCGGCTCGACTCGAAACTTGTACCCTTGTGATCACGCCATCGCCGCGATTTTAATACCATATCTCGCGCGCCGATCCGATACCTGGGCCAGGAGATGTGAGCACGCGTTCAGTTCAAGAAAAATGCTGCGCATTGCAAAATCCAAAAGAAATATCACATCAATCAATCAAGTACCATATCACATCATGTCAAGTACCAACACCCATCCCTCTCTCACCTAAAGTCAACTCTCTCTTACAACAAAGTACACCCATCACTCACTCACCCATGACACCCCATCACTCACCCATCCCCCTCTCTCTCTCTCTCTCTCTCTCTCTCTCTCTCTCTCATTTTTCTCTCAAGCACCATGAGAGCAACTGTCCAAGCTCCATGGAGAAGCTAGTGTGGCCCACCTTCCTACCTCTCATCTCTTCCATCCAAAGTTCATCTCAACCATTGAATCACACCCCTTGGAGCTCTAGATCGCATTGGCAAAAGAAGGAAGAGGAGATCGACAGTGGGTGATCTTGTATTTACCTTCTGTGATCTAAGGGCTCACAATGGTGGGACCCATCTTGTTGTATGTATTGTAATTTTAGGAGGGCTCATAGTGGCGGAGCCATCCATCACGCGATTCTTTATTTCTCTCTCTCTATGATGGCCCACCTGATGTGTGTATTTTTCGGGACATTCAGACAGTGCTGGACGCACCTTGATGCGGTAATGGATGCACCTTGATGTGCGTATGCTGTCCACACCATCCAGCTGTGAAAACCCTGCTATGATGTATGTGTATTATCCATGCTGCCTAGCCGCCGTGACCCAACTTGATTTATATGTATTACATCTACATCATCCATCTGTGCTGGATATGGATGGACGGTGTTGTGGACCACCATGATGCACAAGTTTTAAATCCACCCTGTCCACCTGTTAGACAGCAGCGGGTAGCTGCTGTAGGACGCCAGCAAGCTCGGTGGACCCCACCCATGTGGGACGCCACACGATGGATGTGTATCATCCTACTGTCCATCACCTGGACGGTAGTAACAAGATCTGTACCGCTGTCCAGCTGGTGGGCCACGTGCAATGGGACCCAACCCTGATTTATCTGTTGCATCCTCACCGTCCATCAGGGACGGTGGGATCCACCATGATTTATGGATTTAAATCCACACCGTCCGCTAGTTGTGGGCCCACCTTTAATGTGTTTTGATCCAAGCCGCTCACCTGCTAGGTTCCTTGCATTGTTGCTGACCTGCACATTAGCAGTTGTGGGTCCCTGCTTGAGGTATGTATTATATCCTAACCGTTCATCCGTGTGGGACCCACACGTGATGCTTATCCACACCGTCAGCAGGGTTTGTGGGTCCCACCTCGATTGTATGCGAATCATCCGCACCGTCCAGTGGTCTGCACCGTGGGGACCACATAGATTCATGTGTTTTACATCCAGGCCGTCCAGGGCCTGGACGCTGGTTGTCCTGAATAAAAATAAAATAAAATAAATAATAATTATTATAATTATAATAACATATTTTTATATATAATGCTATGGTGGGCCCTATGTGAGACCCACCTGATGGTAGCAGATTGGTTGGTGCATTTCAACACCAGCTACATAGCTGCTGGAGACGTCAGCAATTTCCATGGAGCCCAAGAGCTGGGCATTTCTGACCCGATCCGGCTCGTTCCGATCTGATCCGACGGCCTAGATTGGTGCTGGTCGAGTTGGGCCATTTAGATCCGAATGCTTTTCGGATCAAGTTCGAATCGTGGTTAATCCGGATCAATTCTCCTGCCGCGGAAGGCTTCTTGTGCTGGGATGCGAGGTGGGGTCTACTGTGATGTTTATGAGAAATCCAACCCGTCCATCCATTTTTTGAGCTCATTTTGGGGTATCTGACCAAAAATTAGGAGGATCCAAAACAGGACTGGGTCATACAAGATGTAACAGCGGGAAAAGGATTTCCTACCGTTGAAACCTTCTTAGGATCTGTCTGGATGTTTATATGCCATCCAGGCTGCTTATAAGGCCTTTTTTATTGGGATGAAGTGAAAACGCCGAAAAGTAAAAAACTTAAACCGACACAAAACTTTGATTGCCACCTAAATATTTCAATGGTGAAAATTAAATTCTCACTTTTTCATTTCTTGTGGGCTATTTGAGTTTTCGATACACCTTAATTTTTCACGCTGGTTCTAAAATGAGATTGAAAAACAAATGGACGCGTTTGATTTCTCACGAACATTGCAGTGGCCCCACCCGGAATACTTGCGCAGGAGCGTCCTGCGAAAGCCTTCCGCAAAGACGCACTGACGAGTGGGACTGACGTCTGACGCTCCTCGAGCTCCGGGTTGTACAGACAATTCAAAGGAGATCAAAGTTACATGTCCCAGTGTGATGTATTTATTATATCTACACCGTCCATATATTTTTAGAGATGATTATAAACTATTACTTAAAAAAATGAATACTATACAAAAACCATCTCTACCACACCACAAATAGCAGCAGATATAATGATTTTCACCTTAAATAGTTCGCGTGGTCCACTTGATAGTTAGATCTGTCTTATTTTTCGTCTCAAGCCTTAAGACGAGCTTGCCAAATGCATGAACGGTTTGGATATAACACATATCCCATGATCAAACTTACAGGGCTAGCTAATGTCAATACAGTGCAATGAACTTGTGCACGACACGCCGCTGTGCTTTCTTGCTAGGCAAGCCACCGCCACTGAGCTTTCGTACGGGGATTGGATACTCCCCTGCAACCAGCCGGTCGGTGCTCTGTGGTCCCAACATGACTTATGTGTTTCATTATGCTATCCAAATATTTCTTCGTATAATTTTATAGTATGAGACCAAAAATCAGGTATTTATCAATCTCACTTGGACCACAATATAGGAAACAGTGTTGACTGAGCTTCGACCATTAAAACCCTTCTGGGCCTATAAAAGTTTTGGATCAATCTGATATTTGTTTTTTCCCTTCATCTGTGCGTGTATGAGATAATTAACAGATTGGATGTCAAATAAATAGTACAGTGGGCCTTGGGATGATTATAATGGTGGATATCCAATCACAATTGTTTTCCTTTAGTGTGGTCCACCTGAGATTCATATCCCTCTCAATTTTTGTAGTAGGCCTAAAATGATTTTAAAAAATGGATGAGTGGAATGGGTGAAACACATACATCATAATGGATCTCACATTGCACTGACCACCAGCCACATGGTTGGTGGCAGGGGAGAGTAGCCAATCCTTTCCATGTGCTTTCGTGCATAGCACGTCTGCACCGCATGTCGTGCAAAGGCGAGCGGAGCCTGCGCCTCGAGCTCCGAGTTATACGAAAGGTTCAAATGGAATGAAAATTACATTGCCCCCGCAATGATGTATTTATTATATCAATACTGTATGTACAATTTCGGTGGTCAGCATTTGCAAAAACAAGTTGAAGCATATCTAAAGCTTAAATGGACCACATCCAAAATAGCAGCAAGGATAATAATTTTTACCGTTAAATATTTTTAATCTGAATCGTGCCTAACTCGATCCGACTCGGATTTCCTAACCGAGTCAGACTTGGTTTGGATCAAACCAATTGCAAAGCGAATCTGATCGAGTTAGATCTCCCGGATCCGGTCTCGAATCGAATCGAGTTCGGATCAGCCGCCCTACATTTCGGATCGGATCGAGTTAGACCCAATCCGATCCGACTCGGTCCGATGCCCGGCTCTAGAGCCCACCTTGATTTTGTGTCTTATCATGTCATCCAACGGAGCCCACCACGATGTATTTATTTTATCCACACCATTCAAATTGTGCTGGACGGTGTTGGATAATGCTTGGACAGTGCTGATTTACATGGACAATGTTTGGTTTGTGCTGATCGTCACTGGTGCGTCATATGCCCAATAGAATGATGGTGTACGGTGATACACATGTTGCACCTGCCACTATTGAAATGATTTTATATGTAATCCAAGCTCTCACCCACATCATAGTGGGACCCACCATGATATATATATATATATATATATATATATATATATATATATATATATATATATATATATGTTGCATATTCACATCATCCATTCATGTGGCCCCCACATAATGTACATGTGGCATCTACTGTCCATCCATTTTGACGCGGGCCACACTTTGATGTATTTATTGTATCCACATCATCCATCCCTGGACTTAATGCCCAACTTAGTAATGTATCTGTCGCACCGTCCAACATGGGACAGTGGGCCTACCATGATGTACGTGTTTCATTGATGTGGCCCACTTGTTGTATAGGAGGCCCATTAGTGTGGCCCATTGATACGGGCCACTTGTTGTATTTATGGCTCATGTGTCGAAGCCCATTGTTATGTATTTATAGCCCGTTTGATGAGGCCCATTGGTGCGGCCCATGGATGCGGCCCGCTTGATGTAATGTGGCCCATTGTGATATATTTTCGACCCATTTGATAAGGCTCATAGTGATGTATTTGAGGCGCACATGTCGTGGCCCATTGTGACATATTTTCGACCCATACGATTAGGCCCATTGTGATGTATTTCGGCCTATATGATGAGGCCTATGGTGATGTATATTAAGCCCTTGTGGGAGGCAATAAGCCTACGATACGTTTGGATCTATGTGGGTCACTGCTTAGGAGCAATGTTGGTTGAATGTCCACATTGATAGGCAATGATGGTTGGATGTCCACATTGTGCCCTTCCCTTATGCCTTGTTAGGTCCATTCTCACCGATATCGATTCTAATTATCAAGGTCGATTCCGATTGTCGAATTTGATTCTGATTGTCGATGCCGAGGCCGATTATCGAAGCCGATTCCGATTGTCAAGGACAATTCCAATTGTCGAGGCCAACTCCGATTGTTGAGGCCGATTATCGAAGCCGATTTTGATTGCTGAGGCCAATTATCGAAGCTAATGCTAATTATCGAGGCTGATTGTAGAGGGCCAATGTGATGTATATGCGGCCCATATTTGAGGCCCGTTGTGATGTGTATTTAGCCCGTGTTTAAGGCCCAATGTGATGTATATGAGGCCTATGTAATGTAACATCCCGAAAATCAAGGGTCGGATAGAGACTCAACTCCCGAATTTCAGAACGTCACTTATGCAACATAGATAATGATAAATGCATGTTGTCTATAGAATGGCATTAAACAAGATTGAGACTAAGCCAAAACAGCATATCATACTCCAGAGACAGTTAAATTAGCAAGCGGAAGACTGTGATGAATACATAAAATATATAAGTAATTATAAGTCTCCAGAGTGTGATCATGTTACCATGTTAATTAAATACATGTATACTCCAAAAATGGAAAGAAAAGAATATACATGAGTGCTCCAAAACTATAAAATGACAAGTGTCAAGGCGTCTAATCAACCTCCCTATAATCCCGTCGATCAGAACACGCATAAAGGAGGGATCCTCATCATCATCATCAAGTCCGGCTCCGCTTCACAAGCAGCGCCATTATCTGAAACTAAAATAGGGATTGGTGGGTGCCCGAAACACCATCCCGTAACGTGGGAATGAGTAATCAACTCAGTGGAATCATAGAGCAAAGATTAGCATGTTATCAAATCAATCACGCGATAATAGTAAAGCAAACAATCAAACATTCCTACATACTGTTGTTAATGCATGCATGAAATGACATGATGGATGCCCTCACCGACATACTCCCTCATGCGGCACCATCTGCGTCCGCGGCATACTTTCTTTCCGCAGTGCTCCACATCTTCCAAGCACATGCAGTGCAATATGGATAATGATTACCGGGTTGTTATTAATCATTTTCATACAATAGGATTGAGAAACTAAGGTACCTTCCTTATATCAATCCCAACACAGATCCTGTCTATGGTCGTTACTCCTAGTAATCTCATACGATGTTATATTTGTAGGTCGCTGCAAGGGTTGCCAAGGCTGTTGCTCGCACTCGTTGCACCGCTCCCCCATCACCTTATCAATACAGGCCTAGTTTATATCCTTAAGACTGCATCAAGACTCGTCGCCTCCATGTGGTGTCAGGATAAACTCAAGGTCACTACAAAGTGCTGTCAGGGCTGTTGCTCGCACTCGTTGCTCCACTCCCCCATCACCTTATCAATGTAGGCCGACAGCAAGAATATAGTGTCCCATACCACCATAATCTGCTCAGAGTAGGGTGCTCACTGGTCACTACGGGGAGATTTGTGGCCCCAGCGTAGGCCGAAAGCTCAACCACGGTGTCCCGTACCACCATGCCCAGCTCATGAGTCTTTATGGATCAAGGTACCATGGTTGACAGAGTTTTCAATGGTAAGTTCAGTACCCTAGGTTCAAGCAGTTATGACTCATTCATGGTGAACATACAATAGCCAGTCGGATTACTTGACGGGCTCGATTAGTACGAACGCATCTCAAGCTGAGAGACATGAAGTGCATAAAACACTTCGCGTGGCCTAACTACTGCCGCCAACCCAAAACACGACTCGTGTTCATCGACGCGTCCTTCGTGGCAATTAGAAACCAACCACGAATTCAATCCATTACCAACTGCCTGGACTAGGTCATAGCCCCAAGCATTTGTGTATCAACATCAGTAAGCATATGTGAGTAATAAAAAAGAATATAAATAATACAAGCATGTTGACACATGTTATATCATACTACGTAAGCAAATCAACCAACACATGCATTCCATATATGTATAATGAAATCGATTCATATAGCCAACATGTGGAAACCATATACATCAGCATATTAATTGAGAATTCAATATCAAAACTAATTCACAACACCATTTACTCAATACCTACTAATACAAACATTTATACAAACACTTAGTCTACACACTTTAGTCTACATAGCGTATGTCGACTCAAAGTGCGCATTAGGGCGAATCTCTTCGCCAAACAGATCATGCACACATTCCTAATATAATAACACGACAAATAGCCATGACAATCATTTCATCAAAATACGGACGTATACTGTATTTCCTACAAATGCCCGAAATGCCCTAAATCTCATATTTTCCGTACGTATACGAAATGAAAAACGGACAGCATGTTCTACATGTCAAACGGCGTTCTCTTCGACAATCTACTATTAAACGACATTGAAAGCTTTGAAATCAGTCAATCAAAGCGTCTAAAATCCTCACCTTTCGCCTCAGACATGTATCGGTTCGAATAGAATGTATACGCTTCGTCAACGGCGTAAATGTGACCTAATACACAAGATACGTAAGCTACTTCGCTATTTGAATCAAAGGAATCCCTAAAACAGCAAGAGGGTAGGGTTTTCTTACCTAGAACGAAGTTGGAATCGCCAGAATAGCGATGCAGGTGGGTGGCTTTGGCACGTGGAGCAGCATGGAAGAATCCCTAGAAAAATCACCAGCTTCTCCCTCACTTTCTCTCTCTTTTCTCTCCTCTCTCCTAGGGTTTTCCCCAAATTCGTATGGGTTAGAAGGCTAAGGGTTTAAACCCCTTTTATAAGCCTAAACATGACCAAACTAGACTTCAAGTCAAGGTATACTTGAGTTATAGCCAAATCGGGACTTTTACAATCCAAAAGAGCGTTTTGAGAGGTCCCCTGGCCGAACGCGGTCGGAGTTAAGCTCATAGTCACTGGATCTTTCTCACACGAAGTTTTCAGACCGATAGAGTTCGCAGATCGCACGTGGCGGTCCAGTTTCAGTTCAGCGGTCATCGTACCTAAATCAAGTCTACAAGTCTTATGACATGAAAGAGAAATTTTTCCTGATCTGAGGGTGAAATTTGGCTGAATTCCGACGGTCAGAACGCTTAATAATAATGCGCAATGACACGTGCCAGATTTGGAATTAATTTCCTAAACCTTTAGCCATTTCTCACTCTCTTCAGTCCAGGCTCAATGAAATAGCCCCAGAACATCGGTTGGGCTTGATTTTCGAAACGATTGTCAAGTTCAGTCAAGCGGTCATAACGGTCTAAAATTGTAGATATCGGACTTTCGACGCACGGTCTAAATCAAATACGAGGTTTCAAAGGGTTCCTGAGAACAAACCGGTTTAGAGTTTGATCCTGGATTTTAGGGTAACGTAGCGTCAACGATGCTAGAGGTTTTGGGTCTTACAGATCGTATTTAAAGTGGTTGGTACTTATTTCACAGGTAATCTAGTGTAGCGCTAGCTAATTCTCGTTAAATTCTAAAGAATTTGGTTCTACATGATTTCTTTGGCTTTGGAATTGGGTTCTGAGAGATTACTAAGGTGTTATGGTTGGCCCATTACCTAAGGACGTATAATCCCAGGTTGACAAAAAATTCGGGGTGTTACATGTAATGAGGCCCATTGTCATGCATTTAAGGGCTAGGCGATGAGCCCATTGTGATGTATGTTAGGCCCATGTGAAAGGCCCATCGTGATATGTATTAAGCTCTTGAGTGAGGCCCATAGTATTGTATATTTGGCCCATGTTAAGCATAAGAAAGATTGAAGAGCTCCGTACTCTTAGTGTTTTCCAACCTATCTATGTTTGGCCCTTGTGTGTGGCCATGGGTCCACTATACATAGAGGAAAGATTGAAGAGCTCCGTACTCTTAGTGTTTTCCAACCTATCTATGTTATTATGCTGGACCAGCTTTAGCATAGGAGTAATGTAATCCCCTCAGTCTACACTACTACGTTGGACTGACCTAGATTAGTAGTGTAATTCCCTTCCATCTATATTAAATACTGGATCACAAGATTGACATTTTCTTTTTCTTTTTCAGTAATGTAATTCCTTTTGTCCATGCCCACGTTGTTAGACTAAGGAAGACTTAGATCTAGAGCCTCGCTATAGACGCTAGATTGCCGAACGATATTTTTACAAGTTTATATTTATTTTTTTATTTCAATTAATACAATTAAGTTCCTTCTACTATCACATTGCGCAAAATGGCAAAAGAAACTTATTAAAACTTGATTCCATTTACATGCAGCTAAATAGATAATTAAACTGCCTTAGTGCTCAATCATAGACAACCATTTACGATCTCTCCATCTATCTTGGTTTTTGTGATCATAGGCATTTGGTTTGGATTGAACTATAACGGGCCACAAAGCCACACCCTCTACCACACACACCAACCTACAATGAAATTTTAAGTCAAACAAGTCTCCTAGGAACATAGATCTAGATGGTAATGTACCATATGAACGCAAATGTATCCAAATACAGCATATTAATTGCAGTGCCCCGGTCTTGCAACCCATCACATGGATCCTGAACCAACTCACTTACGAATGCATCTAGAGCTTAAGCCCGCGGCCATCCATTAGCCAACCATTTGGCCCAAGTAACACTTGCATAGCCCATTTCCAGATTTATTAGTACTAAGGGGTCGCGTGGATGCCTGCGATTTTTTTAGTTGTAAACACATTAAGCTTGAAAAGAATTTTATATGTAATCAGTTTACATGCTATTCCGTTTGACTTTTAAGTGGTAATATGTTTATAGGTGAATAGATTATGTATTTGGCTAGCCTGCAAAATGTTTATAATGAATAAAGTAGGCATTCATACCATAGAGCTTAGGCAGTGAACCTTCCAAAATCTGTAAATCACATAAGAAAGACTTGATTTTTCTTAGGATCCTAAGAAAGCATTAAAGCATGCACACACTAAAAGGAGTGGATGTCTTCCACCCATCACAGTGGGCCCCAAATGCAATCTAGAAGTTTTTAATGGTGGACATCCCATCCTTCCCTCATGTGGTCCAATTGATAATGAATGAGCTGTTTTTTTAGGGTCACAAGAGAGCATCAAGGAAAGTACATGATGGATAAATTGGATGTACCATACACATTACGGTGAACCCCACATATTATGAGTGTATATTAACCATTGTGTTCTAACATGTCTAATTCTTTTTTAGCCATAAAGGCTTTACCTGTAATCTCAAACATAGCTTTTTATCAGGTTTCAAATTACAGCTAAAATCTGTAATCTCTTTAAGGCAAATACATACAGCCAACAGCCCCTGTAATCAGATTACCTGTAACCCTTTATAATTTAAGGAGTTCACAAGCATCCAAACGACCCCTAAGTGTTCGGGGATTAACATATTAACAAGCCCAAGCCCACCATCGGTTTGAATCAGAACCATCCAGAGAGCTCTACCCATTTACTCACTTTTGCTTGGGTGGTAGACTCTCAGGAGTTTCAACTCCCAGTCATGGGTTCGAGTACCCATACATGGTGAAATTCCACTAGCGTGAGTGTGTCGGGATGTGTGTGCGTGTTAAATTTTTATTTTTATTTTTTTAAAAAAAATAAATTAAATTAAAATTTTTAAAAAAATTAAAATTAAAAAAAAAAAAATGGTTTGTCAGTCTCATTTTCGGGATCAAACCTGACCAACTTCGAGTGATCATCGTTTGCACTATCCATTTATATAGTTGAAACCAATTATGTTAATGAAGAAACTTAGAATCATCCTCCAAAAAAAGATATTTCATGAAATTGAGAAACCAATACATTGAGCTTTTCTATGTACAGTATCAATTTGCCTCTGGACATGTGAGAAGAAATGGTGTGGCTTTGACTGGGTTGGACCTATGGACATCTCTGGGCTTGGGCTTCAAATGCATGACCTAATCAATTTTCAATGTTGGACTTGGGCTTAAGATCGTTTTAGACTAACCCAACTTCGGATGTACAGGTCTTATATCCTACAAATATGCCCATTCCAATCCTCCATTAGGCAACTCATGCATCTTGAATGTAGATCGTTGGATTCATTCCTTCGAGTGTCTATTTCTTTGTGCATGTGTGGCCCACTTGATCAATGAGTAGATTTAGAATATTCAAGTGGGAAATAGGGATTTTTATCAATTTTTATAAGCTTAGGCTCAGACCTACTATGCCTAATACCAAATTCCAGCAGACCTCTATTTCTTTGGAATCATGGTATTAGGCAGTGGACTCTGTTCAGCTTTGCACTGGCCGTTTTGGGAACCATCTTGGCAATGTATTGGTCATTTTCAGGCCATTTTAGCATTTGACTCATCCAGGACAAAGGCATGAAACCTGGATTGCCACAAAAATGGTTGTGATTGTAATGGAAACCCTGCACTCCATGTCTGTCTGCCGTTGAAGGCTCCCCACCTTTAATCTTACATCTCTTATATATATATATATATATATATATATATATATATATATGTGTGTGTGTGTGTGTGTGTGTGTGTGTGTGTGTGTGTGTGATCATGATTCAAAAATAGTTAGTATATCTCCCCATCGGTGAAGGCTAAAAAAAAAAAAACCCTAGAAAATGTCTGCAAATTTAACTTTCCGCTCAGAGCTTGGGAGCTGGGAAAAAAAAAAAGATAAAAGACTCACATCAGAGCTTATTACAAAATCTTAATTCTCTTTTAATTAAAATCTATTAATGGTTAAAGCAGGCTTGACCCTCTAAACCAAAGATATCCATGTTCTCTAAAGAGATCTTTTGTTTTTTTCCCTAGATGAAACACAAAAATCAAACTTCTCATGGAGATATAGCCAGTGCTGGATGATGCATCCATGACCATACATGATCGACCAAATATGTATCCAGTCTATAGATGCTGGTTGATCAAAGATATGGGCCATCCAACCATCTAGATTGGCCTGATTTGGGATCTGGATTAGATCATGCTCCAATTACAGATTGGGTCCCAAATCAACGGTCCGATTAGATTGTGCGGTTCCACAAGTCTTTAGGTTTTGTTATTTAATTAGTTGTTAAAGTACTAATGGCTTGCAAACTACACTTCACTTAATATGTTTGTCACTTGTTTTATGGTCACATTAAATTGATCATTTTTTGAAAGTCTATGGAGTTAGCTTTCAAACGAGTTCAGGATCATGTGATTCCCATACCATTTATGTTGTAGCCAACTTACATTAAAGCCTATATGGTTGCGATGGGATTCAAATCATTTTTGCCGTTTTTTAATATTTCATGAAATGCATGGCTGGGATTATATTAGGTTTTTTCTTGATTTAATAAGTATGTGTGTAAAGTGTCTTTTCCAAATATTTATGGAATAAAAAAGTTATTTTCATGGGTTTAGAAATATTGCTTCCCACTGGTGTAATTGACAGTTTGTGGCACATCATGGTCAGATATGTAGAAGTCCCAAATTTAATAAAACCTCTTTCTAAAGAGGGAATTTTGGTTTAAAATGTAAACAATGCTTTCATTGTCTTGATAGATAACCGCATCCAAAATAAATTTTGATTACAATGTTCTTCATTTTGGAGCCTTGATGGGGACATCACGCGCATAAGCACACCCCCCTTATGCACGTACACAAGTAGGAGGGCCCCACCTTCGATCTGGATCGATGATGACATTCATGGAGGGCCTCTTAGTTAGAAGACTGTGTTTTAATTTCTTAGGATAGGCCTAATCATCATGTGGATCCTATCATTGGATCTCATGATCGTGGTCAACTACCCTATGTGACCTAGGACTTTGAGTTTTGTTTATTACCGTTATTAGGAATATCACGAACAATTTAGATTGCATTGATTAGTTGTTATTTTTTATTACTTCGTCTTTAAGTAATAATATGCGCACATGGCGCGACTTTTAGGGTATAAGTTTTTCCTATAAATAGGCAACCCCTTGTAAGAATTTTTTCATTGAAGATGATTAATAAAATTCTACATTTTTCTGTTTCTCTAATTTTCTAATGTGTGGAAACCTAAGTGGGTGCAAAACCCTTCCTTCTTCGCGAAGCCACACTCATCCCAAATCGCTCTCATCTCCTACCCTTCATTTTTTCATTTCCTACACCCATTCCCTCATCAAATCTATCCACGTTTGCAGCTAATCTTTCCCCTATGGCAAATTTTCAGAATTTGAGCCTGTAGGAGAGTTGAAACTTTGGCGAAACACCGTGTTCAAACCAATCATCCGTTTGGCCTGAAATTTGGAGGAAATGTGGCCCATCCCTGGCCGACCAGGCTCTAGTTAGACGATTCCAAATTCATGGGCCCCACACACTTGCGGGCCGCCATCCCAACACGTGCGTCAAGTCAGTTTGCTGTCCACACGTGCGGGCTTATCACAGGTTCCTTCTCGTCTCTATTTTACCCCTTATTCGCCTTTGTTTCCATAACTTTAACCCTAGATCATCTCAAATTCTCGAGTTCTATTCCACTTTTGAAATCCTAAGTTTTCCTAAATTGAGTAAGAATCTCTTGGATTGGAAAATAATCTTTTGCATATGTGAATGAATCTACTATCCTTTAAGCATTGTTTGGTCTATAATTTTTAATTGATTCAGCATTAACATGTGTATGTTTGGACCCTTGTAGATTCCCCACAATGAATGCTTGATTTTATGTGGGATGTGAAATTATTATAATTGTTTCTAAATTATTATAATCTAAAGCCTGAAATCTTGCACATCATATTTAATTTTCATGTCCTGCACCAGGCCTGCCTTTTGGACAGGTTGGATGTCATACACACCTGACACGTTGGCATCTAGGCACTGGTTGGACAATAACACCATCATTAGATTAGTGTGTATGACCTCATAACTCACACCCATACATTTTGGTGTCTAGGCGCTGGTTGGATGATAACACAATCGTCCGACTAGTGTGTGAGACCTTGTATATCACAGAGGTGCACACGCACCATTGATCCCCTTACCATTTGAAACCGAAATGTTCCCTAAAATCTTTTTGTATCTTGTCTTTGTTCCAACACCCTCCTAGAGCTTTATAACTAATTTTTACTAAAAGAGAAAAGGCAAACTGCAACTAGGACAGATACAAAATAACCCGAGTTAAACTAATTCATTTCCACAAAATAAGGGAGCAACATTTATCAAATTTGAAAAAAGTTTTTTAAAAAAATAAATAATAAAAATGGTTCAATCGTCTTATTTCTTAAACCGAGAGATCAATGAATCGTGATCATGATGCACATGGATATCAATGATCCGATGGGAGAAAGAATTTCCAAGATCATTGGGAATGTTTCGTTTCTGAATGAAGTACCATTTTCAAGTAGTGTCCGATTAATGTTATGGATTCATCAACTTATGCTGCACATTGCTGCAAGTTAAACAATTCTATAAAATCAAATATGCCTTATTATTAAAGCATCCACGTACATAAAGTTAAGTGGCCTCATGACCCATGAGAAGCCCATTTTAATTTCCATAAACTTCAGAAATTAAACATAGGATATCAATCTCATGCCAAATTTCTAATGGAAGTAAAGAAGCAACACGCATCTAGTAGAGCTCTTATCTTATAAATACATCTCTAAAACTACAGTGCTCACCCCCCAAATGTTTATAGTCAAGTTGGATAGGAGCAATGACGGAAATTTGAAAATAAGATACAACATTTAGGAATAATATAACAGAAAGTATATATAAGCTAGAAACAAAATATACTGCAAAAATAGCATGCCAGCAAAACTACCAGATTTTATAAACCCCAGGCTTCAAACAACGAGTCCCAAGCTCCAATTTTCTGAACAGATTTCCTCCTTTCAAGCCCTTTCACTCTAGTGGCATTCCCAGTAGTACCCTGCAAACAGGGAGCCTTGTTGATGAGACCAGAAAAGGTTAAAACAAGCTCTAGAGCATCAATTCAAACAAGGAAACTATTGGTAATGCTAATCGTATACAACTTAAATATGAATGAATTGCCAAACTACTATACATTGGGGATGAATGGTGAAAGAGTATCAAATCTTAACTGCTCATCTGGCAGTTACCCACCATGGTCTAAAACCACGTCCATTTTAACGACTAGAAACACTCGATGGGTTGATTAGTATAGAGAAAATGGAAGGCGGGTCAGCATTTTTTGAACTGCTCATTTTGTTCTCAAGTCCAGCGGTCAGGATTGTCTGACTTATTGATGCAGGACAATTAATCTACTTGCTCTAAAAGCTTGAACTGATAGAGCATGGCGAATCAATCCCTTTATCTCGTAGCCCAAGCCCCACATCGCATGGGTTAGGACCTAGGCCAAACCCTCTCGCAGGCCCTACTTCACATGGGTTCTGCTTCACATGATCCACCCATCTTACACGGGCCGCCCACTCCGAGTGTGCCCATGCATCCCACAAGCCACCCCACTCGAGCCCAATGTGAAAGTGCCTCAGCATTAATTACCCCCGCCAAGGAGTTTCGAACACGAGACCTCCTACATTTTTATTTTTTTTTTTAACACTTTGATGCAGCTAAAAGCTCAAACTGATAGAGCATGGTGAATTAATCCCTTTATCTCATAGCCCAGGCCCCACATTGCATGGGTTAAGACCTCGGCTGAACCCCCATCGTGGACCCTACTTCAAATGGTTTCCGCTTCACACGAGCCACCCGCTTTACACGGGCCGCCTACCCCGAGTGTGCCCTTGCATCCCACAGGCGACCCCACTCGAGCCCGCTGAGAAAGTTTCCCTGCATTACTTATGTGAAAAGGCCAATTAGACATGTGGTTCAGATCTTGCACATCTGCTATGCTTCATATCATCAATAATCTCCCCCCAAAGAATTTGGCCTGTATTAGATTGGCTATCTGTTGCCTCAGTCTTGAGGTGTAAAAGAAAAAAATTGCCGCCATAGATTGGAGAGAGAGAGAGAGAGAGAGAGAGAGAGAGAGAGAGAGATCAAACCTTCAGGCAATACTTGGCGTTGGTGTCACAGATTGGATAATCCTGCGGGCAACAGTAACTTTTGTCTGAGCAACAAACTGCAGACTCCAGTCCGCAACAGCCCCATGATAAGCATATTCCAAGAAATCTCCAAGTACAACAGCAGGTGTCTCCTGCTGGGCAGTAGGAGAGAAAGCTGCATTTGGTGGGGCCTGGGGAAGGTGAAGGAGGAGGATTTGGACTGGTTTTAGTAGGGTAAGAAGCTAGTTTGTATATTCCACAAACCCCTTCTGAATTGCCGCTGTTACGGAGCATGTGAATATAACCACTCATTCCCCAACTTTCTCCCCACGAGTTCTTCATAATCCAGTAATCAACCCCATTTTCCGAACCATAACCTACGAGCAAACAAGCATGGTCCAGAGAAGTCGAACACGGGCCATTGAAGATCCCCTGTCAAGTTAAAACAAACAAATCAACATGTATCTAGCACACATGGACCACATTGGCACATGCACTTCGAAGCCCTCCGCCCATCTACAGGAGTAGAATCAAGATTACTCTTTTGATAGTGATACACACCTCGGAGTACAACTGGAATGCTCTCTCACTACCACACAAACCAACACTCACAGGTTGGGCTGCAACTGCCTGGAGTAACTGACTCTCATCGTTCGCAGGTACATCAACATAACCATCAATGGTTACAATTTGCCGTTTCCTCTGTGATAAAAGAAAATGATCATTTATGCCTACCAAAAAAATTGATAAGAGTATAATCCAACATACATGGAATAGTTAGAATCCATCCAAGGAAATTATTAACTGGAAAACAATTTACCTTCTCCTTAAGGCAGGCCTTATCCCTACCTTGAAATGGGTAGTCCCCTTCGGTATCAATCCCATGATTTTCTGTAACCCATTCAAATGCATAGTCCATAAGTCCACCCGAACAGCCGCTATTGTAAGATTTGTCACAATCAACTAGTTCTTGTTCAGAGAGACTGATGAGAGACCCCGTGACAATCTTATTTATGCCTTCAATTGCACCTGTGGCTGAGAAAGCCCAACAGGCCCCTGAAATCAACCAATACACTATCTTTGAAGAGAAATTTGATGGAAAACATGGAATAAGACCACAACACATGCAGTTGGGTTTTACACATTGCAGTTTCATTAAACATTGTAGCTATTATGTCCTCTTATTTTATCTTTTCAATATATATATATATATATATATATATATATATTCTCTTATTTTGGTGCCAAAATTAGCATAGAAAGGCAACACAATCAAAGCTTTTGCCCCTAATCAAGCTCCCTCCAAAATCCAATGACCAATAACAACTTGGCTCCAACATCAATCAAGGTGCCGAAGCTCTTTTGGAAGGTTCATTCTATGCACGAAATTATGCCTATAAACCAGGACAAATATCACCAATATTTTGAAAATCTCGAGATATTTCCAGAAACTTTGATTAAATGATATTAACATGATAATATTGCAATATTTTCAAAATCTCAGCAGTCAAGTTTTATCGCAAAAATATTGGAAAAATTAGTTTTGAGGTTAAAATAATTCATTCTATTCCTGTATATTTCAAGTATTAATCTTATTTAGTAATTTATAGTAAACACTTTTATATATTTCCAGCGAGATTTTCCCGATAATATCAAGAGAAAAACATTGAAACCCAAAATCTCCTGAGATTCTCAGACAGTGCCTGAACTAGATTTTTCACTATGTACCTATGTATCCCCAACTGACTTACAATACCAAAGGGACTTCATTGTAGGTAAGAAATATTAATATGACCACACAAACAACATTCCCTGGAAACTCACAGGAATCAGTGATCCCGCGCCATGAGTGGAATCACTAGCTTCAAGGAAAATATTCCCATTGAAGACAGAGAACAAAATAGTCACTGTATATGAGTCTGGAGACAATGAAGCAAACCAGCTAAAAATCATAAAAGAATAGAAGCATGAAAATGCAATTGCAACAAATCAATGAATTTCAGATATGAGGTTAGTCATCTCATGTTAGTAAGACAACAGTAGTATGGAAAGAGTAACATGTGTTTGTGTCCCCTTTTTTGTGTGTTTGTATTTAGTGTTGTTTGCTCTTGCAGAGTATGTTTTCTGTATCTTAGTCTTATAATAAAAGGGGTGTGTGTGTGTGTTGGGGGGGATACTCTTATCTTCTCACACCCCTTTCTCTTGCTCTCCTCCTTTTTCTCCTTCATTCCTCTTCCTAAATCATCAAAACCAACTTGGTATCAGAGCCTAAAACTTAGAAGTTGATTGGTTCCACAGGAATCTGCTGATGGCATCGACAATATATGTATGGTTCGTACAGACTGTTTTTTAAATCAGGAAGGACATAGTTTAATACATCTCGATTTTAAAATATATGTGGTGATTTTTGCAAGATTTTTTTAGATAAAGTATGAACCAGTTTTTACATTCGGCAGAAATCCCCCAAATTTCTGATTTTCGTCGATTCTTCTCAAATCGGTGGGTTGTTTCTTGTGCTTCTCTTCTCATGATGGGTCGGATTGATTGTCTTTACCTACTCGGGGTACCATTTTAGGATGAAGAGTAGATTTGGTGGTGTTTTTTTTTTTTTTTTTTGGCCGGGGTGGGGGGGGGAGAGCAAAATGTGGACTGGCAATGCCATTTTTGGGCCCTAGTGAGTCTGAACATACACCAGAGCTCACAGTGTATGCTCTGGTGTTTAACCTGCTCTTGTGAAGTGCGTGTGTTGCTAGTCTCAGCCATCTCTTGGTCTTTGCTGCTTCTGTGCCTCCAGGCCACCATCTAGATCTGAGTTTTCTGTCAACTTGTTGTGTTCTTTTTACCTCTTGTGCCACCCTTTTTGAGTGATTTTCCCTTTGGGTATGTCTTTGTGGCCCCCTATGGAGGACAAGATTGGTTCAAGCTTTGGTTTATGATCTTTGGAATCCCATCTCTTGTCTATCACAATGGTAAAGTTGAATGGTAATAACTACCTGCAGTGAGCTCAATCTGTGAAGCTGCTTTTGGGAGGAATAGATAAACTTATATCCTGGATGAAGCACTAGATTCTACGGATGGAAATTTCAAGACCTGAACCAGGGAGAACTAACTCATGGCTTGGCTACTTAATATTAAGGAACCTACTGTAAGCAATTCCGTCATGTTCCTTTACTCAGCAAAAAGGATATGGAACACCCTTCATGTTATGTACTCAGAAGCCAAGAATGTTTCCAGAATCTTTCTGTTAACCTCAGATATCGGGAAATTTCAACAAGATTCAAGATCTCAGGAGTACTATTCAGCTCTTTGGGGTATGTGGGATGAGTTAGATCTCTATCATCCTCTCCCTTACCATTGTACAATGGATTATGAACATGCGTGGAAGCGACGTGAGGAAACTCGAACAATGCGATTTCTAGCCTCAACTCTGAGTAGGATAGCATTCAGAAGTAGATTACAGTCATGAACCCTCTTCCTCCTCTCGTAGTATTTATGCTACGTGTTAGAGGGTTGACACCTCATCCACCTCTGCATTTGTTCCGCCTAATCAATCTACATATGCTAATGGGGACCGACCCTCCGTAACCCATAGTTATAGGGCCCCAATGTGGAGCACAAGGATGTAGACGTGAGAGTGGCTCGTTTGGCCAAGGCAAGGGCCGTGACACTGATCGTGACAGCCATGGTTGTCATGGTCATTGTGGACATGGATGTGTTGGACCTCGTACTTGTACACATTGTGGTGGCACAAATCACTCCATTGAGAGATGTTGGGATCTCGTTGGCCATTCATCTTGGGCCGACATGTCTATCGTTTGCAGTTCCTCCACCAGCTTTGAACAAACTCCACAACCGACTACATTAGAAAAGTCTTCCATGGGAGAGTTTGTTCTTTTGCCCAGTGAGGCTTATGATGCATTGGTGTGACTCCATGCTCAAGAGGTTCCTGAGCCTTCCACAGACAATGTAGCCCAGTCAGGTATTGCTCTCATGTGTCGTCGTCTTCTTCTCCTTGGGTCATTGATTTTGGAGCAACTTCCCATATGATCGATACATCCTACATGTTTAGCTCTTATCTTCCTTCCAGTCAGTCTTATTTTGTTATAGTTGCAGATGGAAATCACACTCCTGTATTTGGAACTGGTTCCATCAAACGCTCCTTCCATACAGTTGTCATCTGTTTTACATGTTCCTCATTTTCCCCTTAATCTATTATTTGTCAATTCTCTTACAAAAATTTTGAATTGTTCAATAACCTTCTTTCGCTCTCATTGTGTGTTTTAGGACCTCCAGACGAAACAGAGGATTAGTGGGGGTCATGAGCGTGATGGACTTTACCTCCTTAATGATGCACCTGTGATAGACTCCAGTACCTTGTCTTTAGACAGGGAGTCTATCCCGATGGCATTGCCGCTTAGGGCACCCATCCTTATCTAGGTTAAAATATTTGTCTCCTTCAATTTCTATATCTTAAGCTTTATGTCATATAGAAACTTTATGTTGTGACACTTGTGAGTTCTCCAAACATCACCGATCTATCTTTCCTCCTAGCTTATCAGAGAGGAGATCCATTCCGTTTGATCTAGTCCACTCTAATGTTTGGGGTCACGGTCTTATTATCTCTACCTTTGGGTATAAATATTTTATCACCTTTATTGATGATTGCACTTGGATGATATGGGTTTATCTACTAAAATCCAAGTAGAAAGTTTTTAATATGTTTAAAGTATTTTATAATGAGGTGGTTACTTAGTTTCAATGCCCCATTAAGATTTTACACTCTAACAATGGGGGTAAGTACATGTCACATGCCTTTCTATCCTGCAGGATCAGGGGATTTTATCTCGTACTTCATGTCCATGAACTCGTCAACAAAACGGCATGGTTGAGTGAAAGAACCCTCAACTTCTTGAAGTTACCCGTGGTCTGCTACTCAGTATGAATCTTCCTAAACATTTTTGGGATGATGCTTCACTTACCATTGTATTTCTAATTAATCACATTCCCTCTTACATATTATCGCACAAGTCTTCATTAGAAATTTTGCATCCTCATGATAAACCATTCCCTTTATCTCCTAAGATTTTTTGGATGAACATGTTTTGTTTAGATTTTTTATGGCAGTAATGACAGGTTGAGTCCTAGGGCCATTAAGTGTGTCTTCTTAGGTTACTCTCGATTAGAAAAGGGGTATAACTATTATGATCCTCTAACTGAAAAGAGAGATGTATCTGCCGATGTGACATTCTTTGAAGACATCCATATTTCTCTAATTAAGGGAAAACCCTACGTAATCATCTTACTAGGAAGGAGGAGCCTTTGCAGTCTAACTCGATACCCATTCCAGTATCTAGCCTGGATGATAATCCCACTCCGACTGTCTCAAAGCCTATCCTTGTATATCATCAACGAACTAAATCCTCCACTGATCAGCAACCCATCATTTCATCTGCTCCAACTGTCAATTCAGGTATAAACTCTATCTAGTGTTTTAAATAGCAGTAGTGCGTTCTGTAGTGTTCAACCCTCTGTAGCGTGTAGCATAGCATGTTGTGTAAGCTACACAATACTTCTATTTTTTAAATTTTAAATATATATAAAAAAAAATGTGATAAATAGTAAGAAAAAAGCAAAAAATATATAACTACCTAAAAGATAATTAATTATTTTCAAGTATAAGCATATTTAAATAAGTTATTAATTATCATTAATTAAAAGTCAATAAGTCATAAACCAAATCAAATAATTATCACATCAACAACTTTCTAAGCAGACCATTTTATTTTATTTTATTTTTATATCAAACTACTTCAATTAATAATGTCTAATTAAAACCACAAGTCACAACTCATGAATATTAAAAGGAATAAAAATTCCACAGGTTAAGAGTATTGAGTACAATACAGATGTCATCTATACAAAGAGGGGTTTTCGAAACCCTTTTCTTTTAAATTTAGTTTTACAAGCTTTTTAGTGTGTGAGTATCACACCATATTTAACAAAGGATCATACCACCATTTTAAGTGAAAGTAAATAAAGAAAGGTTTAGTTTTAACTTTACATTTTAAGGTTTTTATATATATATATATATATAATATGAGTTCTACACCATTTTTAACAAACAAAAGTACAAATAAAAAATAAAATAAAATAAAAATAAATGTTCTCATCACTCTTTTTTAAAAAAAACAAAAAAGAAATACACTGTAGACTGTGCGCTACAAACGCTACACACTACGTACCGCAACGGCTATGCTACACTATATAGCGTACGCTACGAGTGCTATTTGAAACACTGACTGTATCACTCCTGATGATTTTCCCATAGCCTTGCGCAAACCTCCCCATTCATGCACAACATCCTATTAGCAATTTTGATTTATATCACAATCCTTCACCTTCTTTCCAGTCTTTTACGGCTTCCTCATCCTCCTTAATTACCCCTCATAATCTGAAGGAAGCTATGAGTAGTCCTAACTAGACTTAGGCTATGATTGAAGAGATGTAGGCATTGGAGAAGAATAGTATGTGGGAATTGGTTCCCCTTACCTTTAGGTAAACAAATAGTTGGATGTCAATGAGTTTATACCATCAAGTATCTTCCTAATGATCCAATGGATCACTATAAGGCACGGTTAATTGAAAAGGCCTATACTCAAACATATGGCGTTGACTACCTTGAGACGTTCTCTCTTATGGCCAAGCTCAATTCTGTTCACGTGGTCATTTCTTCAGCAGTAAACTTGTCTTGACCCCTATTTCAACTCGATATGAAGAATGCCTTTTGCATGGTGATCACGCTGAGGAGGTTTATATGGATCAACCCCCTGGTTTTTCTATGCTTTCTAACTCTCCTCTTGTGTGTTGTCTTCAGAAATTTATCTATGGTCTGAAACAATCCCTACAAGCCTGGTTCGACAAATTCAGTAGGGCTTTTCTCTATTCTGGATTTGTTCACAATCAAGCTAATCATTCCCTATTCGTCTGTCGTCAGTCCACGGGGATCATGGTGCTAATTGTCTGTGTTGATAACATTATGTTGTTGGGATACGATACTGTAAGAATTGTGGCCATTAAATCCTTTCTCAAGACTCGATTTGAAATTAAAGATCTTGGGGCCCTTTGCTATTTTAGGCATTAAAGTTGTCCGATCTAAATCTGGAATTGTGTTTTCCCAACAAAAATATGCTCTTGATCTTCTCTCAGAGACCGGGATGCTTGGATGTAAGCCTATTGCGACACTTATGGATACTACTCATAAAATTAGTCCTGATGACAGTGAGCTCCTCTTTGACCTTGGAATGTATCAGCGAATAATTGTACCACTTATCTATCTCGCTATTACTCGGTTGGATCTTTCATATGTTTTGGGTGTTGTTAGTCAATTCAAGCATGTTCCACATACCACACATCTGACGGCAGTATATCATATTCTTTGGTTTCTTAAATTTTCCCCATGCAAAGGCTTACTATTTCAACAAAATGGCCACCTTCATCTATTTGGTTTCTCTGATGTTGATTGTGTTGAAAGTCTACATGATTGGCAGTCTACATTTGGGTATTGTACATTTTTCCACTGCAAGCTTGTCACCTAGAAGAGTAAGAAGCAATCCATTGTGTTATAATCTTCTTTTGAGGCTGAATATCAGGCGATGGCTAATGTGACATGTCAACTTATTTGGCTATGATCCCTCTTACAGGGACTTGGTTACCATCCCCCAAGTCACATTCCTTTTCATTACGATAATCAAGCTGTCATTCATATTGCCAGCGATCCGGTGTTCCATGAGCATACGAAACACATTGAGATTGATCATCACTTCATTTAGGAGAAAGTGGCTGACAAGGAAATTACGACTCCATATGTCCGCACTGGAGACCAGTTGGCCGATGTTCTTACCAAGTCTATTAGTCAGGATGCTCTTCTTTGTATCACTGGCAAGTTGGGCATGATCAATATCTATGTTCCAACTTGAAGCAGAGTGTAGAAAGAGTAGTGTGTGTGTTAGTTGTGCAGTTGGAATACATGGCCAACGTTTAAGCAATGTGATGGTAATGCAATATCTAGCTATACATCTTAGGGAGGGAGATTTGGGCAATCCAATCAATCCATCTAGATTGTCCATTATACCCAGCCCACAGTACATGGACCACCATGAAAATCAAAATGATTTGATGATGCTGCCAATCTAAGCTGGCCTTCTTTTCTATAGCCCCCCATTGTCCATGCCCTCGATGGGATAGTCAGGACTTTCTCATAAAACTGATTCTATAGAACCATGAGTAATCTTTGAAGGGCTCCACTAAATCAATGGTTCAAATTGCTGATTGGACCTTATTTTTTACAAACAATTTTGACTATCTTTTTCACAGACTACCGATCAGATGGTTAGGATAGTCCAATCAGTGTGATTTTTAGTATGGGCTGCACCCAGTGGACAATCTGGATAGACTGATTTTACTTTCCACATGCCACTATACAGCTTGGGACTATAACTTACACTGCCCTTACTGCAAGGCATCGGTCTTTATTTAAAAGTAGGGATGAACTGGGATTTGCTAGATTAGAGAATGAAGTGGTGGATCATGGCACACATGTCAACATGGCTCACATGTATGAGACCCAAGCCAATTATTAGGTGGGGCCAACCATTAACATATCTTGACCCATAAATCCACCAAATCGACTAGTCAGGTGGGCCACACTCATCGAAGGAAAAAGGACTGCTAGAAACAAAACCACCAATGATCCATATCCAACATATTCCTGCAGCCCCCTACTGAATGGGCCAGCTTCAATTTCCGAGCAAGATATGTTCACATTAAGACCCACCTGATACATAGCCCAGATCTCGCACAAGCATCCACGGCATCATCTGGGCCACAATTCAACTTCTCAATCTCTCCTGAGAACAAATAATCAGTTTAGCATTTCTTTTCAATATTTCAATACTGAAAGACCAAGTTGAGTCAATCTGACCCAGATGGAAATTCCATTCTAAGCGGATTTCCAGATTTCCCAACTACTTCTACACTAATCAGACTATCAAATTGACCAAAAAAACAAAAATAATTCCAATTCGAAATACAAAAATTGGAAAAAGGGGAAAGAAACATCTTGGTATTGAAAGTTTGAGTGGAGTCTATTCAAACCAGTTGGGCATCCATGCAGACCAGATTTCCAGGCTTCCCAGCTACTTCTCCAATAACCCAATTACTAGATTGACCCCCAAAACTGAAAGGCTTGATCAGATTGGTTTGCCTACCGGATCTAACAATATCTACACGATCATAGGGACCTTCGCACAGAATAGAAGATAAACGGCCCACATCCAGCAATCCACCGAACTACTATGACAGCAGAAATGACCTAATCACCCGACGTCTAAAGGCAGCTTAATATACAATATATATTCTTATTATTCCTCTCAATTTTCTCTCCGGGGAATCTCTTGGATGGATGCATTTACTGAGGAAATATCTCCCCTTAAAATGAAGGAACCAAGAGGATTATGTCAGGAGCAGCAAAAGCAAACCCCAAGTACGAATCATACAAATGAAAGATAAACGCAAATAAAGCAAACCAAAGAACACACGATTTTACGTGGAAAAACCCTTGCGGGAAAAAACCACGACACAAAGCGATGAGCATGAAAGTAAGCATCACAAGAGTAACACCGCCTTTCTCAAGCACTTGTCAAATAAAATGATGATGAACATCAATACGCTTAGTATGAGAATGATATATCAAATTCTTTACCAATTTAATCGTGCTTTCATTGTCACAATTAATCAGCACAGCCTAATCGGAAGTTGACCTTTTGTTGTCCACATTTCCTATGTAAAACAAATCAGCATAGCCTACAAGTTTGTCTTCTGATTTTTGAAATGTCAAGACGTAGTCCGTTGTACCTCGTAAATATTGAAGTAGCTATTTCACTGCCTCTCAATATTGCTTGTCGGGGTTTGACATGTATCTGCTAACAGCACTGGCTACATGTGAAATATCAAGTCTTGTAGAGACCATGACATACATTAAACTGCCAACTGCACTCGAGTAGGGCACACGAGACAAACTGCTTTTCTTTATTTGCAGTGGGACATTGCTCTGAAGAAAATCGAAAGTGAGCAACATGAGGTGTGCTAACCAATTTACCATTGTTTATCCCAAACTTAACCAACACCTTCTCAAGATATTCTGTCTGAGACAATTGTAACCTACTTCTCTCCCTATTTCACGTATATTAATGTTGAGAGTCCTCTTTGCAGCCCGCAGATCTTTCATCTCGAATATCCCTGATAATTGAGTCTTCAATATATTGATCTCAGACATGTTATGCCTGGTAATAAGTATGCCATCAACATATACTATCAGTACAATGAATTCTCCATCAATCAGTGCTTTGAAGTAGACATGATAATCATATTCACTTCTGGTAAACAATCAAATCTTTTATACCATTGCATAGGCAACTGTTTTAGGACGTACAACGACCTCCTCGACCTGCAAACCTTATTCTCTGACCCTTGTATCTCGAACATTTCTGGTTGTTTCATGTAGATTTGCTCTTCCAATTCCCTATGTAGGAAAGCGATCTTCACATCCATTTGTTCCAGTTCCAGATTGTATTGGGCAACTGGCACCAACACAAATATGATAGATACTTGCTTGACCACTGGTGCGAATATCTCACTGAAGTTGACGCCTTCTTTCTGAGCATATCCCTTTGTAATCAATCTTGCCTTGCACCTATCATGTTTCTTCTGATAAATCCCACTTACATACGATCACTTTTTGTCCAACAGGAAGTTCCGCCAGCTCCCACGTCTCATTCTTACAAAAAGAGTTCATCTCATCCTACATCGTTACCATCCACTTTTCAGCATGTGTGTCATCCGATACTTCTTGAAAGGTATGCAGATCCCCCTCATCTGTAATGAGAGCAAATACAACACTCGAGTCCTCTCTGTATCTTGCCGGTAATCTGCGATCTCTCGGTGGACTTCTCCTCACAAGTGGTTGCTCCACCTGATCCTGTACCTCTTCCTGCAGCTTAGCTTATACCAGTGTCTCACCCTTGTCAATTTCAACATCAATCACCGCCTAATTTATCTATTTTCTTGTGTTCATCCATGCAGAACAAGGAATCCTCATCAAACCTGACGTCACAAAAAATTGTAATCTTCCGTGATCCGGTCATACAACATATATCCTTTCACACCAACACTATACCCCACAAAAGTACACTTATTCACCCTTTAGTCTAGTTTATCTCTCTCAATATACAGTACATGAAAGTAATCATCATAACCAAACACTCGCAGCCCTGAGTAATCTACATCATGACCACTCCACACTTCTTCTGAAATTTTACAATCTATGAACGTAGAAGGGGACTGGTTCGCTAAATAAAAAATCCGTATTGATGGCCTCAGTCTATAAATCCTTGCTCAATGTAGCATTACTCAACACGCTTCATGATCTCTCTAAGAGAGTGATTAATTCGTTCCGTCACACCATTCTACTCTAGCGTATGCCTTATTGTATTGTGCCTCACGATCCCTTTATATTTGCAAAACTGATTGAATTTATTATAAATAAATTCTCCACCGTTGTCTGTCCTCAACACTTTCAACTTCTGCCCTGACTATTTTTCTACCATCGCCTTCCACATCTTGAAAGTGGCGAAAATATCGAATTTATTTTTCAAAAAATAAACCCACACTTTTTTGGAGCAATTGCCAATAAATGTGACAAAGGATGACAATCAATAAATGTGACAAAGGATGACGATCATCCATTAGAAACCACAGGTGACGAGCCCCCATACATCCGAATGCACATAATCAAGCACACATTTACCTATATGTTTTCTAAACTTAAAAGACAATCGTGATTGTTTACTATATATACAATGCTCACATATATTAAAATTAACGCTTTTAAATGCAAGAATCAAACAACAATCAGAAAGTACCTTTATACTGCGCTTGCTCATATGGCCTAAGCATGCATGCCACAAACGTGTCAATGTGGAATCTGCTACGGATACTACAATTCCATCCATTTTAGTATTCCTAATCAACTTATAAAGGTTACCGCTCCACTGTGCTTTCATAACAATGAGTGTCTCCTTTGAAACTTTCAAGACACAATCAAACCCGGTGAACTTGTACCAAAGTGCCTTAGGAGCCCCTAGAGATATTAAATTCTTCTTTGGATCAGGAACGTGTCTCACATCCATCAAGATACGTTACATCTCATCAAACATATTGATACACACCGATCCAACGCCAACAACCTTACAAGCAATGTCATTGCCCATAGACACTTGACCACTATCGTACTCGTTATAACTGGTGAACTACAAACTCCGATGAGAGGTCATGTGGCATGAAACCCCCGAATCCAAAATCGACTCATTGCTAAGATACCCAGATTTAGATGCGGTCAAAACATCACAACCACCCCCCTCTTCATTAGATTCTACAGTGTTGGCCTCCTTCGATGATTCATCTAATTTTTCTCCCTTCTGGGCGTTGGGATTCCAACAATCCTACATAGTCTTAGCCTTCCCTAGTTCCAACACTTTGTCTTCCATTTGCCCTTAGATTTGGACCTAGATTGTGAATTTTCCTTCTCCCACTCAGAATCTCTTCCCCTAGCAACTAGCGCATCCATAAAGGAACCCCGCCATTGTCTTTTTTTCTTAATTGCTTCGAATGAAGGGATGAGATAATAGTTTCGGCGTCTATGGTCTCCCTACCATGGCATATAGTGTCTACGAGACTCTCGTACAACTCTAGAAGAGAATTTAATAGGATTGAGGCTTGGTCTTCTTTGTCGATCTTCACCTCCACACTAGTCAACTTGCAAAGTAGTTGATTGAACGCACTAATGTGTTCATTAAGAACCGACCATTTCGCCATCTTTAGATTATAGAATTGTTTTTTCAGATAAAGACGATTACTGAGATATTTTGTCATGTAAAAGCTTTCTAACTTCATCAAGGACATTATAAAGGACATCATCCGTCAAACATAATTAGATCGAGGTAATCACCCTCTGATCAAGTTCTTCCCACTCTTCATTACCCATGGGGCGGAATGTTACACTAAGGAGTGCCTATTGTAAACCTTGTTGAATTAGAAGGCCTCCCATCTTCACCTTCTATAGTTCAAATCTATTTTTCCCTGTGAACTTTTGTCTCATGCTTCACGTTAGATTCTTTCATCATCATGCTTCAAATTCAAACTCAAATCCCAACGTATAGCTCTGATACCACTTGTTGGGAGCCACAGTAGCAAACCCCGGGTATGAATCACAAAATGCAAACAAAGTAAACCAAAGAACACGCGATTTTACGTGGAAAAACCCTTGTGGAAAAAAACCACAACACAAAGCAATGAGCAATCTACTACAAAAACAAAAGTACAAGAGAGAGATCAACTTACAAGTGTGAAAACGAAAGTTTTCTCGCTTCACAACCCTAAGAACAATTTAACTTGCATTGTTCTCTCTCGTTCTACCATAATCCCGTATTACACCCATATATATAGTGTTACGATCGGAATAGGAAACAAATTGCGCAATTATGCAAAACTGCACGCGCCGTCAATTTAAGCATCGAGCCCCTGTGTTTGATCAATCGAACATGCTCAAAAGTGTCCTAAGAGTTAACATGAATTTTCTGAATTATGTCGATTAATCAAACTTATCCAGAACTATCCAGAAACCAATATGTTTAATCTGAGGTTTACTCAACTGATCGAGCAGTCTGTCCGTTCGATTGATCAAATTCTCCCGCTTCTGGATAGATTAAAGACATCCAAACAACAAATTAGAAGTTTGAATACGATAAAGCTTATTCCTATCACATCCGAACTCTCTACCTTATCACATTCCTCTCTCATTTGAATTTAAATTTCAAGAGTGTGGGACTAGAGAAATGGAAATGTTTCAAGGGACCTAGATTGCGAAGTGATTGCATAGTGTATCACATAGCACAAATATAGGTACTATGTGCTTCTGGAAAAGCTCTGTGGGCCCCGCCATGATGTATGTGTTTTCATCCATGCCATCCATCCATTTGCCAACTCATTTTAAGGCATGAGCCCAAAAGCGAGGCAGATCCAAATCTCAGGTGGATCACAAAACAGGAAACGGTGGTGATGGAACGCCCACCATTAAAAACTTCTTGGGGCGTATAGAAGTTTTGGATCAAACTGATATTTGTGTTTTCCCTTCATCCAAGTCTATGTGAACTAATCAACAGGTTGGATTGCAAATAAAATTACAGCGGACCCTAGGAAGTTTTTAATGGTAGGCATTCAATCACCACCTTTTCCTGTGGTGTAGTCCACCTGACATTGAATCTGCCTTATTTTAGGGCGTTAGCTAGGAAAATGTATGCACTGCCTAGATAAAAACAAACATCATGGTGGGGCTCACTGAACTTTTACAGCAGCACACAGACTGACTCTACCCTATCCGAGTCCTGTTTCTAGTGACACAGATTTCCTGTGAAAGCCAAGTTCTGCGCAAGGATGCTAAGTGGGACCCACCGTGATGTCTGTGAAAAATCCACTCTATCCATCTGTTTTGAGAGCTCAATTTAGGACATGTGACCAAAAACAAGGCAGACCTATAACTCAAGTAGCCACACAAGAGGAAAATGTGGGAAAAGATAAGCCTAACATTGAAACCTTCCCGAGCTCGACCTTGATGTTTATATGCCATCTAAACCACTGATAAGGTCATTCTCACTGGGATGAAGCGAAAACACAAAAACCTTAGCCTGATACAAAACTTTTGTGACCATGTGAATGTTTCAACGGTGGTCATTGAATCCCCACTTTTTCCTCTTATATGGCCCACTTGAGTTTTGGATCCGCCTCATTTTTAGTCTCATGTCCTAAAATAATCTCGCAAAACGTATGAACGGTATGGATTTCTCACAAACATCACAGTGGCCCCACCAAGCACCCAGCGCAGTAACCTCCGCAAAATACTTTCGCAGGAAATCCGCGTCCTGTTTTGACGGATAACTGTGTAGGACCACCCACGTAGTTTCCCACAAGTGGGACGTATAGGCCCATATCCAACAAAAACAAGAACAATTTCAATTAAAAATAGAAAAATAGAAAAAGGTGAAAAAAAAAAATCCATCTTCTTATCGAAAGACCGAGTCGAGTCGATCCGAACCAACCAGATTTCCAGACTTTTCGGCTACTCATCTACAAAAACCAAATTACCAAATTGACCCCCAAAACAAGAACAATTCCAACTCAAAATACAAAATAGGAAAAAGGGGCAAAAACCATACCACAACTCCCTTGATCTTTCACGGGCGTGACCGCACCTTTCTTTCTCCAATCAACGGTATCCGGTACATTCTCGAGGGGCCGTGATAGCACTGTCCGAGAAGCGGATCGGGCAGGCAGTCCAGAGAATCCGAGGCGAGTGGCCTTGAACTCCTGGTGAGTGAGATCGGCGAAGGCGTTGAGGGCGAGGGTATAAGTGGAATTTGACAAGCTGTTGTGTTGAGTGATGAAATCGAGATTGTCTTGGAAGATTCGGAACCTGTGGAGCTTCTCCTCTTTGGAAGAGTAGGTCTTGGCGTACTCATCGCACCAGGATTCGAACAGATCGGAGTATGATGAGGCGATAGGGAGTAGAAGGAATGCTGAAAACAGGAGCGAAAGAGAGGAAAACGCCATCAGTTTCGTTGCTGTTTCTGTTTTTTTGGTTTTGAGAGAGAAGGTGGGAACAACTACCAAACCCCTACGGACACTTTGGCGTGTAAAAGCTTCCCACGTGTTCCTTGTTCTTCCTCTCTTAATTATCTGCCCGTGGATTTATCAGAAGTTCGTTTTGCCTCCGTCGCGATATAGGTAAGAACTAGCGTACTTCGCTCCCCACGAGGCCCACGTGATGAGATGGTGTTCGGTATCAGTTTGTTTTCTGCTACGTGCGGTGTCTTCGAACGTGCCAGAATCGAAATAACGGCTCCATTGGAACCGAATAATTTTAACCTCGAGCACCTCATGTACTTCCCATATCAACACATATTTGACCAAATTTTGAAAAGATTAGTAGTACTTTTAATCACTTGCATAATATTTTTAATGATAAGTGATAATTGCATAAGGGTGGGGTTGTGTCATAATTTTCATTAAAAATAACTTTTTAGTATATAAATGTAATCAAACAAGAGAAACTCACAATTGATAGTTATAGCAAGTGAATCTTTTATACAACCTTCGTTCAAGTGTTCTACTCTTCAATTTGATAGTTATAGCAAGTGAACATCATCATTCAAATTCTTCTTTTGTGTGCGTTTCTCTTTTGTGATTGATCATCTTTTGTCAGCCAATGTTTTGTTTTCGATCATAGCTCATTCCTTGACTGCTTTCTGCATCTTGGTGTGAGTCATCTTTCCACTCGACCAACTTTTCTCTGGATTGCTCAACCACATCTTTCCACTCAACTAATTTTTTCTTGCTTGGACTTCTCGGACGTGTCAATTGTAATTTGGTGAAAGACGCTCTGAACATATTTACAGATCTCATGCATATTATATATCGCTCCGTTATGACATGTGTCATTTTCTTAATAGGCTCAACCAAAATTAGGCTATAACATTCTCCCCCACATCGTCTATACTCTAAGATGCAAAAGGTGAGGGCGACATTAATTCATTATTTAGAGCAATAAATGTGATTGTTTAACCAAGTAAAAACATCAATTTTAGCTATTTTAGTCGAACTCAGCTATTTCAATTGAAGAACAAAATTGAGCGTCTTGATCAAACTCAGTCGTCTTAATTAAGAAACATTGAATTTGGCCATCTTAATTAAAAAATATTAAATTTAACCATTTTGGTCGAACTCAACCATTTTGATCGAAAAATGTTAAATTTGGCCTTCTTTATCAAATCCGACCGTCTTGATTGAAAAACATCAAATTCAACTGTTGCAATGAAGACTATCAGTCATTCCATTTCGAGTAAAGCTTATGGTAGACCGGGTTAGTAGCATGGCCAAGAACTTAGCTTGCTACATCCTACACCATTTGGATAATTTGGTCATAATTCAAATGGTGGGGTTCAACCATTGGAGGTGGTTCAGGGCTTACCTGGTTTTATCTTCCATGACACGGTGAATTCTCAGGAAATGGTTGCCCCCTACATGTACCTTGATTTCTTTCTTTATGAACGACATTCCTGACCTCTCGTTCAGGTTGTTGAAACTCGACTGGCATCGAAGCATTTCGTATCTCCTAAAATGGAGCCAGATGAATATTTTGTTGTGGAAAAGGTAACTGCGGTGTTAGCGGTACTGGCACTAGATTTCTGATATAACTAATATCAACAATTGGCTTAGGCACATTTTGCCACGACATGGTAGGTGTTCTTTCAAAAAAATCCTATTCAGGCTTCCGACTTGGCTAGCTATTCATCTGTTGAAAATTTTGGCCTGAATTCGTGACTGCTCAGCCTAAGCTCGTAATTGCTCTACCATACGTTGATTCCCCATTTACATATCATATAACCCAGCTATTATTATCTCAAAAAGATCTGTCGTTCATCTCGCTTTCTTCTGACTTTCATACTAGCTCATGTTATCAAGTCCCACTAAGCATGCCAAAAATTATTCTTTTTGTATGTTGGTGAAAAATGAATATTTATGATAGCAATTAGTTGTTTGAGTCCCACTAGGCATGTTAGAAATTGTTGGCATTCAATTTGTTTTCTGTCACGTGCAGTGCATGTAAGCTTGTTAGAATTGATATAATGGCTCAATTCAAATTGAACAACTTTGAACCCAAGCATCGAAATAAGTGTTGAGGAGAAGCCTTCAATCTTCAAGTTTTCATGTTGCTCGACCGGTCGTGGGGGAGCCACGACTGGTCGTGGGAGGCGCTCGACCGGTCATAGGTTCGAGCCCTGGCATGACTCGAAGTCCAACGAGTTGTGCTATTTTTTCCCAGTCTAGGACCAGTCATGAAATTTTCAGGATCAATCTTAGGGGTCTACGACCAGTCGTAGGAGAGCTACGACCGGTCATAAGGGTATACGACCAGTCGTAGGAGGGCTACGACCAGTCGTAGGTTACGCAGTTTGTTTCACGATTTTGCACGAAACTGCGGATTTGAGTCCTTTCGCAACTGGGATGCGGAAGGAAAGTTGCTTAAACTATAAATACGTGTTCCTAGGGCTTTTTTAGGGAAGGAGAAATTTTTCTAAAGGGGTTCCAGGAAAATTAAAGGGTGTAGCAAGGGTGAGATTCGAGGTTGTTCGAATCGGGTAAGTCCTTTCTCTTTGTAATTTCTGTTTTCATAGTGGAGATCTGTCGCTTTGTGCAGTGATTTTTTCCCGTAAGGGTTTTCCACGTTAAATCTGAGTGTTCTCTGTGTTCTCTTGTGTGCTTGGTGCCATTGGATTACCATCCTAGATCTAGATCTGTGTGATTTCGCACGTCAAAATCCCCAACAAGTGGTATCAGAGCTATCGTTGGGGCACAGATCTGAATCTGAGGGATTAGTAATAATGGCGAGCACTAAGTATGAGATTGAGAAGTCCTCAGGAAAAAATAATTTTGAGTTATGGAAGGTTAAGATGATTAGCCTGTTAACCAAGCAAGGCGAAGATGGTGCTCTTGAGGAGCGGAAGTTTACTATGAATGATGCTGATTGGAATGCTCTTGATAAGAAGGTTTTATCATCGATCCGTTTATGTCTCACGGATGAGGTTCTCTACAATGTCATGAGCGAGAAAACTGCGACTGGTCTGTGAGCGAAGTTAGAAGATGTCTATACGAAGAAATCTTCGAAAAATCGCCTACACTTGAAGCGGTAGTGGTATAACTTCAAGATGGCAAAGGGTGAAGATCTGGAGGCTCACATCAGCAACTTTAATAAATTGGTTTACAAATTGCTGGATATGGAGGAAGTGATGAAAGATGAAGAACAAGCATGTATGTTGCTGAATTCTCTCCCGACGTCCTATGAGGCATTCAAGGACACTATGTGCAGCATGAATAAAACCCTGAGTGTCGACACAATTACCTCAGCCCTTCAAGGGAAGGCTATGAGACAGCTAAACAGCGACGTGGGGACGTATTCTGATGCACTGTTTACAGTGGATAAGAATTCTGGACAAGGTACAGGTTCTTCTGGTTCTAGATCCAAATCCAGGGGCAAGGGCAAAGGAAAAGTAAAGTGCTGAAATTATATGAAGGAAGAACATGTGAAGAGGGATTGTGAAAATTCTAAATCGAAGAGGGAAGATTCTGAGGCTTCATGCAGGGAGGCCAATGTTGCCACGTCAGATGGATCGAGTGGATGTGATGGTGATGTTTTATCTATGCTTTCTCTCAGACGATCATACGATGATCGTAAGGATGAGTGGATGCTAGACACAGGGGCATCTTTTCACATGACTCCTCATCGGAGTTGGTTCACCAGGTACAGGGAGTACGATGGTGGACAGGTATTTATGGGTAATGACATTTCCTGTAATGTTGTGGCTGTTGGTTCTGTGCGCATCAGGATGTTTGATGGGGTGGAGCGTACCTTGACAGATGTGAGGCACGTCCCTGATTTGAAGCAAAATCTGGTTTCTCTTGGTGTGCTTGAGGCAAAAGGATGCAAGTACACAGGTAATGATGGTGCTCTTAATGTATCCAAGGGGGCACGGGTAATCATGAAAGCGCAATGACTCGGTAATTTGTACAAGTTGATCGGGAGCACTTCAAAAGGTGGAGCTACTGTGGTTGTAGCAGATTCTACCTCTACACGTGTGTGACATGTTGGGCATGGCTACATGATTGGGCAGGGTAGGGAGGCTGAACCATGCGAACAGGAATACGGAGCAGGTAGAGCAGCCACCTGTGTGAAGAATCATACGGTATGATCGCAGGACATCGGCGAGGTACATGGACGACTCCAATATCGCAGGAGGATTCATCTTCTATTCAGATGGCTCTAAGTGAGCTTGGTGCTGAAAAGTGAAATGTGACTGTGGGGAATATGATAGATTCGTTGTACTAGACCGACATATGGGAGCGGGTGGAGCTTCCAGTGAGCCAGAAAGCGGTTGGATGCAGGTGAATCTTCAGGAGGATACAACATAGATACAGAGCGAGGTTGGTGACGATGGGTTATGTTCAGGGAGAAGGGATCGACTTTTCAAAGATATTCGCGCTGACGGTATAGCAGGTGTCTATTAGATCAGTGATTGGCGCTGGTTGACCAATGTGATCTTAAGCTGGAAGGAAGGATGTGGAGTCTACACTTCTGCAAGAAAAAGTGAAGAGCAGATCTACATGAAGCAAATAGAGTGATTCGAAGTGAAAGGGGCTGAGAAAAGACTTTGCAGGAGGTCGTTGTTCGGCCTGTCGCCTAGGCAGTGGTTTGATTCTTTCATGGTGGGTCAAGTATTATATGTTGATGACATGTGAATCGCCAATTATGACATGTCTGAAATCAACGTACTGAAGCCTCGGGACATCCAGGATGAAGGATCAGGGGGTCTACAAAGATGGTTCTTGGCGTTGAGACTGAAGAAGGAGTAGACTTTGGTAATCACAGGAGGAATACCTTGTGTGTATGTATTGATCCAGGATGTGATGGGTCAGGTAAAGCCGGAGAGCGTTTCCTATGCGTCTCTCCTCAAGTTTTTCTCTAAATATGTCCAAAAACATATAAAGAAAAGCAGGATATCTCATTAACCTTTTTCGAATGCGGCTAGGCAGTGTATATCATGGTCTGGTTTAGACCGATTATTTCACAGGCTATCAATGTTGTGAGCAAGTATCCCGGCAAGCAATATTGGATAGCGGTGAGATGGTAAAAAGATTACGTCTTTTCTTTTTTGAGAAGACAGGAACAAAGGTGGTTGAGCACGTGGATCTTTGTCTGTGAAACTTCTCTGGGCTTGGCGATGGCGTAAAAGAAGGACGGAGTGTGCACAAGGAGCTATGATGAGATGCAGAAATAAGAGAAGAGGTCACGTGGCTACACGGTTGAAGAATGAAGACTTGGTGGAGATTGTTGAGGAGAAGCCTTCAATCTTCAAGTTTTCATGTTACTCGACCGGTCGTGGGGGAGGCACGACTAGTCGTGGGAGGCACTCGGCCGGTCATAGGTTCGAGCCTTGACACGACTCGAAGTCTAGCGAGTTGTGCTGTTTTTTTTTTCAGTCTAGGACCAGTCCTGAAATTTTCAGGACTAGTCTTAGGGGTCTACGACCAATCGTAGGAGAGCTACGACCGGTCGTAGGGGTATATGATCAGTCGTAGGAGGGCTACGACCAGTCGTAGGTTACGCAGTTTGTTCCACGACTTTGCGCGAAACTATGGATTTGAGTCCTTTCACAACTGGGATGCGGAAGAAAAGTTGCCTAAACTATAAATAGGTGTTCCTAGGGCTTTTTTAGGGAAGGAAAAAGTTTTCTAAAGGGATTCCAGAGAAATTAAAGGGTGTAGCAAGGGTGAGATTCGAGATTGTTCGAATCGGGTAAGTCCTTTCTCTTTATAATTTCTGTTTTCATAATGGAGATCTGTCGCTTTGTGCCGTGGTTTTTTTCCG
The DNA here is from genome assembly GCA_037074715.1 of Magnolia kwangsiensis. Lineage (NCBI taxonomy): Eukaryota > Viridiplantae > Streptophyta > Magnoliopsida > Magnoliales > Magnoliaceae > Magnolia > Magnolia kwangsiensis. Next base: position 50,311,029 of record CM073571.1, on the reverse strand, counting down.
TAAGGGTTTTCCACGTTAAATCTGAGTGTTCTCTATGTTCTCTTGTGTGCTTGATGCCATTGGATTACCATCCTAGATCTAGATCTGTGTGATTCCGAAAGTCAAAATCCCAAACAATAAGCATATAGTCCGATATGAATGTATATGACAAGAATTCAAGAAGATCAGTCACCTACTCAGATACTTGCATAATATTTATAATGATTAGATAATTATAACTAAGGATTATTTTTATAGATTATTTCTATTAAATTATCCCACTCATAGGATAGACTGAGATCAAGTAAATTGATGGATTTGATTTATTTTGAGCAGTTTGGGATCATTTCCCTAAATACGTTTTTTTCTCACCGTAGCTAAAGAGTCGCCATCCAAAATTTTCTTTTACGTGTATTTCTCTTCTGTAATTATCCTTCTTATATCAGCCCATGTTCTGTTTTAGATCATAGCTTGTTTCTCAATCACCTGATGCGTAATGGAGTACTACAGTGGCGTCTAATCTTTTCACTTGACTGATTTTTTCTCAACCTCTAGATCGCATATTTCCACTCGACCGATCTTCTCCGGCATGGAGTTTTGGGTTATGCAAGCTGTAATTTCGTAAAAGAAGCCATGGGCATTCTCCCTATCATGACACTTGTCTTTTCCTTAATCAGATTGCGCAGACAGGCTACAACAGATGGTAGGTTGATTTGAGCTCTCTGTTTTATGTGTGGGACCGTAAATAGGCTGTTTTTTTTTTTTTTTTCGTAACAATGATTCAGCGGGGATTTTATCAGTTGATTTTTAGAGCTGAATTAGAGCCATTTAAAATTGCTTTTTGCATCGTACTAAAATTTGTCCATAAAGAGTGATAATAGAAATCATCCGTTCAGCTTATTTTTCTCATGGTGACCTTCGTAGGATGAATTCCACAACATGGACGGTTCAGATCATTGGATCACTTAGCATGTGGGCCCACTCTGAAGCGACACACACACAAAATTCTTAGTCGCGACAGAGGCAAAACGAATTCCGTGGATTTTACTCCATAAATGCCCGGCGGCAGCTTTGCTAAGTGGAAATGCGTGTACAAGGAAGCTCATGTACACGCCATCACATGTGCCAGCATGGCACATGTATATGAGATCCATTCCATTCATCAGGACATGCCCCTATAATTATTACATAATGTTATGGTCCATTATGAAAAAATAAAACTATGGCTGAAAATTTGGGAAGTTTTTTAAGCCGTTCAACTGCTTCTAACATCATGGTACCAACCTTATTTTACTGAGAGAAAATCTACATGGTTGGATCCAACTGATGGATTGCATAGATATTGCGGATGTCTACTATTCCGGCACGTGTGGTGTGCAAATGATATTCCTCGTTCAGGCATATGTACTTAGAAAACATCTGCCGTTTTCACTCTATTGGGATTCCGGACGCGAGATTGGTTGGCTAGAGAGATGATATAAATAGAGCTCGGAGATTCCGGACCATGGTAGAGCTTTCTATCAACTGTGCACGTGGCAGTATACAATGGATAGGGCCCATTTTATTATTAAAAAAAAAAAAAAAAAAAAACATATTAGAGTTTTATATATAACTTTTGTTGGCTTTCCAGCACTAAATGTTGACCGTTGAGTTCATTTATTTTCTACCGTAAAATGGAAGGACACTGATCAAACGGATAGATCAACTGATACATTTATGTTTTCACATATTTTTCATCCACAGCATGAGAAACCAGATTCATCGTCTCGATTGATAAATCGTCGTCCCACGTGTGACATATTCCCAAGGAAATGCACCTGCGATGGTACCACGAAATGAATGCTCTCGCCTGAAGAGTCGTTCAATCGAGACCGTTCACCTAAGAGATGTCCTCCGTGAACTGTTCATGTGGGAAAAATCATACTCATACTAATTTTTTTCTAAAAAAAAAGTAAAATAAAATTGAAAATCAATTTGTTTCTTTTTGTTTTTTTCTCCAAAACTGGAATTTATTTATTTATTTTTTATCAATGTAGAAAAACCATATACAAAGCAGGGGTACAAATCAAAAAGGTTCCACCATACCGTAATAAAACCAATCATATACAGCCACAGACACAAACAAAGAGAAAAACCAAGCTAAGCAACACAGCCAAACATAAACAACCCAACAATGACAGCCGCATGACGTAACCAAACGGGAGCTGATCTCCTGGCTAGCTAAAAACCCACCGACCATGAGCTTTTGCCATGCATCACTTCTACGAGCCACACTGCTGCAGCAAACTAACAATGACAATCCAGGCGTCACTACACAACCTATAACACTTACATGCAAAAAGGCCTCGCTGAGTACCCTGAGAACTTCTGAACCATTCAACTACGAAAGGAAGCTAAAGCCTTCTGAACCATTCAACTACGAAAAGAAGCTGAAGCCTTCTGAACCAAGGCCTGACTAGCTATGGCAGGTGGAGGAGAAATTCTCTCTCAGCTTTTTAGTATTATTATTTTTTTTTTGTTTCTAAAATTTTCACATTTTTTATTTTTATATTTGGGGCCCCCAGCTGCAAAATAATAATAATAATAATTATCATGGAAAAATCCGAGCCCCTACAATTCCAAGGACCGACATCCCTTTAATCCGATCGGGTACATGAGAGTCAATCGGAAACGATAAATATTGTTGAAGGCAGATTCTCGGCTCAGTCACAATATAGCTCCTGCTCGGAGGCTGGTAGTCAGATCGGAGCAATCTAAGACCGGAACAATTAACATGAAGCTCAGACCAGAGATTTCAGATCGCCCCGTTATTATCTAGCAGGAATACTCGACTCAACATAACAGGTCCATTTTCTGCCTCAAAACTCAACTAATAAGGAAAGCTAGGTCGTGAGCCCTGGTCTAGGCTTGGCTCGGACTCGGGGCGTGATCCCTGTTTAAACAACTCAATGGCTATGGCTCATGTGCATGTTGGTCTAAATCCGAGGCTTGGAGTTGGGGTTTCTTTGGCCAAGGATCCCGAGCCGAGGCCGAGGTGAGGCAGGATGAGGACGCTCTATGTGTTGAACTGGGAAACTACCTAAAGCAAAAATGACCGATTGTTTCGCCCACAGATACCACGATACGCTACACGATTTTCGGATTATGAACCATATCCCTATGATTACAGTATCCCACTGATTGAGTGAGTCGTGTCGAGATTAACAGACCCAGACCGTCCAATAGTTAGGTATAAATACAATAAGAGTCCATTGCTACAAGTACACAAGATCTTACACCCTCTCTCTCTATAATCAACTTAGACACAGATTCCCTTGACCTGACTTAAGCATCGGAGGGTCTCCCGGCCTAGCCAGGGTCTCCTTTCCTCACTCTTTGTACAGGACTAGGGCTTGTGGTGAGTTCGCAGCGCCAAGTGGAGGGTGGTCCAGATTTTGTCATAAACAATAATAATAATAGACAACCACCCAAACTCTCATCATCCCTTATCAAGGAAGACTATTCCATGAATTTCTTGAGGAAGCACCAACAATCTATAGAAAAGCCTCACAATTTGAGACCCACTCCTAAGCTTGGGCAGGCCATCTGTAATGTTATTAGCTTCCCTTACCACATGCCTAACAATGACCTCCGTCTTGTGCCTAAGAGCCTCAATACGAGCACTCTAATACTACAACTTCAAAGAAGAGGAGAGGCCCCTGGACATCATGTCAACCACTGATTTAGAGTCACTTTCCACAATGATTTTGGAGAAGCCATGGTCTAAATAACAAGATAGACCCTCCGCCATAGAATGAGCCTCTGCTTGGGTATTAGACCCCATACCACACCATACATGGATGAGAAAGCTAAGAAGAACTTCCCTTAGTTATCTTGAACAACCCTCCTCCGCCTGAAAGACCCAAGTTCCCACAAGGCGAACCATCCACGTTATGTTTCACCCAACCCCCATTCATCTTAGCCCATTTAACCACCGTGAGATTGATCCCCCGGGGCAACAAGAAGTCGATATTCAAGGACTGCAGGGATATTTGCCGAGAAAATCTCGCATGTAGAGGTGTGAGAAGCGATATTCGACTAAGGCGACACATTCAAATCAAGATCCGAGCAATCACTCTCCTTTAATCCATCTGGATACCCTCAAACCTACGACTATTATGGTCCTTCCATATCTCTTAAAATATAAGGCAAGGCAGCAACCTCAACTGCATAGAAAAAGAATCAGTCGGAAAGAGGCTTGTGTAATGACTGAAATCGGAGCGGCCATCGATCCGATCTTCCTGATCTGCCTTCGTGGAAGCAGTCGGATTACTCCTTTTAGGGATTTGGATGGTGGGATCAGGATTGTGATCCAAAGGTTGGCCGTCCAACATGCAGAGGCATTCGGTTCGATCCAGATTCCTCACCATTTGCGTCTGTTGCGGAAGACGCTTCTTGTGTTAATGGTGGGGTCCATGATCAATGTTTCATAGCAGAAGAAGCTTTCGCACGTCGGAATTGGGTTTACGGAAGATCTTTCGCAGCTTGTGCAAACGCCCGACGAATCTGGGAGTTTCGAGCGAGGCGAGGCCCTCTTCCGATGGACGATGTGCACACGTGGGAGCTCGAGGACGTGTAAGGAAAGTTAGGGTTTGGTCGTCCCCATATTACGGCCACGATGGACAAGTCAGATCATGCAGGTGGGTGGTCTCGGTGGGCCACAACAAGCCTCAAACGGGAGTTGTCCGTTCGTCGGGTGCAGGATGACACGTTCTTGGTCGGACCGAGTTTCCCAATGTGATGGACGGTTTAGATCAAGAAGATGGTTCATGATGGTGGCCCACCATTGCAGACATGGACGATCGTCCGTTTAAATCTCCAACAATGGAAAAACCGTGTGCGGTTTTAAGATCTGTCGACTTTCCATCTAGTGCACCACCGGTGCATGTGGTTTGTGCATACCTACGGTAAATGTGGGGTCCACAATGATGTTTTGGAGAAATCTACACTATCCATTTTTTTTTCCATCTAATTTAAGGGGTTGAGCCCAAAATTTAAAGCATATCCAAAGATTAGGTGGATCATATTATATGAAATAGTGGGTGTTGTGATTTCCACCGTTGAAACCTTTTTAGGCCCTACAGTGATGTTTGTTTGTCATCCAACCTGTTCATAAGATTATACAGTCATAGATGAAAGGGGAAAGCACGAATATAAGCTTGATCCAAAGCCTCTGTGGCCCCCAAGAAATTTTCAATGATAAATGTTTAATTCAATTGTTTCATGTGATGTGGTCCATTTGAACATTTTATATGCTTCATTTTTGGTGTCAGGCACTAAAATCATCTAGACGAGAGGAGTGAATCGGATGTATCAATCACATTAGACCTGATGGCCTATCTTGAAAATTAACGGATGAATAGATTAATCTACGAATGGAGACCATTCCCGACGGTGAGATTCATGTTGGAGAATGCGTGTAAGGTTAGGATAGTTAGATTGGTGTCGTACACATGTATGTACTAGGTTAAATTCTATAGTAACACTTGAGAACTTTCAATACTCGAATATAGAAAAATTTAGCGTGTTACATTAACATTGTGCAACACTCACTCTCTTCTCAACCGCCTTACTCATAAAGTTCATTATTTCTACGTAACATTGCATCTTGCACCTGGTCAATATAAACGTTTGCTTTGTGCCTTGCCGACTTAGTCGGATCACGACCATCAGGAATTTGTGTTGGCTGGTTTATAGCTTTGGCAAGTGTAGGATTTAGGGCGGGGTTATGCATCCTGAATCTAAGCTTGTCATAAGTTTTGCATTAAATACATTATTCTACATACATTTGCATCATTTATATATGAGAACTGATCCTTAACCTCGAGAATAGTCAAACCTTGTGAAATAAAGACTGTATGACTATACGGGCAGAGTGGGTGCCTAACCCCTTCTCTTTTTGTAATTGAGGTCCCTTACATTGAATCTCTGATCATAAACCAAAGAGTCATCGTAGGATTGTGAATCTTCGGGCCCTCTCTCCTAGCATTTTTATTAGGTCTAACTAACTATAGAGACAAAGTAACTGGCTAGTGGTGATTCTAGTCAAATATAATACTCTTTTAATCGCAGCATAAAGCTCTTGAAAAAGGCCACCCATGGAAGCACGAGTCAATTCTACCTCGAGATCCAACATCCACAGAGTCATGTAATGATTTTATATGGAAAACCACTAGATTTTTGAGATCTGATTCGATCTAGACCAACTATCAAAATCTGGACTTCAGGATATTTTAACATCCAGATTTGATGATCGATTTGACCATCTAGTGGGCCACTTTGATTAATCAATATTGATTGTTAGGATTGTACTAAAATGATGTATGGATGGTTGGTTTTGATCCATTATCAATCATAATTGGATCCTAAATCATTAAGGTAGATGAATCCCCAAATTTTTGTTTAAAATCATTGGAAATTATTCAAATTTGGTTACCTTCAATGCGATCTTCGATCAATCCTAAATCAATCAAAGTTGTCGAAAATAGTCCAGTAACCAAACTCTGGAAATTTAGAAAATTTTTGATTAATTAAAGTATGTTCGATCGATCGAAAAATCCTGTCGATCAATCGACAGACCTCTAAACAGTTTTGTTAATTTCTAAAATTTGATAATTGGATGCATAAGTTCACGATACATGTAATTTAGTTTACAATGGGCCACTAACGGGTAATTTTAAGGTGGTCATTCACTTTTAATTGATCAATTGGGCCCACATTGATCTACGATGATGAAAATCATATTGTTGAGGGTTTGGTCCAAAAAGGATTTAATACAATAATAAATGATACCTTATGTGGACCATGTCATGGATCTAAATTAAAGTGGGCCCCACCATCTAAACCGGTAAAATCAAATAATAATTTCATTTATGTGATTTTAGAAAATTTTATTCAGATTAAATCGATTACTTTACAAAATTATCTCCACCACGAAGGTGAGTGATCCCGATGTGTTTCCTCTCCATTAAGTTCAAATTATGTTCACGTACTGTAGTTACCATGTTCTCTTACTTGATTTAGATGGACGTGTGATTTTTGCATTAATACAATAATAATTATATAACTTGATTAATGTGCTAGTATAATAATTATCTGATTTATTGTGTTGATGCAACTTATATATTGAATTACTAGTTGGACATGAATTGAATGATATACTAATATTATTAGATAGTATGGGACTGTGTAGATTCATATCCGAAAATCGGAATGATATACACAATGCATGATTCACAACTACTTTACTATGATTGTGCATCCATCATTATATGCACAACATGTGTTGAATTCCTAGGGGACCTCCTTGGATATTATATCTGGTAGAATCATTATTAGATGCCCACTATACTGGTGTAAGCCTACTTAAGGAGTAAATGCGGGCCTTGTCCATGCCTACCAAGTGGTAGAAGCCTGTTAAGGGGTAGATGTGGGCTGATAGATTTTCAATTTAAGCAAGTAGACAATTTCTTACTTGATGCATTCACGCATTCATGCATCGCACAATATTCACATTTTTGAACTTATATTGTATATAATTGTTGTTGCTCCATTTTAAGTTGATACAAAGAACCATGTCGGGACTTCTGACTAGGCCTAATCAGCTTACCTTGTATTGATCTAAAACCATACATATATGATTGAGGATGAGCAAGCGGCTCATGAACATGAGGACGTGGTCAAGCTAGAAAATGACCCATGGGATACATGGTCCTACTTGCTAGTAAAATAAGTTGTTGCTTTGGACCAACCATGATTATCATTTTTATTTCTATATGATATTTTAGGATGTTATTTGTTTATTTGAATGTTGTTGAACATGATTTAATTTTTTGATTGGATTAATTATTTAACATTTAGTTGTTTAATGCCCCGTATGAGAGGGTCCTTAGTTAGGTAATAACAAATTATTGGAACTGGAGGTTGCAATTGAAGATATGAAATATGGTTATACATGTGAATAAAACTTAAATTCTATACAAATGTCATTAGTTATGTGACTTTGTGTAAGAATAATAAATAAATCATATACACTTAGTGTACAAGTCATGGTGTGAATCTCGAGTCTGTAATACACGCTAGGTACCCGAAATTTAGGCTGTGACATCAAATATCTTATTGTCTATAAAAGGAGACTTAGATAACTTATAGTGATAGTGATGGTGATGAATGCAAGTAAGCCAGATTCTTTTTAAGACGGTCATATAGTTATTGATGTTATTTTAATCCTGATCTCGTGATTAGTGCGGGTGTGTCAGAATTAAATGTCAAGCTCAATTCAAACCGAATAACTACGACCCCAAGCACTAAGATATACAAATATATTCAGAAATCAACCGTATATGACCAAGATCTAATGAGATTAATCAACTATTCAGTCACTTGTATAATGTTACTTAAGATGATCAGGTGATAGTCAGAGGGTGAAGTTCGTCCTCTGAAAATAGGTCAATATAACGTCCCAGATTTTTGCTATTTTAGATTTCTAAAAATCCTTGATTTTTTTCTATAATTAGCTTATGTTGTCATTTACTGACCCTTAACGCTCGAGGTGAGCCCATATACAGGAGGTAAAAGTAAAGAACCGCACGAATCCGATTAATTAACTGTAAGAAGCAAACGAATCCGCCCAATCACTTAAACATTGAGTGTAGCTTCATGGTTTCTTCATCCAAGGTCCAAACCTAACCGACTTATCGTTGACTAATCAAGATGACCGCAACTAATAAAGACCCACTAAAAACTGAGAAACTTGGGGTCAGATCTTAATTAACAAACCAAATTAATTCAGTTACTCATTTAGCCTAAAAACGAATTGTTTAGGGTGATTAGGATTGGATCATCATTTCCGCTAGTTGTGAATAAGGTACACTAATCCAAACCCTAATCATCACATACAAGAAATCTCTCTAGCCAATTCATTCCAGAAATGTCCTAATTATCTGAATAAGTTCTAGACCACTCGTTAGGGGGACACTAAACCTAATGCTATAAAGAGATGTTTATTTTATTGGGCTCGACGTCCATCGTAGGACACTAAGCCAAGACCGCGTCTCAAATCACTCAACTTAGACTCGCAAGACTAGTGCATAAGATGTGTGAATATTTTCGAAATTAATCAAGAACTTAAGTTAGTTGTGTGTATCCAATCTTTACCAAAGTTGTGGCTTTTTACCATTAGATCGTGACCAAATTTTAGACACCAACCTAAGTTAATACCTTGTATGTATCCGTATAGTCACGACCTCGATCGAATATCGATGACCGTCGAACTGACTTATGATCATAGTCATTGATCGGTGCATCCAAATGGGGGGTTGATCGTATCCATACATGATCATCATTAGGATCAACTGTCCTACGGTGTATATTAACCCCTCACTCCATAGTAGACCACAAATGTTAGAAACACCCTCTCATAGGACTAATATAATGAAGACCTAGCCCTTAGGGCCATTTGCACAACTTCTGATAAGGTTCTCGTTTGGGCACCCATTCTCCCTATATGAATTTTACTCTATAGAGAGAGAGAGAGTGTGAGGGAGATCTTGGAGTGTTCTTAATGGATTCCCTTCGATTAAGTCCTAGTCTCGACCGTTCTCCTCCGCCGAATCCATCCCAATTGCGATCGAGATATAAGAAATGAACCCTACTTCTCAACCTATATTTTTCTAAGTGAAATTGCATAAATCTCACCTAGTCGCTTCGAAGTTGGTGCAGGAATCATTTTCCCCCAAATCCCTAACTATAGGGGCTCAAAATCAAAGATTTCTTCTCAAATGTGCAAATCATTATTCCTAAATTGTCGTTTATCAACCCTTGAGGGTCTCAATTAATGATTTATTGTTTATAAGTATCTTGATATATATTAACATATTTACATTTCTATTTGATTGCAACATGTGTTATTGTTTGTTTATGGATGCTCATACATTTGATAAAAAGCCTATGTGGTTGAATGTGTTGTTATATTGATGCTCACGTGTTTGATAGAATGACTAGGTGAATGTGCAGTTTTATTAATGCTTACATGTTTAATGAAATGCTCAAGTAAGTGTGTTATTTTTATTGATGCGTACATGTTTGATAAAATGCTTAAGTAGTAATGTTATTGAATTTATGTTTCATATGAAACTTATCATGATTGTCTGATGAATTGTTAGTCTTTAGAGATGTTTAGGATTGCTTACAATGTTAAGTCAGTCAATAAATCGCTCGAACTAAAGCGTGACTCGAGTTAAGTTGGCCACCCTAGGCTTATTCGATCGACCTGGGTTAAACAAGGATGACTGACAGTAGTTGGATTACATAGGATGTTTGCACTAAATGCCGGTTGTGCTAAGGTTCTTTAAGGTCAAACAAATTAGTTTAACATCTAATTGATAATGTATGTTCACAATGTATGACACAACCAAATTGAATATATGATACTTCGTTCCCAATGGATGAGTTCATTCATAACCATTAGTGCGATATGAACCCATAAAAACTCGTTGGTCGGGCATGATGGTATGGGTCGAACACTATGTTCGAATTGTCGGCATACGCTGGAGTGACGTGCCTGCCACATTGACAAAACAGTGGGTGACAAGCCCGCCATGTTGGTAAAGCATTGGGTGACGAGCCTCTCCGTAGTGACGAGTGAGCACTGATGAAGGTGATATATTGTTGTTCGAACGACCCTCGTCAAATGTCCGACCGATGGTTCCATGCCAGAGTACTGTTTGAACGACCTGGAAGTGAATGGAATTGTGTGACAAGCCATTTCCTTCATAGTGATTTGATTTTATATGACAAGCCTGCACCTATGAACTGAGTGATCATACTCAATGTTTGGGTGACAACCCGTCTCCGGTTGATCCTCATACATTTGGGTATCATGTTCTATCTTAGGAATTGTTGATTCATAAGATATAATAGGTGATACCTAAATTTGGATTAAGGGATACTAACGAGAAGCCACTTTGTGCCACAGTGAGCTACATGATCTGAATAAAGACTCGTGATATAACGTTGATATCATATCTTCGCCAACCTACTATTTAAACCGAGGATAATAATAACTTGCTTAATCATGTATAGCATCATGATATACTAGTGGGTTGTGCTTCATGCCAAACATTGCGCATAACATCATGAAAACTATTGTTAGGTTTGTGCTACAGGCCAACCATTATGCATAACATTGCATCATGGATTAAATAACTAAAAAATTATTTATTTTGTGTTATTTATCATTACTTACATTAATTGAGTCGATAATATGTGTAACTTAAAACTAATGTAACCATTGAATTAGCTACTCGCTCCCACTTGAAATAGTGTTTTAAAACACTAACTAGGTGATATTATTGATGAAGATACTATCGAGATCACAAATGAGTAAGCTTAGATCGACTCACACCACCACCATTATGTTTTAGAGGATTGGGCCAAAACTAAAAACTTTACACGTTAATCATTTTGTGTATGTATATTGTGGCTTGTATAATCCTCATTTTAGCAGCCACTAGTCTTGGAATTATTCATTTTAAACATTAAACATTAACCATCTATTTATAAGCTTAGTTATCCTTGCTTAATTTTTGATGTCAGTAATTTAAAAATAATCCGATTAATGAATATTAACTGAATTGCGTGGGCAAATGGGAACTCACCCACATGCATTTTTACTATGTTCACACCCGTGAACTTGGGATCAAAGTCTCCGTACTTGGGTGCCAATTTTTGGAGCGTGACAGCCACACCTATGCCTTCCACATGAAATGATTTTTTCTCTTTAATATAAATAAAATAAAAAAGAAAATTCTTACAGTCGACCACAAAAAACAACTAGATAATGCCTCTCTGGATGGAAAACTTTGTTTGATACTCAAAAACTAAATCTAGCATATAAGTGTAGACTCAAATTACAGCTAAAGTTAACATATACTTGATTACTACTACGGATTATACTAAGGAATGTAAATGGCAGATAAAAGTAAATATTACACTAAGGAATGTAAATAACAGATAAAGGTAAATATTACACTAAGAAATGTGAATGACAGATAATTAAAAGATGACTTAAAAGATATATTTGGTTTAGTTGGTATGGAACGTCTTCTTCTACTAAATTTCCTTACTATTTATAGCATTAAACTGAGCATCAAGATGCTTCTCACATTATGACAGTTGCTATAAGCGTTTTAGCACTGTATGACTTTTTGAAGACTTCTAAACTTATTGTTATAACCGTTTCAACGCTACACGACCTTCTAAACTTACTACATATCATCGTAACTGCTCTAGATTTCCTTACCGACTTAACTACGTTCCACTTAACCACTCTTACTTTGTGGATGATGTGGCACCGCTCGATAAACGTCAGCTATATACCCACGAAAATCTCTTTATGTATTATTGTGGATCTTGGATACACCACGCAACTCTCGTAAAATTATTCGTATCCCTTTTTAATGGGTTCTCATAGGAGCGGACAAACATGAGGTAGAACAACAGTAGTTAAAAAGTCTTTCTATATTTTTTTCTCTTTTAGATCATTCTTTTATTACGTTTTTTTTTTCTTGTCCGTCCCTTATCTCTCTGTTATGCTTCTTCTTCCTAACTGTTCATATTCTCTCGATCAAGCTCTTTTTTTTATCACTAATCAATCATCGGCCACAAATCGGCTACATCTCTTTCGTCAGTCGCTCACCCACGCTCCACTCAACTGCTCTCCGCATCTTTTCGTTTTGACTGCTTGATCAAGTTTCTCGGCCGTATCTCATTTCCTAGCTTCCCTCGGTTACTTAGTTTACTTTTGAACACCTCTCAGCTGCTTAGTCTACTTTTATATACCTATCAGCCGCTCTTTCCACTTTCGTACAAATATCCACCACTTAATTCTGTTAAATAAAGTTTTGTTTTAGTTGTCATTTCAGTCAATCTTCCAAGTGACCCTTGGGTAGTTGATTTGCTTTTAAATTTCTATCAATTGTTACCTATGTTGTCATCCATTTAATTATAATTACCTAAAAAGCACTGCCATCATTTTTTTAAAAGATCTTTAATATGTTATATTTTCTCCTTATTATAATACATGTTTATTTTAATTAGATTTTTCAGAAATGGTTAGAAATATGATACAACAATGTTAAAGACGCTTATGCACGAACGGTTCGGATCATCATGTGGTGGGGGCAAACGTAATCAAGAGTGGAATTGCATCTTATCTTCGGGTCTCATCAGCCATTTTAAAATTCAATCTTCAAATTTTTTTTCTCTATGATAGTCCAATACTGTGTAAATAAAACTTTTCAGGGCCTTGATTATCAAAGAATTGGGCCCCACCTTTGATATTTAAAAATTGGAGTATACTTTGAAATCCTCCAGCGGCCTATTCTATATCTCTTTCTGACGCGGATTGGATACTACCCGCCCTCCCTAGATAGGAACGTACAGGGGCTCTAAAGGGCCACTGTGATGTATACGTTTCATCCACACAGTCCATCCATTTTTTCATATCGTGTTAGGATACAGATACACGAACGAGGAAATTCCAACTCTCATGTGGACCACACAAAGAGTATTAAACTTTTATGGTTGAAATCTTTTTAGAGGTCATGTAAGTCTTGGATAAAGATGGTGTGTATATATATATATATATATATATATATATATATATATATATATATATATATATATATATATATATATAAAATCTGCGTCAGGTTTCAACGGTGATGTCATTATCACCACCGCTTCTATGTTGTGGGCGGATATATCTCATTTTTGAGATAATATTCTAAAATAATATTTTAAAATGGAAGGATTGTGTGAATAAAACGACACAACGTGGCCCGTCAGAACCCCTGTACATCGAACCGGAGTTCCTGCGAAAGGCTTTTGTAGGACGTTCATGAGATGGAAACCTAGGTGGGGCCACCGTGATGTTTGTTAGAAATCTACCCCATTCATCCGTTTTGTGAGATCATTTTAGGAGTTGAGACCAAAAGTGAGCAAGATTCAAGACTCGAGTGGGCAAATTCCTACCGTTGAAACTTACCTGGGTCGAAAGTGATGTTTACGTGCAATCCATACCGTTCATAACTTCATCCCTATTGGTATGAACTGAAAATAATAATAATAATTAGACTGATTCAAAACTTTCGTGGCCCCCAGAATATTTCAAATGTGGACGTTCAATCCCCACGTTTTAGGCCCACTTGACTCTGGGATCCGGTTCATCCTTGGTCTCGTATCCTAAAATGATCTCAAAAAACGGATGGACGGTGTGGATTTCTCACAAACATCACGGTGGGCCCCAGTTTCCAGCCCGCGTCCCTGTATGTTGCTAGCTAGGTTCGGGCCAACGGAAGCGGATTGGCTGATGTACCACACACCACCGACCTGGCTGGTGTACCACACCTACATGTCGTGTGAAGATGAAACACCACCATTGAAACCTTCCTAGGATCCACCTTGTTGTTTATATGCCCACCATTGAAACCTTACTGAGCTCCACCTTGATGTTTATATCCCCACTATTTCCTCTCGTGTGGGCCATTTTAGCTTTGTATTCACCTTATTTTTTGTCACATATCCTAAAATGAGCTTAAAAAATGGATGGACGGGTCTCACAAACATCACATCTAAAATAAATTTTGCTGTAAGGCTTAATACATGTATTTCTCCTCTTTTGTTTTTTTTCCGGAGGAGATTAGCTTGTTTGTACACACCCATGTCAGTACACAAACTCCATGTAAGCCACCCCCGCTAGGGACCAATACCAAGACCACAAGTGTTGAAACGAGGTATCTCTACTCAGTCTGCCAGTTGATCTATGGATCTGGGTGTACATGTATTTTCCATTTATTTATACAAGACATTATGCTAAGGCTAATTGATCTCTGACATTATAAAATTTACTTGATAAATACTATGTACAAACATATTAGCTCTTTTTTTTTCTTCAAGTAAAATTATTCTCATGAAACGTATTTAAAAGCCAGTGTCAAAAATATAATAAAATCCTAAGTTAACTTAATAATAAAAAATCCTTTTAATTGTATGTTGGAAATGTCAATAAATATTATTTGAACTTAGGGCTGAAAGTCTGGTGGGTTGGGTCAGGTTGGTGACCCTAGTGTTCACTCCCCAAGTGCAGGGTTGTGATGTAGTAATAACTCGGTAAGACCGAGGTCGAATCCCGAGGGACTGAAACTTGTACGTTATCTAAAACTAACCAGAACTAGAACTAGATTAAGATGAAATCTAAACTGAATGTAATTTAAGAAATAATGGTGAAATAATTATCTAAACTTGAGAGAAATCAGGAGAAGGGAACTAGGGATTCAGAGGATCCACTTGTAGAGATCAGGGAGAATTTATGCTTGCATCAAAAATCATGGAAATTACTGAACTGGCGTTGATCTAGTTTTCAAAGAGATGAAAGGTGTATGAATTAGAATGGATTCCATCACCAAACCATGCCCACAGACTATGGCAAACAACAGAATTAAACTAATTACCAACCAATCATATGTATGAAGGTTAAGAAGGGTACCGTCATCCAACCATGCCCAGGAGACTATGGTGAACAACAGGGCTTCCTAACGTCATAAACATTAAAGAGAATGGGAATATTAAAAGTCATTGCAGACCCATTGTAATTTCAGTCACAATAGACCATTAAAAACCTAAAATATTTCCATTAAAATCAAACTAAAACCAACTTCAATTCAAAAATTAAAATTAAATTAAAAGCATATAATCTCTCATCTCACTACAAGCTTCACCTCCTAGCCCTAGCTAGGAGGATTTAGCCTGCCATGGATGAGCTCAATCCAAATAAATAAAGAGAAAAAGAAAAGGAAAAGAAAAGGGAAAGAAAAAACCAAGCTCCTCTCTCTCTCCTCTGCCCACGTTGAAACCCAAGCTCGAGCCCTCTGTTCTTCCTCCCAAGACCTTGAATGCCCCCTCCCCACGTCCAAAAATCTCTTTTTATAGCTGCTGGAAGGCTTGAGTCAATGACAGAGTTGTAGCAGGACACGGAGTGCAATTTTCGCAGCCAAGTTCGGTGCCTCGAAACACGCCACTTTCCTTGCTCAAATTCTAAAAAAACACCGTCCCTTAGTACTTTCTTGGGTCCTCTACATGATAGACGGTTCAGATCTGCCATATGATCAAAGATGGTGGGCCAAAACCGTCCGAAAAAGTCAGTTTTCGCAGGTGTGCGAAACCTTTCGCACCATTTCGCTGTTATGGTCGGTGGGCCCCACAGAAGCATTTTCTGAAAAATCCACCCCGTCCATTGGATTCAGAACGAAATTTCAGTCAAGAATGGGTGGTTTTGAACGTCCATTGACGTGGCCCAGAGAAGAAATCACAAAAGAATCAGTTTTGAACGTTACCGAGCAGCCCTTTTGTGGCCTCTGTATCTCACACGTGTGCACGCATGGGTGAAAAGTGACAACATGGTTTTGTAGTGCTCGCGGCTGTCTACACGGTGGACGGCTTGGATTGAGCTTATGGGGCACGTGTGGGGCCCACATCTGATCGCAAAAACGGCCAGCGGCCGTGCGTTACGCGGTGCGTAAGTGGAATTTTCTTCCGCTGTGATGATCAGTGGGGTCCACTTAGCTTTCTTTTCGAAAATCCACATCGTCCATTAGCTTCAGGACGAAAAACCGTCCGGAAAGGGGTGTTTTTGGAGCATTTTCGGTGTGGCCCACAGAATTTTCTATTCCGCCGTCCATTCTGCGATTGACGGTGCTTTCGACGCTTACTTTTGCATGAGACCGAAAAGAAAGCTTGAAGATGATTACGACCCACACATGGACGTGTTGAATGGTTCGGATCAGTCATCTAGGCCATGAGTGGGGCCCACTAAAAAAAAACGGACGGACAGCGTAAACGCTGTCCGTTCTTTCGCAGCTGGGAGAGGAAGACGCTGACCCGTTTTTGGTTTTTTGGTGCACGGCGGCTACGTGTGCATTATGTATGCACACGTGTATATACAAGGCCCACTGTGATGTTTCTCAGAAATCCAAACCATCCATTCATTTTGACATATCATTTTAGCTGTTGGGAATAAAATTGAGGCAGTTCCAGATATCAGGTGGGCCGCAGATCGCAGATTCATGGGCTGATTTGTCTGTTTGGCCACTTCCCGAAATCTTCAATGGCTGAAATTTTATATGTACGGTTGATTTATGGTCCTCAGGCGACGTATGAAGTTTCGAGCCGAACGGATGGTGGGAACCTCGTGATCTTGCATTCTGGACGTCCTTCAGGCCACTTGAGCTTCAATTTCTAACTTTTCTCGGATTTCTGACCGTGTATATTTGTCAATCTTGGTCCCCTGGAGTGTGTCCCTTGCTTTTGGCGTCATCAGATCGTTAAATCTCAACTTTTAGCAACTTTTTGCAGTTCATGCTTTCAACTACACCTTGTATCACAAACACGGAAAAACGGACCATTAAACGGCATTATGTACGTAAATTCAGGTAATAAATGGGGTCTAATATGTAGTATTTGACCCTCAACACCTAGCCCAACCCAAGGTTCCTATACCTCAACCCAACCCAACCCAACCCAACCCATGCGGGCTTGATCGGGTTGGCAGGGTAGATATATGCTAATATTTTCATTATTACATTAGTCTATTATATTTTTAATACATGTATTATTTTTTGTATCTATAATTTTATTAATCATATATATAGTTATTTATAGTAAAGAAGTTCATTTAAAAAAAAACAAGCTAAAATATAGGACTAATCTTTTAAAAGTCATATTGTGTACCAAGCAATCTATTTGGGAGAGAGAAATCTGACGTATCTTGTTAGCTTGAGTAATCGGATATAATGTGGACTAATGAAACCCAATGACATTGGAAATTCTTATGCCTTCAACATAGATGATTTACACTCAACTATAATTAATTTATAAGAAATTTATATATTGATCTGGTTCAGGTTGAGTCAGGCAACCCAAGACTTCAACCCGAGCCCAACCCAAGTTTTATTCGGTTGGAGTTTGTATGGCCCAAGCCCGAGACCAAACCTGATACATCCTGCCCAAGCCCAACCCAATGTCAGGTAAATCATAGGTCGGTCAGGTTGATCCCGCCCAACTTTCAGCCCTATCTAAATGCATGTGGAAATTATATTAAGATCGATATCAATCAAATCGTTCAAACAAAGGGATTTTTGGTGTGTGGGCCATCTACCATGGGATACATCATATCAACAACTTGGATCATGGCTTTAAGACTCCCAAGAGCTTGATGTGATGTAGCATGTGGGCCTTAGTAACCAGGACACGTTGGTACCTGAGTGGCAACCAAGGCAAAAACCAACCCCGTGTGATCTTTTTTTTTTTTTTCTGCCTGTTGTCTTCTTTACTTAATCTTTTAATTGATCTCTCCCGCAACATACTTCTCTTTGTGCGGTAGGCAATGTTATGATATCGGAGAATGAATTTGAACTGGGGAGCTCCATTGCAGATTTCGGGTCTAGCTGTTAATGGAGAAGCTATGGGAACAACTGAACTTATGACTGCAGAATCTGAGTTGAGACCAGTAAGCAATAAGCAGCTGAAAATGCTTATGACTATCTATTAAAAGAAAAGGCCAATGCTCGCCACGGCTTTTCAGCCAGCAAGCAATGGCTGCTTCGAAGCCATTGCACCCTAGCTCACCTGAATTTATAGTTGTAGGTGCATAAGAGGACTTCCCACCACAACAATCTCTTTTTATAGGTTCTACAAACCAACGGCTGCTGCTTCATTTAAGAGAAGAGAATCATAGATATTCCGGTCATTAGAAGGAAGAACCGCCACCAAAAATACAACCCACCTGGCCGTCAAAGGTATCTAACCTTATGAGTGGAAATCTAATCCCGTTTTGTCTTCTTCTTCTTCTTCTTCTACTACTAACTTTTTCTTCTTTTTTTTTTTAGCATAAAAACCTGCTAGGCAGCTTCACTAGCTCAGAAAAAATGAGAATGAATTTTATAAAATCAACTATCATGAACAACTTGTCTTCCCTTTCCCATATCTTAACAGGTCAAAAACCAGTTATTAATCATTTCTTAAATGAATACTTGGTTGTTGCTTGCTCACGTAGTATTGATGACTTAGTTTGAGTATTTCTCCTGAGTAGCATTGCTAGTGGGGAGAAAATCGATGTTGTGTTAGCTTATCAATTCATTTTCAAATAGCCCTTGTGCTCCTCTATCTTTCTAAGCTATTCTCAGGTTACTCGACAAGCAAATTCGGAAATTACCTAGGCGTGGTTCGATCCCACTGCTGAACAAGCTATAGCTCTTTAGGTAATTATATTGAAGCACATAATTGGTTGAAGATCATAAGATGGTTCGAAAAAGAACACTCTTTTTTTAATTCATTATAATATTAGATCCATTAATCAAATATAATAGATCATTCATATGGGAAGAGCTAATCGCTTCAAAATGTGTAAGTGCTATATTATCTAGCTCATATGATTGTCAAATTTTGTAGTTTCAAAACCTCTTGGAATCTGTATCGTGTATAGCTCATCTTCATATTCAAGATCATGCAATTCAAGTACAAGTTCAAGATGTTCCAATTCAAAATTCAAGCAGCATATATATAAGAACAAGAGATTCTTACACAAGTTCAAGCACAACATCAAGTGATAGGTCAAGCTTTCAAGCTTCAACTATGTCAAGACAATGTGCTTTACTCAAAGCTCAAGGTAAAATACAAGTGAAAAGTACTTTAGGCTTCAACATACTTCAGGATGTCAAGCTTCATGTACTTCAAAATCAACTATCAACCGAAGCGAATGATGATTCAATGTTCAAATACCGCTTATAAGGTATGAATGACTCTGGATTGATCATAGGTTAATCATATTGATTGCATACTTAAATTGGGTCACTATATACTTTTATAAGTTTTTTCTTGACTAGTCTTAGCCTATGTTCAACTAGTCCTAATACTAGCTCGACTAGTTCAAGAATTTTCTCGACTTGTCCAAAGTTTG
The DNA here is from genome assembly GCA_037074715.1 of Magnolia kwangsiensis. Lineage (NCBI taxonomy): Eukaryota > Viridiplantae > Streptophyta > Magnoliopsida > Magnoliales > Magnoliaceae > Magnolia > Magnolia kwangsiensis. The sequence continues at coordinate 50,290,997 of CM073571.1, read as the reverse complement.
TTACTAATTTTCGAAATTTCTGTTGGACCCTTGACCAATCCTGAAGACTGCTCGACCAATCGAGTGAACAGTGTTTGACCAGTCAAGTAAGCTCGACTCAAAGTCCAACAACCATTTTTAGTCCCACTCGACCAGTCGAGTGCATGGCTCAACCGGTCGTACCAATCACTCGACCAGTCGTGGAACGGTCTTATCCTATCGCGCCCAAAAATTTTGAATTCTTGTTGGTCCTTCGACCAGTCGAGCTGACCTCTGAGCCAGTTGAGTAAACAATTTCTGCACTTATAAATAGAACACGATTTTCAGAGTTTGATGTCTCATTCAAGCAAAATCAAAACACCACTCTGAGAGATAAGTTTATAATATTCTTAAGCTATTTAATGCTCATTTAATATTCTCTTTAATTTAGTTTTTTGCATTTGATTTTGAGGTATACATTCCAATCTTATTTGAAGAAGGGATTTAAGTTTTTTTCCCTTTCTTGGAATCAAAATCAAATCAAGCTAGTCCAAAATGATTTAATCTAAAAAATCAATTAGATCTTAAAACCTTTTTATAAGTGAATGCGAACATTGAACATCTACTTCGAATTGGTTCTACCGGGTTTCATCAAATGAGAATATCTAGATAAGTATATTTACATTTCTTATAAATTCCTTTTTGGTTTTTGAGGTTGTGCCCGAAAAAATCTTTCATTTTTGTTTGTTTGAGGTGATTCAAAAAACTCGGAATATGAAGTTTTTTAAATTGTTTAAGCTCACTTGAAAGATACAATTGTGAAAGTTTTAGGTGAACCTTGAAAAACTTATTTTATAGTGAACGTCAGCATCCACTATGTGAGGATATTATGAGTGGAGTAGTTGTGTGGCTATTTTTTTCTAAACAGTTGGTGTACAAACAAGCGAACCACTATATTTCCTGGTGTTATGGTGGATGATTGATTGTGGCATTGTGTGAATGTTGTAATTTCATTTTAAGCCTTTGTGGAGAATGTTATAATCTTTTTTATGCAAGTGTGAAAATGTTGTAATAGCTTAGTTTATTTTCTTTGCTATTATTATTTTTCTCCATATTGGTTTGGAATTTTGATACACAGACCGTTCTAGAAATTAGGTTGTCCTACCATAAGCCATTGATTTTTAGTGTAAGGTTGTCCTTCGAACAACATCTGTATCAACCTCTCAATACTTGTACATTTGAGGTTGTTATTCGTTTCTACTTTGTGAGATTGTTAAGTACTATCTTTATTTATATTTGTTTAATTCCTCATTTAATTTTTAATTTGGCATAGTTTTATTCACCCCCAACCCCCCTCTAGGACTCTTAACTCGGCCTTTTCAGAATGTATGGGCGATAGCACGTTTTACTGCCATTGGGCACGCATGCATTCATTTTTCACCTAACTAACGTCACATTTTTCTACTGAAAAACATAGTCATCATCATCTCTCTCTCTCTCTCTCTCTCTCTCTCTCTCTCTCTCTCTCTCTCTCTCTCTCTCTCTCTCTCTATATATATATATATATATATATATATATAGGAAAAGGTACTATGCGCTCGACCTCACGATAAGCTCCCATTAGGTCGAGCTATGTGGGCCCCACCGTGATGCATGTCGACCATCAACACCGTGCATTTGATGGGTTCCCTTTAAATTATGGGATATCCCAAAAATCAACCGTATCCGGAACTCAGGTGGGCCATACCATCTAAAATCATGTGAAGACACCGTTAAAACATATAAAAGCACTTGGACCGTTAAAACATATAAAAGCACTTGGTGGGGCCCACCTGAGTTTTGAATGCTGCTGAAACTTGGTATGACCCCTCATCCTAGTGAGACACACATAATGGATGGGTTGGATTTGCAAACCACATCTCGATGGGCCCAAAAAATGATTATGAATGTTTTAATGGTGCACGGCCCCTTTGAACTTCTGTATGTGGTGTGGCCCACAAAAGTCACGAATTGACTTGATTTTTGAGACCTAGGCCCACGATGGAATGGTGCGTCTGACTGATGGGGTAGATGTTCGAAACGCATCACGGTTGGGCCCACACAGCTCAACCTCATGGGACGGACCCGTGAGGTCGGGCTATGTGGGCCCCACCGTGATGCGTGTCGACCATCAACACCATGCATTTGATGGGTCCCCTTTAAATTATGGGATATCCCAAAAATCAATAGTATACGAAACTTAGGTGGGCCATGCCACCTAAAATCATGTGAAGACACCGTTAAAACATATTAAAGCACTTGGTGGGGCCCACCTGAGTTTTGAATGCTACCGAAACTTGGTCTGAACCCTCATCCAAGTGGAACACACATAATGGATGGGCTGGATTTGCAAACCACATCTCGGTGGGCCCAAAAAAATGATTATGAATGTTTTAATGGTGCACGGCCCCTCTCCACTTCTTTATGTGGTGTGGTCCACACAACTCACGGATTGACTTCATTTTTGAGACCTAGGCCCATGATGGAATGATGCATCTGACTAATGGGGTAGATGTTCGAAATGCACCACGGTGGGGCCCACGCAACTCGACCTCATAGGACAGACTCGTGCGCTCGAGCGCATAGTACCTTTTCCCATATATATATATATATATATATATATATATATATATATATATATATATATATATATATATCATACTGTGATTTAATTCGCACATTTTGTTAAAAAGAAGAATCTTCTCCTTTGTTCATAATAAAAATGGAAAGTGTTCAATTGGAACATGAAAACGTGCCTCAACAATCTCAGTGGTGATGTCCAAAGCGTGTGATAATAGGCCATGTCAAATTAAGAAGCTTGTTGTGGAGATGGGAATTGACACCTGTGGAGAGATTGTGCCTAGTCGCAGAGCTACGATGGTCTCTCTCTCTCTCTCTCTCAAGGCTGGTGGGATCTACCATGGATAGAGTTGTACAGAAGTCGAGCTTGTTATAGCTCAGCTTGACTCAGTCCTCAAACCTGATTAACCAACTCGGCTTGGTTCGGTCAGCAACTTGAGCCAAGTTCAAGCCTGTGCGAAATTTTATCCAACACATAAATTGCATCTTTCAATCTCCCACACCAAATGCAAAACAATAAAAGCACTTCATAGGCATTTCATCAAACACTCAGCAAATAGCATGAAGATCAAGATATGAAGGCAATCCTACAATGTAAAGTTTTTGTTTTTTGTTTTTGTGGATATTTGTTTCTTCAATCTTCATTCAAATATCCATTTCAAGAATACCCTAATATGAAGTCACTCTCAAAAACAACACTTTGAGACATTTCATCAAACACTCGATAAACAGCATCAAGATCAAAATGACCAAGTAACCGAGTCAAGTCAATCTCTGGCAAGTTCGAACTTGGCTCGAAAGTTTTTTGAGCATCAAGATCAAAATGACCGAGTAACCGAGTCAAGTCAAGCTCGGGCAAGTTCGAACTTGGCTCAAAATTTTTTTGAGCTCCAAAAATCATCTAGACTCCCCCCAAATCCAATTTCAAGCTGAGACAGGTCAAGCAAGCTGACCGAGCTAACTCGACTCAAACCATGGATGGGCCAACGTTCAGGTTCATCCTGGGCGGGTAGAGTGGGACACCACTGAATGAGGCCATCAATAGGCTGGGCTATGCTTTCAACCGGACTTGCTATAGGAATGCATTAGTCTGGCATTACATGCTCAAGGACAGGCCCAGGATGAAAATTGGTAACCCAACTTCAAATGGATTCACCTACTTGTTAAGGGCAACAGTACATCCAGGTAAGATGCACTAGCTAAATGAACAACATAGATCTTGTTCAAAAGTAGCAGGTGAAGTGCCACCAAGCATGGACCAGTGACCAGATCCATCCAGGCCAGGCTCGGGCAGGAGAACTTGGGCCTAAGTTATACAGTGCAGACTTTTGACTTGGCAACTCAGACCAACTTTTTCGGTCTGGAATTGGGTCGAGACTCGATAGTCTTTCTTCTAAATCCTAGCTAGCAGTGCAGAACCAAAGCGGACTCAACCAAGTCCATGAAAACTCAGATGCATGGTCAATCGTTACTGCCAAGGGCAGGGTTGAACAGTTCCATTCTCAACTGTCCATTCATATTCTACCAACAGAAGGTCAGGATCATCCTAACCCCGTAGTTTTGTGTGAACCCAATAGGTGGGTTCCAATCACCCACTGGACAAGGGCTTGTAGTGGCATACAGAAAAAAGAAGATACTCTGGTAAACTCTGATGGTTGATACACAGCACCAGCAATTGGCACACTTGAAATACATTTAAATCAAAACTTATGCTGACTTGCTCTCCTAACCAGATGAACCCCAAATATTTTATAGACAATATAGATGAAAAACAGTCGACAGTCAAAATTCAATAAGCAAATACCCAATAACCAGAGGATGGGATCATACAATCAATGTGACTTCAGATGATAGCATGCCAAATGTACAATTTTCAAGCTCTGCATATCAACCATCACACTGCCAGAGTATCAAATTACTCCCTGGCAGTGTGGGTAGTTATTCACCACAAATTCTTAGAAAGATGTAATCTCTCATTCCTGCACGAGGCACACAAGTACATTAATCTAAACCATCCAAATTTTAGGCCTCTTGTCGAAGATTAGTCTAAATTTGATGGGGATTGACTAGTGACCAGACGTGGCAGGATTTGATTGGGCCACATTTTGTGATTAGAGATGGGGCCGATCAAGTACGTAAACAACTTTCAAACATGCTTTGCATGGCACTTTCTCTAATGGCGTGAATGGTCCTATCAAATCCCACCGCATAGGATCACCCGGGATAACCCTGGTGGCCAGGTCACCGAGCAATCTGCGTCCATCTAAATCACACTGATCTAGCAATCCTAACCATCCAATAGGCCAGGTCACTGGGCAATCGGCGCCTATCTAGATCACACCAACCTAACAATCCTAACCATCCAATGTGGAGCTATCAAAGGGCTTGCAGGAACAATGATCACATCTTCCAAATTAAATTGAAAATTCAGCTTACTTGGCGCTTTTTTGGATTTGTAGAAGGCGCAGAAAATAAACAGTTTTTCCCCCGAAATATTGTTTCCAGAAAAGCATGAGAAAACAACATTGCTTCCCATGTTTGTTTATGTACAGCATTTTCCAAGAAATCTGGAACAGTTTCTAAATCACATGTTTAGCAAAAGAAAATGTCCCCAAGAAAATTAAGATCCTCATGACATCAAGGTAAGGAGATGAAGCCTGTCTAGACTCTCATATTCATGTATGATCAACAGGGAACACCCACGTCGGAGGTTCATTATGGGTTTATTATATGGTAAGCAAATGCCATGGCAAGTGCCTGCAATTTCCATCATTTTTACATCTTGATCTGGTAATGGGAAGGGTTAACTACAAGAAAACTATACTATGAGTGCTCCCACATGATAAAAAAACCCTAACCCGTCAATCAGTGAATGCCCAATGCATATAAGCAACCAAATTAGAGGCATGGTTTGCAAATCAGTTTCGGTGTACCATATTGATCACCCACCGATACAGGGTCATGTCACCCCCAGTGTCGAGCTGTTTCAGGCCGGTACGTTCATGGGCAATACATTCCAGTTTCAGACAATTAAGTAAACCATGGTTAGAAGAGAAAAAGACATGCATGTTTAAGCGGCCATGGCTGCTGTGACCAAGGGTTGTAACAGCCATGACTGCCGCTATCGTAGGACAATATCAATCAAGAAACAAACAAACAAACACCTGTCCAGGAAAAAAAAAAAAAAAAGGGAGGGAGGTGCCCATGGTTGCCTTCACCCAACATTGCAGCAACCATGGGCTTTGCCTTCGAAATACTACAGCTAGCGACGGGGAAATGAAGGAAAAGTGTGAAAATTGGGGACGGGGCAGTAAAATAAAATCGGGATTTTGTGAGAAAACTTTGCATGTAGGAAAATGCGATTTCCCACCCTTCCCTATGGATTCAACAAATGCAAACAGTTTAAACGAAGTTCCTCGAGAAACTCTTTCCTCTCGTCTGGTTTCAACAATCTAGTTTGAACATAATAACGGGTCATTGAATGACAAGGCATCAATCCAAGAGCTGTTCTACAAAGCAAGATGGGAATGGATCTACATGCATGTGGTCTTAGCCAACCTGCTGGGGACACCATATCCCAAATATATGTTTTGTAATGGACCTAACATAATAGTTTCATACGGCAGTTCGTTATGCTTCTCATTGATGTGAACACATAACTGTAAGGGCACGCATAATCGAGAAAAGGATTATGTTCTTACCTTGTACAGTCCATGCTCCTCCCACTATTTTCTTGGCAGCAACTACTTGGGTCTTCAAAAGGAGCAGCGCAGAGTGCTTTTCCTTGGCAACACATTCATCTTCGCCAAGACTCCTGCATAACTACTTGCCTTGATCACCCTTTGCATAGGCCACATGTGAGCAGATGCCATTGAAAGGACATTCATTTGCCCGATTCTGTACAGCACCGACATGAAATCAATGTTGTGAGAGGAACCAACTTTTGCAACGGATTCCATAGTTTATTCACATTACAACAGAGCTATGAAGATTCCCATATAAAAAATCAGAGTCATGGAGCCACCTCAACTGGTAGTTGTACACTGTATTTTAAATAGTGAATAGCATGTAGAGGATTATTCACCCCCCTGAAGCGTGAGGCGTACTTCTATATTTTTAATCAAGGTTGTGCTTGGCTGCACTGATTTCATGATATTCTCCAAATTACACTGATTAATAATGAAATTGAACAAAATTTCATGATATTTCGTGCAACCAAGCAAACCTAAAGTACTAGGAAATGGTAATCATTAAGTATTATAAGTAAAGAAAGAGCAACTGATCTAATACCATTACTTATTGAAAAGACTAACTAATTTTTATTGAAAATAGAATTTTTTAAATAAACTTCAGCCAAGCATGCACTTGTGCTGAAGGTTATCTTCAAGGGGATATCAACTTTACTTTTGTGTGTGTATCACTGTATCCTGTCCTGAAGTTACGCAGGGCATAGAATGAGCAGTTATAGGGTCCTGCTCATGAGCAATTGTACATTTTGTGGTGATTAGGATTTCATGCATATGGGGCCCATGGTTCGATGATCAAATCATTATATTGATGGACCTCAGCACAGATGAGGATGTGCAATAAGTTGCCGAGATCTGAAGATCACACCATTCGATATTTGGCCTTTTCTCCATTCAACATCAATAGTTGCTGCATTCTCTCTTATCTGTGCATTTGTTAGCAGCATATCAATGGGTTGGCATTTACAAATCAAAGACATTTCTGGTGCATCCAGCATCCACAATGAGTCTCATTGTATCAATGGTTTTGATCATCAGACCACAGGCCCCACATGCAAGACATCCTAATTGTCAGAAAACTACACATTTGCTTATGAGTAGGACCCATAATTCCTCTGCTTTCTTAATGTAACCTCTTGCTTTTCCTTCTCATTTAGGGCCTGTTCTGCAGCTAGGAAAATAAAAGGAGAGAAAAATGTTCACAAGAAAGTGAACTCGCCTTTATCTGATTTCATCAATTTCCCAATCGATAAAGAAAATAGTTATCTGATTTCATTGATTTCCCCATCAATAAAGGAAAAAAGAAAGAAGAAAGAAATACATGGCCTACTGAGAACTTCAGGAGAATCAGAAAGCGTCTTATTCTTAACAATACTTGTGATGACTGATGATATGTCCCCAACTCAAATGTGGTGTTCTCCACAAGTAAAGCACCTTTTTCCTCAGTTGCTGGAACAACTGCTATCTTTGCTGCTTCCCTTTCCCCTGATTGTGCCATTAGCTTCATCCATTCACCCTTGCATTCTGCTAAGGTAAACCGCAGCATTGCAATGTCTACATCTTGTGAGTTTTTCTGAAGTTAGTCAGCATAACATGAGAGAACCACTTCACCCATTGCAATCAATCAATAACTCCATGTGTAGACAGTAATGCATGGATGTAGAAGGCAATTTGTTCTCTCAATAATAGTGGGGTTTTTACAGCTACAAGAAAAACACTTTTCAGCAAGCCTTACAAGATGGTATGCATTATTTGTAAAGGCAACCAGCACCTTAGTTACATCCATTTACGAAGACACATTCATAAATGATAGAGCTCCATGTTGTCTCAAGGGAAAAGAAAAAAGAAAAAAAGGATGATAGCACTTAAAAGATCTCTCTCCGTAGCACAAAGGTCCACTCATAATGGCCGACAACACGCTATGTGGTCACAGTCCATGCCATATGGGAAAACACAACATATGCAGTGGCATCTCATTTTGGCACACCTATGCTGTCACATGACTAGGGATGCATCATGTGCCCAAGCTTAAGAAAATAAAGAATGAAACGGAAGTGAGGTGCCAGCTAATCGCATGAATTTCAGAATTTACAAGAAAAACAAGAAGATACAATGCTTGGGCAAGGTGCACACCAGATAGTTGGGTAATTAGTAAACGCGATGGATTACATATGCAAAGTTTGTAAGCCAAAATGAAAACTTTTGTACCTGATATCTAACGGCAGATGTAGAGATTATCCAAGACTTCACGTGCCCATCAAACACAACAATCGATTTAAGCCCTTTTTTCTTTATAAAGAGTAATGATACATCTATTGAAAGAATCCACAGAGGCAAAAGCCAAGGCAAGGAAAGAATACAGCCCAAAAAAGTACAACCCAAAAAAGAAAAGAATACAGCCCAAACAAGTACAACCCAAAAAAGAAAAGAATACAGCCCAAACAAGTACAACCCAAAAAAGAGTCAAAAGATAACAAACATCAATGGCTTTAGATCCGGACACCCTTCAAAATCGCAACTAAGCCCTCCCACGCTCTTCAAGCATCATGTTGGGGAGAATCATAGACGTCTTTTGGAGATTTTCGATGGTGAGTACCCTCTTCCTATCCACAAACCCAACAAGGTTGCCACCTTGGATAATGACTGTCGTATCATCTTGTAGAAGGACTGAACCGAGAAATGACCTGATTTGTGAGTTTGCCAAAGTTTGCTAAATAATCGTGTCCCTCTTGGCCAAGGAAGGACGATAACATTACAATCGATCCAAAAGCTTCCTCATCCAAAAGGCCCCCATGGCATGGAGGAGACCATACCACAGAATCTCCACAAATGTAATAACCACAAGCTACTATAATCTTTCTTTGCCGGAGACAAGCGAGCTAGTCTTGGGAACTCCTGTAGCAATCTTCCTCCATACCACACATAGAGCTGGGCAAAATCTGACCTGATCCGACGGATCTGATCCAAATCGAAGGCCAGGATCGGGTCGCATCGAGTAGGCCCACTCAGATCCGACCGTATATCGAGTCGAGTTCGGATCAATGGCCAATCCGTACCGTTCCATTCCGGGATCCGATCTGATACGATCCTATCTGGTCGAGTACCTATATAAGATATTTTCACTTTTTTACTACCCTCACCCGAACGAAGCCCTAATCCCTTCTTTTTCTCTACCCGAATGAGCGGCGCTGCACCCACCCATCTCGATCCGGCCACTCAGTAGCGCGGCACTCATCTGTGTAGGTTCCATTTTATTTTTATTTGTTGTTTATTTTCGAGCGGTGGCCCGCCCTGGCTCGTTGGTGGACTGCACGAGGTGCTGACTCGGCTGCAGTGTCCCACCCTGGCTCTCCTCCTTTCTCTCTCGATCTCTCTCTCTCTCTCTCTCTCTCTCTCTCTCTCTCTCTCTAGCACGAGTCTCCGGCTCTACTAGATTCAACCCAGTCCGAATCAACCGGACAGACTCAACTCGATCCGACTCGGTTCAGTTTCCCTGACCGAGTCAGACTAGGTTCGGGTCAGCCAGCAAGGTTTCAGATCTGATCGAGTCAGCCCTGCTAGACTCGGTCCCGGATCGGATCGAGTTCGGATCAGGTTCTTGGAAAAATCCGATCGAGTCGAGTTGGACCCAATCCGGCCCGACTCGACTCAATGCCCACATCTACCCAAAAATGAAAGCACCTCCCATCTCCAAGCAAAAAAAAAAAAAAAGGTCAACCCCCACAATCTTAGGGGCCACAGAAATGACTACTTTCCACAGTTCGGAAGCTTTATATCTTGAAGATATCCTCACCCCCCATCCTGGATCCCATACTTAGAAGCAATCACAACTCTCCACATTCTCCCTTCTTCAATGCCAAACCTCCATAGCAATTTAACTAGGAATGCAAGTTCATCATGCCCAACATCCTTATATTCACTCCCCCTTCATGGCGCCTATCTGACCACTAATTACTAAATACCAAGAAAACCTTAGATGATGTCCCTTCAATCCTTTTCAAGGTTCTCTCCATCTCATATAGCCAAACTTGAAACAAGATGGGAATCAAAATGGCACATGGTCTACAAGTGACGAGGTATTACACACGCATGACAAGAGTTTGTACAGTATGTTCATTTTTCAATTCGCACAAGTGTGGCCCATTATTCAGTGATCCAAACCACTGACATGATGGGCCTCACTATCAATGCCCATGTGCTAGAAATTCTCGTACTCAAATATTCTCGCCCTAAAATATTTGGCATTTTCTTTGCTAACCCCCTATTTTTTGGGAATCTATTGAAGGATTATATTTTTCCATTTGGAAGATTTTGTGTACGAGTCATTAGGTGGGGCCCAAAATATCACTAGATTACTCACTGAAAAACAAGCCCACTTCAACGAGCTGAAAGCCCGAACAGTACTGCACAAACTCTTGCCCCGACGACGATTGCCGTATCATGTTGTAGAATGATCGAACCGAGAAATGACCAGATCTGTGAGTTTACCAAACAATTGTGTCCCTCTTGGGCAAGGAAGGATGATAACACTACAATCGATCCAAAAGCCTAACAAAGTCACCCACTTCCTCATCCAAAAGGTCCCTATTGCATGGAGGAGACCATACCACAAAATCTCCACAAACATAATAATTGTAAGCTACTGTAATCCTCCTTTGATGGAGACAAGCGAGCTAGTCTTGGGAACTTCTATAGCGATCTTCCTCCATACCACACATCCGCCCAAAAGCGAAAGCACCTCCCATCTCCAAGCAAAAAAGTCAACCCCCACAATCTCAAGGGCCACAGAAATGATTGCTTTCCACAGTTCAGAAGCTCTATATCTTGAATATATCCTCACCCCCCATCCTAGATCCCATACTTGGAAGCAATCACAACTCTCCACATTCTCCCTTCTTCAATGCCAAACCTCCACAGCAATATAACTAGGAATGCAGGTTCATCGTGCCCAACATCCTTATACTCGCTCCCCTCTCATGGCACCTATCTAACCAGTAATTACTAAATACCAAGAAAACCTTAGATGATGTCCCTACAATCCTTTTCAAGGTTCTCTCCATCTCATATGGCCGAACTTGAAACAAGATGGGAATCAAAATGGCACATGGTCTACAAGTGATGAGGTATTACACACGCATGACAAAAGTTTGTATAGTGTGTTCATTTTTCAATTGGCACAAGTGTGGTCCATTATTCAGTGCTCCAAACCATTGATATGATAGGCCTCACAATCAATGCCCATGCATAGAGGTGCGCATCGAGTCGAGTCGGAGTGGACCGGATTGGGTCCAACTCGACTCGATCCGATTTTTCCAAGAACCTGATCCGAACTCAATCCGATCCGAGACCGAGTCCAACAAGGCTAACTTGATCCGATCCGAATCCTTGCTAGCCTGACCCGAATTGAATCGGAACGAGTTGAGTCTGTCCGGTTAATTCGGACTGGGCTGAATCAAGCCGAGCTGGAAACTCTTGGGAAATCGAGAAAGGGAGAGAAAGGAGGAGAGAAAGAATGAGAAGTGAGAAATCGGGAGAGAAAGAAGGAGAGAAGGATCAGGAAAATTGGGAGAGAAATGAGGAGAGTCAGGGCAGGATACTGCAGCCGAGCCAACACCTCGTGCGGTCCACCAGCGAGTCAGGGCGGACCACCACTCGAAAATACACAATAAAAAATTAAAATGGAACCTACCTGATCAATAGAGGAAGATGAACGGCGAAGATTGGTGTCGAGCTGCTGAGTGGCCGGATCAAGATGGGTGGGTGTGGTGCCGCTCGTTCGAGTAGAGAAAGAGAAGGTATTAGAGCTTCGTTCGAGTGAGGGTAGTAAAAAAGTAAAAATGTCTTAAATAGGTACTTGACCGGATCGGATCAGTCCGGATTGGCCACTAATTCGAACTCAACTCGATGTACGGTCGGATTTGAGTGGGCCTACTCTATCCGCGACCCGATCCTAGCTTTTGGTTAAAATCAGATCGGATCCGTCGAATCGGGTCGGATTTTGCCCACCCATGCACTAGAAATCCTTATACTCAAAGATTTTCGCCCTAAAATATTTAGCATTTTCTTTGTTAACCCCTTATTTGTTGGGAATCTATTAAAGGATTATATTTTTTCATTTGGAAGATTGTGCATGAGTCATCAAGTGGGGCCCACAATATCACTAGATTACTAACTGAAAAACAAGCCCACTTCCACAAGCTAAAAGCCCGAACAGTACTGTACAAACTCTTGTCCTGAGCATTGTCGCAATCCAGCAGACATAAATCCCGACATCCAATTGTAGAAAGAATTACCACAATGGTGATCATACCTGGAAAGTGCAGCAGCGAGATGTGCCAAGTTTTAGCTGAATAAAGAAACCAAGGAAAGAATTACCCACTAGTTAAATCTATAACTTGGCTTTTGAAGCTAGTCATCTGCACCTGTTCACTCGGTCACTTAATAGGGTCCTTCTGCTCCTTTTTCCTTCTTCATTGATAACACATATCCAGCCAAAAGCAAATCCAAGGATATCGGAAACATATGGGACAAGTCACCCATTTCAAGTTGGAGAATGCCATAAAACACAAGTTGGGACAGATGCATGCAATAAGAAATCGAAATGAAAAACAAACAATATAAATACCGTGGAACGCTGACATGCTATTATTATTATTAGGAGTTGTACCATTTACTAACTTAGCATCGCATTCTGTTATATATCCAACACTTAGTGCAGACATCTTCAACATTTTCAGACATTATACTCAGGCTACAAACCATATAGCGATGAGCATAGAGGAGGCTTCTTGCTCACCTGTTACGTAGATCCACTTCATGTACAGTTAGACTAAAAACACGACAAGACATTCCTTTTTCTCTTTGGATTGGCGCATCCAACCAGGAAGTTAGCAAAGCCATGGTAAAATTATTCAAGATCATAACTGTTACTCATGCATGGCATAATAAGAAATTATGTGATACCGATCTAACAGCAAAGAGTAAACAAAAGAATGAGATGGGCCGGCATCGAGATAGGCTGAAATAGAAGGATCTGACTGTTTAGCAACTTTAAAGTTCATGTACAATGACAACAACAAGTCAGGTTGCTCTCAGTATGATGGTAAAGATGACAAACTTAAATTGAAAGAAAGCAAATAAAGAACCTCATGACCAATGCAGTGAAAGAAAGAGGATCCCACATCAAACTACTACAGCAAGAACGCAAGTTACACGAATCCAATTAGGATGTAAAACAATCAAATTTATCGATGCGATTTTCATTCTTCGTAATACTATTGCCAGAGATAGAAAGTGATTTACAACTTAATTCCTAAAAGCAGCATTCCATCATCTTCCCAATATAACACATGGCAAGAGCAATCTAATCATAGAATATCATCAAATCAAGCAATTCATCCAATCTAAAAAGGCGAGGAAAAAAAAAAAGGTTTTCTCTTCCTAATTTGTCGATCCCAACTGTCCAAGACGAAAACCACATTCATCGATTGATACAAGCTGTAGCATATAAACATATTGCACTTTCTATCAAAGAGAACTAAAACAGAGAGGAAAAGAAATGTACATCTGAACAAACCACTTGTATAGAAACCATGGCTTTCTCCACCCCCTTCTCTCTCTATATATATCAACTCGTAACAAATCCAGACCTTCCGTTCATCCCACCTCAGATCAAGAAGACGGGAACACGTCCTTCACTGCTGAAGCTGCAGTCAGATAATTGAGTGTGTTCCGCAGCGTCTCCTTCTCTCTCTTGAGCCGCATCGCCGTGTCCTCCAGCTCCAGCAGGGCCTGCTGCTCCCGTGGGGCTCCTTCGAACGTGCTGCCCACGAAGAACGAGAACGGGGTCGGGAACAGATTCCGCCTCAAGTCCTGCGCCTCCTTCTCCGGCTTCCCATTAAGCCGGTTCGACAGCCGGATAACATCTTTCATGTAGGATTCCACTTCAGTGGCAAGCGACTCGAGGTCCTCGTCGCCGGAGGGACGGTCCTCGAGCCATGAGACCTCGGCAACGAGGTAGGGTTTGGTGCGGACGAGGCCACGGACACGGAACCGCTCCTGGCCCTTGCAGATAAGGAAGAATCGATCGTCGACGAGCCGCTCGTGCTTGACGACCTCACCAACGCAGCCGACGTCTGCAGTGCCGCTGGCGCTATCGGAGTAGATGACGCCGAATCGGAGGTCGGTGTGGAGGAGGGTATGCATCATCATCCGGTAGCGGAATTCGAAGATTTGAAGTGGGAGGATTGCACCAGGGAAGAGGACGAGTGGAAGGGGGAAGAGCGGAAGCTCGACAGTGTCGATCGAATGGTGGTCCGGTGCTCCCGCGGAGCACCGGACTGAATGGTGGAGAGAGGGTTTGGTGCGGGCGGCTGGGGTTTTGAAGGCGGCGCGGGGAAAGCTAGGGTCTAAGGAGGGTTTGAATCTGAGGTTTGGGGAGTGGTGAGGGTGTAGGATTTGCGGTAGCGCCATTTCTACCTTTCTTTTTTCTTCTCCTCTTTCTTAAGGTTTCCTACTTTGGTAGGGAGAGAAAATAGGAGTTTGATTTTGAAGAGGAATGGTGGTGTAGAGTTAGAAATTGAAGTGGAGTTGGAAAGAACATGATGTGCTCTTCTTCCTTCGCCAGATGTTCTTCTTTTCTGGTTGTTGGTGGTTTTTATTTGATGGGAAGGGATTTTATACTCCGGTTGTGTAGGATACTTGATATACTAGCGCTTTAAAATGATAAACCTGCAATTTATTATCTCAAAGTAAACCCGCTGCATCTTAATATTAGATTGGTTGGACCATCCTAACCTTTGATTCTTGGCTCATGGGATTTATTTTTTTTTATGTTTACCGTTTAATAAGTATCCACAAATCTGATACTGAGATGATCAAATAAGTGCACTTTTTTATTTATGATAACCTTAAAATTTTATCCATAAAGTGGACGGTTTAATTTGAATTAATTGTATTCTAATTGTGCAATTTTTCAAGTAATTTGTAAGTGGCCGTGTATCAACCATCACACTCTTTCAAAATATCTGAGTTTTTCTCTTATTTGTTTGTGAGAAGGATTCGTGGCGGTGAAAAAACAAGAAATAGTTCGTGGATAGGACTCAGCAGACTGCAGGATGCTAGCTTCGAGTGGATGAGTTGCAAAGATACTGACGCACCATTACCGTACAAGGGGGTCAATGGTTCGGTCATCGAGACCGTTGAAGTTATGTCTGTACATGATGGTCCATCAGACCGTTGATCTGATTGTCTGTAATATGTGACCTGGTATGTTTTTCTTATATCCACTCCGTCCAGCCGTTTCTCCAGTCATTTAAGTGGGCCACACCACAGGAAACAATGCAGATAGAACTCCTACTGTTGAAGGAAGACGTTCATATCAGATTCAGAACTCCTGTGGCAGTGGGTGTAGACGCTCGTTTCAAATTCATGTGTACTCACTAGATCGTCCACGTGACTCATTTACTAAACTCAGCTAAAGAAACGGAAGGACGTAGTGGATATAACAAAATCCCAAGGGTGGGCCCCACAGAGCTTGTGGTTGTGCGGAATTCTTATGGCCCAAGCTTCGAAATCGTGTCTTTACCGTATTCCGGTTGTGTATGAGGCTCGATACGCAGGCACTGAGACATGATCCGTGTGGTTTACATTAGCTCAAACTAGACCAGCTAAATTGTGGAATCAAATGTTTCATATCACAGTCCAAAAATTATATAAAATGCAGACAGTAACCTCGGGTTTGTGGGACCTTGAGTTCTTGCGGTTGAAAGCTAGGTGAGCCCACCGTAGTGTTTGTGATTCACCTCTATCCGTTTTGCAAGATAATACTAATGACTTGGGCTTAAAATTGAGGAGGATTAAAAACTCAAGTGAGCTGCATAACAGGAAAGCAGTGAGAAGGGGAATGCATACAGTTGAAATCTTATATGTGGATCCCTAATGTTTGTATGTTAGTATGGACGTCATTCTTTGGGTGAGCCTGCGCATCTAATACGCATCTTGTATTGTGACTTGATTTTGTATTGGTATGGTACATATTTATTATGGTATGTTTAAATTACTCAAGTCATCACTAACCAATAAAAACTTAGCATTCATGGTCGATTAGATCTATAGAATTGCCTTGGGTTGAAGAACTAAATATTCTTCCACTTAAGATGACTTCTGAACAAAATTTGCCAATGGAGATTCTTAACAACGACCTTGCTAATGGAGAAGGAAGACTAAAGCGTTCTTCTTCGCCCCGGCTTACATGTTATCTCTACTTCATAGAATTTAAGATTTTAAAGGATTTTAAGAGTTTCATATGATTATATTTAAACCAACTAGTTAATTATAAACAATGTCAGGACTGACTAATAATCCACCACTCACCTAACTCACCACTAAAGAGATCCCAATGCCTAAACTTATGGTAGAATTTTGGAGAGAGAGTAGTCACAAAATAAATAAATAAATAAATAAATGAGAAGAGTGAATGTAATACATTAATGAGTAAATAAAAGTAAAGATACAAACCAAATAACACTTAAATTTTGATGCACCAGGATAAAAGATTCAACGAGTTATAGAGCATACGATAAAGAGTTCTTAAATGATAGGTAGGGAGTATATGAGAAAGGAGATGTAATGTAAAGAGAGATTAAAAATGGATAGTAAGATTGCCTCCCATGTAAAGTTGGGCATCTTGGACTTGATTTGGCGGATCCAACCTAATCTAACCAGATCCGACTCGATTCGAGCTGAACTGATGGTCTGGATCGGGTAGGTTCGGGTAGAATCAGGCAGATCTGATCGTTAATCGGATTGGGTCCGGGACAATGATAATTCGGACCGGACCGATCCGAAATCCGATCCGTTTGGATCCGATCTGATTAGATTCAGACCAGACCAGCTGTATTAAATAGTCTATAATAAATGCTTTCTTACTTTGTGAGGAAGCCCAGCAAGGGCACATGCCTATCTTCTCCATCTCCCTAAAAAGTATCTCTCCTTCAGCAAGCTTCCCATTCTTACAAAGGCCTGCAATCAAACAACTGTAGGTAACAACATCAAGCAAGATCCCTCTTCTGACCATCTCCCCAATCTTACAAAACCCATTAATCAAACTATTGTAAGTAACGATATCCGGCTACATGCCCTCCATCCTCATCATCTCTATCAACTTAACCATGGGCCCCACCATCTCGAATTCACAATACCCATCAATCAATGTACTGAATCCAATGACATCTACATCCCCCCACTAAGCAACATCTCCATCATCAATTCCGCCTTCTCCAACAGCCCTTTTCGGAAAAATCCATTAATCAGAGTATTGAAGCTAACTACATCAACCCGAACACCCATCTTGACCATTTTCGACAAAAACCCAAATCCGATTCAACATTCTCTTCATTGTAAAACCCCCAAATGATAGTGTTATAGCTAACCTTGTCAATTTCGACCATTCTAAGCAATTCTAAGGCCATTTTCAAGCTACCCATTTTGCAGAAAGCATGAATTATGACATTGTGGGTGAAAATGTTTGGTTTTATGCTACAAGAACTGTGGCCAATCCGAATCGAACCGTGGCCAATCTGATCCAACTAGGTTTTCCTGATTGAGTAGGACTTGGATCGAGTTAGGGAATGCAAATTTCAGATCGGTTTGACTCAGGTGACATAGACTTGGTATCGGATCAGATCGAGTTTGGGTCAGGCCATTCCCATTTTGGATTGGATCGAGTTGGGCCCTATCTGATCCGACTCGGATCGATACCCAGCTCTACTCCCATGTACTTTAAAATGTGAGAGGAGGAAAGGAGATCTAGGAAACTCCTCCTTAAATGAAGTGATCATAGATCTCTAATTTGACTCTGCTCCATCAATCATAAACTATAAAGGTGGCTTGGATGGTCGTGTATGCTAAGTTGAAAGGCTTTAATAAATGGAGTACACTCTCACTAATTTCTCTATTTTCACCCTCATAGTTGCTTTCACTTAACTCTCACTCTCACTCCCACTCTCAAGTCTTACAACTGTCTTTTCTTGTTGTTAAGTGTTGTCTTGAAATTATAGGGTGGTGCTTAATTTTAGAGGATGGCCTAGTTTTTTTTAGTAAAAGTAGCAACTTGAAGGGAAAACTTTCTATGTAGTGTGATCTAACCGGTTAGGAGACACGTGGCGTCATAGATTTACTTTGATAGATGGTTATTTTGCCACATTAAGGAGATAAATTTCTTGTTTTACCCTTAAGTAGAAATATTGTTGTCATCCTCATGTAGGTTCGCTCTTTACAGTTGTCTAGGAGATCTTGGGATCTTTTCGGATGTGCAAAGATTTAAACAATAATGATACCGCTACCCTAACATAAATTTTGCATTTTGCACTTAGCCACCCTCAGGGTGAGTCTGTGTGCTCGAACTTGCAGAAATAGAATTATTGTCACCCATGTGAAACTTCCATTCATTTCATCACAATCGCTTGAGACAATTCACTAATGATCTACTATGCCCTCAAACTATCAAAATAGCTTTGGACATAATATTATTATCTTCCATAAGGAGTTTACCTTCCAAAATTTGTTGTGAGGTTCAGTGGCTTCGTGGGACGTCAAGCAGATTTAGGTTTGTATCAGATGGGTATGCTTTTTAATTATAAGCTTTCAAATTATCTATTTCAGTTCTAGATAAGTATATGGTTTGTTGATTTATAATTTTTATAGCCATCTAAAATATTCATAAGATCACTATCACTAGGATGAGCTAAAAACATAAAATATTAGTTTGATAAAGAACTTCCATAGCCCTGCCAATGTTTCAACAATATGAGTGCTTGAGCTCTATTTTTCCAATTACATAACCCACCTAAGTTAGATACTTATTTTTAGGCTCATAATGTGAGTTAACAAAATGAATGGACAGGGTGAATTTCTCATGAATATCATGGTGGGGTTCACCTAACTTTTGACTACAAAAACTTCTTCTGCTTAGGGGCTGTTTGATTTTTAATTTTCTTGGTAAATACATGAAAATAAGTAATTATGACTTACTCCAATTGTTTGAAATTGGCTAGGAATTACATTTTGAATTTCAATCCATTAAAAACCATATCATTACCTATTTTAATATGTGGGGCCCAGCATGATATATGTGACTTATCTACACAATCTATCATTTTTAACATCAGATTTTACAGTACAAGCCTAAAAATGAGGTAAATCTAAAGCTCAATTGGACCTCACCTTAGGGAACCATGATCATAAAGATAGTAATGGTTGAAAGTTATTTTCTCTTAAAATTTACATTGATGTTTATCTGTCATCCACTTATTTATAAGTACACATAGGCATGGGTGAAAGGAAACAAAAATATCAACTTGTTCCCAAATTTTCGGGCCCGCAGGAAGCTTTCAACGAGGGGAGTTCCCTCAATTATTTCCTTGGTTTTTTTATTTTTTTAGCTTGAGCCGGCTGTTGGGAAGGACAGGTAGATAAAATTTAATTTAATATTTTTCTCCTCGGGTGAGGTGAGGAGCGTTATACATGAAGATGGCCCTAAACATCACCTTAAAATTCCAACACCAAATACAAAGGTAAATAATCATTAACTCTTTACCCGTAATTACCATTATAATTAGAAAATCAAACAGTTTTCATTTTGTACTCTCCAATAAATGTCCGACGTTACATTACCTGAGTCGCTAAATCTGGCATTGCAAGGAGTAAACAACACTTAAAAAATGTCGATAATCCTTTTCTGTAAGTCAAAAGTAAGCGCTGTTGATGAAATGTGAGTATGGGACCTAAGTAATTTGTTGTTATAAAGAGAATATGGACGGTTTAGATCATCTGATCATCTCAGCATGTGACCCCAGTGTGCGGCGGTACACACAGGATTCTTGGTCACGACGGAGGCAAAACGAACTCCACCAGTCCACATCTGACTGACTGATGCATCAGCACTCTAATACCGTGACTCAGCGTGCGGATGTGGAGGAGAGGACGTGGACTTTACAGTACCCTCGATCTGATTGGAAATGATATGGTAGATGCGGAAGAACCAGAGTAAGGTACACCCATATCTCTACTGTACAGTTGGCATCCTGATATCCTGAATCCGACCGTACATATAGTGGAACATATATTGTATGGCCCCACAAAACTCAAATTCATACCTCTCAGTAAATCATAGCCGTCAGTTTTTGACGTCTTGAATATCTACCGTAACTTTGCTTTCTTTTCTCGACAATGATTGGATAGCTTTGGATAATCCAGTTGGTGTGCTTTCTGTCCATGTGGCATACCTCGCCCAAAATCCATTTCAAATCAGAAGATCTTAACAACAGATCATGAGCGATGCGGCCCAGTTGGTGTATTTCTCTTCTCAACCTTCCGCATGTAAGGCCAAATTCAAATGTCGGATCGTGCTATCGAAGAGGCATCCACGGCCTATTCCATAATCCCTGCCTGCCAAACGACACCTCAGATTCGAGGTTCAAGTATATCCTCAGGCCGAGGACACTTATATATGGGCATGTGTAGCATCCTCGGGCCATAAGTTCTTATGAGCGGAGCGATCTTCCGATTATTCGTGTTGGATGGTTGGGATTGCCCCATCTGGAGGAATTTCGGCACGACCCACTGAGGACGTTTTGGAACGCTTCAAAGTGGAGGATGGTGGCCTACTATCACAGGGTACGCGGATTAGCTACTGACACGTTGAGTAGCGAGTGGGAGACTCGCTACTGATTTGACGTCTGTGGGCGCACCATGATATATGTTTTGTATCCAAACCGTCCATCCATTTTGAGGGATCATATTAAGTCGTGAGCTAAAGAATGAATCAGATATAAATCTCGAGTGGGCCCCACCATAGAAAACAGTGGGAGAGTGATATCCACCGTTTAAACCTTTCTAAGGTCCAACGTTTGCTTATTTGAGATCTAACTTGTTTGTGTTAATGCACACATGGAAGAATGGAAAACACAAATATCATCTGAAAACTTTCACGGCCCTTTTTAACGGTGGACGACATTCTAACCACCGTTTTCTGTGGTGGGATCCACTGGACTTTATCTCTGACCGATTATTTGGCTCGTACCTTAATATGATATCTAAAAATGAACGGACAATATGGATAAGAAATATAAATCCAACATAAATCGTAGTGGGTCCACATGACTTAGTGGCGTAACTTCGGTAGCGAGTCTCGATACTCAACGTGTCAGTAGCTAATCCTCGTGGAGTCAGAAGAGAAAAGACGGGCACGTATTAGGGAGAGCGGATTTGGTGCGAACCCGGCCTCACGCAAGACGGTACGGCCCTTACTGAGGGGCCATATTGATATATGTATTATGTATCAACGCCGTCCAATCTTTTTTTTCAGATTATTTTTGGACGTTATCTCAAAAATGAAGTAGATCTAATTATGAGGTGGACCGTAATCTAGGAAACCATAGTAATTGAAATCCCTATGGGTTGGCGTGACCTAATCACATTGATCATTGAATGTTCACCGTTAAAAACGTCTTTGGGTCTACAAAAGTTTTGGGCTAAGCTGATATTTGTGTTTTCCCTTCATATAGGTTGGTGTAACCTAATCAACGGGTCGGATGGCAAATAAACATTACAGTAAGCTCTATAAGTTCTTTTAACGGCAAGAGCTCAATTAGTACTGTTTTTCTGTGGTGTGGCCCACCTGAGAATCTGATCTGCCTCATTTTTTAGCTTTTTCCCTAAAATAAAGATCCAAATTGGATGAACGGCGTGGATAAAATACATTCATCATTTTGAGCCCACAGATCACCGTCCAGTTGCGACTCCGCTGCTGGCAGTGTCAGGGTGCAATCCGCTTCGCGTCTTTAATTGGCGTGCGAGGGTGGGCCCGGAGTTTGGTGGATTGTGGTGTGGATTCTTCCACGGTGGATGTGGCTTATCTGAAATAAAATGGGCACGTGTTCTACGAGAAAGAAAGGAATCATATGGTCCTGAGTCGTGGATATAGAAACAATCCTACACCTTGAGTTGGGAACTTGGACATGTTGGGACTCGCTAATGGTGATCCAGACCGTTGATTTGACGATGAGCCATCATGGTTGCGAATTGTTAAGAAAGATTTCCTCGGCAATAATTTCTAAACCTAGGCTAGTATATGGTTGTGGACTTATGTGATCCAGGTGGTCCGCATCTTTGCACAGCACCAATCTGATAGGTGGGACCATAGTCGACTTTGTATTTTTTATTTTTTTATTTTTTTTCAAAAATTTTAAACACATGCACACACTTACGCCCCTAGCGGTCCTTCGCCACTTATGAATACTCGGACCCTTGACCGGGTGTTGAAACTCCCGAGGGTCTACCACCCGAGCAAGAGCAAGATCCAACCACAGTCTACGTACGTGATTCTGGAATGTTTTTTTTTAATCTTTAGTTACGGTATCAATTTCTTCTCTCAAAGATTGGGCACCACTCCAACAGGACCTAGCTAGATAGGACGGACATGCCAGGGCTATGAGTAGTCTAGTGTTATTTTTATGCTTTAAGCATCCTGCTCTTCTATTGAGAAAGATTATTTTAGAACATCTCTTAAAAAGGAGGTACATGGAAGGCTTAAGCAGACCACACCATCGGAAGCAGCAGTACTTGAAAGTCTACTGTTAAAAACTTTTAACAGGCTATGAAAGTTATTTCGATATCTATACTTTTCCTTCGAATATATCTATGTGACCTTATGAATGGCAAGTAAACATCGTGATAAGCCCTATGCGGCCTTATAAACAGGTCTGATGGCAAGTTAACATCATTTAACTCATGAACAAATTAGATGGCAAGTAAACATCATTGTAAGCCTTAGAAAGTTTTAATAAGCATGGGTTAAATCCCCATTACTAACTTATGGTGTAGTCCACTTGAGCCTTCAAACTAACTCCTTTTTAATATGATATGATAAAATGGTCTGTCAAAATAATTAGCCAGTGATGCTAAAACATATAATCATAGTAAGCGTCATAAAGACTTTGACATGACCATCTGTCTCCAATGGACCTCTACATTTTTCAACCTGAGTTCCAAACTTGGCAATGGAATTTTTAGTTACACCCCTCCATTTTTTTACCGTCCATACTCTAGCTCCAGTGGTTGACTCTCATGAATTTCAACACCCGATGGAGGGTCCGAGTACCTATAGGTGGTGAAATTCCACTAGGGCATGAGTGTGTGAGGGTGTGTAAAAGAAAAAGAAAAAAAACTGATCTTAGATTGTGTGGTGTGCCACATACTACCATCATGTATGTATTATATTCATACTATTTATCCATTTTATAAGGTTGTTTTAGGGCATGAACCCAGAAAATTAGGAGCAATGATGCCCAGATTAAAAGCTTCCTACAGCTCACCATGTTTTTTCACCATCCAACCTTTTCAGGAGTTCACAAAGACTAATGAAGGAAAAATATAAATATCAAGTTGTTCTGAAGATCTTTATCTGCCTCATTTTTTGTCTTATGCCTTAAAATGATATCAAAAAATAGATAAATACATACATCATGGTGGGACTCTCAACAGTTTAGCACCCGATCTGCTTCCGCTCTGTTTAAGCCCTGATCACATTGTTGGCTCGAAATATTTGCACTGGCCGAGTATGAAGGTTTATCAGATTGGAGCACAGAGAGATGGAGACAAGATGAAGGGCTGCTGTACATAGTCCAAATTCAACTCAGTTGAGTAATGCGCCTAAATTTTAAGCCTGAATAAGGTTGTCAGGCTTGATATTCCAGCCTAAGCCGCTACTAAGGTGGTCCATGTACTTCTGCCCGGCTCATTAACTGACCTAGCTAAGGAATCAACTTGATTAGGCCTGCCATCTCTTTTCTAGTATCATCCATGCAACAATGTTTTTTCCTATGGATTCAAAGGTGCTAACACTGAAATTGTTGTCTTGGGGGTACCTTTTCTCTCGATCTCTTTCAATAGCTTCAGCACCAAATTGGAATTACTTTCAGATATAGTAGAGATTGGTAGGAGAAATGACCAGGATTAAATGCTACATCGAATATCAGTAATGCCCATTTCCCGTCTCTGTAACGTGTAACATTTAGAATATCTGGCCCATGTGGGACCCACAGAGGTGTACACAAGTTGAACTGAGTCGAGCTTGGCATAGCTCGACTCGGCTAGGCCACTAGCTAGTTGACCCCAACTCGATTTCTAAAAGTTTTAGTTATAATATGATTCCAAAACTTCCTCATAAGGTTTATGTTACCATTTAAGAGGTTGTAATCTCATTTTTTTTCATCTTCAATCAATTTATTAAGAATTTTTAGAAATTATTCTATTTTTTTATAAAAAATTTCTCATATCTTAGTGAGGAGTTCAGATAAGTTCTATGGATTTAGAATAATTATCTCCCCAACAAAGACGGTGCTCGGCTTCAACACATCCTTCTCTGCATCATCTTGTATTGTGATTGGTATACATCATCACCGAGATTGTCATCACGATTGCATAAATGTAGTTTATGATGATGTAGCCTAATCACATTGTAACAAATAGGATTTTCTAGTTTTCTTGCATTGTAATTGGTCCACATCATCATTGACATTGCCAGCACTGCTACATTAAGTGTAGCTTATAACGATGTAGCCCAATCAATCACATAATGCAGCATTAAATGTAGTTTACAATGATTTAGCTCAATTGCATTGTGGCAAATAGGTCTCCTATTTGTGGCAAACACTGCATCTGGATTCAAATCAGAAAATGGCTGTAATGTGAGACATCGTGTTCTACTTGTTACACAGCACGTCAACAACACAGTGAGCCTACAAACAATCTCAGGCCTCATCCACAAACGATAAACATGAAGAAATATAAACTAGAAATAGATCAAAACAATCCAAACAAACCACAAGACAAGATATACGTGGAAAAATCTCAAAGTAGGGTAAAAAATCACGGATGCAAACTTACACTATGAAGAAGAACGAAGATTACAAGGCAAAATACTAACATCTCCCTTGGAAGTACAGAGAAAATCCCTTACTCACACCTTAGAAATATTTCCTATTACTTTCCAATTCTTTAGAAAAGCCCTAAGAACCCCTATTTATATTTTAGGCAACTCTCCTTCCGCACTCTTGCAAAAGGCGACACTAAAATCCGCAGTCCACATCGAATTTGGAAACGAATCTGCGTAACTATACCGGTCGAGTAGACAGCACGATCGGTCGAGAGAACCCCACGACCGGTCGAGTACCTCAGGACCAAAAAATAATGCTCACTGGACTTTGAGTCCAACCGGTCCACTACTGGTCGAGTGGGCCCCTACGACCGGTCGTGCACAGCCCACAACCGGTCGAAGACGGCCTCAGATGTGACTGTACATCTTAACATTCTCCCGCTTGGAGACACATCGTCATAAACCTTTGTTTTCTTCATTCGGAGTTTACCACCTCCCCGTCTTCAAGCCTGAAGACCAATCAAAGCTGAACAGAGCTTCAGCTTCTCCCGTGTGACCATCATGGTCAGCATATCCGCAGGATTCTCACTTGTATAAATCTTCTCCAAAGTAATCGATCCATCTTCCAGTAACGAACGTATGAAGTGATATCTGATGACAATATGCTTGGTCCTTGAATAAAAAGCTGAATTCTTAGCCAAGTGTATTGGACTCTGACTATTACTGTATAGCGTGCAATCTACTTACTTCTTATCCAACTCTTCCATAAATCCTTACATTCACACTATCTCCTTGCACGCTTCTGTAGCCGCAATATATTCTGCTTTTGTTATACTGATAGATACTATCTTCTGTAACTGAGAGACCCAACTGACTGCAACAATACCCAGAGTAAAGATGTAACTTGTAGTGCTTCTTCTGCTGTCGATATCCACTGCCAAATCTGAATCCACGTAGCCTTGTAAATTGATTTTCAATCCACCATAACACAGCCTTAATCCTTAGTACCTACCAGGTATCTGAGGATCTACTTCACAGCTTCCTAATGTTCATTCCGGGGTTATTCATGAACCTGCTAACAACTCCCACTGCTTGAGCAATGTCTGGCCTCGTGCTCACCATAACATACATGAGACTCCTAATGGCTGACGCATATGGGACCTTAGCCATGTAGTCTCGTTCTTCCTACGTCTTTGCCCCTTGCTCCTTAGATAGCTTGAAGTGGTTGGCTAATGGAGTGTTAATCG
The DNA here is from genome assembly GCA_037074715.1 of Magnolia kwangsiensis. Classification (NCBI taxonomy): domain Eukaryota; kingdom Viridiplantae; phylum Streptophyta; class Magnoliopsida; order Magnoliales; family Magnoliaceae; genus Magnolia; species Magnolia kwangsiensis. Next base: position 50,264,490 of record CM073571.1, on the reverse strand, counting down.
GCTTAGCACCTTCCATATTAAATCGATTAAGTACCTTGGCTATATACTCTGCCTGTGACAAAATCAATTTCTTATTTTTCCTGTCACGCTTTATTCTCATGCCTAAGATTTATTTTACAGCTCTTAAATCCTTCATGGAAATTCTCTAGACAGTTGTCTTTTGATATCTGAGATGTCCTTCATGCTTGAACCGGCCACAAGCATATCATCAACGTACAGAAGAATGATGATGTATGACGTATCAAACTTCTTCAAATAACAATAGTGGTCTGCATGACATCTCCTAAAACTGTTTTCCGACATGAAACTGTCGAACTTTTTGTACCATTACCTCGGGGCCTACTTCAAACCATATAGACTCTTCTTCAGTTTGCACACTTTGTTCTCCTTTCCTGGTGCCACGTATCCTGTCGGCTGATGCATATATATCTCTTCTTCAAGGTCCCCATGAAGAAAGACTATCTTAATATCTAGCTGCTCTAGATGTAAGTCCTCTGTAGCCACTATACTCAAGACCATACGAATCATAGACATTTTCACCACAGGTGAAAATATTTCGGTGAAATCGATATCTGCCTTCTATTGAAACCCTTTTACAACCAGTCTCGCCTTATACCGTTTTGAACCATCATGCTCCTCCTTCAGTCTGTAAACCCACTTGTTATGAAGAGTTTTCTTACCCTTAGGTAGAGTGACTAGCTTCCATGTATGATTAGACTCAAGAGAGTCCATCTCCTCATCCATGGCCTGCTCCCACTTAACCCGTGTATCTGACTATAACGCCTCTTCAAAACACTTTGGTTCACCATTATCTGTCAACAGTAGATAATGTAAGGAGGGTGAGTATCGGACCGTGGTTCTCCTCTCCCAAGTAGACCTCATCACAACCGGTGTATGCGGCTCTGCCTCATAATGCTCCTGTGCATGACCATCTTGTGTTGCTATAACACACGTATCCGATAACTCTTCCAACTCTACAAATTCCTTTTCCTCAGACTTATTTTCCTGCATACTGGTATTGAGGGACTTCTATTGATAAGATATACGACAGTATTCAAAGCATCTGCCTAAAAAATCTTAGGCAACCCTGCATGTAACCTCATGCTCCTGGCGTGCTCAAGAATGGTCTTGTTAATGCACTCAGCCACACCATTCTGCTGCGGTGTCCCTGAAATCGTTTTCTGATGTTTGATTCTATTTGCTGCACAATACTCCTCAAACCTCTTATCACAATACTCTCCCCCATTATCAGATTTGAGACACTTTACTGTTTTACCTGTCTCGTTTTCTATTGATGAGGGTCGAATATTTCATATCAAACCTCAATTATTACCAAATTTTACGTACATGATAATGCCTAATGCCATATTTTAATTGTGTTTTTATTGCAGGATGAAATCAGGAGCGTTGACTGAAAAAGGATATTAAAAGTGTGGATTTGATGATCTGAAGTCACCAGAGCAAGGAAAAGACTCTAGAAGACCAATATTGATGGATTTACACGGCAGGGATCTGAGAAAATCAAGCCATTCGCGTTAAAGAGCCGCAAAATTGGTCCAAGAATGCAAGATCACATGGTTTCCGCCGTTCAATCAATTTGAAACTTCATACATGTGATGGGGTCATAAATTAACCGTACATTTCAAATTTCAGCTCTCAGATCACTGTAGAAGTGATCCAACTGACAGATCAGCCCCTAGTATCATGATTTGCGGCCCACCTGAGATCTGGATATGCTTCAAACTTGGCTTTAACCCAATAAATGATGTGTTAAAATGAATGAACGGAGCGGATTATGGATACAAGTAGCTGTCGGACCCGCATATACATTGAATGTGCAACGTGCATAGATGCACCGGACGTGCACCAAGAAATCCAAAAGTCGGTCAGCAGGCGCTGACCGACTTTCTTTCTCAAATTCAAATACGGCAGTTGCCGTTTCCAGTGTCCGCAAACTGACTTGCGGTCCTCAATTGTGGGCCCCATATATTGTCCAAACGGACAATCTAAACCGTTCATTCACTCCCTGGATCAGCCATAATCTATGCCTAGCTGACGGAATTTAAAGACATCATGAAGATTGCTTTTTAACCGTTCAAACACAGGTTGGACGGTAGATCAGAAAATCAGGTGGACCACATCAAAAGCAACCTGAAAGCAGTCATTTCTGACCGAAATTCCAAGAGGAATTCGGTGGACGGATTGGATTTCTCAAGTGTTTGACGAAATGGGCCCCACAAGTGCCACAGCGGAAGTGTTCCGCGACCGTCTTCAAAAACGGAAGTTTCCGTTTTAGCGTCAGCGAATGAACGGCCGCTGGCCGTTTTGCAGATGATAGTGGGCCCCACACGTGCCCTGTAAGCTCAATCCAAACCATCCACCGTGTAGACAGCCGTGACCATGTTTAAACTTTTCACTCATGTAAACACATGTGTGAGATACAGGGGCCACAAAAGGGCTGCCCTGTAGCGTTCAAATCTGATCTTTTAGTTATTTCTTCTCTAGGACACGCCAATGGATATTCAAAACTACTTATTCTTTACTGAAATTTCATTCTGAATCCAATGGACGGAGTGGATTTTCCAAAAAATGCTTCTGTGGGTCCCACCGATCACAACAGTGAAATGGTGCGAAAGGTTTCGCACATCCGCGAAAACTGACTTTTCTAGGCAGTTTTGGCCCACCATCTTTGATCATATGGCAGATCTGAACCGTCTATCATGTAGAGGACCCAAGAAAGTCCTAAGGGATGGTGTTTCTTTGGAATTTAAGCGAAGAAAGTGGCGTGTTTCGAGGCACCGAACTTGGCTGCGAAAAGGCTTTCACTGCGCATGCGATAGCTTTCCAAATCCGATTCAAGTCCGATTTTCACCACTCCAGCAGCTATATAAGGAGGTTTTAGACATGGGGAGTATTGAGAGACCTTGGGAGGAAGATCCAGAGCTTGAGGAGAGCCAGAGCCAGAGAGAGAGAAAAAGAAGAAGAAAGAAGGGAAGGATGTTTTTAATATTTTTATTTTATATTTCTTTTTTCTTAATTAATTTTATGGATAGCTAATTCTTCTTAGCTATGGCTGAGATGAAGCCCCTAATTTGATTGACTTTTATTTATGTTTAATTTATTTTAATTGGATTGATTTGTTTCTTTTTCTAGTGTGCTTTCCTGAGATTTCCGTACTTCTCCATTTTATGAGCTCGATCAAAGTCTGGATATGGATGTTGTTTGGAATATTATTCTAGGTGCTTATGTCTGACCATGAACAGGTCTCCTATAGAGGAAGAAACAGGATTTACATCTCTCCATGCCTGACCATGGATGGAAAGATGTGATCCATATGCTTTAAAGGATTATACATTCTGTGTGCCCGACTAAGGACATAGGATGTGCTTTGTTTATTAAATTTATATCAATCTGAATTAGGGTGAATCAACAGAAAAAATAAGAGTTAGGATAATTAGGGGTGGATTCGAAAGTCCTAGTCTTCTCATTGATTGGATTTTACTCACTACTCTCAGTTACTTTTTCATTGATTTTTGTTTAGTTTTCTTAATCATTACCTAAACTCTTTGTTGGATTAGTTAAGAAGAGTCTTAAATTTTAAATTGTGACAACCAGTCCTCGTGGGAACGATCTCGTAATACGTACCATATCTACATCTGATTCGTATACTTGCGAGTTAAAATCATTTAAATCAGATTGGTTTAAAACATCAAGTTTTTGGCGCCGTTGCCGGGGACTGTTTCAGTCCAAATTGGATTTAGGATTCTCTCTTGTCATAATTCATAGCCTTAGGATTTTACTAACTATAGGTTAAAGTTTTTATTTTGTTTTATTTTAGAAACTAACATATTTCCTCTTTTGTAGGGTCTTGATTTGAACTTCTATTTTGGTAATCCCTTTCTATAATTCTCTATTTTTTCTAATTTCTATTTTTTTTAGAAATTTTCTAATTTTAGGCTTTCTTCTTAGAAATTTTCTAATTTTTAATTTTAGATTTAGATTCTTTTTTCAATTAACTTTCTATTTTCTAGTTTTAGAAATTTTTTCCTTTTTAGAAACTAACCGTTGCTTAAGATTTTTTTTTCTTTCTAACATTATTTTAGGAAATTGCTTTTGTTTTTATTTTTATTTTAACAGAAATTGAAGAAGGAAGCTGTTAAATAAGATTGTCTTCAAAAGGAGAAGCTACCAAATCTTCAGATATCCATCACCTTCTTTTCCGGGTTCTTTTTTCTAATTCTTGTTTACATAGCTTTCTCTTGTTTTTAGGAATTCATAATTTTTAGTTCTAGTTTTATTTCTCTTAGGTTGTATTTTAGTTTAGTTTAGTTTTCTTTCTTACATTTCAGTTATTAAGTTTATGCTAGGGCGTAGATCTTTGAACATAGAACTAGCACCCTTTGATCCTGAAATAGAAAGAACCTTTCGTAAAAGATCTAAAAATATCCTATTCGAAATGACGGACGAGAATGCAATTAAAGCACTTAGAGATTATTCAGCTCCTGTCCAATTTAATGCGCCTTCATGCATAGTGTTGCCAGCCACCACGGCAGCACACTTTGAACTTAAACCAGGGGTCATACAGTTGTCACCATCTTTCTATGGTTTAGACAAAGAGGATCCATATCATCATGTAAAAAAATTTCTAGACATTTGCTCGACCTTTAGGTTTCAAAACTTCTCAGATGATTCGATCCGTTTGCGCCTTTTTCCTTTTTCTTTGAAGGATAAGGCAAAAGCATGGTTGAATTCTCTAGGAGTTGGGACGATCACTACATGGGATCAACTGTCTAAGAAGTTCTTAAACAAATTCTTCCCTGTTCACAAAACAAATGCTCTCCGTAGAGAAATCACTAATTTCACACAAAAAGAGGGAGAGCACTTTCATGAATGTTGGGAAAGATGGAAGGACTTGCTCCTTAAATGTCCACACTATGGCTTTGAGAAGTGGCAACAAGTTCAATACTTCTATGACGGTTTGACACCTCAAAATCGTCGCATGGTTGATGCCACCAGTGGAGGGTCATTCATGACCAAAAGTGATGTCTAAGCATGGAATTTCTTTAAAACCTTATGCGAAAATTTTCAACAATGGGACTACTCAAATAGATGTGAAAGAAATCCCTGACTGCCAAAGAAAGGTGGTATATATGAGATAGGAGTCACGCCAAATATTTATACCATACTTGATAGCCTGACACAGAAAGTCGATGCTCTGATGTTGAATAATGGACCTCCACAAACAACTCAAATCGAGTCATGTGCTATATGTTCTAGTCTTGGCCATCCTACACAGTTATGTCCATCTGGTGCAGCATTTCCTGAATTTCTCTCTGAACAAGTACATGCTATGAACACCTTTCGGAGACCTGGGAATGATCCTTACTCAAAAACCTACAACCCAGGGTGGGCTAGACATCCAAATCTTTCTTGGGCAAAAGGACCACAACAAGGAGGACCATCTGAAAATCCTCCTATGCAACCTTACCCACAAGTTGGTAGTCAACAACCTCAACAGTTTCCGCAATATCAACAAGCTCCTGCACAATCTAGGAAACCATCTCTTGAGGATACACTCAATCTTTTTATGAAGAGTTCTCTTCAATTTCAAAAAGACACCCAACAAACTTTACTAGCTAACCAGTAAAGCATACATGTGAATGCTCAATCTATTGCCAAGCTGGAAGTTCAATTGGGTCAACTTGCTGCCACAGTGAGTGAGAGAGAGAAGGGGAGGTTCCCTAGCCAACCTGTGGCAAATTCAAAAGGACAGTTTGAGATTGACTCTAATTCAAACCAGGAACAATATCATGAGCAAGCCAAATCTATCATTACCCTTAGGTCCGGTAAACAGATCGAGAACAAAGTAGAAATGCCTAAGGAAGAATCAAATTCCAAACCGGAAGAGCAAAATGAAGCGGAGAGACATACTATTGCATCTAGAGTCCAAAAGCACTCTAACCCTCTAGAAACCACTCCTGTGCCATCCTATGTGCCTAAAGCACCTTTTCCTCAACGTCTGGCACCAGTTAAGAAAGGAAACAACTTTAATGAGATATTGGAGATGTTTAAGTAAGTGCAAATTAACATTCCATTGCTTGATACTATCAAGCAAGTTCCTACTTACGCTAAGTTTTTTAAAGATTTATGTACTTAGAAGCGTAAGATGCATGTTTATAAAAAGGTCTTCCTTACAGAGTAACTCAGCTCTATGATTCAACACAATACCCCTCCTAAATTTATGGATCCAGGATCCCCTACCATTTCTTGCGTCATAGGAGATCATAAGGTTGAGAAGACATTGCTCGATTTAGGGGCGAGCGTTAATTTGTTGCCATATTCTGTATATGAGCAGTTAGGACTTGGTGAACTGAAATCAACTAAAATAACACTACAACTAGCTGATAGATCTGTCAAGGTGCCCCGTGGTATTATTGAGGACGTGTTAATCTAGGTTGATAAGTTTTATTTTTCGGTGGATTTCATCGTTCTTGATACTCAGCCTGTCCCGAATCCTACGAGTCAAATCCCGGTTATCTTGGGACGTCCATTCTTAGCTACATCCAATGCTATTATAAATTGCAGGAATGGAGTCATGAAGTTATCTTTTAGTAACATGAAGATTAAACTTAATGTTTTCAATGCTAGACAACAACCGGCAGACTCGGATGATATTTTTGAGGTGAACATGATTGATAGTCTAGTGCATGACTCTTTCTTTAAATCTTTCGAAGACGCACTGGAGACTTGTCTAGCACATTTTGGCACAGACTTTGACATAGAAAGTTCCATCGAAGAAGTCAATGCATTGCTCGACTCTAATTCTATAATGGATACTACAAAATGGAAAGCAAAACTTCTTCCACCATCTGAATCTAAACCGATCCCGTCTGTTGAGAAACCACCCGAACTTGACCTTAAACAATTACCTGAAACTCTCAGGTATGCTTTTTTAGGTCCTTCTGAAACCCTACCTGTCATCATAGCTTCTAACCTCGATAAGGAATAGGAGGGCAAGTTGCTTAATGTTCTTAGAGAACATAGGGCAGCTATTGGGTGGACAATAGCGGACATAAAGGGAATAAGCCCCACTGTGTGTATGCATCGAATTCATCTTGAGAAAAATGCAAAAACATCACGTGAAATGCAAAGGAAGCTTAATCCTAACATGAAAGAGGTCGTACGGGTGGAGGTGCTTAAATTGTTAGATGTTGGTATCATTTATCCTATTTCGGATAGCACGTGGGTCAGCCCAGTTCAAGTTGTTCCAAAAAAGTTTGGGATTACGGTGATAAAAAATGATGATAATGAATTAGTACCAACCTACATGACTACGGGTTGGCGAGTTTGTATTGATTACCGTAAACTGAACCTGGTCACAAGGAAGGATCACTTTCCTCTTCCTTTCATAGATCAGATGCTAGAGAGATTGGCAGGGCATAGCTATTATTGTTTCCTGGATGGTTATTCCGGGTATAATCAGATTTCCATTGCTACCGAGGATCAAGAGAAAACCACATTTACATGTCCTTTTGGTACATATGCCTATCGGTGTATGTCATTTGGGCTATGTAATGCGCCTGCTACTTTTCAACGATGCATGATGAGTATTTTTTCAGACATGGTTGAGCGTTTTCTCGAGATTTTCATGGATGATTTTTCCATTTTTGGCTCTTCCTTTGATGAATGCTTATACCATCTATCTCTAGTTTTGGAAAGATGTAAAGAAACGAACCTGATATTGAATTGAGAAAAGTGTCATTTTATGGTTCAAAAAGGGATTGTACTCGGGCATGTTATTTCAAGTAAAGGCATTGAAGTTGATAAAGCCAAGATTGATTTAATTTCTAGTCTTCCTCCACCTAGAACGGTGAAGGAAATTAGATCATTTTTAGGGCATGCAGGATTCTACAGGAGATTCATTAAGGATTTTAGCAAAATTTCTCGACCCTTGTGCAGTTTATTAGCTAAGGATGTTGCATTTGACCTTGATGATGATTGTCGGAAAGCTTTTGACAAGTTAAAGCTTTTATTAACTTCTGCTCCAATCATCCAACCACCTAATTGGAGTTTACCTTTTGAGCTTATGTGTGATGCTTCTGATTATGCTGTTGGAGCCGTCTTAAGGCAACGATTGGACAAAATACCTCATGTCATTTATTATGCTAGTAGGACTCTAAATGATGCTCAACTGAACTACTCTATCACTGAAAAAGAGTTGTTGGCAGTGGTATTTGCTCTAGACAAATTCAGGTCATATCTCATTGGATCGAAGGTTATAGTGTTTTCAGATCATGCAGCATTGAAATATCTTCTTTCTAAAAAAGATGCTAAACCTCGATTGATTCGTTGGATTCTCTTGCTACAAGAATTTGACATTGAAATTCGGGATAAAAAGGGTTCCAAAAATGTGGTAGCCGACCATTTGTCTAGACTTGTCTTGAAGCCCACAGTGGATCTTGTGCCAATGAACGAGTCTTTCCCTGATGAACAACTTTTAGCTATTTCTCAATTACCTTGGTATGCGGATATCATAAATTATCTTGTTACAAGTCAGATTCCTTCTAAACAGGATAAATCCAAATTTCTTTCTGAGGTTAAACATTTCTTCTGGGATGATTCATACCTATTCAAACTCTGTCCTGACCAGGTCATTAGGAGATGTGTACCTGAGAGTGAGTTTCATAGTATAATCTCCTTTTGTCACGACCATGCATGTGGTGGTCATTTTGGTTTAAAGAAAAAAGCTGCAAAAGTTTTACAAAGTGGATTTTATTGGCCTACACTTTTTCGAGACACACATGCCTTTTGTTCTACATGTGATCGATGCCAACGTATGGGTAATATTTTTCGTAGGAACATGATGCCACTTACCAATATTCTCATTGTTGAGATATTTGATGTTTGGGGTATTGACTTCATGGGTCCGTTTCCCCCATCATTCGGTTATATGTATATCCTTGTGGCCGTCGATTATGTCTCTAAGTGGGTGGAAGCAGTGCCATGTAAAATGAATGATCACAAAGTTATGGTCCGCTTCTTGAAAGAAAATATCTTTTCTCATTTTGGTACTCCTCGGGCAATCATAAGTGATGGTGGTACTCATTTTTTCAATAATTTGAATCGTTAATAAAGAAATATTCCATCACCCATAAAGTTGTAACTCCATACTATCCACAAACAAGTGGTTAAGTAGAAGTTTCGAATCGGGAGATTAAACAAATTTTAGAGAAAACAGTTCGCCCTGATCGTAAGGATTGATCGCAACGTTTGAATGATGCTCTTTGGGCGTATCGTACAGCATTCAAAACCCCGATTGGAATGTCTCCCTATAGGCTTGTCTTTGGAAAAGCATGTCACTTACCTGTGGAATTAGAACATCATGCTTATTGGGTCATCAAAACCTTTAATTTTGATTTGAACAAGGCTGGATCGCACCGTAAACTTCAACTCAATGAGTTAGAAGAAATTCGAAATGAGGCATATGAGAATGCGAAAATTTATAAAGAACGAACGAAATTTTTTCATGACCAATCAATTCTTCGCAAAATATTTGAACCGGGTCAGAAAGTCTTATTGTATAATTTCAGGTTACGCCTCTTTCCTGAAAAACTACGTTCGCGATGGTATGGTCCTTATCAGGTAGTAACAGTATTTCTTCATGGAACAGTTGAGATTAAAAATCTTAAGGACGAAAATATTTTCAAAGTGAATGGTCAAAGACTGAAACCTTATTTGGAGGATTTGGTTAATCAAGATGTTGAGGAAGTCAATTTGGAGGACCCAGGTTTTCAAGATTGATTAATTCATGGTCTATTTTTGTCTGGCTGAAGACGTTAAACTTAGCGCTCCTGGGAGGCAACCCAGCTTTTCATTATATTTCATTTTCCTAGTTAGTTGATTCAATGTTTGTGGGTAACATTGTTGTAAACCCTCACGAGACTACAACTTGTCCACTAGGGGCAATCTAGGGGTTTAAAGGCTTGTTGCATACGCTAAATGCAATCGAGAGCACCTGCGAAAGTGGTATAGGTAGGATTTTCTTTTTGTGATTTTATTTTTGTTATTTTATTTTTATTGATTTCTCTCTTTTGCTGACTCGCTTTTACGTTGATATCTTTGGAAAGCCTCTTGATTCTTTCGTTCAGGTACTATCTTTCCATCACTCCTCTTTTATTTTTCGTTGTCCCATGTGCATTGCATGCTTATTTCTTTTACATTGAGGACAATGTTGATTTTATGTTGGGGGTGGGAGATTAGGTTACCTAATCAGTATTTTCTTGGTCTTGAGCAAAAATTGTGAAAATTTTTCAATTTTTTTCTAGAATTTATGAATTTGAAGTGATTTTGAATGATAGTTGTGATCTTAAAATTAAAAGATACGTGATGTTGGTACTTTATGACTCTTGGATTCAGTTGACTATTAGATTTTATAGTTAAGTTTGAATTGTTAATCCATGATTGGAAGTTGTAAACATTGATTGAGTCATGATTTCGCATATCACATCCCGTTTGCACATTAAGGTTCCGTTTCGATATCGAATGATTAACTTGGTAATCACAAAGCATGAAAGGAACCAGCCAAAATAAAATTTCATGTGCAGTAAAGAAGAATAAAAAGGGTAAGTCGCATAATCTTTACCATAGGTTTTCTCCCTATGGGTGTAGATTCGATCCCCCATGGTTGATAGTTAGAAATGAAGTTAGGTGACAAGTTTTCACCATAGGTTTGCTCCCTATGGGTGAAGATTTGATTCCCCTACTTGGAGTTACTGTTCAAGAAAAACAAAGGCTAGTAGAATGAAAAGATGATCTTAAAGGCAAGTGTTGGTTTCAGGTTTTGTTGTCATGAATGTCGTTGTTAATCACCAAAGATATCATGAAAATGACAATTGGATCTCTTAATTGTGGTAAGCCGAGATCGCACTATACACTCATGGAACTCAATGTTTAGAAGTTTCTAATTAATGGATTAATATTTTGAACTTGTTCATGTAGTTTACTGTGAGCTTGATTCGAGAAAATTCCACACACCATTCATGAATCTTAAAATTCTCACATCTCAACTATATCTGTTCACAAGTCACTTGAGTTTACAAGAATTGCTCTTTTATTTTTGAAATTATTTTTCGCATGTTTTGCTCGGGACTAGCAAAATGCTGGTTGGGGGTTGTGATGAGGGTCGAATATTGCATATCAAACCCCAATTATTACCAAATTTTAAGTACATGATAATGCCTAATGCCATATTTTAATTGTGTTTATATTGCAAGATGAAATCAGGAGCGTTGACTGAAAAAGGATATTAAAAGTGTGGATTTGATGATCTGAAGTCACCAGAGCAAGGAAAAGACTCTAGAAGACCAATATTGATGGATTTACATGGCAGGGATCTGAGAAAATCAAGCCATTCGCGTTAAAGAGGCGCAAAATTGGTCCAAGAATGCAAGATCACATGGTTCCCGCCGTCCAATCAATTTGAAACTTCATACATGTGATGGGGGTCATAAATTAACCGTACATTTCAAATTTCAGCTCTCGGATCACTGTAGAAGTGATCCAACTGACAGATCAGCCCCTAGTATCATGATTTGCGGCCCACCTGAGATCTGGATATGCTTCAAACTTGGCTTTAACCCATTAAATGATGTGTTAAAATGAATGAACGGAGCGGATTATGGATACAAGTAGCTGTCGGACCCGCATATACATTGAATGTGCAACGTGCATAGATGCACCGGACGTGCACCAAGAAATCCAAAAGTCAGTCAGCAGGCGCTGACCGACTCTCCTTCTCAAATTCAAATACGGCAGTTGCCGTTTCCAGTGTCCGCAAACCGACTTGCGGTCCTCAATTATGGGCCCCATATATTGTCCAAACGGACAATCTAAACCGTTCATTCACTCCCTGGATCAGCCATAATCTATGCCTAGCTGACAGAATTTAAAGACATCATGAAGATTGCTTTTTAACCGTTCAAACACAGGTTGGACGGTAGATCAGAAAATCAGGTGGACCACATCAAAAGCAACCTGAAAGGAGTCATTTCTGACCGAAATTCCAAGAGGAATTCGGTGGACGGATTGGATTTCTCAAGTGTCTGACGAAATGGGCCCCACAAGTGCCACAGCAGAAGTGTTCCGCGACCATCTTAAAAAACGGAAGTTTCCGTTTTAGCGTCAGCGAATGAACGGCCGCTGGCCGTTTTGCGGATGATAGTGGGCCCCACACGTGCCCCGTAAGCTCAATCCAAACCATCCACCGTGTAGACAGCCGTGACCATGTTTAAACTTTTCACTCATGTAAACACATGTGTGAGATACAGGGGCCACAAAAGGGCTGCCCTATAGCGTTCAAATCTGATCTTTTAGTTATTTCTTCTCTGGGACATGCCAATGGATATTCAAAATCACTTATTCTTTACTGAAATTTCGTTCTGAATCCAATGGACGGGGTGAATTTTTCAGAAAATACTTCTGTGGGTCCCACCGATCACAACAGTGAAATGCTGCGAAAGGTTTCGCACATCCCCGAAAACTGACTTTTCTAGACGGTTTTGGCCTACCATCTTTGATCATATGGCAGATCTGAACCGTCTATCATGTAGAGGACCCAAGAAAGTCCTAAGGGACGATGTTTCTTTAGAATTTAATCGAGAAAAGTGGCGTGTTTCGAGGCACTGAACTTGGCTGCGAAAAGGCTTTCGCTGCGCATGCGATAGCTTTCCAAATCCGATTCAAGTCCGATTTTCACCACTCCAGTAGCTATATAAGGAGGTTTTGGACGTGGGGAGCATTGAGAGACCTTGGGAGGAAGATCCAGAGCTTGAGGAGAGCCAGAGCCAGAGAGAGAGAAAAAGAAGAAGAAAGAAGGGAAGAATGTTTTTAATGTTTTTATTTTATATATTTTTTTTCTAATTAATTTTATGGATAGCTAATTCTTCTTAGCTAGGGCTGAGATGAAGCCCCTAATTTGATTGACTTTTGTTTATGTTGAATTTATTTTAATTGGATTGATTTGTTTCTTTTTCTAGTGTGCTTTCCTGAGATTTCCGTACTTCTCCATTTTATGAGATCGACCAAAGTCTGGATATGGATGTTGTTTGGAATATTATTCTAGGTGCTTGTATCTGACCATAAACAGGTCTCCTATAGAGGAAGAAACAGGATTTACATCTCTCCATGCCTGACCATGGATGGAAAGATGTGATCCATATGCTTTAAAGGATTATACATTCTGCGTGCCCGACCAAGGACATACGATGTGCTTTATTTATTAAATTTATATCAATCTGAATTATGGTGAATCAACAGAAAAAACAAGGGTTAGGATAATTAGGGGTGGATTCGTAAGTCCTAGTCTTCTCATTGATTGGATTTTACTCACTACTCTCAGTTACTTTTTCATTGATTTTTGTTTAGTTTTCTTAATCATTATCTAAACTCTTTGTTGGATTAGTTAAGAAGAGTCTTAAATTTTAAATTGTGACAACCAGTCCTCGTGGGAATGATCTCGTAATACGTACCATATCTACATCTGATTCGTACACTTGCGAGTTAAAATCATTTAAATCAGATTGGTTTAAATTAAAACATCATCTATCATAACTTTTCACTTCTTAAACGCATCAAATACATTAGATTTATGCTTTAAGAAATAAATCCACAGTTTTCTACTAGCATCATTGATAAAAAAAACAAAATAACGTGAGTCACTAAGAGATGATACTTATGCCGGTCCCCACACATCGGTGTATATAAGCTCCAACAGATGCGTCTTTGGAGCGCGTCCTGTTTTCTTGAAGCTCACCCTCTTCTGCTTGCCATACACGCAGTCCTCACAGAATTCCAAGTCAATAGACTTTAGCCCTAGTAGCTTCCTTTTTGACAATAACACTTTTATCCATTTCTCACTTATATGTCCCAACCTTTGATGTCATAACTGCCCATTCACTCCAGTTGATGTGACTGAGAGTGAACCATATGATCCTAAAGTCACGTGCAAAGTACCTTCGTTTTTGCCTCAAGATATTACCAATGCACCTTTTGTGATCTTTCAGGATTTACTGGTGAATGTCGTTACATAACCGGTATCGGTCAACTGTCCCACTGAGATCGGATTCTTTCTCAAACTTGGTATATATCTGACATCCTTCAATTTTAAAACTGTTCCATCTTTCTGATTGACCTGAACGTCCTCCTTTTCAACTATATTATACGGCTCATCATCACCTAGGTAGACTCTCCCAAAGTTACCTGACACATAATCACGTAAAACTTCCTTTATATGAAGTGACATGAAACGAAGCACCCGAGTTTATAACCCAAGACTCATTCATCGCATCAAGAGATAAGATCAACGCATCTGTGTCTCTCTCCTCAGACAGATTCACTGAATCCTTTCTGCCTTGAGAGCTTTCATCTTGTTTATTAAGCGCTCTGCAAACACGTTTTATATACCCCTTCTTGCCTCAATGCCAACACCCGTCTTTGTCTTTCAGTCCCTTGGACTTTTTCCTTGACTTAGAACGCCCGTGTTTATTGTCTCCTTTGTTCAACGATCTTCTTCTTCCTTCAACGTTAGAGCATTCCCTGAATTTCTTGAAACTCCTGATGCCTTCCTTCTAAATTCTTCGCTGAGAATTAGACCAGCCACATCATCAAATTTTAACTTTGTCAATCCTGAAGAATTTGTCACAGCAATCACCAAACCGTCCCAACTGTCTGGCAGACTGGATAAGATCAATAGTGCCTTAACATCATCTTAAAAAATGATGTCAATGGATTCTAACTGGCTCGTGATTGTATTGAACTCGTTTAAATGTTCAGCCATGCTCCCACCATTTGACATCTTTATGTTGAATAGTTGTTTCATAAGATGAACCTTGTTGGATGCAGAGGGTTTTTCATACATGGTGACTAAGGCTTCCATTAATTCTTTTATCGTTTTCATCTTTGATATGTTAAAGGCGACACTCTTAGACAAAGAGAGTTGGATCATTCCTAAAGCCTTCCTACCCAGTAAAAACTATTCATCATCTGTCATCTTTTCTGATTTCTTCTCTTTTCCTCCTAGAGGAATATAGAGGTCCTTCTGATACAGATAATCCTTCATCTGCATCTTCCAGAAGGTGAAGTTTGAACCATCAAACTTCTCAATTTTAGTTTTTCCTTCTTCCATCATCGCTCCTAATAGAACTAAACCAATAGCTCTGATACCAGTTGTTGCGCAGTACGCCAACAATGCAGTGAGCCTAGAACCAATCTCAGGCATCACCCACAAACGATAAACAGGAAGAAATATAAACTAGAAACAGATCAAAGCAATCTAAACAAACCACAAGACAAGATATACGTGAAAAAACCCTAAACTAGGGTAAAAAACTACGGATGCAAACGTCCATTATAAAGAAGAACGAAGATTACAAGGGAAAATACTAACCTCTCCCTTGGAAGTATAGAGAAAATCTCTTGCCCACACCTTATAAATATTTCCTATTACTTTTTAATTCTTTAGAAAAGCCCTAAGAACCCCTATTTATAGTTTAGGCAACTCTCCTTCCGCACCCTTGCGAAAGGCGACACTAAAATTCGCAGTCTGCATTGGATTCGGAAACGAATCTGCGTAACTATGACCGGTAGAGGACCCCACGACCGGTTGTGAATGGGTCACGACCGGTTGTGAATGGGTCACGACCGGTCGAGCACCTCAGGACTAAAAAATGATGCTTTCTGGACTTTTGAGTCGAACCGGCCACATCTTAACACTATTGCAGCCTAAAATTTAGGCCCATAAAAAACTCAAGTATGCTGTTGCACCATAAGAACATTTTGGATTGGAATGTGCACCATAAAAAATAAAATAATAAAATAAAAACACTTTCAAAGTGTGTGTGGGGCTCACCATGTTTTGTATATGCCATCCAATCCGTTCAAAAGTTGCGAACACCACAATAAACGGAATCTGGAAAAAATCAAGCAATTCCAAAACTCAAGTGGGCCACACCACGTGACTTCAGACATTTTGGGCATGATTTTACATGGTGTGGCCTAACTGAATTTGGAATCGACTTGAATTTTTTTTGTGAGAGTAAGAAAATGAGGAGGCACACATTATGAACAGCTTGGATATCATGAACACATCATGGTGGCCCCA
Organism: Magnolia kwangsiensis; assembly: GCA_037074715.1. Lineage (NCBI taxonomy): Eukaryota > Viridiplantae > Streptophyta > Magnoliopsida > Magnoliales > Magnoliaceae > Magnolia > Magnolia kwangsiensis. The sequence continues at coordinate 50,248,334 of CM073571.1, read as the reverse complement.
CACATGGCTATAAAACACTATGGTCTTATTCTTTCTTAAGGCCTCCTCATGTACATTACGTTGGTCCACCTTTTGCAGATCAAGCTTGATTTCCCAAAGGAATTCCTCATTTCAATCAGTGGCCACTATGGTTCGTACTTTCAATTCTCAAATCTCATCCAATAGCTCGCACTTGAAAGCAATCGAACCAAGTACGGCCCATTCGGTGTCTAACAAGGGATGTCTTTCATATTCTCAGCAATGGGTGGTAAGATCGTTGGATTTCATGGCTCATCTGGCTATTAATTACCTCGATTCTATCGGCTGTTATCTCAAGCCAATGGACATTCCAACTCCATCCAACCGTTTGATCCCATCAACGATCGGTCGGATCACCAAGGGCAAAGTGGGGTATAGTTCTTCCAAGGAGCGGTTGAGAATGGCTATGATATAGTGTTGGCTGTAAGAGGGAGGGAGGATAGCAATAGCAACATCAACAACAAGAAAGTTACATGGAATAGCTTATCCAGACAAGCTTCTCAGAGTAGTGAGAGTGATGATGAAATGCCTAACAAGGTATGAATATTTACTGTTTTTATGTTCCATTTGATTCATTATGTCCATCCATTAGCTCCATCAAACACATAGTTACTGGCCTATGAATAATGCACTGATCTTATGATTTGATCTATCCATTTCCTGATATGATTTGCATGGTGTCCTATGAATTATGTTTGCTTGGCCTAATTACAGTTTGGGACTAATTGATTGGGTAGTCTAAGGGTCTCTGATAACGTATAGTGTATCATTTCTTCATGGCTTGTTACTGTAGAATTTATATAAAGAAAAATATCCAGTGGTATCACTCATTCCATACATGTGGCATTGGCACACATGTATGTGATCTGAATCATTCGTCTCTTATGCTGGACTGCTATAGTTAGCACCTTAAAATCATGTTGGCTGGATGATCCTTGTTGTAATAGATGTCTTAAATCAAATTTGTTACAGGGATGCAATCGACAATCTGTTCGATGGCATCGAACAATGTTTGATTCCATCAAGATTTTTCAAAATTTCTCCAGTTGGTCGCTGGACTAACCGAGCGTCTTCACAATGTCATCGAACGAGGCTCAATATAATAAAAGAAAATTGGATTTTCCAGTTTTGTCTTTGTGTTAGTTTGATTCCATCGTAGTATTTGGTGCGATTTTACACAGAGTTGTGATTATGCGAGATATGTTTTCAATTTTGTTTAGGATCTTTCTTTAGGACACATACATGGGTGTAAGCAGGATTGAGAGCGTATTATAGGGTTTCTAAATCTTCTAAGGTTTCAAAGGATTGTAGCAAGGGTGAGATTCGAAATTGTTCAAGTTGGGTAAGCTCTTTACTTTGTAATTTATGCTTTCATCGTGATCATTTGTCTCTTTGTACCATTATTTTTTCCCGAAAGAGTTTTTCCACGTTAAATCATTATATTCTCTGTATGTTTGCTTGGTGTAACTGGATTGCTATCCTAGAGTCATGTTTGTGTACTTCTGAGGTCACCCAACAATCCTAGCCCCTAATTGGAGGGTTTTATTTTTATTTTTTTTAATGACTTGAAGTCCAACCAAAGGGATGATATTTAATGGAGGAGAAAAAAAAAACTCCAATCAACAGCTAGATATATCCAACTATTCTTTTTTGGATTGTGGCCCACCTATGGTTTGGCCCAATACATGAACAGTTTGGAGCTTGTACAAGAGCTCCAAGAGCACTACCCAAATACAGTCCTTGAATGGCATTCTATACCATTGAGTTGATGGTCCTCGACCATTGGATCAAAGTTATGGATAATGGATAATGGACCCACTAGTCCAAGTTCAGGACTTGAGGAAACTATCAGGATTCCATCTTATTTTAAACTGCATGTTAACATGGTGCATCTTCATCTTTTATCTCAGCTGGTGACCAATCCCAACTTCACTGATAAACGAACCCCAACCGACAGCTGGTAGGCCGTCTCCTATGGCCCATGGGGAGGGAACGGAGGCATCATTTTCGACGATGGCGTGTATACAGGTGTTCACCAAACGAATATAACACGTAACGCTGGAATCACATCCATAAAATTTCTATATAATCGGAACGGGCAAGCAATGTGGGGAAGGAAGCATGGAGGAAGTGGAGGGATAAAATCAGATAAGGTGAAAATTGCAACGATTTCTCAGCGCCGTTTGGATACACTATCGAATTAAATTGCAATAACTAATTAGGGCTTGTTGGGATTTTGGACTTTGCTAAAATACTAGGCTCAAGGGCTGGACCCACCTAAAATTTATGCTCGTTCATTAAATGAGCTGGGCTTGGGCTGCATTTAGGAGCCTGGCTCGTTTAAGGTTTCAAGGGCATATTTATCAAAACTAGAGCTATACATGAGTCAAACCGAGTCAAGCTTGGCACAGCTCAACTCGGCTTGGCCACTAGCTAACCCCAACTCAAACTTGGCTCGGCTCGGTCCTCGAGCCTGACTGGCCAAGTCGGCTCAGTTCAGTCAGCAGTTTGGGCCAGTCCGAGCCAAGATCAAGCATATGCTGCATTCTCTCAAACACATGGAGTGCACTTTAATTTCTCACAGTATGTAAAACAACAGCAGCAATTTAAGGTATTTCATCAAACACTTAGTAAGCAACATTAAAATCAAGATACAAGGGTATTTGTTTCATATCCATACCTTCGTCACCACCGACTGACACTTCATTGAGCCATTTCATCAAACACTTGGTGAGCAACATCAATATGTCACCGAACTGGTTCAATACGAGTTCGATTCGAATTGGGGTTCTATCTGAGTCGAATCGAGCTCAGACAATCTCAAACTTAGTTCAAAATTTTTTCGAGCTCCAAAAATCAACTCAACTCGGTTTGAACTCAATTTCGAACTGAGTCAAATCGAGCTTTTTCGAGTCTAGTCGAGCGAGTTAACCAAGCTAATTTGGTTCGTGTACAGCTCTACTCAAAACTATGGATGGCTGGACACCGATCTTGGGCTGGGCTCGAGTTTGTTTGATTGGCCCACCATGGGCCCGGACCAGACGGGCTTCATTTTTACTCTGCTAGCATGCCCGACCTCGCCCATAGGTAGCCCTACATGTAGCACCAGCTTTCCCCGCCCACGTGCCACTTGTGTGGTGCATCCACACCATGCAAATGGTAGGCCCCATAACAAAGACCACCCTCAAAATCGGACTGATCCACTCATTAGCATGGGCCACACCTGGGTTAAGTAGCCAGCCTGACCAGCAGACCATACTGATTTTTGTATGAGATAGTCTTCAAGTGGGGCCTACTGTTTTCATGGTACGAATGCTACAAAAGTCCATGGTTTAAAGACTCGAACAAGTCAACTCGGATTCGGCACTAACTGACCTGATTCATACCACCAGTTGGCGAGTTGACTCAGCTGGTCGCAACTCAACTGGAGACTGAACAAGTCATTCCGAGTCACCTAGTCTAACCATACAAATAGCAGCATTTCATTATTTTTTGCATTTTTCACTATTATATCAAAATGTCATTCGCAATTCAATTCACTTTTGCATCCAAACGTAGCCCAAATTTACAAATACCACGTGTTTGGATCGACTTCATCACCATATCAGCTTAATGGTTTTTTCTGGCCTTGCAGATAGTGTTGGACTATCCATATGAGATCTTAACATACATAACGGGCTACTACGGAACTACATTGTTCATGGGACCGACAGTGATAAAATCCCTTACGTTTCACACCACAAGAAGGAAATACGGTCCGTTTGGTGAGGAAAGTGGGACCTTCTTCTCTTCAAACATAAAAGATGGAATGGTTGTAGGATTTCAAGGTAGGAATGGACGGTCCTTTGACAGCATTGAAGTCTATGTTCTCGAGGGGAAAGTTTCAGTGCCGCCACAACCTAACCTTCCCACTAACTCATTTGACGCGACGATCTCTGAGGTTGATAATCCTCAGGTGTCCAATAAACTAGTTATCGCCAAGAGAAGTGGACCTAGTGAGGAGGTACGTTTACGATCTTTGTTCAGTTTAATAGCTAGTGGCGTGTTTGGACGTACCCCAAATTGCAATGGATATGATATTTCAGGATGATGAATGGTTACGCGCTTTGCCAACCGGGGGGGGGGGGGGGGGGGGGGGGGTGGGAATGTTTTGAGACTTCCACCACATGGGACCAACTTGAGTCGGGGTGACTCAGCCCATTCTGACTCGCCGTGTTGGACTGGATCAGGTCTTGAACTCGATTGGGTCGACCGAGTCCAAGTCGACTCCAACGAGTCACATGGGACTGCTGAGTGAATCTCTAATACCTTGGATGGGATACCATTTTTCCTAATTTTCTCTGCTCAAATTAATATTGGAGGCGGTTGGGGTACTACCTAAAATGTGACTGATATCAATTTGTCATTCTTAAACACACGTGATTAGTACGAAAAATACAATTATGATATTTACTCGGGTCATTTGGTGAGGATGATTTCCCAGTTGTTTCCCAAGAGGGTGCGGGCCATGGGGCGGCGATGGAGATCGACCTTGGGATGAAGGTGTGTTTTCAGGCGTCAAATAAATTTTCCTGACAAGAGGAGAAGCAATGACATCAATACAGATCGAGTACGATCGGAGCGGACAATCTTTCTGGTCTACAAAACATGGTGCCGGCGGCGGATAAGCCACACATATAGTAATAAACGTTTAATGCCGAATTTTATACAAAAGCAATTACAACATTCACCCGAAAAACACATCATACCACCCTATATAATGTTCTCGGCCCCTCGAAAACAGTCATTATATGTACCATTGTAGTGGCAAGTAATGTACATGTTCACTCTCCAAGTGTAGGGTTGTGATGTAGTAATAACTCGGTAAGACCGAGGTCGAATCCCAAGGGACTGAAACTTGTACGTTATCTAAAACTAACCAGAACTAGAACTAGATTAAGATGAAATCTAAACTGAATGTAATTTGAAAAATAATGGTGAAATAATTATCTAAACTTGAGAGAAATCAGGAGAAGGGAACTAGGGATTCAGAGGATCCACTTGTAGAGATCAGGGAGATCTTATGCATGTTTCATGGAAATTAACTGAACTGACATTGATCTAGTTTTCAAAGAGATGAAAGGTGTATGAATTAGAATGGATTCCATCACCAAACCATGCCCAAAAGACTATGGCAAACAACAGAATTAAACTAATTACCACCCAATCACATGTATGAAAGTTAGGAAGGGTACCGTCATCCAACCATGCCCAGGAGACTATGGTGAACAACAGAACGTCCTGACGTCATAAACATGAAAAGGAAATAGAAATATTCAAAGCATCGCAGACCCATTGTAATTTCAGTCACAACAGACCATTAAGAACTAAAAATATTCTCATAATAATTAACTAAAATCAAAGTCAATTCATGCATTAAAATTAAAATAAAATCAAATCTCCCATCTCACTACAAGCTTCACCTCTTAGCCCTAGCTAAGAGGTTTAGCCAGACATGGATGGGCTAAATCTCCACAATTGAAATAAACTAAAAAAAGAAAATACTCTTTTTTTTTCTTCTGCTTCACGTCCCTGCCCGAGCCTCCACGTCTCTCTTTTTCTTCCTTCCTAAGACCTGAATGAATGCTCCACACGTCCAAAACCTCCTTATATAGCTGCTGGAGTGGTGAAAATCGAATTTGAATCGGATTTGGAAAGCTATGCATGCCTAGTGAAAACTTTTTCGCAGCTAAGTTTGGTGCCTCAAAACACACCACTTTTCTCGCTCAAATTCCAAATAAACACTGTCCCTTAGGATTTTATTGGGTCCTCTAAATGATAGACATTCAAATCTGCCATATGATCAAAGATGGTGGGCCAAAACCGCCTGAAAAAGTCAGTTTTCGCGGATGTGCGAAACCTTCCACACCATTTCGCTGTTGTGATCGGTGGGCCCCACAGAAGCATTTTCTGGAAAATTCACCCCATCCATTGGATTCAGAACGAAATTTCAGTTAAGAATGGGTGGTTTTGAACGTCCATTGACGTGGCCCAGAGAAGAAATCACAAAAAGATCAGATTTGAACGCTACCGGGCAGCCCTTTTGTGGCCTTTGTATCTCACACGTGTGTATGCATGGGTGAAAAGTGACAACATGGTTTTATAGCTCTCGAAGCCCTCTACAAGATGGACGGCTTGGATTAGACGTACGGAGCTTGTGTGGGGCCCAATAACGTCCGTGAAAACGGCCAGCAGCCGTGCGTCCGCTGCCAATGCGTAATTTTTTATTTTTTTTCTTTCTTTCGGTCAGCACTTGCCATGCACGGCTAGAGTACCCTCGCTGTACACATGCAATGCACAGGTGGGTCCAACAGTGATGTATATGAGAAATCTGCTCCGTCCATCTCTTTTCTCATCTCATTTAAGTCGTCCAGACCGATTTTAAAGCATATCCGAATAGCAGGTGGGCCCCAAAATTGAGAATTTATGGGCTGATTTGACTGTTGGCCAACTTCTAGAGAGATCTAACGGCTAAAATTTGACGTGTACGGTTAATTTATGGTCCTCAGGCGACGTATGAAGTTTCGAGCCGAACGGATGGTGGGAACCTCGTGATCTTGCATTCTGGACGTCCTTCAGGCCACTTGAGCTTCAATTTCTTACTTTTCTCAGATTTCTGACCGTGTATATTTGTCAATCTTGGTCCCCTGGAGTGTGTCCCTTGCCTTTGGCATCATCAGATCGTTAAATCTCAACTTTTAACATCCTTTTTCCATCCATGCTCATAAAATCACCTTGCAACACAAGAATGAGAAAACAAGCCATTAGATAGCATTATATTCGTAAATCCAGATAATATCTGGGGTCTAATATGCAATATTTGACCCTCAACAGTACATGGACAGCTTTCGCATTTTTATTTTTATTTTTTTGTAAATATGGACTAACTACTAATTTTCCATTTGCAAATTTCCACAACACATGCAATGTGGACAGTTGAATTCTCATGGAAGTATTGGTTTTTTTTTTTTTTAGTTTTTATAATATTTGCAGATCACATTCGACTACCCAAACGAGGTTCTCAATTGCCTTAGTGGCTATTACAGCTCTATCAACAGTGATGAGGGACACAAGGTGATCAGATCACTCACATTCTACACCAGTAAAGGGAAGTATGGCCCATATGGAGAGGATATTGGGACCTTTTTCACTTCCAAAAGTACTGAGGGGAAGGTGGTTGGCTTCCATGGACGGAGTGGATTGTATTTGGATGCGATTGGGGTCCACATGCAACATTTGTTGGGAGAAAAAAGGCCGTCCAAATCTTTAATAAAAAATTTTCAGTTGATCATCTACTAATGGAAGTATTTATTTCGACGCCACATCAATAAGTAGTTATATATGTTTCAATACGTGGTATTTCAACGATGAAATGTGTTGTATATGCTTACCAAAATTAATACGTATTTACAATTATATGCGTATATATACATGACATATGCGTGCATGTGTTTGTTTTTGGGTTCTATGTAGAAATGGAATTTATATATCTTGATTGAAAGGAATGTATCTCATATCTTAGACTAATGGTCCATTCATATTTCTAAAAATCTAATGACGCAAAACTAGGCCAGTCGCTTGGAAACTCGCTGAAGAATGAGACTGGATCTGATTGGATAAGACTCATCGAGTTGGCTCAAAAACTCATGAGTAGACTTAAGTTACTTAATCTATTTAATTTTTGAGCTTTGTTAAGCCCAAAACGTGTGTGAAGCCCGTGTACAGGGCACAAATTTACCAGCATGGCAAGATAGGTCTAATATCCAACCCATCCATAAGAATGGCACAATTATATGTTGGGGATTTGTGTTGCGGAATCACGCAGATCTAGATCTATGATAGCAATCCAATGGCATCAAGCACACATAAGAGAACATGCAAATTTAACGTGAAAAACCCTTGCAGGAAAAAATCACAGCACAAAGCTACAGAATTTCACTATGAAAATAGAAATTACAAAGAGAGAGGACTTACCCGATTCGAACAACCTCGAATCTCACCCTTGCTATACCCTCTAGAAATCCTAAAAACTTTTTTAGGAACCCTTGGAACTACTTTAGAAAGCCTTAGAATACCATAGAATAGACCTAGGGACCCATATTTATAGTTTAGGAAACTCGTCTTTCGCACCTCTATGAAACTACCTCAAATTTACGCAGTCCGTGCATAATCCACGCTGCATCTGCGTAACTTTCGACTAGTCGAGCCAGGTCCTCTACTGGTCGAAGGGCACCCTCGACCGGTCGAGCCTAACCCTCGACTGGTCAAGCGGCCCGGACACCTAAAAGAAAAAACACGCTGGACTTTGAGTGGAGTCTCGACCGGTCGAGTAAGCCTCTCAACTAGTCGAGCAGCGTGGGAATTACAGATTTAAGTCATCCGATTATAACAATCTCCACCATGTCTTCAATCTTTAACCATGTAAACCTCTTCTTTTATATCTGCATTACATTATAGCTTCTCGTGCACACTTCGTCCTTCTTTTCCACCATCGCCAAGCCTAGAGAAGTTACGCATAACTTGAACTTCTCTGCAGGAATGTTCTAGGTGAGCATGCCGGATCAGAATCCACGTGCCCAGCCACCTTTGCTACTGTCTTTTCAAAAGGAAAGACGTAGTCTTCTTACCATCTCACCGCTACCCAATATTGCTTGCTGAGGTATTTGCTTACAATACTGATAGCCTGTGAAATAACCGATCTAATCCAGACCATGACATACACTGTCAACCGCATTCGAATAAGGCTCATAAGATATATCCTGCTTTTCCTCATCTATTTTGGGACATGTCCTGAGAAAAACTTTTAGGAGAGATGCGTAGGGAACGCTATCTGGCTTTGCCCGGTCCATCACATCCTTGGTCAATATCTACCCAAGGTATTCTGCCTAAGATAACCAAAACCTACTCCTCTTCCAGTCTCAATGCTGAGAACCATCTTTGCAGCCCCCCCCCCATTCTTCATCCTGAGTGTCTCACTTAACCGAGTCTTCAATACATTAATTTTAGACATGTCATAATTGACGATTTACATGTTATCAACATACAATTCCTAACTCATTATGAAGGAATCAAACCACTTACTTAGGCAACAAGTCGTACCACGACCTCATGCAAACTTTTCTTTTCAGCTCCTTTAACTTCGAACCGCTCTGGTTGCTTCATGTAGATCTACTCTTTCAATTTTCTTTATAGAAGTGCAGACTTTATTTTCATCCTTCCAACTTAAGATCGCATTGGCCAACCAGCGCCAATCATGAATCTAATAGACACATGTTATACCGTCGGCATAAATATCTCTGAGAAGCCGATCATTTCTCTCTTAATATAACCCTTCGCTACCAACATTGCTCTGTATCTATGTTGTATCTTCCTGATGATCCACCTGCATCCAACGGCTTCTCGACCTACTGGAAGCTCCATCAGCTCCCATGTGTCAATCTGGTATAATGAGTCTATCACATCGCCATAGTCACCTTTCACTTCTCAGCACCTAGCTCACCTAAATTCATCTAAATAGAAGACGGACCTCCTGCGATATTGGAGTTGTTTATGTACCTCGTCGATATCCTGCGATTATATTGTGTGATTCTTCTCACAGGTGGCTGCTCCACCTGCTCTGTATCCTTGCCCGTCCGTCTCAGCCTTCCTACCCTGTCCACTCATGTGGTCATGCCACACACGTGCAGAGGTAGAATCCACCAGAGCCACTGCAGCTCCAGCTTTTTAAGTGCTCCCGATCAACCTGTAAACATTATTGAGTCGTTGTACTTTCATTATTACTCGTGCCCCCCTTAAATACCTTAAGAGAACCATCAATACCTGTAAACTTGAAGCCTATTGCCTTAAGTACACCAATAGAAATTAGATTCTTCCTCAGCTCAGGAACATGCCTGACATCAGTCAAGGTACGCTCCACCCCATCAACCATCTTAATGCGCATCATACCAACAGCCACAACATTACAGGCCATGTAATTACCCCATAAACACCTGTCCACCATCGCACTCCCTATAGCTGGTGAACCAACTTCGATGAGGAGTCATGTAAAAGGGAGGTGCTCAACCGGTCAAGTGGGCCGCTCGACTGGTTGAGGACCCTACTCGACTAGTCGAGGTTAAGCAGATTCGTTCCGCGATTTTGTACGGATTGTGAAATTTTGAGACCCTTTCGCAAGAGGTGCGAAAGGGAGTTTCCTAAACTATAACAGGGCATCCTTTTTATAAAAACATGGGTCAACATCCCCTTTGACTAGGTGTTGAATCTGGTGTACTTCATTTGCATGCACACCTATGTACATACATACTAAAAATTGGGCCCCACAAAGATAGTAAGGGAAATCCATCCCGTTCATACTTTTCTGAATGCCCAATTACAACATCTAACATTAGGTGAGATAAGTCCAAAGATTAGGTGGGCCACGTGGTGTCAAATTTTTTTTTAAAAAATGGGTTGTTACAATCTACCCCCCTAAAAAAAATATTTCATCCTCGAAATTACCTGAGTAGAGTCGTCGAATAATTGTGAAAAAGTTTTCTTCATTTCTGCCTCATGTTCTCAAGTTGCTTCCTCTTCTCCATGACGTGACCATAACACCTTGACTAATGGAATCGTTTTGGTACGAACGACCTGCTCCTTGTAGTCTAGTATGCGTATAGGCTTCTCTACATATGTAGCATCATCGCTTAGTTCAATCTGTTCCTAACTAATGATATGTGAAGCATCGGGCTGATATTTCTTCAACATAGAGACATAAAAAATATTATGAACATTCGTCAACCTCGGTGGTAGAGCCAAGTGGTATGCAACCACTCCGACCCGATCCAAAATCTCAAAGGGCCCAATATAACGAGGCGAAAGCTTGCCTTTTTTCCTAAATCTCATCATGCCCTTCATAGGAGAGACTTTAAGAAAGACATGATCCCCTATACTGAATCCAAATCACGGCGTTGATTATCAGCATAGCTCTTCTGCCTACTTTGTGTTGTACGAAGATGTTATCGGATCAAATCAATCTTCTCGGTCATAATCTGAACCAACTCAGGTCCCAATAGACTCCTATCACCAACCTCGGCCCAACACTATGGTGCTCGACATGGACGGTCATACAAGGCCGCATATGGAGCCATACCAATACTTTATTGGAAACTGTTGTTATAAACAAATTATGTTAAATGAATATAATCATCTCAACTTCCCTTGAAATCTAGCACTTATGCTCTCAACATGTCTTCTAATACTTGATTTATTCTCTGTCTGTCCATATGTCTGACGGTGAAATGTCATGCTATAATTTAAGGTAGTCCCTATCTCTTCTTGTAGCCTCTTCCAAAGTGTCTATGTGAACCAAGAATCCTGATCAGATACAATTTCTTGCAGCACCCCATACGATCGGATGACTTCTTTAATATACAGCTTTGCCAGATTATCTGCTGAATCAGTTATACTAACAGGAAGAAATCGTGCAATTTTCGTTAGCCTATCCACAATCACCCAGATAGAATCATGATTCTTCCGAGTTCTTGGAAGCCCAGAGATGAAATCCATCATAATATTGTCTCATTTCCACTTAGAAAGAGGTAATGGTTGCAAGAGACCCGATGGCTTACGATGTTCTGCCTTCACTTGCTGACATGTCAAGCGCCTAGCGGCATAATCAGCTCTGTCTCGCTTCATATTTCTCCACCAATATTGTCACTTCATATCCTGATACATCTTCGTACTTCCCGGGTGAACAACCATCTTGAATTTATGCGCTTCATCCATGACTGCTTGTTTTAATAATGAAATGTCTGGTATACAAATGCGACCCCGATATCTAAGTCCACCGACACTCCCAACTCGCCAATCAGACCCTTCCTCATTCATGATATTATCTTTTATTTCTTTTAACCATTTATCCTAATCCTGAGCATCGATAATCTGTCGCAATAAGGTCGGCTCCACCTTCAAATGACACAAATATGTAAGTGGCTCATCTAATACCAGTTGAAAATTGAAGTCCTGCATGAACTCCATCATTTCTCATTCCTTAATCATCAAAGAGGCCATCAATTCATGTTTCTTTTTTTGACTTAAAGCATTGGCAACGAGATTGGCTTTTCCTGGATGGTAAGATACTTCAAAATTGAAGTCCTTCAAGGTTTCCATCCATCTTCTTTGTCGCATATTTAGATCTTTCTGAGTGAAGATATATTTGAGACTTTTGTGGTCACAAAACAATTCAAACTCTTCACCATACAGATAATGTCGCTAAATTTTTAAGGCGAAGATCACAGCTACAAGCTCTAAGTCATGCGTCGGGTAATTCTCTTCATGTTTCTTCAGATGTCTCGAAGCATATGCGATTACTTTATTATTCTGCATTAATAGACATCCCAGTCTAGTTTTTGATGCATCACCAAACACTACATACTTTGCCCCTTCTTCCGGCAAAGTAAATACAGGAGCCGAAGCCAACCTCTTTTTAAGCTCTTGGGAGGACCGTTCTGCATTTTCGTTCTAAATGAATCGAGTATTCTTCCTGTGAGTTGTGTCAATGGTCGAGCGATTCGGGAGAATTCCTTGATAAAACGCCGATAATATCCAGCCATTACCAAGAAACTTCTGACCTCGGTAACTGTAGCGGGCTGCTTCTAATTCGAGACTGCTTTTATTTTTGTCGGATCAACTGCAATACCCTCTTGTTTCACCACATGCCCTACGAATTTGACTTCCTTTTTTCAAAAGTCCTATTTCGACAGCTTAGCATATAACTGGTTTTCCTTGAGTGTCTTCAAAGTCGTTCTCAAATGCGCTTCATGCTCCTCCTGACTTTTTGAATAGATTAGGATACCATCAATAAAGACAATAATGAATTGGTCTAAATATGGCATAAACACCTGATTCATTAAGTCCATGAATACGACTGGAACATTTGTGAGACCGAATGGCATCACTAGAAATTCATAGTGACCATATCTTGATCGGAATGCCGTCTTTGATACATCATCATCTCTGACCCGGAGTTGATGATATCCTGACCTTGAGTCAATCTTGAAAAAATACTAGCCCCTTTAAGCTGATCAAACAAGTTATCGATACGGGGTAATGGATACTTATTTTTCATGGTCACTTGGTTTAACCTTCTATAATCGATACATAACCGTGAAGATCTATCCTTCTTCTTTACAAATAGGACTAGAGCACCCCAAGGGAAAACACTTAGCCTAATGAATCCCTGAGTTAGCAAATCATCAATCTGCTTCCGAAGTTCTTCCATTTTGCAAGGTGGCATCTTATACTATGATAGGGAAATAGGTGCAGTACTAGGTAGGAGATCAATAGAGAAATCCATTACCCATTTAGGAGGCAAATCTGGAATGTCCTAAAAAACTTTGGAAAATTCTCTTACGACGAGGATCTGATCTACAGTTACTTCATCAGATTTCTTTTCTTCTAAGGCTGCTAATCGATCGAATACCATTTGCTTTCGTCTTCCTTGTACCATAAAAGGTATCTGGTCAGGTACACATATCTTAACTATTTTAGCACAACAGTCAAGCATAGCTCGAACTTGAGAAAGCCAGTTCATGCTGAGAATGACATCAAATTGCTTCAAGTTCATATAAAATAAATCGACATATACCATACAATTAGCCAGAGATAAAGGGCATGCTAGACAGAATTTGCCTGTCTCCACAAATTTTCCCACCGGGGAAACAATAGTAATACTTTGAGCTGTACGGGTTGTGTCTGATTGCAGATTTTCTATGAGAAAACAAGTAATAAAAGACAGATTTACACCGGTATCAAATAAAACATGAACTGGAGTTTCTTTATTGAATCTGGTACCTTCAATGGCTTTAAGCACTGCTTCATCAGATTTATGAGCTTCTAAGGCATATACTCATGCTGAAGCATTCTTGCTTGGGGCTTAGGCCCTGAGTGGCTGAGGTCGAAATACTGGGGGTTTCTGCACTATCTAATTTTGTGGAGGCTTAATGACTGCCTGAGGAGGAATGCCACCTTCTGTTTGTAACTTCTTATAACAATATTGAGCAATATGGCCTGCCTTTCCACAATGATGACAGTGCCTAACAGGTCGGGAAAAAGTAACTGTTGGAGGAATAATTTTCATCTTCTTTTTGGGTGCTTGAGGGACCGAAGGGATGGGCCTAATTTTACCCACTGAATCTTTGAACGGAGCACGAGTCTTGACCAAGCGTTCAAAATCTTTCTCAACACGCATAGCTTTATCCACTACATCAGCAAAATTAGTAAAATCTACAAAACATAACTGTGACTGAATTCCCTGACGAAAACCCTCTTTAAATTTTTGCAATTTATACACTTCGTCTTCTACGACTTTAGGAACATGGCATGACAACTCGGCAAATTGTGCCTCATATTGAGCAACCGACATGCTTCCTTGTTCCAACTTAAGGAACTGGGCTACTTTTTCATTGCAGTAAGATGAAGGAAAATACTTCCCATAGAATATTTTCTGAAACTTGGCCTAAGTCTAATGATGTCTATCCCAAAATTTCTTTCTCATATTCTCCCACCATATATTCGCTTCACCCTTCAACATATAGACTGCAAAAGTAACCCTTTGTTCATCTGTACATCCAATTAGATTCATCATTTTTTTCCATCTTATTCATCCAATGCTCAGCCTGCACTGGATCAGGCGCTCTTAAAAAACTAGACGGTCTCAACTTTAGGAATCTGTCAAACATATCGACGTCACGATTTTCCTCAAATCGTGTAGTCATTGGCGCACGTGAGTTACGTTGAAGAGCCTCCAACATAGTAGCAAATGTTGCCTATTGCTGCTGCATGAGCGCAGCCATTTGACCAACTACATCATGATGTGGAGCTCCATGTTGAGCTCTCAGTGGGGGTGTTCAAACACTCCAGCAGGCGATGAAGTAGGAATAACACCTGCCCTCGGTTCTGAGGACCTTATTGATAGTCTAGGTACAAAACCAGGAGGCCCATCCTCAAGATACTCCTCAGGTGGTACCACCACTAAGATGACTACCACCGTGGAAGTCTAGATTTGGGAGGCATAATCCCCTGTCATTTTTTTTTTCATAGTCTCATCCTCTAATCCTTTAACAAAATTTAATATCTTGTCACAAGGTATTTTATTCAATTTAAAACATAAACAATGATTTCTACAACAATTGGTGACCCTTGGTCAAATCTGATATACTCAATTGATAAATCAAATCAACAAACTTTTTTTTTTTTTAACAACCACTTATAAGGAACCTAGTCATGAAGTTGCTACATTTAACCAGATTCTCTACTTTAGTCTCAATGCTTTGTCTAAAGTAAAAATAATAATAATAATAAAATTTAGTATGTATTTATTAAACTCTATACTGTCTTGTAGAAAATATTATTCTAACTAGGGAAATGTTGGAACGTTCATATTTCTATTTTATAACAATATTATTTGGAGAGTCTAAATTTAATTATGTGTACTATGGCGATTATCGTTTCTAATTAAATTTTAGTTTTAACACCTGGGTTGGATAAGTCTCTTTTCCCAAGGCCTGGTTTATCTAAACTTTGGATTTGATACCAACTTGTAATACCCCGGATTTCATACCATGAGTTTGACACTTATGTACAAAAATCAGGATGTTAACTACAAAGGAAGAATTTCATCCAAGCATATTGGAAAAACATTTAAGAGTGGCATCACATCCAAAATATGAAAACCATCCATAAGAAAAATATGGAGTCCACATCCAAACACAATCAAGTAAGGCCCATAGGGCTTCTACAACACAAAATGAGAAACTAATAGGGAAATTATATCAATTATATTCAGAAGTCTCCACCAAAGTAAAAGGTTCATCGTGCCTAATCTTGGCTTGTGCTTCATCAAGCTCCTCTTGGGACCAATATGACCATTTCTCTCTAATATCAGTTGTCGGTTCCTCATTCATGGGAGCCGCTTCTTCATCTACGACACCTACGTTTTGTGCAATTGCACAATAGTATACATGAGTAGCCAACTCACTGAGAAACACCTCCCAAGATTACAATTGAACATAGTAATTAGGATATTTCAAAGCAAACATTCAAGCAAAGCAACATTTCATAAAATGATCTTTTTAAAATGAATGGATGCATGAAATGAGCCTCACCTCAGCCTGGGGATGCACATCCAGCTGACCATCGGGTGGGCTTTTTAAACAGTTGGCCCATCCATGCAAAGAATGGGTCTTTCGAACAGTCGACCCATTCAAATGATATTAGGGTCGTTCGAACAGTACATTGGTCTTTCCAAACAGTTGACCAGGCACCTGATAACACCCATGTGCAATATATGCATGATTACCTGTCTTTATTAATCTGGTTCACAATCAGCCATTTATGTACATCCTCACAACTAGTGGGCACATTAATACTATAATTCTCAAGTAATCAATCTATTTAAATCATTTCTATTAACCGCTAACATTAGTCCATATTTCCTTAAGGACACTAAGTCCACTCTTAGACACTATCTTCAAATGTTCTCAAGATGGTAGATGTAATAATTCCAATTGATTAATAATGAGGCCACCAATTTAAGGAGCATTCTTCATTCATGTAATTTCATGATTCCAATACAATTCCAATATAATTATGCCATAATACATGCATGCTATGCCACATATTCATCCACATTCATACATTATAACACACACTAACACTCACTTGTATACACCAACTATAATCACACCACAATACATGCATGCTATGCCACACATTGATATACTCTTTTCTATTTACAACTCATACAAATGAATTATGCAAATGCCACATGATACTAAATTATCTCCAATTACAACTATAATCTATGTGCCTTCCACATTGATTTTCATTCCAAAAATTCTCACATTATAACATAATTGTAACAAAAACTACCTATAAGCATGAATACATTAGTTATAGGAAACCATTCTACACCATAAGAATTAGACAAGAGAGTTCATGATACAAGGATAAGAGTACATGTATGTTCTACACAAACAGTAATATTATCATGTTCAAATACTAAATAAGGGATTATGTAATGATATTACTAAAATGAATATTCTAATAAGATTATCATGTTTGAAATAAACCTAAGCTACTATTGTGAAAGAAGCTTTAAGGGTAGATCTCACCTCAAGCTTGGATCTCTTTTACGAAGAGTAAGAAAAAAAGAAGAAATTGATAAAGCCCCAAACTCCTACAACCAAATAGACATACTAATTAACAAATTATTAAGAAAAAATCATAATCTAGCTGGAATCTAAAGAGATAATAATAGCTCATCACAAATCCGAGTTGATTTGGATCAAAATCAACTCAAGATATACAAAGTGCCAAGATCTAGTGAAGGCTTGGTCCAACTCGGTGTCGTTACCAAAGCAAGATTCAAGAACTCAGTTCACCAGGTGAAGTTTTCCTGAGATTTGGTTTTAGGAAGACATGCATTAATTAGTTTCAACACTACTATAATACAAGTCACTGAGTCACCGAGTCAGTGACTCGGTGGAGTGCGTGGAACATCACTGGGTAACTCAGATCTTAACTGAGTTAGCTAACATATTAAAAATGAATCAGTGAGTTGAACTAAGATTCTTAAACCAAGCTAACTGCAACTGCAATTCAGTAGATCTAAACATGATAACTCAGTCATCAACTGTGTGCAACTCAATTTAGGATAAATTGAGTCAAACCGCTGAGTCAGCCCTTATTTCACATGAGTTGAACCCATTTTATAACTGAATTAACACTAATTACGAAGGCAAACAATGATTTAGCACGAGTTAAAACTCGGCAACAACCCCATTGGAACAACCTAACTCAGTTGATTTTTGAGTTGATGAAAAATGCTACGATGTACCTACCTCGAATAGAGAATCTCCCAGATAGACTTATTTTCCACGACCAGCTGCACTAACGATGCTTGAGCGAGTCGTGCGACACACCAACACTCAAGATTGCGTGCAATACCACCGAGTTAGTGTGACTCGTCAACACCACTCGCCTCCATACGAACTTTCAGCTCTCATTCCCCTTCCTTTGTTCCTATTTCTTTAGACAACATTTCGACCATGGATAGACTCAGATTGATCATGAGAGTCGCCCGGGCTGAGTCGACTCGGTATAGTTCAACTCAGATTCACTACCTCGTCCCACTCTCAC
Source organism: Magnolia kwangsiensis (assembly GCA_037074715.1). NCBI lineage: Eukaryota > Viridiplantae > Streptophyta > Magnoliopsida > Magnoliales > Magnoliaceae > Magnolia > Magnolia kwangsiensis. The sequence continues at coordinate 50,230,100 of CM073571.1, read as the reverse complement.
TCCCTCTCTTTCTGATTTTTCTTTGAATTGAAAAGGACTAGAGAAGAAGAGAAATGAGGTATTTATAACCATCAGTCTGACTCTAGATGGTTCTGTAACTAATCCTATAATTAGTTGAGTTTCAAACTAAAACTCACTTAAACTCAGTTAAAAAATAACCTATTAGCATGGTCAGACATATTGTATAAACATAATCAGAGTTTAGGGGTGTTTATCAAATAGTAAGACCCTTCAAATAGACGCACCTGATCAATAAATGAACCCCACATACGGATGGTGGGTTTTTCAACCCAACGGAGAAGATGACTCTGACGTTAATGGAAAACCTGTGGTTGACGGATCATCACATGATCTGACTCGACTGGACGGTTTAGATGGACGTTGGGATGCATGTGGGACCTACATTTTGGATGGAAACCCTCAATACATTGATGGGTTTGAGTTTCTTTTCTTAAAGCGGCTAATGAACTCAACGGCAACGGAAAAACCCTAATCCCTTCAAAACGAAGTTTCTAGACTCATTATAAATTTGAAATGCACGCTTGAGATTGCTCGGATGATAGACCTATGGTTCATATCTTTTCTAGGGCATCTGTATTGCTAAAACTAAAAATATTCTTTCTACCTTTTTCTATTACGATTCCTTAACTACAAGGATTTTCTACGGTTTAGATGAACTGGGAATGGATAGCTAGGAATAGATATTCGCCTCACAAAAGGATTGCCAATGTGGAAAAACAGAATTTGATTCCGTTCTTAGAATTTCAACACATACGTCTTTCTAACGCCATTGATCGTGCACTTACACACATGTTCTAATGTGCGAAATTGGCCAAGGTTTGGTCGAAGGCGCCATCTGAACAAGATCAACAGTTCAGATCTACCAACATCATAATGATGGGTAGGCCACCATCATTCAGCGGACGTCCGTCCATTTGAATTTTCGTTTGAGCGGGAGAATGAAAGTGAGAGAGATTCTCTCCTTTTTGTAAAAACACGGGTCAACATCCCCTTTGACTAGATGTTGAATCCGGTGTACTTCATTTGCATGCACACCTATGTACATACATACTAGAAACTAGGCCCCACAAAGACAGTAAGGGAAATTCATCCCGTTCATACTTTTCTAAATGTCCAATTACAACATCTAACACTATGTGAGATAAGTCCAAAGATTAGGTGGGCCACGTGGTGTCAAAATTTTTTTTTTAAAAAAAGGGTTGTTACACTTCTTCTCAAAATTCTAAAAAAACGTCCAGCGCTGGACGCTAGCTCTCTGTTTTTGCGTAGTGGGCCACCATCACCCTTCAGGTCAATCTGAACCGTCCAACGTGTCCAGAGGGTGGCCACGCCCCTATCCATACTGACATTTATCTTCCACGAACGTTTACGCACGTGGATAGTCGAAAAACGCAGGATGGACGTCGGAGCAGAAGGATCGGTGGACCACACCTAATCCAAGACAAACAAACCCTTTCCAAATGGTTTTTCAAGGGCATTTCAATGGACGGTGTAGATTTCCTGCCTGACATCAATCATTGGGACACCAACCATCACAGCGTCGACGTACGCCGACTCTGTTCGCAAGCGGGGGCGTCGTCGATAGCTAGTGGGCCTCCATCTTAGTTCAAAAGATCAATCCGAACTGTCCATCATGTAGAGGGACTCAATATGGTCAGAACCATTCTAACCGTTTTCAGCCATACACGCATACATTTCTGCTACATCGATCATAAGAGGATCATTCAAATACCGTTGCAGCAAGAATTCTTCCTTGAGCTACATCAACAGATAATCAAAACAGACCATCTCCATTCGAAATTCCGAGGAGAAGCTGATGTACGGCATGGATCTCTCAAATGACAGTTAAAGTGGGCCCCACCAATCATCCTTACGCAGGAAGCTCTGTTGTTGCGTGATACGGAGTCCGGCCTCGTTGCAAACAGCTTGCGAAAGGCAGGTCGGTGCTCTAGACACATTCACCATCTTCAGCGCCTATCAAGGGTGAGAGAGGGAGAGGTAGGTATCATCTTTTGATCAGATCTGTGCAGCCGTGGAGGCTTGAACGTGAGCCATGGAAGAGGAGAGAGAGAGGGCATCAGTCGGCCATCAGATCCATGGTTAGTTAAACCTCTTAGTTAGGGCTAAGAGGTGAAGCTTGCAGCGTGATTAGGATGTTGTCTTTATTTTGATTCATGTTTTATTGAACTCTCTTGGATTCTAGTTTGATTATGAATGAATATTTTTAATTTTTAATGGTTTATTGTGACTCAAATTATAATAGATCTGCGATAACTTAAGATATCTTCTTTTCTGTATTAAGATTGTGAAATTATACAATCCCGTTGTTCACCATCGTCTCATGGGCATGGTTGGGTGATGGAATCCTCTTAATCTTCTCAATTCTCTTATGATTGGTTGTGAGTTTGATAAATTGTTGTTGTGTGCCTTGTCTTCTGGGCATAGTTTGGTGATGAAATCACTTCCAAATCTACACTAATCATATCTGTTGATGATTAGATACATGAGAAGTTCAGAGATCTGATAAATCTCTTCTTACCAATTGAATAGGATAGGACTCTTATTGCAATTGTGTCCTTGAATCATGCACGGTAACTTTCCTGATCTCTACAAGTGAATTCTCTGAATCCCTAGTTTTTCACCTTTAAATTTACAAGTTTTAGATTAATATTTCACCATTATTCCCTCATACTCACTTGATTTAGACTTTATCTTAGTCTAGTTCTAATTCTACTTAGTTTCAGATTACGTACAGGTTTCGATCCCTTGCGATTCAACTTCGGTTTCACTGAGTTTATTACTACATCACAACTCTATACTTGGGCTATGAACACAGGGCCTTTTCTAATCCATCTTGGCCATGAAACTGTCCGCGACCTGCTCTACATTAAAAAATGCTTAAATCTTTATTATAATACCAACTCTTTGACTAAATTGCATAATGTAAAATTGCTTGTGCATTAATTATAAAGATAATATAAACATAATATGAATCACATACATGAATGAAAGGCCATTCCTTTTAATTGTTAATGTTGATTGATGATGAGCATTTTTGACCAAGACAAGAGGCAATCTTTAATCTTCTGCACTTTGTACTATTTTAAAATTTTATTTTATTTACAGATCAAGACTTGTTTTTATATAAAAATTAGTGAAAATAACTAAATTTATTTTAATTATTTTAAGAGTTTTTACATTGTAATTGTTCATGTCTAAGCAAGAAACCATATTTCAGAGTGCAGATACCTCGTTTCAACACTTAAGGTCTTGGTACCGAACCCTAGCAGGGTGGCTAACATGGAGTGTGTACTGACATAGGTGTGTGCTAACAAGCTAACCCAAACAAAAAAAAAAAAAAAACTATATTTCATTGAAATTCTATAAATTCATGCCTATCTATATAGCTTTGAATACATAGCAAAGTCCAAGCACACTGCCCTTAAACCAATTACAATTACTTTAGAGGCCACCAGTTGGCTCAGTCAAAATTTTCCATGGCTAAATTATCTAAACCATTGATCACATGGGGCCCATCTTACAAAGATAACTAACATAGCTTATTAAAACAGCAAATCCAAACCAGCTTGTGTGATGCAGGATTTTATTTGAATTCAAAAATCCCCTTAAAATAAACTTTTAGATAACCTTTAGTTTTAAATGATTTATTCCAGCATCAAACAACGCTCGGGTGTCCAAAGTGGTTTGAGGCTTTGCAACACATGTACCAAAATGCCACACGTTTATAAGATCACAGCCTTTTAGCCAACAAATCATACTCGTTCACTCATCAAGTAAACAACACGTGTATATTGAAGATAGACCGTATTCCTCATGACTTCTCATGCAAATTTCCGACCTTGGATGGTAAGACCATGTCATATTTTTGTTGCATCCGGCCTAATGGATGGCTCGGATCTTGTGCACGCATGTGTGCTACAATGCCTCATCCATCCATCAGCCTGTTGAATTTGGGTCCCTACAATCTTCTTTCCAATCATCAGTTCAACGGTGGAGATCATCTGATCGTTATGATTTGTAGGATGCGATCCACCTATAATTGGTCCCATGATTTAGACCGTTTAAATTAATGTATATGCATTCCACGTGTACGATGGATGAGTCGCCAGCGCATATACTGGTGCATGCCATCGCTTAAAAATTCCGTGAAATCTCCATCGTTAGCCGGCGGAATTTATAAAAGTTATTTGCTTTCTCTTCAGAATCGAATTCTCCATATTTTCTAGAATCCAGATAATGCAAACGGGAATAAGCGTGCGAGAGGTTTGCCTGGCCCACGTGCGTGTGCACAGCCCATCCATATACACGCAACCACACGAGGCAATATGGCCCACATGTGTAACATCCGAGCTCTTCATCAGGTGGGCCAGGCTACACTGGTTAGATCTAATGGCACAAAATTTATGCACTTTAACTCATCGGGTGTGTCATAAGAACAAAACATACAGACGGTTAAAACATTTTTTCCCAACCGTCCATTTGTTTTGTATGCTACCAACCAAACGGGTTGATTTTTAGATATGAAGAAGCAAGCAGTGTGACCCACCTTATGGAAAGCTCTGATCTCACACGAGTGGGGAAAAATGGAACGTGTGCTTGCATGTAGGCCTAGCATACCTCAATTTTCATGGCACCCTTTCCCGGACAAATCCAGACCGTTCAAAGGACCCCATGTTTTCCTATAAAAACCTCCCACGTCTTCCCATCAACTTGTCTTGCTAAAGCCCTTGCTGGCGAAATCAAGGCCCACCTCTCCTCCTCCCGTGAGAATTGAGAAATGGTACGTACAAATCTCTGTGCATGTGGTACAAATTTAGTAGATCTGGACCGTTCATCTGCTAGGACCTTTGGTGTATCGGGAGCATCCCAAAATTTACACTGAATGATTTATCCTAGCAATTGATCTATGAATTTTGAGAGTTGCAATCGGACGGTTAGCAAAAAGTCCAACCGTTGACAGCATTCAATCGGAGGCCAGGATCGTCCGACTGGTGTGGTTTCTGCTGCATGGTCCATCCACTCTAGGGCCCATCAAATGAACGGTCCAGATCTCATACACGTTCGATATGCTAGTGCTGAGAGTAGCAGCTCATGATAAGGACGTATGGTAATCGTTCCAAGAAATGCTATCATGCGGTACAAGTTCATTGCAGTTCTTCCATCCTCACCGTAAATTTTTAAACACGAATGCTGACCTTGAGTGTTGATCTAGTGGGCCACCATGTGTCCCAAAACAGCATTATCTGGACAACTCTGGCCATCCAATTGCTGTGAGTTTCACCTATTGAATGTGGACCGTTCCTCTGTTTCAAACTAACCATCCCTTTTCAACCCCGCTAATCACATGGCTACAACGGTCCAATCAACTTGAATTTCTCGGATATGCCTCTCCACATGGTGTCCCGCCAGACCAACGGTCCTGATTCCCACAAAATAGTGCATGATCACGCACCATGGTAGTATTCGTATTTACACATTCCCTTTTGAATGGTCCACCAGAGAAATGGGAAGAGCCCCATCGCGGTGGGGCCATGGGGAGGGCAAGGTGGGACCAAATGGGATGATGGTGCATACACAACAATAAGGCAGCTGGTAGTGGTCCACGCAGTTGCAATCGACTCCATTCAAATTGAGTATGACAACAAAGGGAGTTCGGTTTGGTCAGAGAAGCACGGTGGAAGTGGTGGGAGCAGGACAGACCAGGTAGGCCCCATATGCAAGGTTTACATTCTCGTTTGAAACCGTTACATATCGCCTGATACATACTTGTATTGTTTACAATATCGTTTCAAACTCTTACATATCGCCTGATACGTACTTGTATTGTTTACAATATCGTTTCAAACTGTTATATATCGCCTGATGCATACTGGTATTGTCCATGAATAATATTATGCTGTATAGGATCAAAAATAGACGGATACAGCCATTTATATCGGTGGTGAACATTACGCTACGTAAAAAACTGATTTTTAAACCATGGACCTATGGGTGACTTAAAATAGAGAAATTTACCACTGTCGACCCAACCTTTTATCCGTTGGATATTCTTGAAGCAATACAAGCTTAACTTCCGAACTTAGACCTCCTCGTATGGACGGATTGAGTACACTCCCCTTGCCACCCGCCAATGGCAGATCGTCGGTGGTCTGTGGGCACCACCATGATGTATGCTTTTCATCCATGCTGTCCATATATTTTTCCATCATTTTATGGTATGAGACCAAAAATGAGGTATATCCAAATCTCAAGTGTACCACATTACAGGAAACAGTGTTGAGTGAGCGTCAACCATTAGAAATCCTCCCCGTCTAAGTTGGGGCCCAATGTGATGTTTGTGAGAAATACTCCCCATCTAAGTTCATTCATAGGGTCACAAAGACCTGTATGAAGAGGAACAACAAATTTCATAATGATCCAAAACATCTTGACCCTTAAAAGGTTTTCAATGGTAGATGTTCAATTCCCCATTGCCTTTTGCAGCGTGGTCCACTTGATAGTTAGATCTATCCTATTTTTTGTCTCAAGCTTAATATGAGCTCGCTAAATAGATAGACGGTTTGAATATAACAAAGACCTCATGATGGGACCCATAAAAGCAACAACAAAAGAAAAAAAACATTGTGCTGCAGTACGGCGGTAGTACTGCGGCAGTTTGGCAAAATGTTTTTGTTTTTTATTTTTTTATTTTTTTTATTATTTTTTTTACAAGAAAAACTTTTTCTCTCTTATATTTTTCTTTAATACATAATTATGTAAATATGTATAAATAAGTATATAAAATTTTTTTTCTATCTTTTAATTCATTTTTATTTAACAAGCATATCTCCTAAATTAGAATGATTTTTTTTTAACACACGTACACATACCCCCACACACTTACACTAGTGGAATTTCACCATCTATGGATACTCGAACGCTTGACCAGGTGTTGAAACTCCTAAGAGTCTATCACCCGAGCAAGAGTAATGATCCAAACTAAAATGATTTACTTAACGTACCACATGATTTTAGGGTGGGAGAAGCTAATTTAGCCAACCTAGTTATTTTTCAAGATTTCATCAAGTCGATGGTCGAAAATCTATTTCATTCAGTTCGTAGTCAATTTCAAATACTTCACGGTCAAACTAGAAATTGAGTGGGGCAAATTAGAAATTCAGCGGAGCAAACAAAAAATTCAGCGGGGCAAACTAGAAATTTAGCAGGACAAACATGAAATTGAGCGGGGCAAACTAGAAATTCAGCGAGGCAAATATGAAATTGAGCGGGGCAAACTAGAAATTTAGCCGGGCAAATATGAAATTGAGCGAGGTAAATTAGAAATTCAATGAGGCAAACATGAATTTTAGCAAAGTAAACATAAAATTAAGCGGGACAAACATAAAATTGAGCGGAACAAACTAGAAATTTAGACCACTGACGATCCACCATTAGCGGGTGGCAGGGGGAGTAGCCAATCTGTTTCCATGTAAAGGAAGGGTATTTTCGTCCTGGAATTTGTCGTTCATACGAGGAGGTCTAAGTGAATATGTTAAGTTTGTATTACTTCAAGAATATCCACCGGATAAAAGGTGGGGTCCACAATCATAAATTTCTCCTTAAAATAGCCTGGTATGGTCAATATTAGTAGGTGGCTGATACAATAGGCCAAAACTAATTTTAAACCATGGTTCAATCGCTTCTAGACCAATGAGTCGCATGCATGCTGGTATGTGGTGGCACCTAAATATGAGGCCTCATACACTTGATTTCTATTAATTATTTATTAATTAGTTATTATAATTAGTGTGTTTGGCTGCACCAAATTTTATGAAATTTCATAATTAATCAATTTGATTTGATGCAAATTTTATGAAATTTGGTGCAACCAAACACACCCTGAAAATTTTAGAAAGAGTTACTTCAAATTGAAAACCATTTTAAATCAGGAAATTGTGACCTCATGGAAACTTCCCATGAGGTCGAGCTATGTGGCCCCACTGTCACCCCTATATGGAACTAAGGTAGGCCATACCATCTAAAATCATGTCATGAAGACTTGCATAAAACATATAACATTATTTGTTGGGGCCTACGTAAGTTTTGGATGCTGCTAAAACTTGTTCTGACCCCTCATCCAAGTGGGACACACACAATAAATGAGCTGGATTTGTGAACCACATCTCAATGGCCCAAAAAATAATTATGAATGTTTTAATGGGAGGACAATCCTAATCCCTCTCAACTATCATATGTCCCACCCAAGTCATGAATTGACTTGATTTTAAAGCTTGCGCCCACCATGGAATGTTGCATCCAACTGATGCAGTATATTTTCGACACACATCACAGCGGGGCCTAAACCTCATAGACTCGTAGTACCATTTTCCTTTTAAATTGGTAGCAAATCTAAGAGTGGCCTTTCCACTTGTGATGGAGTAGAAACCCATGAAAGGTTGCAATCTTTCCATGTGGTCTTTATGGTAGGCCACACCAATGCAGAGAATATGCTTGCCATAGGTTTTTTGTGGGTCCCCTCGAGTTTTCATTTTCTTTTTTCTTTTTTTTCGATTTGATTATGGGTGATATAGTGGGTGCATGGTGGAGAGGGGAAGGGATCATTGTCTTCTTCATCCCTTATAAACTTCAAATTTACAAAGAATTTTGAATCTATCAAATAAAATAAAATAAAATAATCTCTAAAAGTGAAAATATTATTAAAAATAACGAATACTATTTTGTTTACAAAATATTTGATATTACTTATTTAAGCTTAAATCCTGAATTATGACTTTCTTGAAATAATAAATTTTCTAAAATAATAAACTTATTAAAAATGTATGTATGAACTTCTTCAAACATTGAAAAGACCTAAAATTTAATAATAAAAGTAACTTATGAATGGCCATATTATTCCTCTACAAAATCGGTGGTTACAAGAATACAATGGACCTGATTTACTGGCCAGGGCATGTTGATGATGGCCCATCTGGTGAATAATCCAGATCTTGCACATGCATGCCAGATTAGAATATGCAATACTATGCTATAACTTATCAAATAGTATTTTCTTTTTCTTTTTGTGAAATGACTAAAGATTTTATTACTACCAAAGCTTAAAAAACAAGAACTACAGCACAAATAAAAATAAAAATAAAAACTTTCGGTCTAAACTTATAGAGAAAGCAATGACAAGAAAATCAAATAAATTCATAACCTAGGTAAGGAAAAAGCCCACACCTTAGGCAGGAAAACAGCCAGAACCAAGAGAAAGCACCCACATTCCAAGTCAAGAAGATCAAGCCTACACTCAGAATAAGAAAACAACCAGAACTCAAGCTAAAAGAAAGCGCCCACATCCAAAGCTAGGAAACTAAAACCACATTCACCTGATAAATAAATCAAAATTAGGCCCATCAAAAACTTAGGCGTGCCACACCACTGAAACATTAATGATGGAATGCGCGCTATTAAAAACATTACAAATTGTTTGTGGGGCTCAACATATTTTGTATATGCCATCCAATCCGTTCAGAAGTTTCAAACACCGTGTTGAATGGGTGATCCAACGCAAAAGGTAATTCCAATACTCAAGTGGGCCACACCACACGACTTCAGGCATTTTGGCATGATTTTACATGGAGCGGCCCAACTCAACTGAATTTCCGATCGGCTTGATTTTTGTATAAACGTAAGAAAACAAGGAAGCAGACATGATGAACAGCTTGGATGGCATAAAAACATCACGGTGGGCCCCACACATGACTATACTCTTAAGGCCAGATACATAGTACGTACCAAGCTCCTCATGCTACATTCTGTTGGTCCACCTTGTGCAGATCAAGCTTAATTTCCCAGACGAGTACCTCATTTCAATCAGTGGCTACTATGGTTCGATCTTCTTTGGATTTCCAACCATCGTCCGATCTCTCACATTCGAAACCAATCGAACCAAGTACGGCCCATTCGGTTTCCAACAAGGTACACCTTTCATATTCCCAGCAACAGGTAGTAAGATCGTTGGATTTCATGGCTCATCTGGCTGGTACCTGGAGTCGATTGGCTTTTATCTGAAACCAATGGACGATCCCAGTCCATCCAACGCTTTGATCCCATCATCGCGAACCCTGACCGTCGATCGGAGCGCCACGGGTAAAGTGGGGTACAGTGTCGTTCAAGGAACGGTTGGGAAAGGCTATGATATAGTGCTGGCTGTGAGAGAGAGGGAGGACAGCAATAGCAATTCCAACAGCAGCAAAGTTACGTGGAACAGCTTATCCAGGCAATCTTCTCGGAGTAGTGAGAGTGATGATGAAATGCCTAATAAGGTGAGAGTATTAACTGTTTCTATGTCCCAATTGATTCATTATGACCGTCCATTAGCTCCATCAATCACCATTTAATGGGCCATGAAAAATGGATTGATCTTATGATCCAATCCATCCATTTCCTGATAGAGGTAAAATCTTATATCAGTAAAAGTCATCCATGATGGGCCCAACAAATAGATAGCTCATATTGTTGATTTGGGCTTTTCTTTAATTCAACGACCTCGGCCATCTAGCTTATAGATGGTTGATTGAACGGTTATGGTTGTGTGATCCGTGTGATTTTTGCATGGTGTCCCATGAAATGTGTGCTGGACCTAACGACAGTTTGGACCGATCGATCGGATGGTCCAAGTGTCTCGATGCAACTTAAGATATCTATAGCCAATAGTGAGATTTATCCAACTGTTCTTTTTGGAGTGTGGCCCGCCTATGGTTTGGCCCAATACATGAACAGTTTGGAGCTTGTAAATGATTTCCATGAGCACCACCCTTGTAGAGTCCTTGAATGGGGTTCTATGATGGTCCTCACACTGGATGTACAATGGTGGGGCCCTTTAGATCATAGGTATAGATAATGGATCATGGGCCCCATTAATCCAAGATCAGGACCTGAAGAAACTATGCATGATTCCATCTTATTTTTAATAGGAAATTCACAAAAACTGCATGTTCTAACATGGTGCATCCTCATCTTGAATTTCAGCTGGCAACCATTCCCAGCTTCACTGATAAAGGAGCCCCACCCGTAGGTGGTGGGCCCATCACCTATGGGCCATGGGGAGGGAATGGCGGCATCATTTTCGACGACGGTATGTACACAGGTGTTCGACAAATCAATATAACGCGTAATGCCGGAATCACGTCCATAAAAGTTCTGTATGACCGTAACGGGCAAGCAATATGGGGAAGCAAGCATGGCGGAAGTGGAGGGATAAAATCAGACAAGGTGAAATTTTGCAATGAGTTCTCAGTGTGTTTGGATGTGCTATCAAATTGAATTGCAATAACTAATTTATCACAATGGAAATGAGTCATAGGGATTTTTGGACTTGGGCTAAAATACTAGGCCCAAGGTCTGGACCCACCTAAATTTTAAGCCCATTCATTAAACGGGCTGGGTTTTGGACCGACTTTAGGAGCCTGGCTCTGTTGCAGCTTCAATGGCATTTTTGTCAATATCACGCTTGGACCTAGTGCTGGTCACGGGACGACTCGACTCGATAGACTCGAGTCATCGACTTGTTCAGACCCGACTTGATCCAAACTGAATGGAGCCGAGTAGACTTCATTCAATCTAAACTCAAACTAAGTCAAGTTCAGGTCACCTAACAACTCAACTCAACTTGTCCCGAAATCCAACTCAGTACTGACTCGCCTCATATATATATATATATATATATATATATATATATATATATATATATATATATATATATATATGTGTGTGTGTGTGTGTGTGGGAAAAGGGTCTATGTGCTCGACCTCACGTGTCTGTCCCATGAGGTTGAGCTGTGTGGGCCCCACTGTGATGCATTTCGAACATCTACCCCATTAGTCAGATGCACCATTCTATCATGGGCCTAGGTCTCAAAACTCAAGTCAATCCATAACTTTTGTGGGCCACACCACATACAAAAGTTCAAAGGGGCTGTGTACCATTAAAACATTCATAATCATTTTTTTGAGCCTATCGAGATGTGGTTTGCAAATCCAGCCCATCCATTATGTGTGTCCCACTAGGATGAGGGGTCATACCAAGTTTCAGCAGCATTCAAAACTCAGGTGGGCCCTCCCAAGTGCTTTTATATGTTTTAACGATGTCTTCACATGATTTTAGATGGTATGACCTACCTGAGTTCCATATACGACTGATTTTTGGGATATCCCATAATTTAAAGGGGACCCATCAAATGCACGGTGTTAATGGTCGACACGCATCACAGTGGGGCCCACACAACTCAACCTCACGGGAGCTTATCGTGAGGTCGAGCGCATGGTACCTTTTCATATATATATATATATATATATATATATATATATATATATATATATATATATATTTGATGTTTCATTCTGAGATGCCGTGTAGTTGATGGAGAGGCTGCAATTCTGACAGGTGCATCTAGGTTTTGAGCTGCAGCCAACCTGACCTGGTCCAATTAGTCCAAGTTAGACACGGACTCAGATTGGATCAGGCACGCTGGACTCAGTATCGAGTCGGAACAAGTTCGGTCAGGTGTATTTCAAAACTGGATCAAATTGGGTCAGCCCTAACTTGGTCTGACCCAATTCGATGCCCAGCTCTATGCATGGTTGGGCATGCCAAATGAACAGTCTAGATCTTAAATAAAAGAGTGTGGCTGATCTCGGGCTGGGCTTGAGTCTGTTTTGGCCCACCATGGGCCCGTGCTAGACTCAGGCCTCAGTTTTTCTTTACAGGCCGGGCTTTGAGAGACCGTGGCCCAGCCTAAACCTGGCCCATGGACAGCCCTACGTGCAGCCCCAGTTAGTGAGTTGGGCCAAACCTCCCAACTCGGGCTGGTAGCAACTCGACTGGAGACTCAACGAGTCAATCTGAGTCACCCATTCTAAACCATTCATACATTCTGATTTCATTAGTTTTTGCATTTTCCACTCTATTATTTCAAAATGTCGTTCCCAATTCATTTCACTTTTGCATCCAAACACAATCCAAATTTACAAATACCACGCGTTTGGATCGACTTCATCCCCATATCAGCTTAATGGCTTTTTCTGGCCTTGCAGATGGTGTTCGACTATCCATACGAGATCTTAACACACATAACGGGCTACTATGGAACTACGTTGATCATGGGGCCGACGGCGATAAAATCCCTTATGTTTCACACCACGAAAAGGAAATATGGTCCGTACGGTGAGGAAAGTGGGACCTTCTTCTCTTCAAACATAAAAGATGGAATGGTTGTAGGATTCCATGGGAGGAATGGATGGTACATTGACAGCATTGGTGTCCATGTTCTCGAGGGGAAAGTTTTCATGCCACCACAACCTACTCCTACTAACTCATTCAGCACGCCCATCTCTGAGGTTGATAATCCTCAATGGTCTAATAAACTAGTTGTCGCGAAGAGAGGCGGACCCGGTGAGGAGGTACATTTACGATCTTTTTCAGTTTAATAGCTAGTGGCGCATTTGGACTTACCCCAAATCGCAACGTATACGATATTTCAGGATGATGGATGATTACCAGTTTTGCCATGTGGGGTGGTGGGAATTTTTTGAGACTTCATCACATAGGATCATGGTTTTAAGACTCAGATCGACTTGAATCGGTGGTGATTCAGCCCACCCACGATCATGGCGTTGAACTCGATCAGGTCGGTCTGAGTCTTAAAACCATGGGACTTGTGTGTGAATCTCAAAACCTTGAATGTGATACCATTTTATCTCTTTTTCTCTACTCAAATCAATATGGGGAGCGGTTCGGATACTACCTAAAATGTGACTGATATTGATTTGGCGTTCTTAAACACAAGTGATTAGTACTAGAAATACAAGTATGATCTTTACTTGGTTCATTTGGTGATGACGATTTCCAGGTTGTTTATGGTGTAGTAAAAGAACCGGTCCCAAGCGGGCCAGGGCCATGGGGCGGCGATGGAGGTCGACCGTGGGATGACGGCGTGTTCTCTGGCGTCAAACAAATTTTCCTAACAAGAGGAGAAGCTATGACATCGATACAGATCGAGTATGATCGGAACGGACAATCCATTTGGTCTACAAAACATGGTGCCGGTGGGGGAGAGGCCACACATAGGGTAACAAATGTTTAACGCCAGATTTTACACAAAAGCCACTATACCGGATAGAGCTGTACACGAACCGAGTTAGCTCAATTAACTTGCTCAACTTGACTCAGAAAAGTTCGATTCAACTCGGCTCGAAACTGGGTTCAAACCGAGTCGAGCTGATTTTTTTAGCTCGAAAAAAATTCGAACCAAGTCTGAACTAGACCAAACTCGACTCGGTTCGGATCGATTCAACTCGGATTGGGTTCACTTAGTATAAATATTTTGTAAATCTTTATATACTTAAATAAATTATATATTATATATTATATATATTAAAAACTATAAAACCTAAACTCAAACTTAGCTTGAAAGATCGAGCTTAAGCTCAGCTTGAACTTAGCTCGAGCTGGCCAGAGTTGCTGACCGGGCCGAGCTGAGCTGAGTTCGAGATAGGGTATCCTACTAGCCAAGTTGGGCCAAGCTCGACTCATGTACAGCTCAACGGACACCCGAAAAACACGTAATACCACCCAACACAACATTTTTGGCCCCTCAAAAATGGTCATTATGTGTACCTTTGTAGTGGTGGCAAGTAACGTGGACCAGTTTCTTTTTTTTTTTTTTTTAAACATGGACTAACCACTAATTTTCCATATTCAAATTTCCACAATACAATGTGTACTTCTTAATTCTCATGGAAGTATTGGTTTTTTTTTTTCCCTAATATTTGCAGATTAGATTCGACTACCCAAATGAGGTTCTCAATTGCATCAGCGGTTATTACAGCTCCATCAACAGAGATGAGGGACACAAGGTGATCAGATCACTCACATTCTTCACCAGTAGAGGGAAGTATGGCCCATATGGAGAGGATATTGGGACCTTTTTCACTTCCACAATTACTGAGGGGAAGGTGGTTGGCTTCCATGGACGGAGTGGATTGTATCTGGATGCAATTGGAGTCCACATGCAACATTGGTTGGGATCACAAAAAAGGCCGTCCAAATCTTTAATCTCAAAATTTTTCGGATGATCATCTACTAATGGAAGTATTTATTTCCACGCCGCATCAATAAGTACTTATATTTCTATTTGGGCGATGAAATGTGTGTATATGCTTACTGAAATTAATACATGAGTATTCAAGTATATATACATTACACTATATATGCATGTGTTTATTTTTGGGATTTTAATGAAATTTATATATCTTGATTGAAAGGATTGTCTCTCATATCTTAGACTAATGATACATTTATATTATAAAACTCAAATGACTCGAAAATTGGCCGAGTTGCTTGGAAACTCACTGAAGAACGAGACTGGGTTGGGTTGGAAAAGACTTATCAAGTTGGCTCGAAAATTCTATCATGACTGAGTAAGTCAATCTAATTTTCGTACTTTGCTAAGCCCAAACGCCTGTGAAGCTCATGTACAAGCCACAAATGATAGGTCACCATATATTAATGACATGGCTCAGGATTAGGTTGGTCCACTAGTCAGGTGGGCCACATGTTTGCAATAAATGTAAGTATGTGAAAATTTTGATGGAATTCTTATAACACATCCACCCGTTTCTAATATTGGGGCCCACATGCTGATTACACTAGATTTATTTTTGTGAAACATGCATAAAGCTAGATCAACCTGATGGATGGAAATTTATTTTAAATTTCCTACATTAATTAAATACTTTGAATTTAATTATTAAAGTGATTTATTTTATTTTAGAAGATATATTAGTATTGCTAATATATCTTTTAAGTGGGTCGAATAGGGACAACCCCCAGGATTTGGTTTCAGGTTGGGTTCGGGCCAGAATTTTCTTGGGCCATTTACTAAGCGGGCCAGGCTAAACCCCTAAATTCAAGTTTAAAAATCGAACAAAATGCTAAATGGATATCTAGCCTAGCGCAATTAGTAGGCACATACATGTATCTTAAGTGTGTTGATATTTATCTTGGATTAAGTAGGGTTTAACCTGAGCCGGGCCACTGTTTTTAGCCCTAGCCCCACCCACTATCCCTTTAGCTTGGCCAAGATGATGTTTTCTAGGTTGAGGTGTCAATGGGCTGGGTTAGTGGCCTACCCGCATTATTCAACACAGGCCCGGGCCTAGCTAGTAAAAATGTATACGAACCGAGTTAGCTCGGTTAACTTGCTCGGCTCAGCTCGAAATTGGGTCCGAGCTAAGTCAAGTAGATTTTTTTTATATCCAAAAATTTTTGAGCTGAGTCCAAGCTAGACGGAGCTCGACTCAGAACTTAACTCGAACTTGACTCAGTTTGAATCGATCAGTAGAGCTATACACAAACCAAGTTAGCTTGGTTAACTCGCTCGACTTGACTCGAAAATACTCAATTAGACTCAGTACAGAACTGAGTTCGAGTCGAGTCGAGCTAATTTTTGGAGCTTGAAAATTTTTCGAGCCGAGTTCGAGCTTGTTCAAGCTCGAATCAACTCGAATCAAACCTCAACTTGAATCAAACTTGGATCGAATCAATTTAGTGACTCAGTTATTTTTTTTATTGATGTTACTCACCAAGTGTTTGATGAAATGACTCAACAAAGTGTTGTTTCGGGTGCATACATTCTCCACTATATCGGCTGGTGGCGAGGAAAGTATAAATACGAAACAAATCACTACAAAAATAAAAAATAAAGAACTTTACATGATAAAACTTTCCATGTATGTTGATTTTGATGATGCCTATCGAGTGTTTAAAGAAATACTAGTAAACTGTTGTTTTTGTTTTGAATACTGTGAAGAATTGAATGTGTACTTCATGTGTTTGAGAAAATATCGCACAGGCTCGAATTGGCCCTAGCTGCTCATTAAATCGAGCCGAGCCAAGCTGTGCTGGCTAGTCAAGCTCAAGGACCGAGCCAAGTTGAGTTCGAGCTAGGGTTAGCTACTGGACGAGCCGAGTCGAGCTGTGCCAAGCTCGACTCAATTCGACTCATGTACAGCTCTATCAATTGGATTTACTTAACATAAATATTTGATAAATATTTATATATTTAAATAGATTATATATTAGATATATCAAAAATCCTAAAACTTAAACTCGAACTTGAACTTAGCTCAAGCTGGTCCGAGTTGCTAACGGAGCCAAGCCGAGCTAAGTTCGACCTAGGGTAGCTTGCTGGCCGAGCCAAGTCAAACTGGGCCAAGCTCGACTCGGTTGGGCTCATGTATAGCTCTAATAGCCAGCACCTGCGATGAACGAAAATAATCTAGTATGAGACCGGCCAAAAATGTTTATATTGGGTGCAGGCCGAAGCCCAGGTTTTTCATAGTTAGATCACATTATGCAGAACAGGTATGAGCTGCAAAACGGGGTGAATGAGGATTTTTACATCCTTTGGTGCTTTACAAAATTGCCTTTGCAAACCCTAATGGTGGCTGGGCTGGCAGGCTGTTGTACACAAGCCGGTCCCAGGCTGATTGAGAAACAGGTCTGAATTTTTAGCCCGAGTCCTGTCCCAGGCCTGATACTCGAGCCAAGCTAATTTAGTGCGTTCTAGGTGCAAAAGCCCGTGGTCCAGCCCAACCCATTACAGCCCTATGTTAGGCGGTTAAGATGAGGGTCCATATAAAGTATGTACATCAATGGATTCAATTTCAAGTGGACCATCAATTCTAACAGATGGAAACAGAAAAAGAAGCCTACAGCTTGTTTTTCAGTTGGTTGGACGGTTTCAGTGGTCCGCTGGCCCACCAAAAATAACTACCAAAAAAAAAAAAAAAACAGACATAAAGAAGATAGGAAGTTATTGTTTTTTTTTTCTATATATGATCATATAGTTTCCTATTGTTTTCAATTTGTACAAGTGAGGCCCATTATTCAATGATCCAGACCGATTCTATTTGGACTGTTGATGGACTATGATCCAAAGTTTCTCGGATTGAAGGATCCTAACCGTCCAATCTTTCAGCATATATTTTTTAACCGTATATTTTCCATGCTGCAAATTGAAGGCTTTAGATTCGTTGCTTTGAGGAGGATTTGGGAACCATAGGGTCCAACAAGTGGAGTCCGATCAGATTAACGGTTTGGATCAGGCCACCATGGACCTCACTAATGCAAAATGAGGACTGGATTCGATCGAGTATAATATGGGCACCAAGTTCAGAGTGTCTACGGGAATGATAGTGTGTGCTCGGGATTACACCTTAAGTCCAAACATGTGGCACATGCATCAAATCCAACCCGTTCAAAAATGGTAGTAAGCCACGTTAGATTGGTCACATCGACAAAACCAGATTGATCAGACAATCCTGATGTCTCATTAATGATATCTGTTGGTTCAACGACGTCCGCTAATCTACCAGTCATGATCATACTTCCAGTGTAATTTTTAGATTGTATTAATCTTCACAGGTTCCCACTATATCAACGGCTAGGATTTGAAGTACGTACCACGTGGATAAGGCCCCCAAGCAGCGTACTTGTGGTGGAATGCCCAGATCCCTATTACTCAGGGCATGTACTGTGAACTAGTAAAATTCTCTTTTTTTAATGACCCAAATCAAGATTCCTGCAAGTGGGCCCAGGTAATCGTAGGGCTGTCAATGGACCAGTATAATCCATCTGGATTTCGGCCTAGCCCAATTCAACAAAATTAGGCCCACGACTAAAATCCTAGACAGTCTTTCAATCAGTCCCGGCTCGGGTAGTCTAAGAGGCCATCATCCAAGCCCGATCCCATCCCATTTAGGATTTCTGGTGCATTTTTTGTCACATCTCATGCATGGTGGGGCACACTTCATGAACGGCCCAAATCACTCAGGCTATGGCTGAATTCGGTCTCAGCTATTTATAATCATCACCGGTTCGGGCCCAATCATAAGTCGACAGTGTACAGTCAGTTCGTACAGTTTATTATTCTCCACCGTCCATCTTGTGAGATTTACTTTGGATGATTAACAGCAGAACAAACACTAGAGCTAATCATGGGATGACTCGACTCGTCCAACTCGTTTAGACCCGACTCGTCCTTAACTGAACTGGTGAATCAATCCAAACTTAGTAGGCTTCACCTAATCCAAACTCAAATCAATTGGGTCGGAGTTACCCGGTAACTTGACCAACTCGACATGAAACTCAATCCTGTTAGACTCGACTCTATCCGGTTTCGACTCGATTTGAATTTGAGCATATATATAATAAACAAATCTTAATTTCTAAGTATTTCTAACCCTAACTACCACACCCAACCCCGACCCAATCCCAAACTCTTAGTCTCCCTCCCTCATCCTCATCCTCCTCTTGTAAGCCCGGTAGCCACCGACCATCATCACTACCCTCCTCTCTCTCTCTCCTCTCCACTCCTTCGCTCCCTCCCTCCCTCCCTCCTCTTCCAAGCCTGGTAGCCACCCACCAACATCACCATCCTCCCCCTTGTCTCTCTCCTCTTCACTCCCTCATCTCTCGATCCGACTCGGTGCCAACCCGACCTAACATGGTACTCTTGACCTATTCTGACTCGGTCCGAATTAGTCCTGGCTAGACCCGGACTCGGATCGTGTCAGGCACGCTAGACTCAGTACCAAGCCGGGTTGAGATCAGATCAGGCCTATTCCAAAACCTCGATTGAGTCGGGTCAGCCCGGACTCGGTCGGACTCAACTCAACAAACACCACTGGACTCTGAGTCAAGAGGGCCGGGTTGAGTCTGAAGGACCTATTTTAAAGCCCGAATAATTGATTTCATGGACCCAACTCAGATAGAATACTTAGACTGGTGGCCCAGGGTCCCTATTCCTGATTTTATCTTATGGGTTTGACCGGGCCCCTATTCCAGATTTTATCTTATGGTTTTGACCAGGCTTGGACATTCATGGACCGTCCCTTTTATAAGCCCTGCTGGCTCGGTAATCCTGTCGGTCCATTTGTCACCTTCAAATGGACCCTATTAATGAAAATAATGGAATTGATAAATATTGAAAAGGTGTGCTACTCAGTTGTTAGTACTATCCTATCAAGTGCTTTTTCCAACATGGGCCTTCCCATAGTAAGGCCCACAACCGACTGTACGGCCTGCTTAAGTGTGCACAGTGAGCACCAAGACTCTTCGCGCATACCTTTCACCATTTAGAGACCGTTGAAAGGAATTATCAAAATTATTTCCAAATTAAAATTAAAAATAAAAATCCATTTGGGATACTTGCGTTAAGATTCTCACCCACGATTATTAGACGGTGGAGATGTGCTCACCGACTGTCGGTGCACACAGGACAGAAAAAATTTCCCAATTATTGTTATTATAGCTAGGAAAAGGAAAGTTCATGAAGGATGTGTATGTTGAACCGTTTAAGGGGCTTGTCACAAGATGGAGATGATGGGCTTCAATTTCAAGTGGCCCACCAAAGTAAAAGCTTGAAAACAACGGATATAAACAAGATTGAAAAGGGATCCAACTCCTTTGGACACTTTATATTACGAGGTGCGCACCAGTGTACCAGTACCGCACGGTGGTACCTGGCAGATGTGAGGTGCACATCGTGTCTATCTCATATCCAAACCGTCCATCCTATCATTTCCCTCAGGTTACTTAGACTTCATAAAAATCATCACGATCCAAAATTCATCTGGGCCACAGAACAGAGAACAAAGTGGAAGGATATGCTTAGGCTTGATTTTCACCTGGGCCCACCTGAACTACAGAACAGTCTGATTTTTGTCTTTACCTTCCATCCTTTTCAGATCAACAGAATGGACAGCCTGGATTGGGCCCCCCACCAAAATCAATGGCGAGAGTTCCATCTCAACTTGCCCCCTGTGATGTAGCCCGCATATGTATCCGTTTGGCAAATTTAGGGGCATTGAGGTAACGTGAGGCGACTTGTCTGATGAACGGGCTGGATTTTGTGCTTATATCATGTGGGGCCCACATACGCACTGTAGCACGGCGGCTTACGGTGGTACCAGCGCCACTGGAGGGTACCTCTTATGTTATTTGGCATCCATGAGTTTCTGGTTTGTATGACCACGGCTCAACGATCCAGACCGTCCATGTACCATGTCCAATTGTTGATATTTGTAGCCATGGTCCATCCACTGTGGTCCATATCAAATCGACGGTTTGGATCACCTGATCAAGTTCCCCAATTTGTACAAACTGATTAAAGGATGCCAAGAATACCCTCGGAAGTGAGTGTATTTCACGTATATTTGTTGCAACTTCCACACACGTGCAGCCCTGCCCATCCATGCGTAATCACACGTACCAACCGCACATACGTGTGCAGGATCCAAGCTTTCCATCAGGTGTTAGGCTTTTTTGGTTAAAGTGGACAAAACCAACGGACGGATAGAAATAAATGTTGCAAATCCCGGACCCGATCCATTTCCAGACCTAGACCCAGATGAGGACTAAAACGGCCCGGTTTCTAGGCAATTGGATTTAAACATTGTGGTCACATGATGAAAAGCTCAGATCTCATACACACGGGCACACGTGCTTGTATGTGGGCTAAGCACAAGAAAGCCGTGTCTGTGAAGAAATGTGGAGAATCAGTTCCCTACATTTTCCATGTTGTACCAAAGCAGCGCCTCTTCCTTCTAATAATTCTGTTGGAAGGAATGGTACAATAAATTCCTAAGAGGAGGTCTCTAATTTCCTACCCATCCACATTCTTGCACACGTGTGAGAGATTATACCCTTTCATCACACGGGATACATCCTTTAGATGATATTTCCTAAAGTTCAGGCTATTTCACACTCTCAGTGGACCACAACACAAAGAGCAAATGGATGGCTAGAAAACACCGTTTTAACGGCCTATTTACATTGTATATTATGGACCAAATGAATTGATAACTCTCTGATATTTTACTTAACAGATATAAGAATTATTTCCAATAGGATGGAAAGTTCAGATCTTACACATGTGTTACTTAGACTGATAAACAGGGCTCCACACGCGTGTGGAACTAGCATATCTCTACCTAAGAAGGTCTCTTTTATAGAGTACTAAAAAGCAAAAGAAGGTGCATGTGCTCGTGAATCATGAACAACATGTCGCTTGCCCTTGGGCACCTCCTTGAGTGGTAGATGATTGTTAAGTGCACACTCACCCACGTGTGAAACAAATAACATGTATGTGAAAGATCTGAGCCATTCATTACATCATCCCACTTTTTAAATGCTAGTTTTATAAAATAAAGACTATTAAAATTACAAAATATTACATAGAATTTGGACAATTGGTAAATTCTTATTACCAGTTCATTTATTGTATATGTCTGTGGCTCATACGGTTATCGAATATAAAATATTTTTAATATTCCTGATCTAAAAAGTGTTGATCATATGATTAGAGGATTAGATCTTACACATGTGTGCGGAGAGTACACGTATGAGGAGGGAAATTTTGCCGTTTGTCTTGAAGGAAATATTCATGCGTTGTATCATATAATCCTTCTTCCACCCAACATCACAGACAGGGACTCATGCATATGTGAATAGATGCGGTGTCGGTGATAATATAATTACAAATGCCATCATTCAAGCTCGGAATTACAGAAAACCCATCCGAGGAATCTCCCCCACCCCCCACCCCATACCCAAAAAAAAAGTAGACGCCTTCCCATTGGTCCGTACAACATGGACTCCTCCAAGTCCCGCTTAGGAGGAACCCCTCTTCGGTGGATACCTTACTGTGGGCCCCACCTTTATGTATTTACCTTACATCCAAGCCGTCCATCCATTTTTATAGATAATTTTAGGAAACTATGACAAAAATTAAGCATATCCAAGTTTCAGGTGGACCAAACCAAATGAAACAGTGGCAATTGAATACCCACCATTAAAAACTTCTTGGTGGCAACAGGAATATTTATTTTCCATCCAACCTTCTGATGATGTCAAAAAGATACGGATGAAGGAACCACAGATATATCAGCTTATCCAAAACTTTTGTAGCCTGCAAAAAAAAATTTATTTATCAATCACCCATTTTTCCTATGGTGTGATCAACCTGACACTTGGATATGCTTTATTTTTGGACCGATGATCTAAAATAATCCGGAAAAAATAAATTTACGGTGTAGATTTAAGTTAAATTAATCGCAGTAGGCCCCACAGTCAAGAATCCACCGACCTCGGGAGATCCGCTGATCCACAGCCGCGTCCGCTTGGGAGCGAGTAGTACGCGGATCACTTGCAAGGATTCTGTGTGGGCCACTTCAATGTTTGTGAGAAAAACACTCCGACCATCCGTTTTTAGAGCTCGTTTTAAGAGATGGGATAAAAATAAGGTGTATCCAAAACTTAAATGGGCCATATGATATGAAAAAGCAAGGAAAGTAATGGCTACGATTGAAACCTTCCTAGGCTCCACCTTTATGTTTATATTTCATCCAGACCCTTTATAAGGTCATTTTCACTGAATGAAGTGTAAATAGAGCTCATTTTAAAAAATAATTTAAAAAATAAAGTGCATCCAAAGCTTAAATAGGCCACATAAGATGAGAAAGCAAGGAAAGTAATGCCTATGGGGGTAACCTTCCTAGGCTCGACCTTAATGTTTATATTTCATCCGTATAGTTTATAAGGCCATTTTCACTTAGATGAAGTGAAAACACTGATAACTTAAACTAGCACAAAACATTTGAGTTCATATAAATGTTTTTTGATACATTAAATCTCCACTATTTCCTTTCACATGGCCCATTTAAGTTTTTGATATGCTCTATTTTTTATCATATTTTTTAAAATGAGCTCAAAAAAGGGATGAAGAGAGTATCTTTATCACCAACATTGGACAGAATCCTCCAGCAGGGACTTACTTTGGCAGGAAATCCACGTCCTGAGTGAGTATGCGTCGGTCGCCGATTGCTTACCTGGCACCACGTTGCTATGTGGTGTAAGAACTCTGTGGGGCTCACCATTACATATTTTATTCATCCACGCCATCTGTCTGTTTTTTCAGCTCATTAAAGTTATTTAAAAATGGAAGAATATCTAGGATCAAATAGATAAAATGATATTCTCCGTTGAAACCTTCCTACAGTCATGTTTATTTGCCATCCAAACTTGTTAACAAGGTCAAACAGACCTGAATGAAAGGAAAGCACAGATATAGATAATTTTATCACCTCTATGAAAATTTCAATGGTAGGCCTTAAATCCCCACTGTTTCCTCTGGTGTGGTCCACTTGAGCTTTGGATACGCTTCAATTTTGGGAAAATATTCTGAAATGAGCTGAAAAAACGGATGGACGGCGCAAGTAAAACACTTACATCAGGGTGAGCCCCACAGAAAGTGTTGGTTGCACCACTCAATCCGTCTCCGCGTGCAAAAATCTGGGCCCCACCGCGAAGACGCTGGGTCAAAAGTTAGGCTGGCCTGCTCAGCGAGTGAGGTACGCTGTACGTTGAAAATGAATGGTTGGGATTAATTGTACAACGGTTCACATTCAGCGTACATGTGTAGCCCAACGGATGACCGAAATAGCCGAATTTTTGGGCTAGCCCAAGCAACGGCTAGGATCATGCGCGAGGTCCACCGTTGATTTTATGGGTCCCAAAATGGACGTAGTATGCTTCAAAATCCATCCATACCAGAAGATAGAAATATATAGCATCAGTCAACGATCAAAGGTTCGGGACATTTCAATCTGGAAGATCTTGGAGCATACCCCACAAATCAACGGTCTCGATCACTGATGTAGAGCGGGTCGTGGACAATTTCATGGCCAAGATGGATTAGAAAAGGCACGGTCGGCGAGAGAAGTGATTCGGACCTCTGACCTTAGATCGGGCGTATCTCACAATCCGGAATGAGTTATCCGACGTAAAATATATGATTTTTGAGTAGAACGAGCTACTTTAGCCAACCAACCCAGGTACGCCGGGTTGCACAGCCCGGATTTGCGAGAAACCCACTATTGACGGTCGTTTCCTCGTTTTAATTTTGTTTTTACTATAAATAGTAAGTTTTAGTTTGAGTATAACTTTTCATCCGTTGGACTTTAGGATTTGTGTTCAACATGAAAAGTACTTAGGATAATTAGGAGAACGGTTTAGTGAAGCCAAATAGGACACTTACTATTTTTGGCCGAAAACCTTGCGCACTAGTAGACATCATGACCGACTATAAATAGTAAGTTTACTATTTATAGTAAGTTGTGAATTCTAAGAGTTTTAGTTGTAGTTTGAGTCTTATTTCTTTCTTATTGCTTAGTTCCCTTATTTAAAGTGTTGTGAGCTCGATTTTGAAAAATCATTCATTAATTTCAAATTTATTAAAATTTATTTCTATCTTCCTGCTTTCTTTCCTTGTGGATTCGAGAAGTCTCTGTGAGGAGTCCAGAGAAGCTCCGTGGATTCGGAGTAGTTATCCTTGAGGAAGACGGTGATCGACCTCATTACGTTCATCCCTGCGTCAATCACTAAACCATGGGCCCCACATAGATGGTATATGATGGGAAGATCGTGGGACCCAACGAACCCTGCACGTAAAATAGAAAGAATCCAACGGCAGGCAGGCAGGCAGGCATGCGTCCAAGAATATCATGACATGTCTCCATTCTCTACAGCTATAAATACAAAACCGACACTGAGAAGGGAACGATGATGATAAAAGCTTATCTTGGATGAGCTTTGATGGCCAACCTACACATGATGCTGGCATCTGTCGGTTGGGATTGAGACTTGGCCGGGCCCCATGGATCCACCTATATGAGCTTCCCATCACCTTGATTGATGTTGCATGTGAATGCACATGGGGAATTATTTTATACTCTGGCTAAGTGTCACGCCTGATACTCAGGCACTTATAAATGTACACGTGCCACTAAATTGCGGAACCACGATTGCTGAAGTACCATCAAAAACTCAAATTGATCGAACAATCCTAACCTTTGATTGGTGAACACTTGTTTGTCGAAATGAGACCAATCGATTCTTTATTTTCGACCGTCCAGCAAATGTCCACCAACAGATGGTTAAAATTTTGTCGGTTTTTATTTGAATTACTTATCTGCCGTGTATGCAATTTCTAGTGCCTGTGTATCATCTATCATCCTCTGGCAGAGTATCTTTTTTTTCTCAATTTACATTATTCCTGTCATGAGATTCTAGAATGATGTGGTTCCTTAACGTAACACAAGTACACGGTCGGATTAGATGTGAAAGGGTAAGGGGTAAAGGGCCACTTGATGCTTGGTAAGTGGAGTTCGATGAAATGACATGTGTTTTTTGGTGATCACAACCGTTGATTTTGTGTCCCACCGTTGGATTGGGCTGTATCTTAAAAGGGAATGTAATCATACCATCATAGTGACCAGATCACTAGCTTGAAAATTTGTAACGGTTAACTCAAATGAATAAGAGTTCTCATTCAACTTGCAAAAATCCCATGGCCAGATCTGATCCAACCACTGCTAATTTTCGTCCTGTAGCCTGTCGGCATGGCGGTCCACCAGATCAACGGTCGTTATCAATATAAATCCATGTGGTCGTATCTGCAGTAGAAGTGTATTCGTGCTGCGATTAATCGACCTCCTACCTTTTTATGGTACGACAGTACTTTTGTAAAGAGGAATTACCGGGGCTACCACAGGGTGGGCCACACTTCAGAAATTGCAACGGTTAGTGTAACTAACTCTGCAATGAGTAACTTGCTTTTATAGACAAATGGGCAAAATCATAACCAACGGTGCACGACAAGGTCCACTGTCTATGATTTGATCTGGTTGGGATCATTCCACGAGTGTGATTCTTCTAGGCTATGGCCCATCAGGGACTGGCCCACCTATTGAATGGTTGGAAATGATGGGCATTTACATTAACGGATCTATAGAAATGATTACAGACGAGACTAGGAAATGATACAACTGAGCCGTACGTACCGGCATGTTACAGCCATATCTCGAAAATACACGTGGCGGGGAGATGCATTGATCGGTGCCGTCCATCTAGTGGCTTCTAACAAGGATGGCTTATATGTCAAAAATCACACAATTCTCCAATTTCCTTTGATATATGTTTGGACATTAACTAAGTTCATCTCACACAGTCGATTTGAAGGCCACGTTTTAGACGGATAGGATAATCGGATATTTATGTACATAAATAAACCGTCAATCCAAAGTAGGGGCGGCAAGATGAACGGACCAGATTACTTCGTTACACTGCCAGTTGTACGAGTTGGCTCAATCATGCTTAAGTTCCACCGTGTCCAACGCTTCCTACTTTGAGTTACATGCACGTCACCATGATAACGATATGTGGTCCCTTCCTTCTTTGACTGGAAGTAGACCAAAAGCATACTGACCGTACAATCATACCAGCTGAATCTGGATCGTTGGTCTTTCTTAACCAGCTAGTCATATATCACTGCCACACGTTACACGTGTGATCACTGCCTTGCGACGAATGCGAGCTAGTACGGTAGAGCCGGAAGAACCGTATAATGGCAGAGCATTCTCTCCCCCTCGAGTACACGTGGCAATTTTAAGTATCAATCAAAAGCTTTCATCCAGTACACGTGGCAATTTTAAGTATCAATCAAAAGCTTTCATCCAGTGAGCTGTAATACGGATGGCAAATCATTAATGACGTACACAAAATCGGATTATCATGTCCATAGATGAACACACTTCAAACCAACGGCGTAGTAATGTTCCACGTCGAGGTTCATGAGTAGAGTGTCTAAATTTCAAATTTCAATTACGTGTGATATGCGCAAATGTACCACAGCCTCATCTTATGTTTAACCGAACAACTTGGACCCAAGAGCCTCCACTGGCAAATAGTTTTTGTAACCCACATTTAATAAGAACAATTGTCTACTCGACGAACATAATATATTACTTAAAATGATTTAGTTAGGGTAGAGTTTGTATTACGAAAATAGATTGCATCTTTCTTGTAAAACAATACTTCCAAATTCAAAAGTTAAAAAAAAAAAAAAAAAAAAAAAAAAACTTATAATCAACTTCATAGAGTAACTGCAGCACACATTTTTAAAAGAAAAACTGATAATATCATAGTACAAATCATTCAACATATTAGCATAGACTTGAATTGCAGCTAAGGATTATAGCTCATAGAATATTGCTGTTCTTAATGTAAGATTAGGATATTAGTTATGCTAACGAATGTAAAAGATAGATTATGCTAGTTAAGAACATAAAGGTTATGCTAAAGGTTATGTTAGGATAATTGAAAGATAGATTTCATTTGTTTATTTGCTTTGGTAAGAGATGCCTTGCCTCATTAAACTCCCTTGTTATTTATATATTTCCTCAAGATAGCCATTTAGGTACTTCTCAAGTTCGACAATTACAATAACCGCTTCAACACCACTCCGACCTTCCAGACCCTTCTTGGACACATGTCTTGCAACCACTTCAACACCGTTTTTTGTTGATCATGTTCTGTTTTTCACTACTCAGCCACGTTCTACCTTCGGATGATGTGCACTACCTAATCAATATCAGTTGTTGTTTCTGTAACACGCACTCAAAATATCCTCAAAGATCTTAAGGGTGTTATGTACTTCTAGTGTAATGACACGTGTCTTTTCCTAATTGGTTTTTGCAAGAGTGGTAAAAAATATGGTACAACATTGCCCCCCGTAACGTTTCGCCTTTGGATAAAAAGGTAAAAGTGATAGTGATCCGTTAGTCAATGCAATAAATGCGATCAGCCCTTTCTTCCACATGTCTCTACTCAACTGAGACTAAAACTTGAATGATGGTTTTATTTTTTCCACAACTATTATCATAACAATTGACAAGTAGCACACGATCAAATCTTACGTTGAGTCATAATTATCCTTTCATTAATGCGCACATTCCACTCCTCTCACTCTCTCATATCTCTTCTTTTTCTTCCAAAATTTATATCACCACCGCGGCTGCTTCTTCATCTTCTGCTCTCCCGACCTTCCATTAAGAAGATTTCATCAAAGAATTAGATAATCTATCGTCAAACATCATAAAAGATATCATTTTCAACATCCTTGTCAAGTTCCTTTCACTTGGACAACTTTTCATCCTGAAGTCACTCATCAAGAAATTCTGACGATAAGTAGTAATTCCTAAGCTATCCAAGTGAAAATTTATTACTACAATCCGGCCTTCCAAATCCTACAAATGCTTTCAAAGCTCCAGGATCATGGTCAAGACTAATGAAATAATGGGCAAAATGTTATAATTGTGTAGCCCAATAACACAATAATACATGGAGACAAGTTGGCATTTATGAATGTATCAAACTCTTTCTTTTTTAATATCCAGCATTCACATCCCTCCTTACTATAACTCCAATATTCTGGAGCCCATTGACCAACATCTTCCACTTCGAATATGGTCGCATGAGTCTAACAATCATAAATGTCTAAGCTTTTACTCATCTTCTTCTTTTTGGCAAAGCAATCTTCTCAAGTTTTGCCCAAAATAATGATCACTACTTCGACTTTCCAAACAAAAATGGAAGAGCTTATTCTCATTTCATGCTTATTCAACGCTAGAATCACGCTAAAGTTAATGATCATGAACATGCAGTATTCCTAATAATGTGGATCTGTTGTTATGTAATACACCCGTTCTCAAAGCTTGAGGACAATCATGATCGCTTAAGAATTTAAGTATTATATTAAGGGAGATAGTTTACCTTTAGGTTTTCATGATGAAATATTAGTCAATTTCCGCATAAACAGTGGATGTTAAAAGCAATAATAAAAGAAAATTCAACATAAAGGAAAATATGCAAATGTCAACAGAAGTAGAATCCCTCTATAGTGGAGTCTGATACAAACCATATAAATCAAATGTCTAAGGGTCTAATAACTAGAATAGGCAAAAATAAGCTACTGATACAAAAAACTGAACCGCACTAGCATAATTCTCCTCCTCACCAAGTTCCTCTTTGGTCTTCTCGGAAACTTTGACTGATAGATCTTCTTTCAATTCTAATCCTACATCTGTTTGGTGCAGCCGCATGATAATGTGAGTGATAAATTCAGTGAAAATTTCCCTCCAAGATTTTATACATAACATAAAATTTCATGATAGTTTCTAATTACTGAAGCATTTCATAATAAGGGTATCATTGAAAAATCCCATTCAAACATGCATGAATGTATGATCATGATCACAGACCTGAGGATGCACATCCAACTGGCGAGGGGTCACCCAAGGTGGACTGAACACCTGGAAAAGGCCATATGATGAGAGCACCCAAGGTAATCTAGTATCCTGGAAAAGTATTTGGGATACACTCGGAAAACTATACGCCTGGAAAAGCCCATGCAAGGAGGACCACCCATGGTAATGTGAATGCACGCAGATCATAGGGCCCTGAAATAATACCTTAATTTAGGTATAAACAATAGAAACCTACAACGCTATGTGTCTTACATCGACTACCCGATAAAGTTCATATGTCATGAGATGAATTGTACATTTGTCACTATGGTCAGCATAAATATAATTAAAATATTTGTGAAGATGCTTCTCGACCGATGATTATTATCCAACACTTTTATAATTTTATGTTTCTTAATGGAATCCATTTTATCTCAACACGAGGTCTACTCCAGATTTTTTTTCACAATAATCATGTTTCCTTTGGTCTCATATTGGATAGAGCCACACAAGTCCAAATATTTCGTTTACAAGTTTCCCATATTATCTAGAAAGCAAGTATCATTTTAAATATGTGAATTACAGTACAAGTAAAACCATGCAATGTTAATTGATATCAATCAAGTTTATCTTATACCTATATTTGTGGTAATCACATTCCTAGATTTATTATTAATTCAATTCACTTACCAAAAAGAAACACAATGGGGTTCAAATGAATGTAGAAAGCTTAAAGGGTGATTTATCACTTTTTTAGTTAGATGCCCTTGCCTTGAATGTTGCTATGGTATGAGTTTAAGAATCCTACGATCAAGGTAGCAATAGTTTAATGTGGTTCCAAATCAAATTCAGACCATAGTATAGTCTTCTAACATTCGATTGTTGAGATTTTCATCGGATTTGTTAGATACCTACTTAGAGTGATTTGATTCAAACTTGGTTGAATGACGTGTCTGATCTTCGAGGTAAGTGACTGAAGATGTTACCTAAAGATATTGTTTCAAAATTTCACTGCGTTATGACCTTAGTAATGAAAATTGAGTCAACTTAGTTTCTTCTAAGTTTAAGATTTATACTTAATAAGTTGATTGAGTCTGAGTATGAAGTACTCATTGCTTACTCGAGCCTAATTCTTTGAATTTGGTGAGATTTTTAAGAATCTCCTTGACAACCCCTGTCATTAGTTTTGGAGATAATTCAAGCCAGATTTAGTTGGGTATCTGCCGACTCAACTCATCAACGAGTTGAGTGTTGTAATATTAACTTGGACAAGTGGGGTTCGACGTAATACCTTCATAGACGCTATTTTTCATCGTTAATGGAATGAGATGATTCGTGTAAGCTCCGCGCTGAACTTAACTTAATAAGGGAGTTCGCTCCTTAAGTAAGTATCCGATAGAGTCGATTTAAAATGACTCAGCTCGAGTTCAATCTCAAATTCAGCTAGAGCGGCGATCTGGTTGTAGCAAACCAAGGAGTTTGGTGGTGGATTCCTGTTAAAAAGCTTTTTCAGACTCAGGCCGAATGGTGATGTTCCAGTGACTCGGTCGGTTAACACAACGACTCAATTCAGCAAAGTCGTGATTCGAGTGGCAGGATTATAGTGAGAGTTAACACAGTGAAGTCATGATTCAGTTGGTAGGATTGTAGTGAGATGGCAATCTGGTGGGCTCAGTTTCACAGGTATTTCGATGTTGCTGGGAAGGTTGAGGCAGTGCTGCTACTGACTCGGCGTTTACCTCTGGAACTGGCACTGAGTTAACTCAAATTTGGCCACTTCAAACTGAGTTGACCGCACAGTGGTGGTTTGAAGTGGAAGAATCCTTTCTTCTGTTCTTCCTTCTTCTTCTCAGCTTCCTCCTCCAGCAGGTGAACATAGTCAAAACCCCACCCAGATTCGGTCAACCTAGTGGCTTGGGTCGAGTCACTATCCTAGCAACACGGCTCCCCTACTCTCTCTCTCTCTTTCTCTCTCTGCTATTTTCTGGGGATTCTTGCCCTAATAGGCAAGCAATATGTGAGTTGAACGGTTTCTGGAGTTTTTGAATTCTCAATCTGATTAGCCATCCATGTCACACCCCAAACTCGAAAATCGAGCTCACAACATTTTCGATTGCCGAATTCGGTGCCAACAGCCTCCGTAGTACCTTATTCCCGGCTCTCATCACCCATATAATGCTCCGATTTTTTTTTTCAGGACCCGAGTATACCACTCATTTTTGAAAATCCAGGTGTTAACTGATAATCAAAAGATAATTAAACCAAATTAAAGTGCAGTTAAAGGAACTAAGTGTAGTATAAATGTGACCCTTCCAAAAATAATATTCAAGGCCACTTAGCTAAGGCCCATATACAAAACCTCAAATCTTAAAAAATTTCAAGAGTTACTAGCTAAAAAGGAAATAAAAGCAGCTATTGATTTAGTCCGTAAAACTCCGCTGCGTCCTGACGGGGCTCCTCTTCATAATAGTCTTCTCCCAATCCCGTGGGATTAGCATCTAAATCCGCCCCATTTGCACCCTCATTGATGCCTATATTATCTGTACGGTTATATATACAAAGGATGAGTGGTCAGCTCAATGGGAACTCCCCTCAAGATTACACACCACTGCATTAATCAAGCATTGTTCTAGATAGTAAAACATACAAAATATTGCATGATGATCCTGTTTAAGTGCATGGATGCGTGAGTGCATATCAACTGGGGGTACACATTCAGTTTGTCAATGAATGGGCCTTTCAAACAGTCGATCCGATAAACAAGAGAATGACCTTTCAAACAGTCAGCACATTCATGCATGGGGATGGACCTTTCAAACAGACAGTCTATTCATGCGAGAGAATGAGTCTTTCGAATAGTCGACTCATTCATCTTGCGAAGGAATAGGTCTTTCAAACAGTCGACCCGCTCAAGTAAGATAGTGGGTCTTTCAAATAATCAGCTCACTTAAGCAATGAATGGGCCTTTCAAACAATCGGCTCATTTATGTTAGGAGGATGGGCCTTTCAAACAGTCGACTCATCCGAATAAGAGAAATGGACCTTTCCAACAGTTAGTCCATTCAAAAATAGGAGTGTCATGTATGCATGATTAATTCTAATCATTATTATCCGAATTTGCAAGCAGCCAATTTAGGAAGACTTTCTAATAGGTATCATAATCCAAGGTTTATAAGCATGTATTACGTAATTATCCTTCAAGTAAAATTTTGGCATGCTACATATATAGGTTTCTACAAAATAGATATTAAGCATGTAATTAATTTTAATACTATCGCAAATAGCCATAAAAGTAGAGTCATCAATTATTAGGTAAAATTAGAGTTGAACTAACACATGAGTTAACATAGAAGAGGAAAGCTCAAGGGGTAGAATCCTCACCTGGGGGTTTGTAGATCCTCTCTTGATTTGGATTTCTGCGGTTGTCCAATGGTTCGACGTTGTATGATTGGTCACCTAGGATTATTTCTAATCCAAGCATTTATGTTAACTAGCATTTGCAAGGCTTTAGCTAACTATTATGCGATGGTTTGAAAACCCATGAATAAAGTCAATTGATCCCGAATTGGAGTGATCAGGCCCACCAGAATTTATTCCCCAAAAATGGTCCAAATTTCTAGGCTAAGACTCATCCCTAACCAAGGCCAAATTGGGCTCGCCATGACTTGTTTTTGGCCCAAGCCTGGCAGCCCAATTGTAATTTAATCTGGGCCCGATCGGGGCCCATAATAGCTGGTCATGGAAGGTTCCAAGATTTTGGGCTAGACTGGGCCTAGCTCGACCCGGCTTAGCAACCCCAATACTGTTGTGGTGTGGTGAGGTCCACAGGGATATGGCCCACCACTAGGCTGGGATCTCAAGTGCGGCCCATACCGTAGAGGTGATGCGGCCCATTAGGACTGGAGCTATGAGTGCAGCCCACCTTGTGCAAGGAGGTGCGACCCACCCACTATACGGTGAGGCACACAGCAAGGGGCCTGTTACATCCCATGGCGAAGCCCATTGAACCCTGGTGCGGCCCACCAGGTTTGTATGTGGAGCAGCCCACTGAGATCCAACCTCAGGTGCGACCCACCAGAGTGTGGGGTGTGGCCCACCAATGGCGAGCAGGGCCTTGGTTTGCACAGGCCTG
Source organism: Magnolia kwangsiensis (assembly GCA_037074715.1). Classification (NCBI taxonomy): domain Eukaryota; kingdom Viridiplantae; phylum Streptophyta; class Magnoliopsida; order Magnoliales; family Magnoliaceae; genus Magnolia; species Magnolia kwangsiensis. The sequence continues at coordinate 50,195,738 of CM073571.1, read as the reverse complement.
TTGTCTGATTACAGGCCCAATACTAAGTCATTTTCAGCCCACTTCTAGGCCAGCTTTGAGACTAGGTAACAGCCCAATGAAAGGCTGACTTCTAGGGCCTAGGTAAGGGTGTTGTTGGCTGGTTCCAACCCAGGTGATGGCCCAGCCAGGAGGATTGGTTTCAGTCCTAGTTTCACTGTCGGGTTGAGGCCGTCTTTAGCCCGATTAGGAGCCCTTTGGAGGGCGTTTCTCAGCCCGAAACATGGCTGGTCCCACCTTGGATTGAAAGTTCATTCAAGGACCAGTTGCAGCCCCACAAATGGCCCAACAGAAAGGCTAGTTCCAACCATTCAATGGGATAGGTTTTTAGTCCAGATGGTGGACTATTTCTAGTCCATTTCCTAGGGTAGCTTGATGGGTGGAACACAGCCAACAGACGGTCTGAAGATAGGCCCAACTTCTTTGCATTTTTCAGCCCATTGTGTAGTTGAAACAGGGCCTGGATAAGAAAATCAAATGGCCTTGCTGTAATGGGGGTCAAGATGGACTGACGTACCTGGACTTCCACACTCAAGAAGTAGTGTCAGCAGCAATGTAGTGGCTGCAATGGCGGAGCTTCTGGTCTGCATTAAACCAACTTACACTAAGTTAAAATAGTCCAGGTTGGTGCAGTGCGGCACCGAGTACGCCCACAGTCTTGCTCTCTTCCTTTCACTCTCACACCCTCTCTGTTTTCTCTCCTTTTTTCCTCTATCTGGGAGGTGATTATGGGTTGCACTGACCGGACTCGGTCCGACTCGAACGGCTTGACTCAGTGCAGTGCGGCACTAGATTTACACACACTCTAACTCTCACACACCCTCTCTCTCTCTCTACGAGATTTCTTGGTGATAATCCCGAGGGAATAGGGCTTTAGTTATAGAGCCAGAGCCACACCCATCTCTCAATGGATGGTCTAGGTGCAACTGGATTGGGCCCACATTTTCTCCATTTCTGTCCAGTGTGAAGATGATCTGACGGTGGGGAGATGTTTCTGCCACCATGGGCCATTGAACGGGCGCCTTAGATCTAGAAGTGGGGCCCATTGTTTCATGATGGATTTCCCGACTAAACAGGGAAGATGGCATGGCCGTTCATGGCAGTTTTTTGTTAACAGTGTTTCTTGGTGATCTGATCTGTTTAAACGGATCAGATGTGGCCTCTGATCATGGTGGGGCCCACTTTTCCCTTCACTTATAGTCGTTTGATCACATCTCGTGAGAACATCCGCCTCATCCGATTTTCTCGCGAGATGGGTTGTCTCAGTGAGAGGGCGGTTGAAGCCCTAGAGTAGGCGGTGGATATCGCCCCACGTGGCCTACCAGAAGGTTCGAATCACGCCAAGGGGGTTTTCTCGAAGAGGACTGTCATCCCACGCCTTTTTCGTAATAGACCATTGCTTATCCATTTTTGGTAACGGATGGAAAGCTTGGATTTCTTCCTCCAGGAAGGGCTAAGATTGGGAGAGAACCGGAGACTCGAACTGCTGACGTGGAGGACACCACAACGGATCTATTTTGGAGAGTGTAGCTGCCAGTCTGAGACCGTCTGTTGCACGCACACATACACGTGTGCATGGGTTCGGTTAGCTGCCATGGACTTGGTCGCCCGGATCCTCCCAGTCCAATGAAGGGTTCAGATAGTTCAAATGGTGACTAGAAGTGGGCCATAATGCGTCCACAGCAGACGTTTCCCTATCATCTTTTACCTGCGCACATGCATGATTGCATGGGCCTGATTGGCTACCGCGGTCACAGTCGTCCTGAGGGTGCAAGACCGATTGAAGGTCTGGATCTCACAAATGGTGGCCAGAGGTGGGCCACAGTTCGCTTGAACGGTGCTACCCAGTCCCGCTCGCTGGTGGCCGAAGAATGGGAGAGAAATCTCTCTTTTTCTTTAACTCGTTAGGTCAGCAGCGTTTTGACCACCCTGGACATCCAAGGCACGTCGTGCACTCGCGCTTGTAGTGTACATGCATCTTGTGTGGACCCCATCGTGCTGTCTCAGGGGAAAATCCACACCATCCATTCTTTCTACGGTCTCAAATGAGGAATGTAGGTCAAAGGTCAGCTCATTCTAAGGTCTAGGTGGGGCCCTTAATTTGATTTGGGGTTATACTGGTGGATTTCTGTTATCTGGTGGTTAGATCATTCTTAGATCTGATCCTTAGTGGTCCTCGGTTTGACCTTAGCGAAAATCTGGTGGTTGGCACTGACATCAAGCGATTGATCTAATGGATTTCAATCCTTATTGATGAGACTTGTAAGGACCAGCATCCTAGGTTTGGATGAAAGATGATATAAGGTTCACTTTTTATCTGGTGGTTGAAATCCTTATGCATTACACCTCGTGGGTCAGTATCTTGTATGTGTTTGTTGTGTCAAGTTTCTTTTGTCTTAGTTTGAATTAGCATTCATGTTTATAATCATGCTGATTCAGATTTTAATGGTAACACCCACGTACCAGAGGTGCGGGGCGTTACAGCCCATATGCCAAATTTCGATCCTGGGATCCTATAAGGAGGATTTTTCAATATACATTTAACTCGTAATACGCATAATCACAAGTTTACCCAAATCACAAAGGCAACATCATCATCACATATCCACTAATATAAACATTTGAATATAGTGCTGAAAGGAAAATACATATATCAAATATCAAAGCTCCAGAAGACAGCTCAACGCTGCTGCAATCTAACGCCACCTGCACGCATCTATCGTACATAAGCTTATAAAAAGCTTAGAGGGTGGTGTAAGTGTGTGCGATACGCGTACCAAGCATATATATATTAGAGTAAGCGAAAATACTGATAATCCATAAATCGTACAGTATTGAGTAATATGAAAATATGCTCGTAAGTCCATGAGTCATACAATATCAAAGTATGGAATACAGATCATAATGAGCCAAATATCATACACCGAAGATGTAATACAATACGCAAATCCTAACGAGCCACAAATACCATCAACCTCATCTAAGCCATATAAATGCAGAAACATAGTAACCCAAAATGGTAAATGTTGTAAATGCAATGCAATATACAGTGTAAATGAAATGACTAAGTTGGAGTGAAGTCGAGATGATAATACGTAGTATCGCAGGCTATGGGGTCCATTATAATTAGAGACTTCTATCCAAACCAGTCTTATACCTAAATTTTGATAGCCAGACTCAATGTGATAAACCCCTGACGTCAGGTTAGTCGCTCTCCCCAACCGAAATCCTTGCCGTTGTGAAGGTACATAATGATTAGTTGCACACCACCAGCCCGAGTGGATAGTGAATGAATGAATGCATGAGTATGCAACTTCTACTCAACAAGTCCACATATTAGTACTGTATATCTCTGAGATCATCATCGGGGTCTATTGCACTTCACGCCAGCTGCCGCTTCTATCTAAGCGCACAACTGGGTAAGTGGAAGGGACCTCACTATCCACCTGCCAATATCGGGCCCAACTCATCGATAGCGAACCCATTTCTTAAGCTGGTCAAACTCAACCTAACATTACCTACTCCCTCAGGCGGGTAAGGCCACACCCCCTTCCAACTAACTATGACATAGTGGAAGACGCGGCCTACTAGTATACCGTCCTCATGCGCTCATATATACTCACTCAGTCTAGACGTTGGGGCATCCTCTGGTACCAAGAGGATTTAGAAATTTTCACCCAAGGCTATATATGACGGCCCGATGTTAGTAATAGATTTCCAGTATCTCATTTAGCCATCAACGACATGCCTATGGAGGTTACGACCCTGATGTCGCTAAGGCCTATAGTAATCACAACACACAATGTAAGATGTATGAGTCATACAATCCAGTCATACATCAATCCTGCGCATACCGTGTGCTCATGTGAGATAATTTTCGCCTATCAGAGGGTAATGGTCAATCACGTCTCATAATAAATAGATGATGCGTATGGGCATGTATCATGATGTTATACTGTCACATACTCATAATCGGTATCGACAACCGGCACTGATAATTAACATTGATAATTGGCCTCGATAATCGGCTTATACAATCGACCTCGACAATCGGAAGAGGTCTTAACAATCGAAATCAGCCTCGACAATCGGAATCAGCCTCAATAATCGGGATCGGCCTCGACAACTAGAATCGGCCTCAACAACTAGAATCAGCCTCGACAATCGGAATCATCCTCGATAATCGGTCTTGATAATCGGAATTGGCCTCGATAATCCGAATCAGCCTTGACAATCGGCCTCGACAATCAAAATCAGCCTCAGGGAAGGTCACAATGTAGACATTTAACCATCATTGGCCATCAATATGGACATTTAGCTAACATTGCTCCCAAGGAGTGGCCACATAAAGCCAAATATATAGTGGGGCCATGGCCTCACACAAGGGCCTAATATACATCACACTGGATCATAAATACATCACATCGGGCATCATTAATGGCCACAATTACATCATAATGGGCTCCATACAATCATAATGGTATGTATACAATCACAATGATCCGCATACAATCTCAATGGGCCACATACAATCACAATGGTCCCCATACAATCATAATGGTCCGCTTACAATCTCAATGGGCCTTACATAAGGGTCTCATACATCAAGTGGGCCGCATCACATGGGCCTTATACATCACATCGGGCCTCATCATATGGGCCTCATATACAGCACATTGGGATGCATCACATGGGCCTAATACAGATCACTATGGGCCACTCACACGGGCCTAACACGCATCATTATGAACCGCATCACATGGGCCAGAAATACATCATAATGGGTCTCAACATATAGGCCATAAATACATCACATCAGGCCTTGCCCATGGGCCTCAAATACATTATAATGGGCCTCACCCATGGGCCTCGAATACGTCACAATGGGCCGCAACCCATGGGCCTCAATTACATCACGGCTGGGCAGCAAAATATACATCACTTGTGGGCCTTGCACATGTGCCATTAATACATCTCAATGGACCATGACCTATGGGCCTCAGATACAACAAGTGGGCCTTATACACATCAAGTGAGAGCTTGGATTACACCAAAAATCATTTCAATAGTTACAGGTGCAACATGTGTATCACTATACACTATCATTCTATGGGGCACATGGCACTCTAATGATGATCAGCACTGCCCAAACATGGTCCATGTAAATCAACACTGTCCAAACATACTGGGTCTTTCAACAAGTGGACGGCGTGGATTACAAAACATACAACATGGTGCGTCCCACGCACACCGTTTAAGGATGGACGGTGTGGATATAAAACATATACATTACAGTGGGGGCCACACCATCTGGACAGATGTCAGAGTGGATATACAATTCATACACCAAGGTGGGTCCCATCCCACATGTACAGTACGTGTGGATGGCCCCACATGAGCTGAAAACAGATGGACGGTGTGTGTGAAACACATATGTCACCATGAGGTCCACCGTCCTAGACAAGCATGGAGTGGATATACAACAAATATATCATGGTGGGTCTCACACACGTGGCCCACCAGAGATCTAAATCTACCACCGTCCAGAGCCAAGGCCTGGATGGACGATGTACATACATTAACGTGGGGTCCACAGGACCTACCGACGTGCGGTACCACATCTATATAGCTGGTGTAAGGTACATCAGCCAATCCACTAGCCCAGCAGGTAGGTCTCATGTGGGGCCCACCATAACATTTATTTTCCATCCAGCCTGTTCATAAGGTCACAAAGACCTGATCTAAGAGGAAGAACAAATTTCATATTGGTCCAAAACTTCTGTAACCCAAAGGGGCTTCAATGGTAGATGTTCAATCCCACTGTTTCTGCAGTGTGGTCCACTTGATAACTAGATCTGTCTTATTTTTGGTCTTAGGCCTTGAGACGAGTGACCAATTGGATTGATGGCATAGATGTAACATGTACATCATAGGGACCCACAGAACTTGCTGCCGAGATGCAGCAGCTGTGGCTGCTGGCCCACCGTCCATCAGACGGACGGTGTGGATCACCAAAAGATGGACGATTGGGTGTAAAAACGGAGGGACAGTTTGGATACAATACATATACAGTGGATGTCACTGTCCCCACTATTTTTAATGGTGGGTCCGCTAGAACCTTAGATCTGACTCATTCTTTTTCTCATGCCATAAAACGATCTCTGAAAATGGTTAGACGGCATGGATACAACACATGCATCATGGTGGGGTCCACGAACGTGGCCCACCAAGGACGAGTTCGCCAAATGAATGGACGGTTTGGATGGAACACATCCATCAAGTGGGGCTGTTGGTTGTCCAACAAATGGATGGCCCTGAAATAACACACGAAATGGTGGGGCCTACAGCATTTGTTGACGTCCCACATCACATCAGTTATATAGCTGGTGTGAGATACACTAGCCAATCCATTGTCCAGCAGGTGGGTCCCACATGAGGCCCACCAGATACATGTAATATATATATATATATATATATATATATATATATATATATATATATATATATATATATATATATATATATATATTATACTATATAATATTATTTATTTAATTAAACGGTCCAGGCTTGCTTGCCATCGTCCAGATGGACGGTCTGGATGCAACGCATGCATCATGGTGGGGTCCAAACATGAACGGTCCAGAAGAAAAGATGGTTGGCGTGGATGAAATGCACGTCACGGTGCACCCCATGCCATACCGTCCAGATGGACAGTATGGATCCAAATACATACATCAAGGTGGAGCAGTACATGGCACTGTCCAGATGGACAGTGCAGATGCAAACGCACATTTAAGGTGGGTCATGCAATCAAGGTGAGAGAGAGAGAGAGAGAGAGAGAGAGAGAGAGAGAGAGAGAGACCCCGCCACTATGGGCCCTCCCTATACAATGCATACAACGAGATGGGTCCCATTAAAAGTGGGCCCTAAATCCAAAAAAAAAAAAGATGATGAACACCCACCTTTGATCTCCTCCTCCTTCTGCCTATGCGATCTAGAGCTCCAAGGGGACAATTTCGACGGTTGAGATAATAATCCAAGGGTTGGATTAGGTGGTAGGAGCTCTCTTATGGAAACCATGGACGGTTGCTTGGAGAATGAGGGAGAGAGAGATGAGAGAGAGAAGTTGTAAGAGAGAGAGGGATGGGTGAGTGATGGGATGTGATGGGTGGAGTGAGAGGGAGGGAGAGAGTTGACTTTAGGGAATGAGGTGGTTGTACTTAGGGATGGGTATTGTACTTGACATGATTGATTAATTTGACATGTTTTCTTAGGATTGCAACGCACGGCATTTTCCTCGAACTGAACGCGGGCCCACATGTCCTAGCCCAGGTATCGCATCGACGTGCGAGACGCGGAGTCGGAACCGCGGTGACGGCTCGGTCAACTGGTACAAGTCTCGGGTCAAGCCAACTCAAATCAATAAGATGTAACTCAGGGATGCAGGCAACTGTTATTTACGAGTTGTGGGTCGTCGAAATTTGACCGGAAGGACCGCGGAAGCCTACGGAATGGTACGGGCTAGGATATGGGTCTCACAATCCACTGTTAAAGGTGTCTTCCTGAATTCGTGATTACTCTACCTGAGATCGTACCTACTCTTCTTGAGCTCACCCTTGCTCCGTAATATGCTGGATTCTCATCTGCATATCGCGTAGCTCAACTAATAACACCTTAAGAGGGTCGCTCCGAGATGAGGATGTCACTTTCTTATTTGGAGGATTGGACATTGGGTTTGATGGCAATCCCAAGAATTTAGGTGCTTGTTGGCTGCACCTACATCTCCCTTAGTGGAGGCGGTGCAGAAGGTGTTACAGCCTTACTAGTCCCATAAGAGTTTCGGATAACCCTTTGGCTCATATCTTCATAGTTGGATTAAGTCACACTCGTACGTTCATCAAATCAGGTATCTCATTGAGTGTGTTAAAAACTGTGTTAGTGCACAACTAGTGCATAATGAATATTTATGACAACCAATTAGATATAGGTCCCACTAGATGTGCTAAAAAATTTTGCCTCTCGGTTTCAAAATTCACTCATGTGTGATATGTGCGGCCATGCTAGAACAGGCTATGCAGCTCAATTCCGACTGAACAACTTTAACCCCTAAGCACCAAGATAAAAAAATGCATCAAAATTAACCATATATGATCGATATCTAAGAAGAACGATTGCCTATTCAGTCACTCGTAAGACGTTTCTTAAAATGATTAGATACTTATCGAAGAATAGTGTTTGTTCTTCGAAAATAGATTGTACTTTATTTTCCATATAAAAGAACTTCTAGACATAAAAGCAAATAATAAAAAAATATTTGTACTCAATCGCAAGGAGTAATTGCAAAGCATCTTTTTAAAAGAATAACTGTTAGAATTATGGTGGAAAATCATTCGATGTATGACTATAAGCTCGAATTACAATTAGTAGATTACAGCTACTTCTATTGCAAGATTAAGCTACTGGTTGTACTAAAGAACTTATACAACAAATTATGATAAGGAACATAAAAGTTAGGATAGGATAATTAAAAAATAGATTTAATTTGATTTGCTTGGGTTAGTACAGGACACTTGGCTTTGCTGAAATGACTTTCAAACACTTACTGTAGGGATTAACTACAAATCACTTTGCTAAAAGAAAAACTACTGATATTATGGTAAAAATCGCCAAGCGTATTAGCATAGAATTGGATTAGAGTCGTAAAATTGCCAGTACCATTCCATGATTAGGCTGAACGTACACATGTATCCATGGGTCAGGCCATCATCCATCTTTATAATGGCTAAAGAATCATATGATCTCCGTACTGGTGGGGCCAATGGTTCAGTGATCCAAACCATTGGCATCAAAGATCCATAGTGGATGTAGCATGGCCCTAAAAAACTCATACATAGAATAATCCTAACCGTTGAATTCGTGACACGAAACATACACAGTTAAGAAACGAAGTTAATGATGGTCCACATTTCAGCCTAAATTGAATGGTTGGGATCTTCCGATGGGGGGTATTATCAGGGAATGTTCCATCGGGGCCAATCAAAACGATAGCTAAGATCAATCCACCATGGCCCCAACGGTAAAAACTAAAAAACCCAAGGATACCATACACTACCATACTAGCGAAAGTAGAAAAAAAGAAACAGTTTGTGGCACACGAGTCTGAAATCATTACCGTTCATCACGAGGGATTCATCCTTGATAGTCTATGGCTGAAAAAACTCCTCACAGGACGAGCCTAACCACTCAATCGGAGACATTTGAGGACTGAAATGAATGGGTGGTATTCAACAGCAATGCCCGCCTGATAAAAGGTGGGATCTCGTACATGTGACATGACATACAGTAACTCAAATCTAACCGTTGAGATCAGTGTATCCGCAGTAGATAGGTGACAACCCCAAAATTGAATGGTCCTGATTGAAACTTCTCGTTTATGACCCATCTAAGGTAAAGGACCACGTTTGGACGGTCTAATTTGAGTTACAAGCATGCCATGTGCCCAGTTTTAATGCATGTGTACGGATCAAATACTTTGCAGTTGAAATTCTTAAGATCCAGATGTGCAAAGTTCGTACAACCGTCGATCAGATGGTCCCTACCATGTATTGGAGATGTCCCAGATCTGTGCAAGATTTTAGCCCTTGGATCAGTAGCTGAGCAGATCAACCACTAAGATTAGAAAAGTAGAATGAAAAGAATGCGATGGATTGGATGGCTAGGATCTTCAATCCCGAAGATCCCGGAGGAATCTTCCATCGACGATGCGAGAAAATAGTTCAACCGTTTCGATCATCAACCAGTGGGGCCCACTTACACGGACGGTGGGCATAAGTGGTACCACTTGAGTGCAGAAGGAAAACATGAGGAGGAGAGGGAGACAGAAAGGCGCAGTGTTTTTTCTCTTCGCTGCTTCTTTCACGTGACTGGAAATGGCGCCAAACAAAATTTCTGGAGGGAAAACACCAAAAGTTAGGATCCAGTGCATCTGGATGCATGGAAGTTACTGTGCTTTCATGTCATTTCTATAGAATTGTTTATATAAAAAAGATCGGATCCGTTAATTTTACACTTAACATAGTGATTCTATTATAGAATAAAATTTACACTCTATCGCCTTCCATTAGTTGTACAAAAATGTACACTAAAAGAGAAAATCAGAAAGGTTTAAGGTTTATAATTAAAAGGCTCCTTTATCATATGGAAACATATCTGAATAAAATAATTTTTTATATTTAGAGCATCCATAGTGGATATATGATGATGAATGGTTCAGATCATAATAATCATATGACATGTGTATGGTACAGGATCTAGAGGCACAAAATTCCTTGCCTCCTCCCGAATCAGTTCTCAGGGAAGGGGTGAGACTGAAAGAATCTACCCTTCGGTAACTTCGCTTCTACCGACGTAAACGGAACGGAACGGAGATTCGCGAACGAGTTTTTCGGAATTTGGAGGAGCGGAAGAAAACGGAGACTTAACGGCGTTTCGGCGCGTGAGTAAATGCGCGCGCCGCGGTGTCCGTGCGTTGCAATCATGGATGGGAGATGCCCACCGACGCCCGTCCCTTTTGGTAGGCCCCGCCACCGTGACACCCGCCATTTCCTTCGTTAGGGTTTCCACACTAACTAGCAAGTAGCAACCCAGGATGTTCCGCGTGAGATGTGGTAGTGCCGCACCCAAAGAGTCGCCGAGATTGACTCCGTGCGAGTGGGCCCCACGGTTGGTGATCTGTTCCATCGATCCAATGGGCCCCTCTCGGATGGTAATGCCCTTTGGTTTTGCACGTGTTAGTGAGATCCAAGTTTTCATCTGCTGGGGCCCACCTTGTATGTATTCCTGGCATGCCTGATGACTGGGACTTGCGCCATGAAACAGATGAACGGCCCTGATCTTGCGTAGGACATGAGTCCCCAGAATAGCGTCCCAACAATCACCATCAGGGAAGTGGGTTTGATCTAGACCATTTGTACACACGCAATCTCACTTGGGTGAAACACTTACACGTGTGTGGACGTGTTGCATACTCCTTTAATGGTCAAAGCTGAAAATAACCATGTACTCCTCCAGATGGCAAGGTGGTAGACACACGTGTATGAGATCTTAGCTTTACATCTGGTTGGAAGGAGTTGTTGGATAATCCGCCTCCAAAATTAGGTCGTTTTCAGGTGGGCCACTGTACGAAGTAAACAGGCGATTCCACGAGTTGTTTTTTTCCAACGTTTATAAGTTATGTGTTTTGTGGTCCACTTAAATTGCGGTCTATTTCATATTTTCACTCGTAGGGTCATGATGCATCAACTTGGAACCAGTAGGCCCCTGTTTATGTGATCCGAACCGTCTAAATGATGGAACCTTCTGGATGGAGGACACCCAAAAACATTTCAGAAGGAAGATGATTGCACGCATCCAACATGTGGCCTTTCTTTCGACCGTTCCTGTACTTCTCTTTTAATTGTCCGCTTGTAGGCCACTGATCGAAGGGTCAGGATCTTCCAACTTGCTAGATTCTTGGATCATCCCTTATTGGCAAAGGAACGATCGTATCAATGGTTTGGATCACCTAACCATACGGCCCACTTGCACGGTCAGACACGAGCAGCATTGGCGTTCCAATGCATGGAGAGGACCACCCCCAATCGGACGAGTTGGGCAATTCAGGTGATTCTCGAGTCGATCTGAGCCGTCGGATTCAGGGTAGCCTAATTCCATTGGATTAAAATAGTGAATACGATTGGGCGGCTCACATTCATCCAATGCACGTGGACCCATGCATGATTTAAAAGTACGGACGGGGAGCCAACGGAGTCTGTGGTGCGATGCAACGGGGTTTCGGATTCGACCCTCCGTACGGAATCTAAGTTTCCAGTGTCCTTCCAACGTCGTCTGCCCATCAACATGACGTTAGAACATGTCTCCAGCATGCTTTTGTCATGGACGGACAGGATCGGATCGTCGCCGATGATCCCGCTCTCTACGCCGACTCATGTGACTATTCCAGCTCACTCAAAGAGAGAGAGGATATGGTGTCGCTTCACTGCCGTTTGTTAAGTTGTGGTGATTTTACAAATGAGAGAATGATCATATGCAGTGGATCGAGCAGCTCTGTGGGACCTACGGGAATTTGCATATAAAATCCAAACCGTGAATTTGGTGAAACTCATAATGTTAACTCAGGTGGGCCATGCCACGGGCGGCAATGCACAATCACACCTTAGTTAAACCTACGTATTCAAGATTTGTGGTCCACCTGAGTTTTGTTGTGGTGTCTTTTCATACTGGTGGGCCACACCTTATGAATGTCTTGGATGGCATATACACGACACCATGAGCCCCACATTCCATATGGGTGTCTATGTTGGCTGTTACCCTTCCCAGTGTCCACATTTGTTCATTGGTGCGGCCCAACTGAATCATGGCTCATACTTGAATTTGGGATCTACGCCTAAGATGTGGGGTCACATCTAATGGACGGATTGGATTTTACTCAAACATCACCGTAGGCCCCACACAGCTTCAGTATACCAATTCATGTTATCATTCCCCTTAAAAGTGGCATGTATGCACGTCACCGTCCAACCAAATGGCCCATCATCGGTATGCTTCAAACCGATCGAATGATCCAATCATCCAGTTGCTGGGTGTAAAACGGACGTTTAAAACAAACCTTCAGCACTCCACGTTCATTACGCAAAATCAGAGTGGCTTTCGAGCTACCATCCATGTAAATCAAGTTCCACTATTTGGACGGTCTAGATCTGAACACGCATGTACCACTTGTACCGTGGATGAGACACCATGACTTAGAAAAAGGTTGCCAACCATCATGATAGTCCAGCCACGAAATAAAATATTGTTTTAACAGGTTGGCCATTCCGAACCATACTGGATCTGAAACAAGGGATCCGAGACAATCGCAATAGAAAAAGATGGGTTTGTTTTGTGGCGGCACATGGGCTGGTGGGCCACACCCACCCACCCAACCTTCCAAAGACCAAAAAGCCCCGGAACAACTGCAGCGAAACAAGCATCCTATCCATCTCTCTTTTAAATACTCCCCCGACACATCATCTCTTCATGTAAGCCCCACCATAGAGAAAACCTTTGGTACTCTAGCAGAGTATAGTAGTTCATACGCATGCACTTACCAATTTCACTGGCCCCACATTAATATTGGTCATGATAGATCGTTTACAATGTCCTGGTTTTCTAACTTTCTTATTGGTAGAAAGCTGATGGACGGCTAAGATAGAATGTGGTTAAGAGTCCTTTTAATCATTATTGTTTTAGAGCTGGGACATATATACAGTGGGTTCAAAGATTTGGCGGGTTTAGTTTGAGTTAGAAGATGCCAAGTGTACAATTTACGAGTGCATGTGTATCAACCATTAATGTCTGACGGAGCATCAAATAATTCCCCAGCAACAAAGGCATCCAAGGATTCAATAGCTCGCTCTAAAGGCAAAAATCGTGGATCGTTGTTTATTCCCGTTATTACGGAAATGCCCCTGTCTCTGGATTTCACTTTTTTGACCAAGAAAGGGATCCGGTGATATCGCTTTCATCGATGTTGCTTATCCATCAATCTTTCACCGTAGATGTGAAATATGTATAGGAGATCCGAACCCTTTATCCGTGGGCCCTGTAGGAAAATGGTATTTCATGAAAAATAATAATCGTAGTTGAACCTTGGAACTATGTTATGATTTCTAATGGATACAATGGACGGTTAAAATATTTCAACTGAAGGATATTCTCCAAGTGGAGGAGGTTTGGTTTGACGTGGGGCCCATCCATGGAAGGGACCTACAGATGGACCGGATCTCATGCGCCGTTGCCACGTGTACAGAGTTAGAGCGTTGGATAACTAACTTAGATGTAAGAGTGCTCGCAGGACATTTGTATAAGATCTAAGCCATCCATCAGGTGAAACTCACTGTTGGGATGCCGTTATTGAGGAAATGGAAAAAGAAATTAAAGTGATGAAAAGATCCTAACCGCTTGATCAACCCAGTTTCGCCAATTGAAAGCAGAATTGTTTTTTTTTTCTCTTACCCGTCTGTGATCAACGGACTCAAATGACAGGATGGTTCTATCTGACCAATTACATCATGGCCCACTGGATGGATGGTCCGGACCATCACAAAAGGAACGATGTGTACAGATATACTGCGGACTCGGATCTGACAGTGCCAGCAGCCACGCGGCTACTGGACGGTGCTCCGTGGGCCCCAAAATAATGTATACTTTTTATCCACGCCGTCCATCCATTTTGGATCATTATTTTAGAGCGGGATCCCAAAAATGAGACAGATCGAAATCTCATGTGGACCACACTACAGGAAAACAGTGTTAATTAAACGCTTACTATTAAAACTTCCTAGGGTCCACTGTAATGTTTATTTTCCATCCAACCTATCGATAAGGTCACGTAGACCTGAATTAAGGGAAATCATAAATACCATCTTCATCTAACACTTTTGTGGGCCCAAGAAGTTTTTAACGGTGTACGTTCAATCACCACTGTTTCCTCCTGTGGTCTAGCCCACCTGGATGGATGGCGCGGATAAAAACACCTACATCATGGTGGGGTCCACAGAGCACCGTCCACTAGCGAATCGCTACTGGCAGTGCCAGTGTTCAATCCGCGTCCGAATGTTTCTACCATTCACTATTCCGAAATTGCCCCTGGCTTTTGTAGCAGCCGGAATGAAATTGCACCTCGTTTAAGGCCAAAAGTTACACAGTGCACGGAGAAGAGACCGTACCACCGAAGGCGATGGGCGCTTCTAACCGTCGCGCAGGATAGAGAACAGCCCCTTTTATGTACTTGTACGGCAGAGGAATGATATGAAAACTGGCCCGCGTCGTTGCACGGTCTACAAGAACCGTGGTTTAGTAATCCTAGCCATGGGTCTTCATGGTCCCAGCTTGAAGATCGCAGTGACCCAGATTATGAACCTTTTCGAGTTGAACGTGGACCAGTACTGTCTTTTTATTTTTAACCGTCCATCTTTAGTCAACAGATTAAAAGGTTTATAGATCGTGATACCTGGGGATTTTTTTGTGGAATGTGGGACACAACAAACCAACGGTATGGAATAGTTCACCCCTTTTCAGAACGAAATAACTTGTGTATGATACGCAAGACGTGGTCCACTTATCTAAGGCCCCACATATGCACTGACCCTGAATGAACCCTTGCAGTTGTGGGCCGAAAATAGACTGTCAATGAACCAAATGTAGCAATGACCATCCACATTAGTGCTTTTTATAAAAATAAAAATAAAATAAAATTTTAAGGATGAAGAAATTGGATGGCTAGGATTTCGGAATCATAGAGATGATTTGTGTAAAGGTCATCCCTGGTGGCCCAATGCACCAATCATCTCGTTCACTGAACTATGGACCTACTTGTCCAATCTGAAGTGACCCAAGGTGTCAACGGTGTGAATCACTCAGGTCTGGCCCACCCCAATGAGTGGATTAAAACACAAATAGACCCAACATTTTATATCACTGGAAAAGATTTTAATAGTCATTCGGCGCTGTTTCTTGTAATGTAGTCCACCTGTTATTTAGATCCGCTTTTTTTTTTTTTTAAAGCCATGTCCTAAGATGATCCTGCAAAACAGATAAAGGGCACAGATATGCAGCGCATACATCAAGGTGGGGTCACACCCACGTCGCTGGATCCGAGTCGTTCGGCCCATTTAACTTTGATGGTTGGTCGGCCGTTTTAGTAACCACCCATTTGCAGTCCTCGACAATCAACCACTCGGTTGTAATGACCATTCAAATTACGCTGACTTTTGGGGTGGGCCACATCGGTGGTAAGGACCAGTAGATGAAGGGTCCAGATCTCTTAGTCTAGAAAGCAAGTACGGGCATTGAATGCTTGATAATTAACATTGGTATTGCCGATATCACTGGAAAGAAGAGCCACTTCCACCACCCGAATAGGACGAAAACTGGTTAACCGACCGTGGGAACGTTCTCCACAACGTTTGTAGAATAATCTTACTATACAAGGCTATGTGTGGGGCCCACAGTTGTATACGGATCCCATCTAATCCGTCCAAAATGTGAGACCCTTCATTTTCACTCAGTACCCCATAAATCATCCCGATCCAAACACAGGCGGGTAAAAATCTACAGGGAACAGTTGAACTAAGGACTCCAACCCTTAAAATTTTCCATCCGGAATTTATGGTTCATCAAGCTTCATGAATTCCATCCAATCCATTCAAAGACTATTATTTTCATGAGGAGATTAAAATCATAAAAATTAAGCCGCTAGAATACTAAAATTTTCCACACAACTTGATTTTAGTGATTTTATGCATGATTTGTATAGTGCTACTCAAAAAAGATTTTAATCAGAAATTTTCCTTGATTTGAAGGATAAATAAAGGTTTCTCACAAGGTGGACGGATTGGATTTCAAGAAAAAATTATGGTAGTCTCCAAACTCAGTGTCGTAGAATAAGCTTATTTTACATGCTAAAGGAAATATTTATAAAAACCAAACAAGCCAACTGTAATTTTCATATTCCCCGCGAGTGCCGTCATGGTCCATTCACCGACGGAATTGCTAGCTCCAGTCGCTCTATCTTCAAGCGCCAAATACAGTCGCACCGGACCTGCCAGCTTTGCACATAAGCGAGGAATCTCGTCCGTTCATAAAGTGGCCCCACGCTTCATGTGTCTCACCGTAGAACTCAGGCTTGCCAACTCATTAAATGACTAGTAAATGCATGTTAATCGTGGACCGTTAAATTTATCATATTTATCAACCCTACATTTCACATTCCAGTTTTTGGCGGCAGTGTAGAAAGGGCAATGATTACCTAGAGCTAGAAGAAGTCCACATTACACGTGTCATGGTTTTGCCCAGATTTCATCCATACATGTAATGGACCTTATCACAGATGGCTTCTTTAATGGAAAGGGATTAAAAAAAAAACAACCCTTCTAGACAATCATATCCATCACATCGTCGTCCATCCAATCCCACAATAAATGAAAATTATTAGGCCCTGTTTGGATGACCATTTACCACGGTAATATAATATGGTGTAAAATGCATTATCATTCTCAGTTTTTATTAATTGGATATTCACCACTGTAGCTGTACTTCAAGTCCTTGGATTACTACGTGTTTAATCACAGTATTCCTTGGCCTCATAATTGAATCACATTATTCCACCGCCCTGTGGTCGATTGAGAGAGTGATTTGAAAGCATTTCTTCTTTAGATTGGTTTGGTCGTTGAAATATTATAGTGTAGCCAGGTGTATAGGGATTTCGTACACAAGCATTTGGAATTTATTTCATTGATTTGGGACTTGGGATGCATTGGCTTCCTGGAAGGAGGAAGGAGAGTATTGGTGACTTGATCAAATCATATGAAGATAGGTACAACGAAAGGAAATGTGTTGGAGTACCACAAGAATGATATCCATCTCATTAGGAACGAATCTAAGGGGGTCGTTTGCAAGCCTGTAAAGTTTAAATTGCAGAAAATTTGTTTACAAGGGTTGTTTGTTTGCATGTATTTTTCTGTAAAGGCTTCAAGGGCGGTAAACAAATTACAGCTTTTAGTTATAATTTTAAAGGTAATAAAAGGTTATGTTTTATATTAATGGGGAAGTCTTTATAGCTAAAAAGCATTATACATATTAAAATATAATTGTTAATATATACGCATGATATGTGGGCCCACCGTAATGTGTATGGTACATTCGATTTATCCATCATGTACTTCCCTTGATACTCTCATATATCCCTAAAAAAATAGCTCGTTTATTATCAAATAGACCACACGAGGGAAGGATGGGACACCCACCATTAAAAACTTCTAGATTGCATTTGAGGCCAGCTATGGTGGGTGGAAGACATCCAATTGTATAATATTTGCATATGCTTTAATGCTTTCTTAATGCCCTAAAAAAATTAAGTCCTTATGTGATTTGTAGATTTTAGAGGGTTCACCGCCCAAGCTCTGTGGTATGAATATATACTTTATTCATTGTAAATACTTTATAGGCTAACCAATCACTCAATTTGTTTACCTGTAAACAGATTACTGATGTGGATTTTCTCCTTATTGGTGGAATCGATGAAATAGAATGGGTTTCGATATCATCGATAATTGCAAGATTTTTTCATCCTGGTCACTGGACTATTTTTTTTGTCATGTCGATATTATCGAGAAACTTTCAGATGATATCGAGGCTGTTATCGATAGACCTTCGATGACATCGATACTTGTTAAAATTTTCACCCCTGATTGCTGGATAGTTTTGGTCCTATCTCGATACCATCGATAGACCTTCAGATGATATCGATGTTGTTATCGAGAGGCCTTCGATATCATCGAAGAGTTCCACAAATGCGATTGTGGAAATGCAGATTCTGCGGATTTTGTTTCCTATTTGGATTCTACCTCTTTCTATTCTTTTATAAAAGGGTGTATCCGGGATTGGAGTGTATTCTAGGGTATTCCTAAAGGGCTTGGGGTTGTGAGAGAGAGAGAAAGAAAGAGAGAGAGGAAACTTGTGGAAGGAAGGCTATGGTCGTGGAGGTGATCTACCATATCTCAGTGTTTCCACGTCCTCGTAATCGGTGAGATCTCTCCGTCTTCTTTGTTTCTCTTACTGTTTATCCGCTCCTGCGTGAGTGATGAAGGTTTGATCCAAGTGGTGTGTGCTTGTGATTGGTTGTAACGTTCTGCTTTATAGTGGATTGTTGATCTGGACGAGGTCTTATGGTTTTTACCTCTTTGAGGATTTTCCACGTAACAATCCCTGGTGTCGTATGGTTGATGCTTTGATTTACTTCATTGCTTTTATTATCCCATAATTCTGGTTTGTTCTGGAGGGCTAGATCCTAAGGTTTTGTGCAAGGCCCCCAACAAAGTGGTATCAGAGCTAAGTTCATTGAACGGGTAGGATCGGTTTAGAATCATGCAAGGTGGCTCATCAAGGATAATCAGCCTCAATAGTTCTAACTGGACCATATGGAAGGCTAAGATGGAGAACTTGTTTTATTGTAATGACTTATATTCTCCAATTTTAGGCATATCAGTAAAATTCAAGGATATGTCTGATGATGATTGGAAGAAGTTGGACCGGAAGGCGATGGAGTTTATTAGACAATAGCTGGATGATTCTGTGTTCCACCATGTGTCTAAGGAAACCTCAGCCGCTAGCCTATGACTAAAATTGGAAGGGCTGTATGAGAGGAAGACAGCCGGTAATAAGATTTTTCTAATAAGGTGACTTGTGAATCTCAAGTTTAAGGATGGTGGTTGTGGCCAAGCACATGAATGAGGTAAGCAACATAGTGAATCAGCTCTTCATTATGAAGATGGTCCTAAATGATAAATTGCAGGCTTTGCTATTGCTTAGTTCATTGCCTGACAGTTGGGAGATATTGGTGGTGTCTCTAAGTAACTCCGCGCCAGATGGAAAGTTATCCATGGAACAGGTTACTAATTGTCTCTTCAATGAGGAGACAAGAAGGAAGTCTCAGGGGTCTACTCATCAAGAGACCCTTGTGACACAGGAATGGGAGAGAGAAAATGACAGGAAGGGAGGGAAGGCCCGAGATAAATCAAGAGGCAAGTCGAGTAACAAAAAGGATGTTGAATGCTGAAACTGTGGCAAGAAGGGCCACTACAAGCATGAATGTCGTAAGGCTAAAAACGAAAAGAAAGGAAAAGGAAAGGTAAAGGAATATGAATCAGATTCCACTGCGGTCGCTTCAGATGGCGATGTTGTTATTATTCTTTATACAGATCACGATGTATGTCTCACGGCTACGGGTCAGGACACCAACTAGGTAATTGACTCAGGAGCTTCTTTTCATGCCACTCCACATAGGGACTTCTTCACAAGCTACAAGTCAGGTGACTATGGGACCGTGAAGATGGAGAATTCTGGCATATCGAAGATCGTAGGGGTCGATGATATTTGTGTGAAAACTAATGTGGGTTGCACATTGATTCTCAGGGATGTGAGGCATATCCCAGACCTTCGCCTCAACTTGATGTCGACGGAAAAGTTGAATGATGATGGCTATGAAAGCCAGTTTATTAGTGGGCGCTGGAAGCTCATCAAGGGTTCGTTGATCGCAGTCAGAGAAAAGAAGTGTTACACCCTGTACAAGGTAAGTGTCAGTGTATGCAAGAGTGGGTTGAACGCAGTGGAAGATTCAGCTATTGACATGTGGCACAGGCGTCTAGGCTACATGAGTGAAAAAGGGTTTCAACTATTAACAAGGAAGCGGCTCCTTCCAGACGTGACAGGTACACCTCTTAAAACTTATCTTGATTGTTTATTAGGGAAACGGCGTAGAGTTTCATTCGATAAAACTGTTTCTCATGTTAATAAAGTGCATGCATTAGATTTTATTTATTCTGATGTTTGTGGTCCTATGAGGATAAAAACCTTGGGTGGGGCAATGTATTTTGTTACTTTTATACATGATGCATTTAGGAGAATTTGGGTTTATGCATTGAAATTCAAGGATGAGGTCTTTGGTGTGTTCAAATTGTTTCATGCTATGGTCAAGAGAGAGAGACAGGTAGATCATTGAAGTGCATCCGCACTGACAATGGTGGTGAATACATTGGCGACTTTCATGAGTACTGCAAGTCCCTAGGTATATGGTATGAACAGACGGTTCCCAAGACCCCCCAACATAATGGTATAGCTGAGCGAATGAATTGCATCATTGTTGAGAGAATCAAATGCATGTTATCCCATGCGAGATTGCCTAAGACGTTCTGGGGATAAGTAATGCACACGGCGGTGTATCTGATAAACAGGTCTCCATCAGCCCCATTGAATGGAGAAGTGCCCGAGAAGGTATGGACTGGACAAGATCCATCGTACAGTCATCTCATGGTGTTTGGATGCAGGGCATCCGTTCACGTACCAAAGGACGAGAGGTCTAAGCTCGATATAAAGATCAGGCAATGTGTGTTCTTGGGATATGATGATGAAAAGTTTGGTTACAAATTGTGGGATCCGACTGAGAGGAAGCTCGTCAGGAGTAGAGATGTGATATTCTTTGAAGATCACTGTGTAAAAGACATTGGTAAGCCAGAGAAGAACCAGCCTAGTTCAGGTGAGCTAAAGGACATGGATCCAATTATTCCTCCTGTGATGCCTAATGACGGGGGAGTACAGCAACGTGCAGATGACGAGGGAGTTCCTACAAAAGATGGACTTGGGGAGCAGCCCATACTTGATCCACCTGCTGAGCCACAGGTGAGGAGGTCATCAAGGGACAGACAACCGTCCAAGAGGTACTCACCGCATGAGTACATTAGGTTGACCGATGGGGGAGAGGTAGAAGATTATTCTAAGGCCTTAGCTAACGAGCATAAGGAGGAGTAGTTGAAAGCTATGCAAGAGGAGATGAAATCCTTACATAAGAAACACACATATAACATGGTGAAACTGTCTAAGGGTAAGAAAGCCTTGAGCAACAAGTGGGTGTTCAAAAAGAAGATTGATCAAAAGAATTCACAGACGAGGTTCAAGTTTAGACTTACGGTAAAAGGGTTCAGTCAGAGGAAAGACATAGACTTCGAGGAGATATTCTCACCAGTGGTGAAGATGACATCCATACGGGTGTTGCTTGGGTTGGCGACTAACATGGATCTGGAGATAGAGCAATTAAATATTAAAACTGTTTTTCTCCATGATGACTAAGGTTTTGCTCGAAGGCAAGTTTGAGGCTTGTAGAAACTGGGCTGGCTTGAAGAAGGTGGATTCCTCCTGAGTCAAAAAATGAGAAGAACAGGTGGTTTTGGGCGGCGGGTGATTGGGAGGCGTCGGCGGCTGAGTTCAGGACCCCAACTGCCCAGGTTCTGACCCATTTTACCAAGCCAGGTCGGACTTCATTTTGCATCCGAGTTGTTACTTTGATTTTTACTTCAGTCGAAGTAACATTTTCTCCTTTTACAGTTTTCCAAAAGGGGCTGCCGCTCCTCGACTCGGATAGAAAAATTAGGTTGCAAAGGCCAGGGCGCGGTCGGAGTCACTTCGCTCCTAGGCCGATCTGATCACTGCAGCTAACTTCCACTGGTCCGGGCTTTGCAAATCCCAGCCTCTGCTTTCATCCCTTAGTAAGTTGCCCTAATCTTTTCGATGAGCTTTCTTTTCGTTATTTAGTAGTTGACATAATGAGAATTTTCTCCTCATTGGTGGAATCGATGAAATTGAATGGGTTTCGATATCATCAATAATTTTAAAATTTTTTCATCCTGGTCGCTGGACTATTTTTTTTGTCCTATCGATATCATCGAGAGACTTTCATATGATATCGAGGCTGTTACCGATAAACCTTCGATTACATCAATAATTGTTGGAATTTTCACCCCTAGTTGGTGGACAGTTTTGGTCCTGTCTCGATACCATCGATAGACCTTCAGATGATATCAATATTGTTATCGAGAGGCCTTCGATATCATCAAAGAGTTCTACAGATGCGATTGTGGAAATACAGATTCTGTGAATTTTATTTCCTATTTGGGTTCTATCTCTTTCCTTTTATAAGGGGGTGTACCCGGGATTAAGGTATATTCCAGGGTATTCTAGGGTTTTCTAAAGGTCTACAAGGGTTTGTTAAAAGGATTAGGGTTGTGAAAGAGAGAGAGGAAGCTTGTGGAAGGGAGGCTATGCTCGTAAAGGTGATCTACCATATCTCAGCACTTCTACATCCTCGTAATCGGTGAGATCTCTCCGTCTTCTTTGTTTCTCTTACTGTTTATCCGCTCCTGCGTGAGTGATGAAGGTTTGATCCAATCGGTGTGTGCTTATAATCGGTTGTAACGTTCTGCTTTATAGTGGATTGTTGATCTATACGAGGTCCCGTGGTTTTTACCTCTTTGAGGGTTTTCCACGTAAAAATCTCTGGTGTCGTGTGGTTGATGCTTTGATTTACTTCATTGCTTTTATTATTCCATAATTCTGGTTTGTTCTAGAGGGCTAGATCCTAAGGTTTTGTGCAAGGCCCCCAACAATTACCATTTAAAAGCCAAGCAGAATAAATTATAAACCGATTACACTAGAAACTCTTTTCAAGAATAATATGTATACAATTTTTTATTTTTATATTTTTACAGACATTCAAGTGACCACAATATTAAATCCAAATGAAGGGATGCAACCACCAATAATTTGTCTTTGAAATTGGGTCCATCTAAACGTGTGTAATTAAACGTGTGTAATCGACACTTGAATTACAATGATTCACAAAATATCCATTGTAATTGTAATGATAAAAGATTTCTAGCACATTAAGGTGGTAACGTGCCATTCAAATTGACCCGTATGATAAAAATAATAAGTGGGTTATACCATAAAGAAAATTTATCAGATGTGATTATCCAATAAATTTTATTTTTCTAAATTGATAGCATTGACCCAATAGATAGGGTACTAAGTTGATTCATTACCCCCCCCCCCCCCCCCCCCCCCCCCCCCCCCCAGGTGTAATTGTGCAGATATGTTGCACCATATTCAGTTCATTCAGTTTCACTACATTTACAAGTAAACATGCGGCAAACCTCTTATGTTGGTTATGTATATTTAAAAAAATGGTGTTACATTATCAGTTATACTTGCGTCAGAGTAATACAATGATATAGACTTGTCAAAAAAAAAATTAATTAAGAAGATATAATATTGACCATCTAATGTTCTCCGTTGAATTTGCTCCAGTCACTATTTTACTGTTATGTATTCATTTAATAATAGATAATTGTATAATTAGGATTTCTTAATTAAATTTATTTAAAAATATGCTTCATCCACTATGCAACCTTAAAATGTAAATGGTCTTAATGGTTTAACATTAGTGTCACATGTGAGGAGACTAGTAACTACCGGTAATGAAATGGTGCGAACACATAAAGAATATAGACGGATGTGCAAACATCAATTTATGTCCATCCTTACTATGTCGAGACCAAATAACCAATACCTCTTTGGGACCTACCTAGATGTTGGCGAGACATCCATTAGCTTTCTGGCTAGTATTATGCCTGTAGAATGAATTAGATCTAGAACTCAACTAGGCAACACCATAAAAAATAATGGGAATGAAATGCTGACTGTAGAGGCCTTTCGGGGCATAATGACATGTATAGGCATCAACTAGGATTGCAAATGGAATAAATGTGAGCCATATATTACAACATTTGATATCCATAAGTGACTTAGATATTGGATATTTGACACTATATTGATATCGAACATAAACACTATATTGGAGAGCATTTACGTTCATAAATGTATTCGACGTTATATTAGATATTCATCTGATAGTTGAGCAATCGAATGGTTGATTTATCATTATCATCATCACCACTAATATCATAAAAAAAGTACGATTGATAGTGCTGTGGTTTCAGAAAATACATTTAGGAGAATATTATTATGCTTTATTTCATTAAAAATAATCAAAATATATAGAGGAGTGCAAGATTAGCTAATACTTATAAGAGAGCTCAACAAGTATACATTTTATTATATACTTTTCTATGGTATGTGTTATAGGAAAAATGGATCAACCAACAAGATAAGGTTAAGTCGGAACTTCATGCGCTTATCCAGGTCGGTCCGTAAACAGGTACGACTAAAAGAGCTAACCTCTAACTCGAGACCGAATAAGAAATGAGATCGAGCTTGACACATCATCACTGAGATAGAAATACTCATCGCTCGCTAGAGGAGTCAGATCAACATGATTCCAGGTCAGCACAACCCACCTTTTGATTCCAGCATGATCCTAACCGCATCTTTCTAAGATCTTGGTCGAAGATTTAGCAAGTCTACCGTAAGGAAAGAATGTTATCCGAAGACCGACCAGAACAACAATTTGTATGAAAATAAAATTTAAGAAATTAATCTTATTAAGCACATATGCACCGCTACTATAACATCATACTATATATCCCTCTATCTAAAAATGAGATCCACTTATGCTTTGTGGAAGTCGATTTTTCGATTACTTCTACATTGAGTATTTAAGCATGCATAAAATTATATTAAATAGTGTATCATACTCGATGTTTAATGTAATTAAAGTAGATGTGTAAATCAAAACATACTTTGTGAAGTTTCATCCAGAGTATGGGTCCATGACTGGGTTTAATGTATATACAATTCCAAAAAAAAAACATAATATAAAAACATAATGTCCAACAAACCTGTGCACCCAACACTCCTTGCTTAGAAGTGCTCAGCCTACATCAGCTCATCCGAGAGCTGAAAATAAGAGAACTCCTCATCCATGAATACCTGCTTCAATGTATTGGCATCGATGGTACCTGTATCTACACAAGCATTTGGTTGGTATTTTAAAACACCGTCCCAGAGTGGGAGTAAGTGATCACCTTAATGGTTCCGTAAAGCATGAGTTGCACATATTATCAAGTCAATCAATACAGTAATGATAAGGCAATATAAAACAATCACTTCCTTTCAAATATAGATTTAGGATAACAATCCAAGAGCACCAAGCACACGAAAGAGAATAAAAGATTTAATATATAAAACCCTTTCAAGAAAAAATCACGGTACAAAGCGATAGAAATCTACTATGAAAGCATAAATTACAAAGAGAGAGGACTTACCCGATTCGAACAATCTCAAATCTCACCCTTTCTACACCCTTTGTAAACCTTAGAACCCTTTTAAGAACCCTTAGAATACCTTTAAAAAACCTTATGATGTTTTAAAAAGGCCCTAGAAACTCCTATTTATAATTTAGGAAACCCCACTTTCGTACCAACTTGGAATAGTCCAGAAATTACTTCACATTTATGTAGTCCGTGTGCTATCTGCGTAACCTTCAACAAGTCAAAACAGATCTTCGACGAGTTGAGGATATCAAAAATTCCAATATACTTTATTGTTGTACTTTAAGCCAAACTTTCTTGGGCTAGTCAAACTTTTTCAGATTTAAGACATCTTTTAACAACGGGTTTATGAGTGGATCTGAATAAAAGATATAGTGATATGACAGATTTGTTCATTTTTTGTTATGCAATTGATGAATGGTTAATGTGTTGTGAGATTGATGAAGTAAGATAAACGATCAGGATTAACACCATATGACTCTGATGCAATGTTATTTTTAATGGATTATATTTTAGAGAATATTATTATGTATAATTTTTTTATTTCATCAAATATTGAGATGTATAGTTTTGTCGAGACTAATTAAAATATGTAAAAGATGAGCAAGATCTGCTGAAGAGCTTAACAGATGTGCATGACTTCATCATATATCTATTTGTAATATGTACATGTAACGCCCTGAAAATCGGGGGTCGCGCACACGCTCAACTCCCGAGTTTCCGAGTGTCACTTATAACTGATTTCATTAATATGCATTAAAATCTGATTTAGTTGCACAATTTGGAGTTCTCTGGAACAAGAAGCATAAACATAACAGTCTACTGAAATGAAAAGAGCAAACATATATCTATATACATGTCCTAAAGAATAGAAGGGATCGCACATGGTGACCCCCAACAAATCACAAAAATATATGACTAAAGAGAATGGGGTTGAGCCCTCCGCTCGGCGATGCAATCTCGCCTGTCAAGCTGGCGGCGAACTGCCCATCAGTTAGAAGTAAGATAGCTTATCCTCCTCCTCAAAGCTCGTCTCTCTGGGCTCCTCCTGCCCTACGCTACCTGCATCTAAGATCGGGTCTAGTTGGTGTTTTAAAATACCGTTCCGGAGTGGGAGTGAGTGATTAACTCAGTGGGTGCTATTATTCTTAAGTTTTAACAGGAAACAGTTATAGCATGAATTTAATGAAAGACAGATAATCACCAATAGCTATCAATTCTTATTTAAAATGCATGCATACGGGATGATATGATGCATGCCCTCGCCACAACACTCCCTTGAATGACTCCATTTAACGATTGTATATGTCAACACTCCCTTAGAGCGACCTCGACTTTCGAGTCGCCACCGTAACTAATGCGATGCAATGCAATCGTGTTAGCTGAGTTATTAATTAAGTCCATTCATCCAGCAGCTTTGGAAAACTGATACACCCCACGTATCAATGCCCTAAACGGGTTACGAGGCCAAGACCCCCCAATGCGTGAGGTCGAGTCCTCGCGGTTCATGATCCCGTCGGGTTCCTCATCCCCGACTTCAAGCACATGAGGAGTGCAGAGAGAAAAGAGATCGCTCGCGGTCACTACGGAGAGGCGCGACACCTCAGCGTAGGCCGACAGCTCAGACACAGTGTCTCATTCTACCATACCCGGCTCACAAGGCTGTGGACCAGTTTATAAGTGAGTTATTGATGGGCTACAATGGTTGTAGGAAGTTTCAGGTTTTATATATACGGAGCAACCAGGGTTAACAAACAGGGTTGGTTAGACAGTAGGTTAGACCGCACGAGTCAGGCGAGCGTGAGATGAGTGACATTGGGCGTAGAGGACCCATATAGTCAAACTACAGCCACCCGAGCACACCCTCCCAAACCCACTGGTCTAGCCCTAGCATAATCCTACCAACGGAAGTAGCGCCTCTCCTTGTGTTCCCAACCAACCTGAGGGTTCAATGTTGGTTCATAGCATGACAACCATCAAGATTATCAACTAGCACAAAAATGTCATGTTCACATACATTGCAACCTACGATCCAATATTCCTAGCAAGCATACTTTATGATTATGAACAAAGTGCGTGTGAGTGTGTGGATTAGTGAGGAAGTTGAGCACTTCCAACACCTCAATGAATCAAACACACAAGAGCCAAAATTTATATACACTATGAAGCAACGCATAAGAGTAAAATCAATCAAGCAACCATGAGCATGTAGTCATTTCTATGTTAAATCATGTGAGAGACAAATTAACATCGAATATAGACAATTCATGTAAAACTATGCAATTTTAACAACACGCCCTTCCTAGGTTTTCTCTAATTTCTTCAACACAACAACTCAACAAATAAAATCATTAAACCCCTACTATAATTGGTGCTAGGCCACCTAAGGATAATAGTCCGCACCTTCGGATCGTTGGAGGCTTGATGGACGACCTAGAAATGAGGGTTTTGGGGGTTAGCCGGCTAGAATCCCTACAACAAGTGCTTGCATGTGAGAAATCCAAGCCAAACCTTCTTAATACATGGATTCTCAAGAGAAAGGGTGAATGATCTTACCTAGACGACTTACGGACAATCGTTGTGGTTGAGGTGGGGAGTTATCTTTGGAGAAAGGGGTAAGGAGTTGGAATGCTTGATCTCCTCGGCCCCACCACGATCTAGGGTCCACCTTGGATCTCTTCTACACTTTCTCTTTCTTCTCCTCTTTGCTCTTCTGTTCTCTCTACTCCTTGGTGGTTGTTGGAGATTTGGAGAGTTATGAGGGAGATTTTGTTGTTGGAGGATGGAGGAAGAATGAAGGAGAAAGCTTGGTTGTTGGAGATTTGGGAAGAAATGAGAGAGAATTTGTTGTTGAGGATGGAGGAAGAATGAAAGAGAAAGCTTGGTTGTTGGAGATTTGGGAAGAAATGAGATAAGAGCTAGGGTTTATTTCCCTAGAGTTGGGCCCCTTGGCCCTAAGTTTTCATGAATCTCCAAAATAGCCTTCTAGGACTCACTATTGGTGTTGGGGTAGCCCCAACACACCTTTGACCAGCAAATTGGGTGTGTAGGTGTCTCATGGCCCAACAAGAGTTCATGCAAAGTTTGAGATTTAACGGATAAACGAATATGAGATTTGATCATACGGTCCCGATCTTTAAGTGGCCCAGTGGGGTCTATTCTAGTGATTTGAGAGGTTTTAGTGGTACCCTAGCCATAAAATTTGTAGGATAGGTGGTCCATGGCTCGATGAAGGGCCTTGCAAAATTTGGAAACGATCGGATATGGAGTTGGGTCGTACGGGTCCGATTTACGATCAATGGCCGTCGTGCCATGATCGGATTCCAGATTTTGTGGACGAGTGTAGGACACTACATTAAACCTTCACCGTAAATTTGAAAGGAATTCGACGTCTGGAAACCCCGGAGTCTTAGTTTCATTATCCCATGTCAGATTTCAACTTTGGCCTTGGGTGGGTTGACATGTGCTGTAGTAACAGCTCGAATAATTAAATTTTAGGTATCCAATGAGTCTGTGGTCCGCGATGGACCACAAGGCCAGTGAGATATATATTTCCTTAAATTTTTATAATTTTTTGACCTTTTTGCGCCGTGGTATAGCCCATACGGGCTGATTATAAGTGTAAATGATCATCTAGCTTAGCAGCCTGCACTAGGCCCTATCATGACCTGTTTGGTCTACTCTAATGGACTAATTCTAGGTTAATTAACTTGTGGTACCCCACCACGAGTGACTTAAATAAATGGTCCTGCGGTAAATCCTACATGGACGCCCCAGGACACTGTGCTGGTTGGACGGGACGTTATAAGGATTGATTTGGTCTATCAGTTAAGATCTGGGCCTTATCTGACTCGGCTTCGATTAAATTTTTAATTTAATTATGCTTGTCTTAATTAGTTAGCGACGGGTCGGTTAGATTTGAGTTCTATGTAAGTAAATCATGGGGCTACACCTGATGTTCAAGTGATCGAGCATATTTGATGGTTTTCTACGGTTGGTTAATCGGACTTGTGTGGTTCTTTGCTGGTACCACCCCTGTATAGACTAACATTGTGTGCTAATGGTCATTTAAGTGATATTATAAGTTAATTTATAAAAATAAAAATAAAAAAAATTCAAGAATTTTTGGGAATCTAAAACAGTGAAAATTCAGGATGTCACAGTACAACAACATATATAAACATATCTTATACTTTAGCAGATATATTTTCCAATATGCATTAAAAAAATAGATCTACTAAGGAAGTAGGACAATATCATAATATTGTTTACCATATAATTGTAACTTAATAAGAAAGAGTGGCTAATGCAAGATTGTGAAGGGATACTTATCAATGGATAGAAGTTTGATTGATATATATTTTTAGAAAATTCAATTGACATTGATTTTTACAAAGTTCAATGATGTATAAAATAATTGTGCATATTCTAATGTATCGTAATTGTAGTATATCAAGTTTTAAGGTCCATTAATAATGTGAATATGAAATTTAATTGATTATCCGATGCTCTCTTTATATTTATTGCATATAAGAAGAATCATCATAATACAAAGTTATTAAAACTATTATTTGACTTCAATCAAGCTTCAATCAAAAGTATTTATACGACTCAACACTCGACTTACTACTGTATGAGTTGAACAATGCATGACTTAAGTAGTTATAAAAATAGCTAATGGACCAGATCAATAGATTTACAGGCCAACTCAAACCAAATTATTATAATCTTTTTAAAACTCAAAATGTACTATATTATGATAAATTCATCCCTAGTTAACTCTAAAGGCTTTAAAAGCTCAGATTGACTAGCTAATAAGGATTATCAACAAGACCTAAGGATAATCAATGGATCGGATTGGCAGGCCCGCAGTCTATTTAGATCGAATGTCGTCCGATCATCCGATGCATCCAAGAGTTACTTATCAATCAAGGCACATTTCTCAAACTCTAACTTTATAAAAAACTATGAAAGTTAAACTAAAAACATCCTTGGTACATCTTGAAGATGAGAATCAGATTCAGTCAATTAACATCGGACAAGGTAAATTGTCAAGCAATGCTATGTTCCATAACCCTTGTAAGCCTCAAGACTCCTCGTATATAAGCTAATCTGTATGAAAAATTAAATCATATAACTGACCTTGGAAGGGCCAGTTGAGGAAATGTATCAATGAAGCAAAATGATGGCTTTGTAGCAAAAAAGTATATTAAGTTAAAAAGAATATTTATGGGTCTACAACTAATATATGAGAGCCATTGGCTGAGAGAGGTATAAGAGCAGAGAGTTATGAGGGTGGTTTGAAGTGGTTAAGAGTGTGCCAAGGTTAGCCAAAGTTAATGCCTCACTGCTAATTGCATGTGTTGGTATTCTCCTCTAGTTCTTTATCAGCTTAGAAAAAGCTTGACTATATCATTATTCTGCTAAACTAAAAGTATAAATAATCGAAACAAAATAAGCTATTGAAGCCAAAGAGTATATTTGGAATCAAGGACATTTGACCATCCATTTTGTTAGAAAATTGAGGTTTAGTTTCCTCCATTCATTCTCACATCTCAAATTGGTATCTGATCCATTACACACATTCTAATGGCATCCACAACATTTACACATGTATACTATTTATTTATTCTTCAACATCCTTTACTTTCATTTTACTTTTTAGTTTTACCTACTCCGGGGTTCTGATATTGTGTAAAATATAGTCTAATGTTATAACATTGAAGCTTCGTTGAATCCTTTAAAAATCGTAAAATCCTATAAAGTAGAGACCACACATCATGTGGTTGAAAAAGGGTGCCTAACTCATTCATTTTTCATAACTGAGACCTTCACTCGGAATCTATGACGTGGATTAACCACACGAGTTATATGGGTAGAGAAAACTAACGATCTCTTAACTCATGAGTGATTTTATGATTTCTTATCGATTGTTGATTATAAAATTTATTTAGTTAATGGTGACTCCAGTCTAAATGCCTAAATTCATGCCATACCCCATTACATGGTACAACAAAGAAAATGAAAGAGGATGTCATAGAAACTAGTTATGCTCCATGCGCTTTTGCGCGTAAGCATCTGAACATATACATAGCGTAATGAACCACACATTCCATCTACAAGTTTTTATGGTGGGTATTACTCTTATCGACGTCTCTATTTTTCCTTTTGTGCGGCTTAATATGAAATGTTAGATCTAATCAACATGTCTAATCCAGCAATGCAACATTTAGATCTTATGTAAGTTAACCTTTTAGTGATAAACAAGTTAAAAATACTCATGCATATTACCTTTTAAATGGGTTTTGATTTGATGCTATCGCTTGGACTGTCGATTCAATTGAATCTTTTAATTAATTTTTCAAATTTGCTCGCTAGACAATTTTAGCTAATTTTTGTCAGACCGAACTTCCAACTTTGGTTAGACCGAGTCAAATAGAAGGTTCAATCGGTTGGATCGAAGATGCATAGAATTTTCAGTTGCTTGTCAGACTCTTTTAAACACATTAGGTCGAACTGAAAATAGCTATAATACCTCTAAGTCCTATCCGGTGTTGTTCAATATAATTCATAAGGCTTTGAATGATAAAACAATGTTTTCTTATTAAATTGAATAATCTAGAGGTAAGTTGTTCTGGAGTTAAATAAATTTAGGGTTAGTTTCATTAAGGCACTTTAATTTACTTATGTGTTCAAGCCTTGATGCTGCAAGTTTTAAAAATTTCAATTTTCTAATGATGACTTAACCAACTTAAGATACACTAACACACATCATTGACAAACCAAGACACTTATATGGGGAGCACACCCTTGACATGTTATTTGCCCAAACCTTGTTCGAGTATATATATATATATATATATATAGTTTATGGTCAACATCATCAATGAAGTACGATTATAATAAGATAATGAGGTCTAAAAGGTATTGGTAAGGGCATGAATGGTTTATATCATCACTTAACAAGCAATCTTGTGTGAAAATCCACCCATTGGAGGTAATCTACTACTAGGCTCATGTCTTATCAAATCCTCAATCACCATTCATCATGCATCATGCGTTGAGCTATTTATATTGGTAAAGTATAAAGGGTTAATAACATATAAACATAAAAAATACATGTGGTGAATATCAAACCAAGTTAAACCATCTAAATAAGTAAACCGATCATCTTTCAATATTACAATTGTGGAGAAATCTTAACCATCTGTTCATAAATTCGTGGTGGTTAAAATAAGACCATATGCTCTATTTTTTTTTTTTTTAAAATTATTTATTATAATTTTTAATAATCCAATGATGTCCATGTATATTAAAATTATTACTATTTATATAAATAATAAATAAAATGTCCTTGGATAATTATGCAAGCATATATAGGTACGGTGAATAAATTTTGTGGGGCCACTGTGTAAATGACAATTCATCCATGTGAATAAGCTTTGATGGTCGATAAATAGGCTACAATGGTTTAAAAAAAGTTTCAACACCGACATTACGTTCCCTCTTAGCTGTCCACGTTCCACTTGAGTTATGAATGCGCAAAATTTTGGAGTATACGACAAAACACAAGCTAGTAAGGGATTGAAGGTCATGCATGGTAAGTGGTGAGTAAACTTTGTGGACCTATGCAGTATATATATTTTTTCCACACAGTCTATTTTATAAGCTCATTTTAAGGCATGAGCCCAAAGTTAAAAGTATATCCAAAGCTCAGGTGGACCACATCATAGGAAACGGCTGAAATTGAATAAATACTGCTGCGAACTATTGAAAGGCCGCCTAAGCTTTGAATCAAAATGATGTATATGTTTTCCCCTCATCCATGTCAGTACGTTGTGAAGAGGCTGTAATAGAAATAAACATTAATGTTGGCCCTAAAAAGGTTTTATACCCACTGCTTACTGTTTCCTGTTTTAAAACCCTAAATTTTGGATTCATGCGATAAAATGAGCTGGAAATAGGGATGGACGGCGTGGATGAGATACATACGTCATGATGTGATGGCCCCACAGAGTCGTGCATAGTTACTCAATACGCAATCAGTCAGATGCCACGTCGGGAGGTGCGATGCGTCTGCGAGTGGCGCTTGAAGAAGGATGATGGCGGGCGCGTGGAAAATAGCATCTCTCACTTCACAGTTCACACAGAAGCAGCAGCGATTACACGAACACTTGTATATAAATCACTGAAATGAAGCTCAAGGGTCCAACTACAACGTGGACCCTCTTCTCCTCTACAGAAATCCTTCTCTCTTTACAGATTTCCAAGAGAGAAATGGAAATCAAAATCTCAGTTTCTTCAATTTCATTGTTCCTCCTTTTTCTGATGCTGCATTTTCATCAGATGCAATGCGGAGTGACTTATGATAGAAAGGCTGTAATTATCAATGGCCAGAGAAGGATTCTCATTTCAGGCTCCATTCACTATCCAAGAAGCACTCCTGAGGTACTCTCTCTTTCTCTCTCTCCCTCGTCTATCCTAGTATTTCCAATACACATTTTCCTGAAAATCTTATTTTAACATTTTTTTTTTTTTTTGTAATTTTTTATTTTTGGGTGTAGATGTGGGAAGGTCTCATACAGAAGGCGAAAGATGGAGGGTTGGATGTCATCCAGACCTATGTTTTTTGGAACGGCCATGAACCTTCTCCCGGCAATGTCTCTCTCTCTCTCTCTCTTTCTCTCTCGGGTTTATGCTGTTTTGATTTTTATTATTTTTTAAATTTTGCTTACATTGCATTATTTTGATTTGGGTTTTTTTTTTAGTATAATTTCGAGGGGAGATATGATCTAGTGAGGTTTGTAAAGACAGTGCAGAAAGCAGGGATGTATGTTCATCTCCGTGTCGGTCCTTATGCTTGCGCCGAATGGAATTTTGGGTATTTTCCATTTTCTTCTCTATCTCTGTTTTTTTTTTTTTTTTCTTCTTTTTGTTTTAATAGATCAAAGGGAGTATCTGTGTTTCTGATGTTGGTTTTTTGATTTTGCAGGGGGTTTCCTGTTTGGTTGAAATATGTTCCAGGCATCAGTTTCAGAACAGATAATGAGCCTTTCAAGGTCTCTTTATTCTTCTTCCTTTACTTCACGCCCTTTTTTGGGTGACTAAACAGGAGAGAAAAAGATGGGGGAAATAACAGAGAGAGAGAGAGAGAGAGAGAGAGAGAGAGAGAGCATTTTTTTTTTCTTTTCTTTTGGGGTGAATAAACAGAAAAAGAGAAAAATGGGTTTTCTGAGTTAGGGGACTCATATTTACACCGTGTTTTGTATGCACAAACACCCTTTCCTATGTTGTTTTCTACTTTTGCAAAGAAAAGTAATGCAAAAGCTGACAAACGACAAAGAAAAAGGGGTGCGTTCATTAAACTATGTGGGGTCGTAAATATCAGTTCCCATATGGGTTTTATTTCTCTAGAAAAAAATGGAAAATATTGTCTTTAATGTACTATTGGTTTTGTGTACACTTCAGTTTCGTGCAGGTAACCTTGCTATTTATTTATGCCGTTATTTCATTTTAATAATTTTTTAATAATTATTTTTTCTGGTAAACCTTTTTTTTTTTGGCATTATTCTTATTTTTTTGTAAAATGTTCACGTATCTTTCATTTTATTGCTGTGAAGGTTGTTATTAATTTATTATTTTTGGTATGATCTTATTTTTGTAATTTTCATGAAATTTTCTCTATTTTTACAGTAACCCTGAATTATTCTTATTTTTCTCATTTTATGAATATTTCATTTTTGGTATGATCTTATTTTTGTAAATTTCATGAAAATTTCATTATTTTTACAGTAACCCCGCATTATTCTTATTTTTCTTATTTTATGAATATTATAGTTTATTTTATTTTTCTCTCTTTTTGCAGCTAGCCCTTTTGTTTATTTGTATATTCACTATTATTCTTCTTTTTGTAAAATTTTCATGGATATTTTAGTTTTGTTGCAGTTGACACTGATATTTGTTAATTTTTTTTATATTATTTTTTCTGTAAGTTTTTTGTTGTTGTAGCTGATATATTAACTTTTTTTTTTCTTTTATTTGGGTGCAGATGGCAATGCAAGGTTTCACCCAAAAGATTGTGGACTTGATGAAGAGCGAAGGGCTTTATGAGTCCCAGGGTGGTCCTATTATTCTTTCTCAGGTAAGTTATTTTTTCCCCCCCTTCCTTTCTTCATTTATTTGCTAATTTGCCCTTTGGACTCAGAGGCAAAAATCGAACTAGCAAAATCTGAAAAATAATGAAAATCGTGCAAAGATATGAAGCCAAGGGGATGGTTTGATATTGCTGCATAATTCTTCATTGTGGTTAGTTACATGAATAAAATTGGTATGGATTTATTAATCTGGCTTTGTTTGCGCAGATTGAGAATGAGTATGGGCCGTTGAGTAAGGTGCTGGGGCCTCCTGGTCATGCATACATGACTTGGGCTGCAAAAATGGCGGTCGGAATGGACACCGGTGTCCCATGGGTGATGTGCAAGGAGGATGATGCACCTGATCCGGTGGTAAGCTATTTGTTTCCTTTGTCTGCTGTTTCTAGCTAACAGAATCGAACTTGGTTACAGAGAAAAAAGGTAAACAGGTGGTTGTATGATATCTGTGGCAATGGAACATCCTCTGTTGATTATTTTGCAGCTTCGTCTTCTGGAGTTGTTATTGCTAATTAGGATGCTTGGAATTAGGAGCTGCACTCTAATACTTTTCCCCCTTCCATTGGCATCCATGTTCATTTACAAATTCATTTCATATACACCGATTTTGTCTAAGGATCTGTTGATGCCAATTTTTCTTTCCTGCTTTGTTCTTGCTCCTGTGCTTCTTGAATATTTCTCAATTTCTGTAGTCTTGTTAAACTGGCTTGTTTTGATATTTTAGATTTTGCAGTCTTATTGAATTGTCAGCTTGTAGGCTGAGCCGCTGAGGACATGCTTGCTTTATTACTTTAGGCTATGTTTGGAAGTTCCTCCAAGTTCAACATAATTGCTAGCTTCCAAATTGGAGATGAGATGTCACGCGTCTTGCCAAAATTATCTTAGCTGTGATTTGGGGCAGAAAAATGGAAGTTTGCTTAGCCAAGTTCTGTTTTTCGCACTACTCCAAATGCTAGGCCTACCTTGTTGGCCCTAAGTCCTGCCGACTGCGATTTGGTAGTTAATCCAAATTCCAAACATGCCCTTAGGATCTTATGCTATTCATGTCCTATTTATCTGTAAATTGGGATGTCGATGGGTACAGCCTGGGGTGGGTAATGGTCAGCCCGAATTGGGGGAATATCAGGTCTGAGCCCAACCCAATTAAGGGCCCATTTGGATGCACCTTCTGAAGGGCCTTTTGGGACCGAAATGCGATTTTGATCCAAATGGGGGATGTTGCTGTGCATTGGAATGCACTTTGCAAACCCCCATCTCATCTTCCGCCCAACAAAGCAGCCACTAAAATGGCAACTTGGTTTCGCCCTGACGACCGAAAAAACAGGCTTGAAAACCATCCTTTATGGAAACCCCCTATTGAGGAAGTATGTCCAAACAAGCCCTAAAAGTTTCTCAAGCTCAGCCCAGCCCGTTAAGCAATTTCTTCGCATATATTTATCTAATGTAACACACGTGTGCATTTACACACGTGATACATTGCCTGATCTGATTAGATTGGAGCAATCATCTTGACTTGTGCCTGGCCAGATAAACTAATTGGGCCTGAGCTTTTAGGCCCATGTTGAACTGACTAGATGAGCCTAGAGACCAGCCTAAGCCCAGTCCATGATGGACCAGGCCCAAATACCCTGCAGGCTGACCTTTGCGTCACACACTCATCTGCAAAGAGACCTTAGAATGTTTGTGCTGCATTCAATGAAGAAGCACTAAACAGTTCGGAATCATCTTAGTTTGGCAAAAAGCTTCAGGCGTTAGCTTTTGGTTTCTTGCAAAATCATGTTGGCTTTTATTAACCATTTTACACTACTTCTGGGATGTGGACAATTTCCTGGTGATATTCTGAATCCATTTCCTCCAAAATTTGATGGCAGATTAATACATGCAATGGTTTTTACTGTGACGCCTTTGATCCAAACAAACCTTACAAGCCGGCAATGTGGACTGAGGCTTGGAGTGGATGGTAAATTCACCTTCAGTATCTTTTAAGGTTTCTGTTAGATTTATGTTTGATCTAGCTGTACAAGGAGTGCTTTTACTTGAGAAAGGCAATGGGGTACGATAGTGCTTCAAAGCTCAAAGGTGAAATTAATTCCCTTCTCATTCTTCTGTTATTTGTCGAATTTGAAGGTTCACGGAGTTTGGAGGTACAAACCACAAGCGTCCAGTTCAAGATTTGGCATTTGGTGTTGCACGCTTCATACAGAAGGGAGGCTCTTTTGTTAATTACTACATGGTAATGCTTTGGTGTGGTTTAAAATCGGGTTATTATTTTTCATCTTGGGTCTAGTTGCTTCCTGATTTGATGGCATGGCAAGGTGAAGCTTAATGTGGTAAGGCTGAACTTATATAGTTATTTGCTTGTAAAACAGTACCATGGAGGAACAAATTTTGGGCGCACTGCTGGAGGCCCCTTCATAACAACCAGCTACGATTATGATGCTCCAATTGATGAATATGGTAACAAACAGGAAACTTCACCTGTTCTTTCTCAATAAAGAAATCTTGTTGCCTGTATTTGACTGACTGAAACCTCACATGGTTACCATCTTTGCTTTTGATTATCAGAATGAACCAGAGAAAATATTTCCTTATTTTGTTTTTAAAACAGTGGTGATATTCTCAGATGGGAAAGAGAAAGACATTCTCAGTTAGTAAAATAAATTTTTATTTTTGAATGGCTGTTGAAAAAAGGGAAGATTGATTGGTCAGGTGGCCAATTCTTGCCTCGCAATTTCTCAAACTCTCTTTTAAGTTTGTACGACGTGGTTTTTAGTCATATGCACAAAATGGAGTTTCAATTTTTCAACTTCTCGACCGTGGTTAAAAACTGGACCAAACTGTTTCATTTGACTGATGCAAGCTGTTAAGGTGGTTTGGTTTGAATCAACTTATCATTTCTGTAGTTTTTGAATTCTGAACTGGATAAACTCTGCTGTTGTATTGAAGCAAAATCCCACCAGGTTACATTTATTTTATGCAATGATAGTGCTTAAATCCTTACAATCATGACCTTTACGTGTTACACAACTATTAGTAATGACATTATTTACTTCAGATGCAATGATGTAGGGAGTCCCACTGCTAATTTTCATGTTCAAGAGTTCCATTAGATGGTTAGGATCATTCCCCCAACGACTCCTGTAAACAATGGGTTATCCACAGTGGGTCCCATCCAATGGGGTGTCTGAATGACTGTACATGTTGACACATGTAGAAAATGCGGCTGCTACAATACCAGTTTGGGGGCATGCATCACTTCATATTCCTTTGAAGAATATAAAAATTAGCATTTAACCTTGAAAAGAAATGGGGATGCATAGCTGCAACTATACCCATTGTTATAACCACTACCCCCTCAGTTGCCGGGGGGCTATGTTCTCAGTTGGCGAAGCCTCACATCCCTTGCCTTGCTGAAAGTATCTTTTAATTAGGAAAGGAAGGCTCTGATAGGCCACTAATTCCTCATCGAATTCAGAATTGCGGGCGGGAATGCCAAAAAAAAATAAAATACCAAAAAAATTGTTGTCTTATCACGGATTTCTTTCTATGTGGGTATAATAAAAATTTGCTCCAATTTGCAATGTCTACACATGTCATCTCTCTCTTTATCTATAATAGTTATGTTTTGGGAATATTTTAATGTTTATTTTTACATACATTTTGATTTTTTATCAGCAATCTATTTTCTCCATCTGTAATTAGTCCTGGTTAATTCAAGTTTTTGCTGTACAAATTCTGGTTCAAGATGCAGTGACTGAATTGGTGACCTTACTGGTTTGATGTCTGGTCCATTTTTTTTAAGGATATTGTAATGCACATTATCTCATGCCTTAAATTTGCTTTGTGGACTGTAACAATCTTGTGTTTATCACTACTTGTGGCAAATTTGTAGGTTTGATCAGGCAACCTAAATATGGACATCTAAAAGAGCTACATAGGGCCATTAAACTGTGTGAGCCAGCTTTAGTTGCTGCTGATCCAATTGTTACTTCTCTAGGAACCTATCAGCAGGTTAGTGGCTTGTATTTGGATCCGTACCCTTCTTCTTTTGGCAAGATTGCCATTATGATACTTATCTTAAATGTGGCTGAAAATGACTCTTTTACTGTCTTTCCAGTCCCACGTCTTTTCTTCCGCATCGGGTGGCTGTGCAGCTTTCCTTGCAAACTACAACCCCAATGACATAGCAAGAGTTATGTTCAATAACATGCACTACAGTCTGCCACCTTGGTCAATCAGCATCCTTCCTGATTGTAGAAATGTAGTATTTAACACTGCAAAGGTAATGGATCATGCTGTGGTGCAACTTCTCGCCATTTTTCCATTTCATTTGTTCCTTACTGTAGTGTGATTCCATCTCAGTAGTTGTCAGATGCATTAGGGTTGGTTCATCCTGCATATAGCAAAAAATGACAAGGCTTCGGCTGTGGTTAAAGATCTTTGAGTGTTCACAAATAACTTACCTTTGTGACCACCATATAAAGGTTTTCCTAAATCAGCTAATTTTCATCACAGGTTGGTGTGCAAACATCGCAAATGCAAATGTCTGTTGGAAATGTTCAGTCACTTTCATGGGAGACATACGATGAAGATGTTTCTGCATTGGAGGACGATTCGATGATCACCTCAGTTGGACTGTTGGAGCAGGTGAATGTCACCAGGGACACCAGTGACTATCTGTGGTACATGACCAGGTGAGAATGGATTGAGTTTGTTTGCTAATCTCACATGCGTGTGTTGCCGTACATGTCAACACATGTGATC
Organism: Magnolia kwangsiensis; assembly: GCA_037074715.1. NCBI lineage: Eukaryota > Viridiplantae > Streptophyta > Magnoliopsida > Magnoliales > Magnoliaceae > Magnolia > Magnolia kwangsiensis. The sequence continues at coordinate 50,155,144 of CM073571.1, read as the reverse complement.
CAATCAATCGTCAAGTAGACCCTACCATGTGGGGGTGTAACTCAGGGAGGTTGGGTCAGTTTGAAGGTCAACCTGAGCCCAACCCGACTTCAAGAGAACACAACCCGCAACCTGACCCGATCGGAAGTCTAACCAGAGGTGCCCAACATGAACCCGACCCAAATTCATGTGACTATTCCCAACACAACCTAACCCCACCTGAATTTTTCTCAACCTGAACCCAACCCAATTTCAAATTGAGTTGTTGTTTTCCAACCCTACTCCAACCTGAGGGCTTTAGACAACCCGACCCAACCCAACCTGAATTCTGGTTGGTTCGATCAGGTTTGGGTTGACCCGGACCCAAGTTGTAGCCCTAGCACCGTGTAGAGGCCCTGCTCCAAGAGTCTGGCTGATTCATTTATCAGGTGGGCCATTGTACAGAACAGCTGCACAGCTAAAAAAACTTTTTCCTGTTCACTTGCTCTTTACAGTGGCTCTACTGTATCCTGATGAGTGCGTTGGCCTATTTTTGGGCCAGGGTGTCTGACCTGATGGGTCCCACTTGATTGACAGCTTGGATCTGGCATGTCTTTGCAGGTTTGGCTTGTGTGCCTGCATGTGTCAGTGTTGGGCTAGTGGCTACATGCGTATGAGATAATCAAGCCTCTAAATTAGCATATCCAAAGTGTTTTTCATTATTAGGTGTTATAACTTTTCAATTGCATGCTGTTTCCAGTGTTGAAATAAGTCCATCTGAAGCATTTTTGCGTGGGGGCGAACGTCCCACTCTTATCGTGCAATCAGCAGGCCATGCTCTCCACGTTTTCATCAATGGACAACTTTCGGGTATGTCGATCTCTGCAGTGGCTACTGCTTGTTTTGAGCTGATAAATAAAAGAACATCATTCTTAACTATGTCTCACAAAATAACAAAGAAATACTGTTACCTTTGCACTATAACAGGATCTACCTACGGGAGCAGGGAAGATAGGAGGTTTGTGCATACCAGTAAAGTCAACCTGCGTGCTGGAACTAACAGAATTGCACTCCTAAGTGTTGCTATGGGACTGCCAGTCAGTGCTTTTTGGCCTTCTTTGATCTCTTATTTTGAAAAATCAGCCATGTTGTGGTCTTTAATTATTCCATCTTCTTCTGTTGTGAGTGAAGAATGTCGGGGCACATTTCGAGAGTTGGAGCACTGGAGTCCTGGGTCCGGTAGCTCTGCATGGTCTTAATGAGGGAAAAAGGGACTTGACATGGCAGAAATGGTCTTATCAGGTTGGGAAACTTTCCTTTTAACATTGAGGTCTTGGGTTTGAGCCCAACTTCAGTTTACCCTCCCAAAAAAAAAAGAAGAATTACTATGAAATGTCGAGTCGAAATTATTTACATCTGGGTATTTCTTTATTATTATTATTTTATTTCATTGTGGTGTCATGTTTTGTACAGGTTGGTTTGAAAGGAGAAGCCATGAATCTTGACTCCCCGAATGGCATTGCGTCTGTGGAATGGATGCAAGCATCATTAGCTGTTCAAAAACAGCAGCCCTTGACATGGTATAAGGTAAGAAAATTGAGTGCCGAATATGCGCTTGGAATTATAGCGATTATTCCAGCATCAGAATCACTGATCTTCTCAACATGCAGGCTTATTTTGATGCACCCGGGGGAGATGAGCCGTTGGCTTTGGACATGGGGAGTATGGGAAAGGGTCAAGTGTGGGTTAATGGGCAGAGCATTGGAAGATATTGGAGTGCTGTTGCGAATGGCATGTGCAACGAGTGCAGTTATGCTGGTACATATCGAGCGCCAAAATGTCAAACTGGCTGTGGCCAGCCAACACAACGCTGGTAAGAACTTTTACCGCATCCATAATTTTTGAGCTGCTCATGCGGAAATTCATTGCATTTGCTGATTATGCTGACAGATACAGATCAAAAGCCATGGGAAATTTAGTTCTTTAATGCGGGCTGCATTTTGTTTGGGCTAGTTCGAACTTATGTCATCTGAAATCCAGGATATTTGCATGATAAAAGCACCTCTAAGTTCAAACATCTCATTCTCATCACGCTGGCTTTGCGTAGACAAAAGGGGTGCACTCGAGTGGTACAATAACACCATAAGCTTATTGTGGTACCGGGCAGATTTGGGGCCCACTTGTTGTATGGAGGCCAACCTCTCCATATGATGAGTCACCTCATATTACCTCAAGGCGCCAAAAATCAGCCTGCTCCAACACTCAAATGGGGCACAAAGCATGGAACAATGTGAGAGGGGACACCCACCCTTCATTTCCCCATCGGCCACCTGAATTTCGAAACAGCATGATTTTCAGCCTGACCATTCATCCAGACCAGATGGAGGGTCTGAATGGGCTGGATTTTCATACACAACACGGTGGGCCCTCTATGCAAGTCATGGATGGATGTTCTCTACCATTTTTTTTCCATGTGGCATGGCCGACCTGATTTACGGGTCATCCTGATTTTAGGACCCTGAGTGTAGCATGTGCAGACGCACATGAGGGACAGATTGGATTTTATCCATGCATCATATGGCTCTACACCTGCTTGGTACCATCCTACACTCTAGGTTACCATGGTAATGGCACCACTGGTGCACACACCAAGATGAAAAAACCTTTTTAGTGTTGTCTGTTTCGAATACTGCACTTCATTTTGGTGGAGGTTCCTGCAAAGTCAGGATTTAGCTTGAGTTCCAATTTTCACTGACCCATGTCCTACATGTCAGATTCATGAGTCAAAGCAGGACCTGCTCTCTTCTTCTTCTTCTTCTTTTTTTTTTTTTTTTTTTAAATTTTTAAATTTTTAAATTTTAAATTTATTTATAAATATTATTATTCGACCTAAAATTTACAAAATTTTGATTGAGATGAAAGTGCTGCCTTCTGCACACAAATCGAAGTTGGGGGCATGGGAATGCTAAATCTGTACGAGGCTTAATTAATCCTGGTTTTGGGGTCCTTAAGCTCTGGTGGTAGACTCTAAGGAGTTTCAACACCGGGTCAAGGGTTTGAGTACCCATAGGTGGTGAAATTCCACTACGGCGTGTGGGATGTGTGTGTGTGTGTGTAAAAAAAATAAAATAAAATCCTGGTTTTGTGGGATCTCCTACCCAAATAGAGCCTTAGCATCTCAATAAATTTTTTTGTCAATTACCAGTGGTGGTGGTTGGGTCTGTTAGATGTTGATGATGTCAATAAATGGACACGAAAAAGACTTTTGTATTTAAGAAGGAATCCATTTGTGTATCCAAACAGGGAGGAATAATATGGTATGTGACCTGAGGCTTTTCACAACATCCGTGGGTTTTTCCGATTTTTCCAAGCATGGCCCACGCTTTGCTGATCCAGACCATTTTTCAATTGCCTCCCCCCATGGATGTACCATGCGCTGGTAATCTCTGATATTTGAAGATCGTAGCCGCCAGTCTTTGGACTTTTTCAGTTGAATCTGGTCTCCCTTTTAACTGTCTACTTGTAGGCTACAAATTGAAGATTATGATTGAGTAACATGGTCCATTTGTCAGTGGGATGCAACAGTGCTGTGATCTGGAGTACCAATGTATTGGCTCCACTTGTCAGAATTGATATTTTATACCATGCAAGGGCTCAGGTTGTGTATCATATGGTTCGTCGTGGACAGGTGACATTAAAATAGTCCTGTGGTCACCAAGGAAATGGCTGGCTACAACAATCATGATGATTCGTCCAGTGTACAATATCTGTGTTTTTACTTAGCAGGATAAGATGGCAGGTCAGGTTGGCATGTTGAAAAGTCAAGATGGTACCCCAATGATCTAGTGATTCATTGTCACTATTTTCTTTTTGTACCAGTTGTCAAGCTAATGTTTGATTTTCAGGTACCATGTTCCCCGGTCTTGGGTACAGCCGAACAGAAATCTGCTGGTAGTTTTTGAAGAAGTCGGTGGTGATGCATCAGGCATCTCTCTTGCGAAAAGATCAGTCTCGACTGTTTGCTCTGATGTTTCAGAGTGGCATCCCATGATAAAGAACTGGCATATTGAGAGCTATGGCAAGTCGGAAGAGATCCACAGGCCCAAGGTGCACTTGCGTTGTGCGCCTGGACAATCTATCTCGGCCATTAAATTTGCGAGCTTTGGAACACCCTCTGGAACTTGCGGGAATTTCCAGCAGGGAGCTTGCCACTCTCAAAACTCGTACAGCGTCCTAGAGAAGGTACTCAAAATGCTCGTCTATTCCTTTTTCAACCTACTTGCATGCCGATGTTTGCTTGTGTGCATCTTTACATACACATTAATGTATTTTCATGTTTCTTCTATGCCACTCATATATGGGTCTTGAGCCCATGTGCATTCATATACTTGCACATGTACATGAGTTTTGCTAAGCCCATGCATACACAAATCAGCTAATGCACATGCCAATGTGGCAGACTGGTGAAATATCCAAGACATCCATCCTGTGGATGTTACCATGTAGATGCTACTATCCATAGATAAAGGTGGTCCATTCACTAGGTGATCCGTGATACTAGAAACAACTCGATAGGCGAGAAAATTTCAGCTGATCTTTTCACCACTGTACATTTGTTCAGTTTTTTTTTTTTTTTTTTTTTTCTTTAATGGACCAGCTGACAAGTGGACCGACCTGATTCTTGGGATAGAAAATCTTTGTAGAGTTACCCTTCTGATGGATGGCTTGGATGTTGCGCCTACTCGAGAATATGTGATGGCATGTGCATTGGCCATCCGTATGTACATGTGGTCATTGTATGCACATGTTAATAGTTCATTTGGAAGAGTTGTGAGATCCCACCTGTTGGATGGAGAGATGTTAGATTCTCATACATCTTTTGCACACACCTTGGTCAGGAAGTTCTCATGTTCGTTTTTTCCACAGAAGTGCATAGGTCAGCAGCGATGTGCTGTGACGATAGCCATAAGCAATTTCGGCGGGGACCCATGCCCCAACGTGCTGAAGCGAGTGGCTGTGGAAGCTGTTTGTACCAGTACAACACAACCAAACCCATGAGGTTGGATGAGTTCCAAACAATTGTATGGAGTGGTTTGCTTAACTGTATAGTCACCCTGGGTAGGGAAAAAGAAAAGGTTTTTAAGTATAGGAAAGCTTTTAAGTAGTTTGCAAAAGGTTTTTAAGTATAGGAAAGCTTTTAAGTAGTTTGTGGGATCCGACGGCAGCATACGCATTCGGTTTAGTTACTCGTGTGATGGATGCCTTGCATTTACTGCCGTTGGATTGTGTTTCTGCAAAATTGTAGCTGCAGTTTTGGGGCGTTAACCACGGGCCCCACATCTGACATGTCAGATTCCGGTCCCTCAACTTTTAACCAGGAATGGGCGCCGGAGATTTAATGAATAGATGAAGAATAGGGGGATGAGGGGAAACATATGGAGAAGATGCTCATTTGCTATTATTGATGTGTCTTTTTTCTTTTTTCTTATTTCCTGATGAATAATGGATGAGAGTGTTGTGGTGTATTATTATTGAGAGAAGAAGCAAATGTTATTGGGGAATTGTATGTTTGTTGTTGGATTCAGTCAATTGAAAGGACAAGGAATTGCTGCCTCTACATGAGTTCATCTTCTTTTACATGGGAGAAAGATGGATGCAAATCCATCATGGTACAATTGATAGAGATCAAAACCATTCATTAGGCTGGCTACATGTATAGGCCCAGCGACAAACAAAAAAAGAAAAAGAAAAAGAAAAAATCAGTGTCCACTAATCAGATGGGCCATAATTTTTAAGGATGGTCTTTATAATTTGTACTGGGGTGGCTGACCTCACGATCGGACTATCCTGATCGTGGGCCATGGTGCATCTGTGGGGCCTCCTTGATGAACAGCTTAGATCTTACACTGAGTGGCTGTACTTGTGTATAGGAGTAGCATTTATTGTGTTGGTTGAACCTACATGATTGATGCTCTACTTTTGTATTGTTGTTTTCAAATGCATGTGGTGGTTCGCATTTCATTTTCTTAGGATAATGATAGAAGCTCGAGCAATAAAGCACTTCTTCTATGAGCAGACATGTTCCAGTGACTTTTCCCCTTCACATTGGTCGGAGGGGGGCCTCTATATTTTCTTGGGAATTTTATAAAATAATGCCTCATTAATATGTTATTTACATCTTAAATACGTTTTATTTATTTATTTATTATTATTATTTTTTTAGAGCTTGTTAGTACACCCACTGTCAGTTCACACTTCACTGTTAGCCACCCCCACATTGTTACCTTGTTAGTACACCCACTATCCGTTCACACTTCACTGTTAGCCACCCCCACTAGGGAATGGATAACAAGCATTTTTTCTAAAATGACAAACATGCCCACCAATTAATGACGTAGCTACCTGTCGGTGCTAGGTGGGCCTTAACATCATGTACATGTTTTATCCATCCATTTTTCCATATCATTGCAGGACATGCCCAAAAATGAGATAGATCCAAGTCACAAGTGGACCACACCATAGAAAACGGTGGTGATTAAACGATCACCATTAAAAACTTTCTGGGGTCCACTGTAATGTAGATTTGCCATTCAACCTGTTGGTTAAGTCACAATGACCTGGATGAGGGAAAACACAAATATCGACTTGATCCGGAACAACTGCGCCTCAAGAAGTTTTTAATGTTGGGTGTTCAATCATTACTATTCGCTATGGTGTGGTCCAACGGAGATTTGGAGCTGTCTCATTTTTTTAACTCATGACCTAAGATGATCTGGCAAAATGGATGGATGGATGGAATGGATAAAAACACGTACACCATGGTGGGACCCACACTTTTATCAAATTTTGAATATTTTCAAAGCAGCCAGCATCTTCATGGGTGCACTGCGTACAAATCAACAGCAGTTAGCATTGTTAAGGGAGTGTATTAGGTGCAGCCCGGCCTCGTGAAAGACGGTGTAAACCTTACCGTGGGGCTCACCTTGATGTATATATTCTATACCCACGCCATCCATCCATTTTTTCAGATTAATTTAGGGTGTGATTCCCAAACTGAAGCATATTCAAATCTCAGGTGGAAACATTGCTAATTGAACACCTAACCATTAAAAGCTTCTTAAGGCCCACCATAAAATTCCTGTAACTTTTATTTGCCGTCCAACCTGTTGATAACGATGTCACAAAACCTGGAGGAAAAAAAAAAAAAAAAAAAACCAAATATCAGTTCAATCCAAAACTTTTGTGGCCCACAAGAAGTTTTTAATTGCCATTCACTGCTCTTTCGGGTGGTATATACAGTACATATGAGATTTGGACTTGCTTCATTTTTGGGCTCATATTCAAATGATCTAGCAAAATGGATGGACGACAGGCCTAATTCGCTTCCTTAGTAATTCAAACGGTTGATTTGTACGAAGTGCACCGATAAAATGCCCATGAAAATCTTTAAGATTGGATAAATATGTGGGCCCCACCATGATGTATATATTTTATCCATACCATCCATCCATTTTTTGATCATTTTAGGGCCTGAGCACAAAATTGAGGCAGATCAAAATCTTAGGTGGACTACATTGCAGGAAACAGTAGCAATTGTAAATCCACCATTAAAAATTTCTTGCGGTCCACAAAAGTTTTGGATGAAGTTGATATTTGTTTTTTTTTTTTCCCAATCATCCAGGTCTGTGTCTCCTTATCAACAGCTTGGGATGGGAAATAAACATTAAGATGGACATTATGGTTTCCTATGGTATGTGTGCCCACCATTTGGAGCTGTCTCATTTTTTCCAATCATCCAGGTCTGTGTGCCCACCTGAGATTTAGATCTGCTTCATTTTATATATATTTTTTGTTCATGCCCTAAAAAGAATAGGTAAAATGGATGGACAGCGTGGATAATTCAAGATATACATCAAGGTGGGCCCCACTGTCACGGCTGCACAGTGTAGCAGCATAATCCGGAATGCCTTCAACCAGCACGAAGACACTAAAAGTTGCATATTGCATGCGATGCTCTATGGCCCCACCATGATGTATGTATTTTATCCACGCCATCCACCCATTTTTTCAGATCATAATACGGCACTAGTCCAAAAATGAGACAGATCTAAATTTCCAGTGGACCACACAATAAGAAACAGTAGTGATTAAACATCCGCCACAAGAAACTTCTAAGGGGGCAACAAAAGTTTTGGATCAAGCTGATATCTGCGTTTTACATTTATCCAGGTCTTGTGTGACCTAATTAACATCTTGGATGGAAAACAAACATTATGATGGTATTACGTGGGCCCTAGAAAGTTTTTAATGATATGCATTCAATCACCATTGTTTCCTCCCGTGTGTTCCGCCTGAAATTTGTATCTGCCTCATTTTTTGGGCTCATGCCCTAAAATGACATGGACAAATGGATGGACTGCGTGGATAAAATAGAGACATCATGGTGGGGCCCACGTAGCACTAACCAGTAGCCACGTGCGCATAGACAAAACTCTTTACTTTTTTTTTTTTTTTTTCCTCTAAGGGATTTTTACGTAATAACAATCAATTTTTGTAAAGTAAGAAAAATACAGAAAATTAACTGAAGGTACACATTAACTTGATTAGCGGTATGTAAATATCATATTATTGAGGTATTATTTTATAAAATTCCCTATTTCTTTATTGCCGAAAGCTAGTTATTGTCTCAACGATCCTAACTGTTGAATTGAACAAGAGCCACTGACCTATTCATTTTTATAAATGAATCTACGAATACTGATGTGTGCTGAATGTATGAGTAGGCCCACCGCCACAGGAAGAGAAGGTTAAAAAGAGAATGGAATGGGCCATGCATGATAGCGGTGGGTTCAACCCCATCCCACACCACCAAAGTAATTCCATCGCTTCCTCTCTGTGAGTGGATTGAATGAAATGTCAAACGTCCCTTGCCGGGGTTGGGTTTTTTTAGCAACGTGTTTCAAGCGGATCAAATCATAAGGAAATAGACCATATTGGACCATCAATTTCAAATATTCTAAAATAGAAATTCAAAATTCCAAAAACCGAAGTGCACCCATTTAAGCTTTCTTAATAAGCATCTACTGTAGTAAAATCGACCACCACGTGTGGATAGAAAAGAAGCACAGTAATACAGGTTTCATGAGGATCCGAGATGTATGAAACCTTAACAATCAGACCGGTGAATGAAGCAAGTCAGATCAAGTGCATTAATCTGATTATCAAGGATGATAAAACACAAACTTAATAAGAGATTAACCAAAATCAAACTTTTTTTGTGCAGCCTCACCATGAGTATTGTTGGAGAAAAATCTATAAGTCCATAGACCGGATTATAGAATGGACCAACACTACTAAACTAGCTTGGGCCCACTAAGCGCAGAGCCCAATGAGGCCTCTACGTCTAGAGACAAAGCTACCTCTAAGGAGGATGATGCAACTTTAAGGACACACAAAGAGCCTTCCTACGAGCTCTCTCGAGTAACTACATGTTACTGACCTAACTCACAGGTCGGACTCAGGTTGATTACAGATTGACCATAGATCGGCCATAGGCCAGTTACGGATTGACCATAAATCGGTCATAAGTTGATTATTGATTGACCATAGATCGGCCAAAGTTCGATCATAGATCGAGTATAGATCAGTTACTGAGCAAGTCTCATAAGGCCAAAGCAGGATCACAAGTCGATAATGCTTCAAATTGGCTTACAGAGGTAATAAAGACTGATTTGTCGATCATGTCTAGACTCACCTTGGGTTCTGACCTAAGATTGACCTAAAGATCCAGATAATCCCCTAACATCCTAAAAGATCTCTCTTAAGATCTTCAAAGAATAATATCAGATCCTGATGATCTCGAGAACTGATCATCTCATGAAAATCCTAGATTACAGCTAAGATATTAGGAAAGAGTCCTCTCGAAATGGTATTCTGGTTCTTCTATAAATATAGGAGTGCCTCCCACCGTCCAAGGTACGTTCACTGAAAAACCCTAATACGACTGGTATCTCTTTTCCGGGAATCCTACCCTACTCTATAAGACCCCAATCTTGACTTAGGCATCGGAGAGTCCCTTGAATTAGCCAGGGTCTCCTTTGTTCCACTTTTTACACTCGTGCAAGTCCAGGAAAGGTCTATGCAAAGGGTTTGCTGGAAAATTGCATCAACAGGCACTATTTGTGGGATCGACATCTTCAAGCCGTCCTAGCTCTACCAGTGAACCTCTTAAAATCAATAATGGCCAAGGGAAAGAAAAAGCCTCAAACCCCTTTAGTGGTGATTTTAATTACAACTCTGCCCACGCCAGAACGTGCCCAGTGATCTGTGGAACAACCTGAGCAGCAAGAGAGCTTCCAGGGCTCCCCACAGCATCAGGCCACTTCGGGTTCAAGCAGACGCGGTTAGCAGAATCGTGGAAGGAATGGCCGACGGAACACCCTTGAAAGGGAGATCGGAGACATCAGAGCCGACCTGGGTTATATGAAACAGATACTGGAGCAGATGCAGCCCCAACGAGTGCAAAGGTCCGACTAGAGAGAAGGACAGTCGAGTGATGTCCATCCATATACGAACCCTCCTCGACCTTCCACCACGCAAGCCGCTCCGCAACCGAACCAATAACATGTTCCATTGTATGCTTCTGACCTGTGTCATGAGATATATCGAAGAAGGTGCAGCCGATTCCCAATAGGAACCATGGAGTGTCGAACTCCAGAGTCTATAAAAGCAAATTGCAGACTGTAACGCCCGTGAAAAATCCATACTTGGGCTTGAGTACCAACTCGACCCGAAATTGCGTAGAATTCATTCCTTTAGGAAATATGACTAGGTTAGCTAGTGCAACGTTAGAATAGCTGGGAAATGGTCCCTGATCACTTTAAATACGTTCTACGAGGCCCGAAGCGAGTGGAACCAAGTGTGCTATAATACTCTAAAGCCTCGGATCAAACTCTAAACCGGTTTGTTCTCTGGACCACTTTGAATCTTTGTATTGGATCTAGACCGCACGTTGAAAGTCCGATACCTCCTATCTTAGACCGTTAGGACCGTCTACCTGGGCTTGACAATCATTCCAAAAATCAAGTCAAACCGATGATCACAGGCTATTTCATTGAGCCCGGACCGAAGAGAGTGTGAATAGGGACATAGTTGGAATTTCAAATTCAAATCTGGCACACAAATTTGACGCATCAGTATTAAGCATTCTGACCGTCAGAATACAGCCAAATTACACCCTTGGATCAGGAAAAATATCTATTATATACCACGAGACTTATAGGCCTGATCTTGGTGCGGTGACCGTTAAACTGAAACTGGGCCGCCACGTGCGATCTGGGAACCCAACCGGTCTGAAAACTGGATGCGTGCTAGATCCAGTATACACGAGCTTAAGTCCGACCGCATTTGGCCAGGGGACCTCCAGAAATGCTCTTTTGGACCGAAACGGCCCCGATTTGGTTAGGCACCAAGTAAACATTGTTCCCAAGCCCATTTTGGGAATGTTTTAGGCTATAAAAGGGGTTGAAACCCTCACTCCTCTCTCCCATCCGAATTTGAGAGAAGCCCTAGCTTGGGAGAGAGAAAAGAGTGAGAGATTGTGAGAGAGTGGGAGAGTTCTTCCTGCCACTTGTGCTACGTGTTGCACGTGCTTAAGCAACACTCCTCTACCGCTTTCCCGGCGATTCCACCGCGATCCTAGGTAAGTAAAAACCCTAAATAGATGTTGATTTGAGTTTTCCTTGTTTCCATAGCGATGTAGCTTATGGATCTTATGTATTGGGCTCCTTACTCGCCGTAGACGAAGCATATACACTCCGCTTCAATTCCCGAGTTTACAAGACACTAGGTGAGGATTTTAGACGCTTTGATTGACGGTTCCCAATGCTTTCAATGTCGTTTAATAGTAGATTCTTGACGGCATCGCCGTTTGACATGTACAAAATGCTCTCCGTTTCCCGTTTCGTAAGCTAACGAAGAATATGAGATTTAGGGCATTTTAGTCATTTGTAGGAAGTACTGTTTGCATTCATATTTTGCTGATGTGATTGACATGGTTTGTTGTCGCATTAGGAAGTTAGGAATGCGTGCATAATTAGTTTGCGAAGAGATTCGCCTAGTTGCACACTTTGGGTCGACATACTATATGTAGACTTAAGTGTGTAGTGTATGTGTTTGTATAAATGCTTGTATTAGTATGTATTGAATTAAATGATGTTATTTGATAGTTTGTGATTGATTTTTCAATTATTATGCTGACCTAAATGATTTTCTACATGTTGACAAAATGCATGATTTCATTACATGCATGGAATGTATGTACTTGAGGATTTGCTTAAGTTGAATATGCATGGGAAGTATGCCTTGAAGATTTGCTTAAGTTGAATGTTATAACATGTGCTAACATGCTCACATGATGTATTTCAATTTCAATACCTTTTTATAGTGTTAATGTAATTCCATAGATGTGTGGGACTTGACTTAGTCCAGGCAGTCGGTAACCGAGCGAATTCGTGGCTGACTGGTCATAGCCACGAACGACGCGTCGATGAATGTGATTCGTGTTGAGAGTTGGCGGCAGTGGTTAGGCCACGCGAAGTGTTTTACGCGCTTCATGTCGTTCAATTCGAGATGCGATCGCGCTAGTCGAGCCCGTCAAGTAACCCGACTGGCCGATGTTTGTCCACCTTGTATGTATCATAACTGCTTGAACCTAGGGTACTGAACTTACCATTGTAAACCCTATTAACCGTGGTACCTTGATCCACGAAGACTTATGAGCCGGGCATGGTGGTATGGGACACCGTGGTCGAGCTGTCGGCCTACGCTGGGGCCACAAACCTCCCCGTAGTGACCAATGAGCACCTTGACTCGTGAGCAGATTATGGTGGTATGGGACACTATATTCTAGCTATCGGCCTACACTGATCAGGCGACGAGCCCTTTGTAGTGACCGCGAGCGTATTCTGAGTTCACGGGAGGCGACGACCCTTCCGTGCAGTAGAGTACAGTAGGCCTGTATTGATAAGGTGATGGGGGAGCGGTGCAACGAGTGCGAGCAACAGCCCTGGCAGCCCTTGCAGTGACCTACGAAATGTACATCGTATGAGATTACTAGGAGTGACGACCCTAGACAGGATCCGTGTTGGGATTGATACAAGGGAGGTACCTTAGTTTCCCAATCCTGCTGTTTGAATGGACTAATAACAACTTGGTAATCATATCACCATAGCATTGCATGTGCCTGGAAGATGTGGAGCACTCTAGGGAGTGTGGCATGCCGCGGTCGTAAGATGTTGCCGTATGAGGGTGATCGTCGGTGAGGGCATACATCACGTCATATCATCTTGCATTAACAACAGTATTAGGACTTGTCTGATTTACTGCTTTACTATTATCGCGTGATTGAATTGTGAACATGCTAATCTTTGCTCTATGATTCCACTGAGTTGATCACTCATTCCCACGTTACGGGATGGTGTTTGCAACACCCACCAGACCCTGTTGTAGTTGCAGGTGACGACGAGATCCAGGAGGTGGAGCCGGAGATTGACGAGGACCAGGATGAGTTCTCGTATATGCAGTACCACGACGGCTTCCCGTAGGTGACCTGGATCGAGGGGGACTTCAGTGGGAATATTTTGAACTTATTCTTTTGTTTATTTACATGTATATGAGACTCAGAGATGTAGTCATACTTTGGAGACAGTTGAGATTACTTTGTTTTTCCATACAGTGATATATATATTGTTTAGTCTTCCGCTTGCTTTTATCACTGGATCTGAAGTATGAATTGCAGTTTTGGTATACTTTTACTCATGTGAATGCTTTAAATCAGACAACATTGAATCATAACCATTTTTGTTGCATAAGTGACGGTCTGGAACTCGGGAGTTGAGTTTATACACGACCCCCGATTTTCAGGGTGTTACAAGTTGGTATCAGAGCATGAATGAGAGTATACTGGGCCTGGGTTATGGTCTTGCGACGTACGCTGTCGCTTCCTTTGACATAGGTGGGTGCGAGAAGGGTCTAGAAACACTTCTAGGATCACAGATTTGCCGATAGGCGAAGTCTATAAGGATCGATCGCAAGATCGAGTCTGTAACGTATCTCGGGTCGCGTAAAGCGACCCGAATCACTTCTAAGCTGTAGGAAGTCGGGTGGAGACGTCCTATGAGCGGTTTTAAACCGCAAAAGTGAATCTTTGGGCCGTGGAATGACCACGACTCCAGTAATCAATCGCCAGGGCTTAAAAACCCCGTTTCACCAAAAATCTTCAAAATTCCTTCTCTAAACACTTCAACCTTCAGTTATTTCTTATCCATTTCATATTAGGCATCAAACCTAATGTGAAAATAACACAAATTAGCACATTCACCAAATTTTACAGTGAATAGTAAAATTTCATGAAAAATGGCCATAAGGCCATTCTAAATTCACTTTCTTTAGCAACTAAGGAGCTAGAAAGATGTACTGGCTCCTTCTACCCCAAATTCATATGCTGCATCATATGGTTTGGTATTCGGGATTACGATGTGGACCCGGAAAGCCCCGAACACATGTTTGGGCTCATAGGGACCAAAATATAATGAACCAAGGGGTGGGACCTGACTTTTTGGGGCCCTGGGACCATGGGGGACCAGACCCATGGGGTCCCGCTGGCCAACCTGAAGGTTGGCCGGCGATGCCATCGCCGGCCGGGCGATGCATCGCCGGCCGGCCACCTCTGTTGGTGCTGCCCTTTGGGCGCACCCACTTAAATACCCTCCACATCACCCCTAGCTACCTCCCATCCCACGAAAACCCCTAAAACTCCCCTCTCCTTCACAAACAGCCCCCTTGCATACCCTAGATTCGACTTTCAGCACTCCATTCCAAATCCCGGTGACCCAAATCACCTCTACAACCTTCCTTGGCCAAAACCGACCACCACCCATCAGTTATTGGGTGTTGGCAGCCCCCTTCCTTGAAGATTTCCCCATTTGGAGCTCCAAAATCTCCCAAATAGTGCTGAAATCGTGAGCAGCTCCATTCCATCTTTTTGTTCTTATTTTTCCCTGAAAGTACAGCCTTGGGAAGCTTGAAGCATCCCTCTACGACGCCTAGATTTTCTTTTGTCAGATTGGGCAGCCATTTCTCCGCATTTTCGGCGTTTTCCATGGCTTTCGTGGAAGCTATTTTGGGTCTTTTGTCCCTCTCATCCATCCTGTCTTTGATGGGTAAGAGGAAAACTGCAACAGACGAGGCTGGGCCGAGCCGCCCTGCTCGATCGAGAAGACCGCGGGGTGGTGCCGCAAGTTCAAGCACCGCCGCAGGTCCAGCTGCAGTCCTGGAGTGCCGTACAAAGCGGGATTTGGATCCCCATGCACATCTTGGACGAACCATCCTATCAGAGATGCCTCATGGTGAATACACTGATCGTAGAGTGTTATTTGAGGCGGACGTAGATGGGCGATTGTTCGGCGAATATCTGTTGTTCGAACGCATTGAAGCTGCGCACTGGGGACCGATCTTTGAAGCTCGCGCTCGTGCTAATGTGAGCACTGTTCGTGCCTTCTATGCTAGCATCCAGAGTCCTACCTTGGAGCCCTTACAGTTCAAAATCCCTTTTGGTAGAGATCGGATGGCTACGATCGACGTCCGGTTGGTTGCGCGACTTCTCAACGTGCCACTAGGTGATGTGCATCCAAGTGAGAAGAGTTTGAGGACTAGACGTGAACGAGATCGCCGCACCAGGTTTCTGTGCGGTAAGTTGGTTCCATGGCAGCCTAATAATAGCCTCAAGGCGACGTACATGTCTGAGGATTTGCGTCTGCTGCATCACATCTGCACGTTCAATGTTTATCCTAGGTCGACGAACCGCATTGAATGTACACGTCTTATGGTCGATTTCTTATTTCTGGTGGCCCAGGGAGAGAACGTATGTATGGCCACTTTCATCTTACGGCAGATAGTTCTCATAGCCAGGTCGAGGAGAACATCCGAATCCCTTCCCTTTGGCCGACTCATTTGCAAGATTGCGCTTGAGTTTGCCTATAGACTTGGACCCGAATTGCCGGTATCGATTCACACCATCGATGAGTCGACAATGGTTAAGATGAAGATTGGGTCGCAATATCGTGAAAATCAACTTGAAAGGGATAGTGGGGACGACTTTGATGAAGAGGAAGATCAAAGCGAAGGAGAACCTAGTGCAGAAGTTCAGGAAGAGACTCAGGAAGAAGCAGAAGAGGAGGCTCAGGATACTGATGAGAGCCCTCCTCCTTCTGCGCAGACTACTATCGACGACCGCATTGCTCGGATGGAGGAGAGTCAGACCGCGTTGCGAAGGGAAGTCCAAGAACTTCGAGCGGAAGTCGCTGATGCCAAGGCTGTTACAAAGAAGAAGTTTGGTAAGGTGACTCGCACCTTGAAGGCAATCCTATGTTGCTTACAGGATAAGGGTGCTCCTCCTCCGTCACCAGATTCCGACTAGCGATGCGATCTTTGATGTTGATTATTAGTAGTTAGTTATTTCCTGTTTTATGTGTGTAAAGCCTATTAGGGCTAGTGCTTTGCTTATGTTGCTGTTGCTTAACTGTCTTAATTTCCATGTCATTCTAGTCATGATTCTTGTAAGGATATATCCCTTGTATTGTGACAATTTTGATTAATTGAAATGCATGGAATGCCTTTGACTCTTTAGTGAATGATTGTGGTATATTTGAGCAATTGAGACTGACAAGGTTGCGCCCTATTTTGAATATAGGGAATGCCACCTAAGACTACGAGGAGCGCGGTTCGACTTTCATTGTCAGAGCAGATGGATCAGGTTCCCTCTCAGTCTGGCACTCGTCCGGACCCTGCTGTGGGCCCGATTCCTGAGACTGTTCGATCGTCTCAGCCTGCTGTTGGTCCTACAGATGGACCACCGCCATTTACACCATCAGTTAGAGAGCCACAGTGCGCATCTACTTCCGCACCTCATCCGCCACAGCCTGCTCCACCACCTGATAGATTCGAGCAGATGATGGCTATGATGCTACAGCAGCAGCAGCTATTGACTACTATAGTCGGGACTTTAGCCCAGGGTGGGGGTGCGACGGCATCTACTCCGCCTGCACCACCTGCGCATCCAGCTGAGGATGCCTATGCTTACGCCCAGGATGAGGGCATAGCACTTCCTGCGCAGCCTGCTTTCCCTGCGGGGAATCCTGCCGACACACGGGGCCTTCTGGAGCGATTTCAGCGCTTGCGGCCTCCTACTTTCACGGGTTCTCACAGACCCGAGGAGGCTGAGTTTTGGCTCGACCGAGTGTCGAAGATTCTGCGCATGTTGCACTGTACTGAGGCAGAGCAGGTAGAGCTGGCTACCTTCCAGTTTGAGAGAGAGGCCAGTATGTGGTGGGATAGTGTATTGCGGACTGTTACCGCAGACTTCGTATGGACATGGGCAGCATTCGAGTTTCGCTTCCATGAGAAGTATTATCCTCAGACCTACAGGCACGAGAGGGAGAATGAGTTTCTCCGTCTCAGGCAGGCAGCGATGACGGTTACCGAGTATGAGCATCGGTTCACAGAGTTGGGCAGGTACGTCCCGACGATTCTAGCTGATGAGCAGATGTGCATACGGCGCTTTTTGGAGGGCTTGCGACCGGATATTCGGTCGAAGATGTGCTGTATCAGTTTCCCCTCCTATGCGGAGTTGGTTCACATGTTCATGCGGGCAGAGCAGGACGTGGATCGACTTGCGCGATCACGAGGCCCGACTACTTCCAGGCCGCGACTGGAGTTGCCAGATAGGCCCTTCGCGGGCAAGAGGCCTCGCGTTGATCCTCCTACCAGGACCACGGCGCCAGTAGGACCGTTTCGGCGCCCTGATTTATCATGCACATACTGTGGGAGGACGGGCCACCTAGCGCAGAGTTGCTTTTCGAGGATGCGGGACAGTGGGTTCTCGCCGCCGCAGAAGATTGATCGTGTACGTCCACAGGCGATATCAGCACCGCCTATACGGTCAGCTCCTGCGCAGTCCTCTTTCAGACCCACAGTATCGCAGATTCGACAGCCCCCACGGCCCTTGACACAGCGGCCGAACCGGCCACAGCAGGCTCGAGTTCATGCACTGACCGCTGAGGCAGCTACGACGCCGACTTTCCAGCATTCAGCCTTCGAGGTCACGGGCCATATCGGAGGTACTCCCGTTCTTGTCATGGTGGACACTGGTTCCACGATTTCTTTGATATCGCGTGCCGTAGTCAGACGTCTTGGGTTGTAGACTATCACTATGGATAGCGTGCGAGTCCTTGCAGCTCATGGAGATTATTCGGATGTCACCCAGATGTGTGAGGGTTGTTTAGTTGATCTGGGAGGCAGGACGATGACTCTTGATCTGGTCGTCGATCCCTCGCTCGTATATCTCGACATCATTCTCGGCATGGACTGGTTGACTGCAGCGAGAGCCGAGATTGACTGCGAGGCTCGTGTGGTGACGGTGTACGAGCCTGAGGGCACGCCTTTCACGTTTTCAGTGCGGGTAAATCTTCCTTTCCGCATACTTAGCTACGCCACTCTATTGCGCGACGCTGGTGCCCAGGTACTTGAGCAGACACCAGTTGTATCTGAGTTCAGGGATCTGTTCAGGAAGATCCCTGGTTTGCCGCCCCGACGTGAGATCGATTTCACTATCGATCTGATTCCTGGTTCTACACCCGTCTCACTGCCGATGTATCGCATGGCACCATGTGAGATGGAGGAGTTGAGGACGCAGATTGATGGCCTGCTAGAGCTCGGCTTTATACGGCCTAGCGTGTCTCCTTGGGGAGCACCGGTCTTGTTCGTGAAGAAGAAGGATGGTTCGCTGCGATTGTGTATTGATTATCGCAGGCTGAACCAGCTCACGGTGAAGAACAAGTACCCTTTGCCCAGGATCGATGACTTGTTTGATCAGTTGAGAGGAGCGCAGTACTTCTCGAAGATTGATCTTCAGTCAGGATATCATCAGCTGCGCGTCAGAGATGAGGACGTGCAGAAGACAGCATTCAGGACCAGTTTTGGTCATTACGAGTTCCTTGTGATGTCGTTCGGTCTCACGAACGCACCGGCCGTGTTCATGGATCTGATGAACAGGGTATTGCGGCCTTTCCACTATCGATTTATCGTTGTCTTCATCGACGACATTTTGGTATACTCTAGGAGTCGAGAGGAGCATGAGGAGCACTTGCGTTTGGTCCTTGATACGCTCAGACAGCATCAGTTGTTCGCACAGTATAAGAAGTGCGACTTCTGGAAGTAGGAGGTGAAGTTTCTGGGACACGTGGTGTCCAAGGATGGCATGGCAGTTGACCTGTCTAAGGTAGCTGCGGTGCAGGACTGGGAGCAGCCTGGTTCTGTCACTGAGGTGAGGAGTTTCTTAGGTCTCGCTGGGTACTATCGGCGCTTCGTTTAGGATTTCTCGAAGATCGCGAGACCCTTATCTCAGTTGACACGGAAGGACGTGAAGTTTGCCTGGAATGATAAGGCGGAGTCGGCTTTTAAGGAGCTGAAGGACAGACTTACGTCCGCCCCTGTGCTAGTATTGCCAGAGCAAGGGGTTAAATACACTATATACACTGACGCGTCTAGCGTTGGTTTGGGTTGTGTCCTTATGCAGAGGGACAGGGTAATTTCGTATGCCTCGAGACAATTAAGGAAGCACGAGGAGAATTACCCTACACACGACCTGGAGTTGGCAGCCGTGATATTCGCACTGAGACTCTGGAGACATTACCTCTACGGAGAGGAGTTCGAGCTCTTTTGCGACCACAAGAGCCTCAAGTACATATTCACGCAGCGGGACTTGAATATGAGGCAGCGGCGATGGATGGAGACGCTGAAGGACTTCAAGTTTGAAGTCTCTTACCATCCTGGGAAGGCGAACCTTGTGGCTGATGCGTTGAGCCGCAAGAAGGCGATAGAGTTTGCGGCTCCTCTGATGGTTGCCGAGTGGGATATGGTGGAGTTTTTGCGAGACTTTGAGCAGAAACTCACCGTAGAGGAGCCATTTGAGTTCATCGCACACGTACAGGTGTGATCCCAGATCGATGACGGTGTCATCGAGGCGCAGAGGGACGACGTGCATCTTACTGAGCTTCGAGAGCAGGCCAGTGATGATGCTGACGCCGACTGGCGAGTTGGTATGGATGGGGGCTTACGTTACCGTGGCCGCCTATGCGTTCCTGATGTCCCTGACTTGAGACGAGAGATTCTCGAGGCTGCGCATTCTACTAGACTCGCGATGCATCCAGGCAGCACGAAGATGTATCGTGACGTGAAGAGGACGTATTGGTGGGAAGGTATGAAGACCCACATAGCTGAGTTCGTGTCCCGTTGTCTCACTTGTCAGCAGGTGAAGGCAGAGCATCGCCGACCACCTGGACTTTTGCAGCCTATGCCGATTGCAGAGTGGAAGTGGGATTTCATTTCCATGGACTTCATTTCTGGGTTGCCGAAGACGAGGAAGGGGCACGATTCCATTTGGGTGATCGTCGACCGATTGACGAAGTCGGCGCACTTCCTACCGATCAGAGTTACGAACTCTGCAGACGAGCTGGCTAGATTGTACATTAGAGAGATCGTGCGTCTGCATGGAGTTCCGTTGGAGATCGTGTCGGACAGAGACACGCGGTTCACTTCTATTTTCTGGACTCGCATTCAGGAGGCTATGGGTGTGAAGTTGAAGTTCAGTACTGCCTTCCACCCACAGACGGACGGACAGACGGAGCGAGTGAACCAGATCCTGGAGGACATGTTGCGAGCTTGCGCATTGGACTTCAAGGACAGTTGGGATGACTGTCTTGCATATGCGGAGTTTGCGTACAACAATAGCTTCCAGGCGAGTATCGGCATGGCACCTTATGAGGCGCTGTATGGGCGACCTTGTCGCGCACCGCATTGCTGGTTAGAGGTCGGTGAGCGCAGCTTGATTGGCCCAGAGTTGGTGCAGGCGACGTCAGAGAAGATTGATATTATTCGACGTCGGCTTCTTACAGCGCAGAGCAGACAGAAGAGCTACGCCGATACGAGACGGAGACCACTAGAGTTCACAGTCGGGGATCATGTGTTTTTGCGAGTTTCCCCTATGAAGGGAGTCCTTCGGTTCGGGAAGAAGGGGAAGCTGGCACCGCGATTCATTGGTCCATTTCAGATCCTCGATCGTGTGGGAGCAGTGGCTTACCGATTGGCTTTACCCACGCCCCTCGCGAGCGTCCACAACGTATTTCATGTTTCTATGCTGAAGAAGTACGTTGCTGATCCTTCTCATATCATCAGATGGGAGCAGGTGCAGTTAGGAGAGGATGTTACTTATATCCTGCGACCGACACGCATCTTAGACCGGAAGGAGCAGGTACTGCGTAGCAAGGTGATTCCCCTTGTGAAGGTACTATGGACGCATCATACTGAGGAGGAGGCTACTTGGGAGACAGAAGCCGAGATCAGAAAGAACTATCCACAGCTTCTCGAGGAGTACGAAAAGGTACAAAATTTCGAGGACGAAATTATTTGTTAAGGGGGGTAGATTGTAACGCCCGTGAAAAATCCATACTTGGGCTCGAGTACCAACTCGACCCGAAATTGCGTAGAATTCATTCCTTTAGGAAATATGACTAGGTTAGCTAGTGCAACGTTAGAATAGCTGGGAAATGGTCCCTGATCACTTTAAATACGTTCTACGAGGCCCGAAGCGAGTGGAACCAAGGGTGCTATAATACTCTAAAGCCTCGGATCAAACTCTAAACCGGTTTGTTCTCTGGACCACTTTGAATCTTTGTATTGGATCTAGACCGCACGTTGAAAGTCCGATACCTCCTATCTTAGACCGTTAGGACCGTCTACCTGGGCTTGACAATCATTCCAAAAATCAAGTCAAACCGATGATCACAGGCTATTTCATTGAGCCCGGACCGAAGAGAGTGTGAATAGGGACATAGTTGGAATTTCAAATTCAAATCTGGCACACAAATTTGACGCATCA
Source organism: Magnolia kwangsiensis (assembly GCA_037074715.1). NCBI lineage: Eukaryota > Viridiplantae > Streptophyta > Magnoliopsida > Magnoliales > Magnoliaceae > Magnolia > Magnolia kwangsiensis. The sequence goes on along the minus strand of CM073571.1, from coordinate 50,133,192 downwards.
GTATTAAGCATTCTGACCGTCAGAATACAGCCAAATTACACCCTTGGATCAGGAAAAATATCTATTATATACCACGAGACTTATAGGCCTGATCTTGGTGCGGTGACCGTTAAACTGAAACTGGGCCGCCACGTGCGATCTGGGAACCCAACCGGTCTGAAAACTGGATGCGTGCTAGATCCAGTATACACGAGCTTAAGTCCGACCGCATTTGGCCAGGGGACCTCCAGAAATGCTCTTTTGGACCGAAACGGCCCCGATTTGGTTAGGCACCAAGTAAACATTGTTCCCAAGCCCATTTTGGGAATGTTTTAGGCTATAAAAGGGGTTGAAACCCTCACTCCTCTCTCCCATCCGAATTTGAGAGAAGCCCTAGCTTGGGAGAGAGAAAAGAGTGAGAGATTGTGAGAGAGTGGGAGAGTTCTTCCTGCCACTTGTGCTACGTGTTGCACGTGCTTAAGCAACACTCCTCTACCGCTTTCCCGGCGATTCCACCGCGATCCTAGGTAAGTAAAAACCCTAAATAGATGTTGATTTGAGTTTTCCTTGTTTCCATAGCGATGTAGCTTATGGATCTTATGTATTGGGCTCCTTACTCGCCGTAGACGAAGCATATACACTCCGCTTCAATTCCCGAGTTTACAAGACACTAGGTGAGGATTTTAGACGCTTTGATTGACGGTTCCCAATGCTTTCAATGTCGTTTAATAGTAGATTCTTGACGGCATCGCCGTTTGACATGTACAAAATGCTCTCCGTTTCCCGTTTCGTAAGCTAACGAAGAATATGAGATTTAGGGCATTTTAGTCATTTGTAGGAAGTACTGTTTGCATTCATATTTTGCTGATGTGATTGACATGGTTTGTTGTCGCATTAGGAAGTTAGGAATGCGTGCATAATTAGTTTGCGAAGAGATTCGCCTAGTTGCACACTTTGGGTCGACATACTATATGTAGACTTAAGTGTGTAGTGTATGTGTTTGTATAAATGCTTGTATTAGTATGTATTGAATTAAATGATGTTATTTGATAGTTTGTGATTGATTTTTCAATTATTATGCTGACCTAAATGATTTTCTACATGTTGACAAAATGCATGATTTCATTACATGCATGGAATGTATGTACTTGAGGATTTGCTTAAGTTGAATATGCATGGGAAGTATGCCTTGAAGATTTGCTTAAGTTGAATGTTATAACATGTGCTAACATGCTCACATGATGTATTTCAATTCCAATACCTTTTTATAGTGTTAATGTAATTCCATAGATGTGTGGGACTTGACTTAGTCCAGGCAGTCGGTAACCGAGCGAATTCGTGGCTGACTGGTCATAGCCACGAACGACGCGTCGATGAATGTGATTCGTGTTGAGAGTTGGCGGCAGTGGTTAGGCCACGCGAAGTGTTTTACGCGCTTCATGTCGTTCAATTCGAGATGCGATCGCGCTAGTCGAGCCCGTCAAGTAACCCGACTGGCCGATGTTTGTCCACCTTGTATGTATCATAACTGCTTGAACCTAGGGTACTGAACTTACCATTGTAAACCCTATTAACCGTGGTACCTTGATCCACGAAGACTTATGAGCCGGGCATGGTGGTATGGGACACCGTGGTCGAGCTGTCGGCCTACGCTGGGGCCACAAACCTCCCCGTAGTGACCAATGAGCACCTTGACTCGTGAGCAGATTATGGTGGTATGGGACACTATATTCTAGCTATCGGCCTACACTGATCAGGCGACGAGCCCTTTGTAGTGACCGCGAGCGTATTCTGAGTTCACGGGAGGCGACGACCCTTCCGTGCAGTAGAGTACAGTAGGCCTGTATTGATAAGGTGATGGGGGAGCGGTGCAACGAGTGCGAGCAACAGCCCTGGCAGCCCTTGCAGTGACCTACGAAATGTACATCGTATGAGATTACTAGGAGTGACGACCCTAGACAGGATCCGTGTTGGGATTGATACAAGGGAGGTACCTTAGTTTCCCAATCCTGCTGTTTGAATGGACTAATAACAACTTGGTAATCATATCACCATAGCATTGCATGTGCCTGGAAGATGTGGAGCACTCTAGGGAGTGTGGCATGCCGCGGTCGTAAGATGTTGCCGTATGAGGGTGATCGTCGGTGAGGGCATACATCACGTCATATCATCTTGCATTAACAACAGTATTAGGACTTGTCTGATTTACTGCTTTACTATTATCGCGTGATTGAATTGTGAACATGCTAATCTTTGCTCTATGATTCCACTGAGTTGATCACTCATTCCCACGTTACGGGATGGTGTTTGCAACACCCACCAGACCCTGTTGTAGTTGCAGGTGACGACGAGATCCAGGAGGTGGAGCCGGAGATTGACGAGGACCAGGATGAGTTCTCGTATATGCAGTACCACGAAGGCTTCCCGTAGGTGACCTGGATCGAGGGGGACTTCAGTGGGAATATTTTGAACTTATTCTTTTGTTTATTTACATGTATATGAGACTCAGAGATGTAGTCATACTTTGGAGACAGTTGAGATTACTTTGTTTTTCCATACAGTGATATATATATTGTTTAGTCTTCCGCTTGCTTTTATCACTGGATCTGAAGTATGAATTGCAGTTTTGGTATACTTTTACTCATGTGAATGCTTTAAATCAGACAACATTGAATCATAACCATTTTTGTTGCATAAGTGACGGTCTGGAACTCGGGAGTTGAGTTTATACACGACTCCCGATTTTCAGGGTGTTACACAGACGTGAAGCAAACCTATCAACCCAGCATGACCGTGGCAGAGGAAACTAAATCTCCGTTCATGATCTACATAATTCGGGTACGATTGCCGGATAGGTTTCGACTACCTTAAATCATGCCCTACACGGGGAAAACCGACCCGACGAAGCACTTGGAGTCCTTCTAGACTTACATGGAACTTCATGACACTTCTAATGCAGTCATGTGCCGAGCCTTCTCGCTAACTTTAGTCGATGTTGCTCGACTCTGGTTCAAACAGTTAAAGCCGATGTCTATTAACTCATTCTCCAAACTCAGCGAGGCTTTCGTCATGAATTTCTTTGGAGGAAAAAAAGAGACTTAAGAAATTGGCCCACATCATGAACATAATTCAGAAAGATGGTGAACTCTTAAAAGATTACATCAAACATTTCAACCTAGAAGCATTACAGGTTTGGAAGAACTCGGACAAAACAACGTTGAATGCCATCATGATCGGGCTGAGAGACAAGCCATGCCTATTTTCTTTGGACAAGAATCCTCCTAATACATTGGCCGAGTTTCTGAACCGATCATAGAAATACACCAATGCCAAGGAGTCCTAGATCTTGTGGGATGCTATACAAAGAAAAAATCCTCTGGCCAAAGAGCAAGCGAAGAAAGAGCCTGATTCGACCAACATGAGCAAAAAGTGAAAAGATAATCAATCTTAGGAGGACTTTAGGTCGAACAAGCGGCCCGATAGTAAGTTCACTACCTACACCCCTCTCAACAAATCCTAAGAGCAGGTCTTGATGGGGATAAAAGATGAGCGTTTGATCCATTAGTCGAACAAGTTACGAAGTAATCTCGATCGAAGAAGCAAGAACAAATATTGTTATTTTCATCAGGATCACGGGCATAACACGAGCGACTGCTATAACCTAAAGCAGGAAATTGAAAGGCTCATCCGAGAGGGTCACCTCAGTGAACATGTAGACTAGAGAGGAAATTGGATTATAGCTGCGAGGAACAACCGATCAACAACTAGCAAATTGGGGAGATCCACATGATTGTTGGGGGCCATAAAGGCGAAGGCAATTCAAACAATGCCCAAAAGATGCATGCGAGGACCATTAGTCGTCCTGATGGAGAGATTATGGTCCTCGGTCGACCCTAGAAAGAAAGAAAAATGGAAAAATATAGTGTAACCTTTACCGAGGAAGACCCTCGAGGTGTCCACCACCCTCACGACGACGCCTTGGTAATTTCTGTGACCATAGCCAATCGGAAGGTATTTCGAATCCTCGTCGACACAGGGTCGTCTGCGGACGTGCTTTTCGTTCAAGCCTTCAACAAGATGGTTATAGGTCGGTCCTTACTCCGACCAGTTAAAACTCCTTTAATTGGATTCTTAGGCGGACAGATCATGCCCGAAGGATCCATCCAACTCCCTCTTTCAGCTGGAGACAGGAAAAATCAAACCACTGTGATGATCAACTTCCTCGTGGTTAACCAATCATCCATCTACAATGCTATTATCGAACGACCATCGTTATATGTCCTCCGAGTAGTAGCATCGGCCTATCACCTGTCCATGAAATTCCCAACTGAGCAAGGTGTGGGAATTGCCAAGGGTGACCAGCATGACGCTCGACGATGCTACGCGACGGCCCTGAAAGCTCTACCCAAGATAATGACGATCGAGTCCTTGGATCCACGTGAGGAATCTTATGAACGAGGTCGACCCATGGAAGATCTTGTTTTGATCCCATTGAACGAGTCTGACCCATCAAGGATCGTACAGATTGGGTCATCTTTGGCTCCACCACTAAGAGATAAGCTGATGGCCCTACTGCGACAATATACCAATGTTTTCGCATGGTCCCATGAGGACATGCTTAGCATTGACCTCGACATTATCACGCATCGGCTGAACATCGACCCGATCTACAAGCCGATTCGACAGAAGTGACATGCTCTTGGCCCAGAAAGATATGTCGTGATAGACAAAGAGGTCAGCAAGCTCCTCAAAGCCAAGTTCATCAAAGAAATTTATTACCCAGGTTGGGTGGCCAACGTCGTAGTGGTCAAGAAAGCTAATGGGAAGTGGCGAGTCTGTGCAGACTATATAGACCTGAACAAAGCCTGCCCTAAAGATAACTTTTCTCTCCCTAGGATCAATCAGTTGATCGATAGTACTGTAGGGCATGAACTGCTTAGTTTTATGTGCTTAGTTTTATTGATGCATATTCAGGATATAATCAGATTGTAATGCACCCAGGAGATAAATTTAAAACTACCTTTGTAACTGAAAAAGGTCTTTATTGTTATCGTGTGATGCCTTTTGGTTTGAAGAATGTAGGAGCGACCTATCAGAGGTTGGTCAATAAGATGTTCGCCAGCCAAATAAGACGGACAATGGAGGTCTACATCGATGACATGCTCGTCGAGAGCATCAAAGCTACAGACCATGTAACCGACCTTGAGGAAATATTTCTCATCCTTCGTAAATACCGAATGAAATTGAATCCGAGCAAGCGCGCTTTCGGTGTAAGCTCAGGAAAGTTCCTCTATTTTCTAATTAGCCAGCAAGGGATCAAGGTAAATTTTGAGAAAATTAAGGCTCTACTTAACATGCAATCGCCAAAGACGATCAAAGATATACAGAGGCTAACGGGAAGGATAACCGCACTCAATCGCTTCGTGTATTGAGCTACGGATAAATGTCTCCCCTTCTTCAAATAATTGAAAGAGAGACAAATAGTAAACTGGACCGAATAATGCGATGTAGCCTTTTAATAGCTAAAAGCATACTTAGGATCGCCGTCCTTGCTCTCCAAACCTGAGCCAGGAGAATCACTGCTACTGCATTTAACTGTGTCTGACGTAGCAATTAGATCGATGCTAATTCAGGAGCACAAGGGAAAATAGTTCCTGGTTAACTATGCCAGTAAAACCCTAGTTCTTGCAGAAACAAGATATCCGACCTTAGAAAAAGTGACCCTAGATTTAGTTACTTCTCCCCGATGCCTGCGGCCATATTTTCAAGCCCATTTAATTATTGTTTTGACTGATCAACCATTACGACAAGTCCTATAGAAACCCGAGGCTTCAGGTCGCCTAATTAAATGAGCGATCGAACTAAGTGAGTTCGATATTGATATTGACCACGAGCTGCAATTAAAGGATATGCAGTGGCTGACTTCATTGTTGAAGTCACACAGTCATTCGAGTAAGATCCAATCGACGTCCGATGTAATCCTGACCTACCCAGATTGAAGCTTGTTCCAGAGAGTTCGAAAGACTAGCAAGTCCTTGAATCGTCCGACTCCCAAGTTTCTCCCGACCCTCCCCAATGGACACTATTTGTTGATGACTCTTCTAATTCTAAGGTAAGCGGGGCAGAGGTAGTACTAGAGACTCCCAACCATACATGAATGCAATATGCCTTAGATTTCGATTCCAAGCCTCTAACAATATAGCAAAATATGAGGCTTTTCTCATCAGATTAAAATTGGCAGCAAACATGGGGGTTCGGCATCTCGACGTTTTCAGTGACTCACAATTGGTCGTCAATCAAATAGCCGACGTTTACCATTCCAAAAAAGAACTTCTGTTGGGCTACCTCCGGAAAGCCAGAGAATTGATTGGCAGTTTCTAACATTGTAACGTCGCCCTAATCCCACGAGTTGAGAATTTCAAAGCCGATATGTTAGCAAAGCTCACCACAACAGATGAGGATGAAATTTCAAGATCTATCCTGATTGAATTCTTGGCCAAACCGAGCGTCGATGAAACACACATCTCGATGATTGGCTTGGCTCCCTTTGATTCATTGTATGACAGATCGTGTAGATCTTCGAGTTATTGGACCGAGATTAGAGAGCACCGTCTCCTAGGTCTCGAGCTTGTGCAGCGGACATCAAAGGTCAACGATATCATCAGGCAGAGGATGTGCACAACTCAGAGCCGGTAGAAGAGTTTTGCTTATCTCTGACGTCGTCCCTTGGAGAGTACAGTTGGGAACCGAGTGTATCTCAAAGTCTCACCCATGAATGGTGTGGTTCGATTTTGAGCGAAGGGCAAGCTTGTCTTAAGATTTATTGGACCTTTTGAGATTATTGGGCACGCTGGCTCCATAGCCTATAGGCTTAGCTGTCTAGCATCCACAACATTTTTCATGTTTCCATGCTACAGAAGTGTGGGTCAGACACCATTCCTATGATTGATTGGTAACCTCTAGAGGTCTGTGAAGTTACTTCCTACATTGAGCAGCCAGTTCACATCCATGATCGGAAGGAACAAGTTCTCCAGACTAAGGTCATTCCTTTGGTGAAAGTGCAGTTTGGTCACCATAGTATTAATGAGGCATCTTGGGAATGCGAGGTTGAGATTCGAGAGCACTATCCCCATCATGGGACCATTTTTTTGATTAGCTCGAAACCAATGTGGATAGACCCAATCATCCGTTATCTCGAAACCGACGAATTACTTGGGAACCGAACGGAACACGACGAATGAAGATTAAAGCCATTCGATATACCATGCTCAACGACATACTCTATAAGAAAGGGTTTTGCCTTCCTTACTTGAGATGCATCCAACAATCTGAATACGTCCTGAAAGAAATTCGTGAAGGAATCTGTGAAGACTACTCCGGAGGGAGATCGTTAGCCCATAAGGTCATTCGACAAGGTTACTATTGGTCGACCATTCAACACGATGCACAGAAGCTCATCCAGAGATGTGACAAATGTCAAAGGTTTGCTAATATCCCTCAACAACCACCGGAAGAACTCACCCTTATGGCCGGTCCCTAGCCATTTGCTCAGTAGGGGATCAACATTATCGGACCGTTTCCCATGGGGAAAGGCTAGACCAAGTTCACTGTTGTAGCTATAGATTACTTCATTAAGTGGGCAGAGGCAGAACTATTGGTAAAGATAACTGAACAAAAGATCACAAATTTTGTTTGGAAGAAAATCATTTGTTGATTCGGGATCCCTTGGACTATCGTCTCCGACAACGGGAAGTAGTTCAATAACAAGCGATACTAGGAGATGCGCAAGAACTTTGTGATTCATTGCGTTTACTATCATCACGACATTCGCAAGCAAACAGGTAAGTTGAGTCAGTCAATAAAATCATCAAGCATCACCTCCGAACCAAGCTCGAAAATGCCAAAGGAGCTTGGGCCGAGGAACTTCTCAAAGTCCTATGGGCTTACTGAACTACTGCCCGAACAACTACTGGAGAAACCCCATTCTCCCTAGCGTATGGAGCAGAGGCGGTCACTCCCATAGAAATCGGACTACCTACAGTCGGAACAACCTCATTTGACAAACAAGTCAATAATGATCTTATGTCCCTCAATCTCAACCTTCTGAAGGAGCGAAGAGAGCAAACTCGGCTACGAACCACTGTCTGTCAACAATAAGTGTCGCGGTTTTATAATGCTCGGGTCAAGATCAGAAGGTTTCGAGTGAGGGATTTGGTTCTTCGAAAGATATTCCAGAACACCAAAGAAGCAGGAAAGGGGACCATAGGCCTAAATTGGGAAGTGCCATCTGTGATTTCGAATAGCATCCGACTTGTTACGTACCGATTGGAAGATCTGACTGGCCAACTACTCCATTATCCATTAAATGCAGAACATCTAAAGATCTACTTCCCTTGAATTGGTCGGTATGACCGTTATTATGTCACAATTTGTTTTAAAATAAATAGTTCATTTGCATGATCAATGTTCGACCTAGTTTATATCTACGGGTGATCTCTATCCGATCTACATTTGATCTATGTCCGACCTATGTTTAAGCTATGTCTGAGTATAACTCATCTTATATTGCTTATACGAACTTTAATGGAAAATTTTGGTCGATATCTGATAGTGTAGCTCGTCCTATAATGGAAAAAGAAGATAGAAACAGATATTTAAAAGGAGACATTTTCATTGATAAAACCCAAAATGGTGTGAGTGCATCAGCTTACATCAGCTTTACATCGATTATAATTCAAAATTTGTACATCGGACTATCCGCAAAGTTCAGAAAAGGAAAAAAGATGCAAAGGGAGACGACACTTGAAGTGCTTGAAGTCGGAGCTCTTGGTATGCTTGAAGTTGAAAAAAGGGAGTAGAACGAAGGAAATACTTCTCTACAAAATTAACTTTAAGACTCGGGAGCCGCCTCAGGAGGTGCTTCGTCTCCCGACCCATCAGAACCCAACTCTGGCTTGTTGAAAGTGGAGAGATTGAGCTCGGGAAAGGTCTCCTTTATTGCCTTCGCACACTCTGCATAGCCTCAATGAAAGAGATAATCTCTTTCGGCTTGGAATTCCTGGGATGACCGGAATTCCTTCACAGCGTCCCTTCGCGTGATAGCAATGGCAGCTTTGGTCTCCGTCCTCAGCCTCTACAGCTTGGTGCTCATATTAACGAGCTCAGCATGACATTCATCATGCAACGCCTTGGCCTCCCGCAACCGCGAGGCCATCTTAGCCCTCTCAGTAGAAGACTTGTCGAGAGCTGCCTTCACTGCCCTTAGCTCGGCCTCAATAGCTGAAGCCCGAGCCTCAGCCTCCTCCGCCTAATTATGCGCCTGAGTAAGCTCGGCGCGTGCCATTAACATGTATGGGGTGAACTACAAAACAGAAAGAGGGGATCAGGATGAGCAACCAGAAAAATGAAGTAGCCTAATGTCTGACAGTATTCTTACCTCGAGAAGGGTTGTCGTCATGGGCGCAAGGGTCAGATCCATGGGAGCATCGAACAAACCGACGAACTCTTCCTCGACGTTGTGGCAATCTACCCATAGGAGGATCCCCTCCATAGTCAGACGGAGGCTCCCTCGCCCCTCCTTAGCTTCCTCCCTTCTCAAGGTTTGAGCCCCAGTGGGAAGCTCCGAAGCTTCTTGAGCCTCGGCGGGAGCTACCTCCAGGCCCTCGTCCACGACCTCCATGACGGTTGGGCAAGAAGGACCGACTTTCCCCTTGCCCTTGGAATAAGTCTTCTGTTTTTTCCTCTTCGGTAAAGGCAACTCATCTTGTAGAGGCGCACAAACTTTGAAGGAGGGTCGGATGAAGGGCCGCGCTTTAGCCATCTCTATATCGATATATGAAACAATAGGTCAGTACATCAGAAGAATTTCCTAGCAAAAATTTAAAGTTTAAAGGTTCAGCTGAAGGTCTTACCCGAGGTCATAATTGTCAGAGCTGTGTTTAAGCCTGATGAAAGGAGTCGCTTTGGTTGGAGAAGCACTCTCCAAGATCTTCTCTCCCAGCTTAGGATCTGCAAGTCCCTGATCCGAGCTAATGATCCGCTGTCGAGCAATAGCTGGTGTTTGGGAATAACTGCGGAAGAAGACATGTAAACCAGATCAAACGACAACAAAGGCTGACCAACAGAAATTAAATCGACTACTAGACTAACCTGGTGTAAGACCCGCATCCTATCTCGTACCGTTTCTAGGCCTTCGCGGTCCTCCCGGTAGAATTTTGGCAACCTGCTATCTATTATTGGCGTTAGCACGCGATCCAGAGTCGTGTCTTGCATTCCAGATTCGGCTCAACCCGAGACTTGTACCCTTGCAACCGCACCGTCCCCGCGGTTCCGATGCCGCGTCTCACGCGCCGAGGCGATACTCAGGCCAGGAGATGTGGGCCCTCGTTCAGTTCGAGAAAACACCGCGCGTTGCAAATATTGAGGGAATCTCTACGACATATCACATCGGTCATATCAATCAAGTACACATCACTCCCATCACTCATACCCATCCCCAAGTACAACCACCCTCTCCAAAAGTCAACTTCTCTTACAACAAAAGTACTCCCTTACATCACTCACCATCCCTCTCATCCCATCACTCCACCTCACCCTTCTCTCTCTCATTTTCTCTCTTATCATTCCAAGAAAACTCCCATGGAAGCAAGCCACGTCCAAGCTCCCCATGAGAGAGCTAGTGTGGCCCACCTTCCTACCATAAAATTCAACCCTTGGACCATCATCTCAATCGTTGAAAATGTCCTCTTGGAGCTCTAGAGTGCATAGGCGGAAGAAGGAATAGGCGATCAAAGTGGGTGCTTCCTTCTTTCTTTCTCTCTCTCTTTTTCTTTTGCCTTGTGGGTGATCTAACCATTGATTTTGTTATTTGAGGGCCACATATTGTGGGACCCATCCTGATGTATGCCTTGTATTTAGGGAGGGCCCATAGTGGCAGGCTCCCTCCCCTTTTTACCGATCTCTCTCTCTCCCTCTCTTTTCTTTTGTTTGATGACAATGATGTTGAGGTGTGTGGCCCACCGGATGTGTGTTTGTGTGGCCTACCATGATGAGCTTGATCCACATCGACGGATCGTGAGGCCCACCTTGTTGCTGCCCTTTTATAGGCCCGGGCAAGGGCAAACAACAAATATCAGCCTGATCATGTGGTGGACCACGCTGACATGGACCCCCACCTGGCTGTATGCACTGCATATCTAGACCGTCCATCAGTGGCCAGATCCAACGGTTAGTTGAGCCAGGGACTACTGGACGGCCTGCTATCCAGACCGTCTAGAGCAGGCCTTGACACTAGCTGGTTGTGGTGTAGTTAAATAATATATATTATCATATATATATATATATATATATATATATATATATATATATATATATATATATATATATATATATATATATATTAATGTGTGGTTGGTGGGCCCCCCTACGTGGGACCCACCTTGGAGTATGCATTGTATATCCAATCCGTCCATCTGTCTAGTTGGGACGAGGATGCCCCACAGCGATGTATGGGTTGTATCCCACCGTCTAAAGGCAGGGACGGTGGGCAGCTATGATATATGTGTTTTATTCAAGCTGTCTTTACAGCTGTGGGACCCACGTACGTGTGGACTCCACGTGATGCACCTACTATATCCCAGCCATCCATCATGAGGGATGGTTAGATCATGACCGTCCGACAATGGATGGCTAGAGCCTGACGACTGTGTAGGTGGGTGTATATATATAATATTAATAAATATTATAGATGGTGGGTCCCACACGTGTGGACCCACCCTTTAGAATATGTGCTTCACCCCTACTGTCCATGTGGGACGGTGGGCCAGACCTGCAGGACATTTGTGCACCGTGGAGTGAGGTGCTGTGTCCAGCGCATGCACGTGGATACCACCATATGCATGTGTTGTGTGAATACCGACCATCAGGGGCCCACCTTATATACATGTGGCACACACACCGTCCCTCCAAATGTCCTAAATGTATGGGTTTTACCCAACTGTCCAACCGTCCATCTGGAGGCTAGAGATCCTTTTAAATAATAATAATATTATTAATATTATATTGATGTGCTGACGTTACCATGTGGGGCCCACCAATGTGTATGGGACCATCGACACCGTCCAGAGCATGTGGAATTTCACCATGAGGGATGTGTTATCTCCTAACCGTCCATCTGGATGGTGGAAACAACGAGCAACATTGTTGCTGTCCTACGTCAGTAGGTTACATGGGTCCCACCGGTTGTATGACGTCAGTAAATTCTGTGGGGCTCACTCATGATGCATGTATTTTATCAACACCGTCCACTGGTGGATGGTGTCATATAGGGCCACAGTGATGTATGGTCCAGATGGTTGGACGGTGGCACCCACCTCTAATGTATTTGTTAGCCACGCTGTCCATCCATGTGGACCCCACCTCCGTAGCAGCTGCACCACGACAACAAGTTCTGTGGGTATCAGTATAAGGCTTGTGTTATATCCAAACCATCCGTCCATGTCACCAGCAAGATGTGGGTCCCATATGAACATGTGTTTCATTCAACCGTCTATCAAGTAGACCATGCTGTAGAAATTAGTAGGGATTAGACGGCTACCATTGAAACCTGATTTTTGGAGTCACAGAAGTTTTGGGATCAATGTGAAATTTGTTTTCCCTCTTAATTCCGGTCTCAGTGACCTTATGATCAGATTGGGTGGGAATAAATATGGTGGTGGGCCCTGGCCCTGTGAACTATTTAACGGTGGAGATCATTATTGCCACTATTACTTGTGGTGTGGTCCAGATGATCTTTTGATATGATTATTTTTTTTACATATACTCTAAAATGACTTCTAGAAATAGATGAACGGTGTAGATGGTGGGACCCGAGTAGTGCGACCCACTTGTTGTATATGACGCCCACGTACGAGGCTCATGGTGATGCATTTGTGACCCATTAGTACAGCCCATTGACGCAACCCACTTAATGTGTATGAGGCCCATGTGCAAGGCTCACCTGTGATATATACTAGGCCCATATGTAGGGCCCACCTATTGTGTATTTGAAGCTCATGGGTTGTAGCTCATTGTGATATATTCGAGGCCCATGGCAAGGCCATGGTGATGTATTAGGGCCCATGGGTTAGGTCCTATTGCGATGTATTTGGGGCCCATGGTTTGAGATCCACTGTGATATGTATAGGGCCCATGGGTTGGGGCCCATATTGATGTATTTATGGCCCGTTGTTGAGGCCCACCTTGGCATTTATAAGGCCCATTTGATGTATATGAGACCTATGTGTAGGGTCACATGCTGTGTATTGAGGCCCATGTGCAGGGCCCACCTGTTGCGTATTTATGGCCCACTAGTGCGGCCCATTGATGCTGCCCACTTGATGTATAGAAGGCCCTTACGTGAGGCCACGAGCTCATTATATGTTTTGGCTCTATATGTAAGCCACTCCTTAGGAGCAATGTTGGTTAAATGTCCAAATTGATAAGCTGTGATGGTTAATTGTCCATATTGTGACCTTCCTTTAGGCCTGGATAGGCTCATTTTCATCATCCTCTAGTGGGTTACCCCAAACGAATGGGCCCCATTGGTATTTCTTAGACTATCATCGGCCATCCATCTATAAACCCCGTCTCGTGACCGACTATCGATCGTGACCGATTACCGATCGTGGCTGATTATCGATTGACGTGGCCGATTGCCGACTCCGCGTGTCGTGGCCGATTGACCGATTATCGATCGAGGCCGATTATCGAGGCTGATTACCGATCGTGATCGATTGTCGATTTATGTGGCCGATTGTCAATTCTGTTTGTCGTGGCCGATTGACCGATTACCGATCGAGGCAGATTATCGTGACCGATTACCGATCGTGGCCGATTATCGTGACCGATTATCCATCGTGACCGATTACCGATCGTGGCTGATTATCGATTGACGTGGCCGATTGCCAACTCTACGTGTCATGGCCGATTGACCGATTATCGATCGAGGCCGATTACCGATTCTGATTTGTCATGACCGATTACCGATTTCGATTGTCGGGGCCCAATGTGATGCACATGCAACCCGTATTTGAGGCCCGACGTGATGTGTATTTAGCCTGTGTCTAAGGCCTAACGTGATGTATATTGAGGGCCAGATGATGAGACCCATTGTGATGTATTTGTGGCTTATGGGTAAGGCCCATTGCGATATGTATTAGGCCCTTGATGCATGGCCCATTCGATGTATTTGAGGCCCATGAGCAAGGCCCACTTGTTGTGTATATGTGGCCCTTGAGTAAGGCCCATTATGTTGTATATTAGGCCTTTGTATGGGGTCGTGGGCCCATTATATGTTTGGCTCTATATGGGCCATCCCTTGGGGACAATGTTGGATAAATGTCCACATTGCCGAAGCCGATTGCTGATACCGATTATGAGTATATGACCGCATAACATCATGATACATTTCCATACGCATCATCTGTATGTTTGTTATGAGATGTGATTGACCATTGCATATGTCATAATGCTGGTTGTTATGAGACTCCCTGATAGGCGAATATTGTCTCACATGAGCGCACGGTTTGTGCAGAATTGATGCATGACTGGATTGTATGACTCATGCATCTTGCATTATATGCTGTGATTACTGTATGCCCTAGCGACATTAGGGTCGTAGCCTCCACAGGCATATCGTGGATGGCTAGATGAGACACCGAAAATCTATTTTACATGGGGTGCTATAGATATCCCTGGGTGAAAGTCCCTAAACCCTCTTGGTTCCAGAGGTTGCTCCAACGTCTAGACCGAGTGGGTAAATGAGCGTTGAGTGCCGATTACCAGATGGCTGCGCTCTCCACTGTGTCGTGGTCGGTTGGAAGGGGGTGTGGCCTTACCTACCCGAGAGGAGGGGGCAATGCTAGGCTAAGTCTGACCAGCTCGAGGAATGGGTCCGCTATTGACGATCCGGGCCTGATATTGGCAGGCGGATAGTGAGGTCTCTTCCACTCACCTTGTTGCACGCGATGGGGCGACAATCTGGTTTGGAGTGCAATAGACCCCGATGATTTTTCAGAGAGGAACCGTACTGATATGTGGACTTATCGAGTAGGAGTTGCATGCTTATTCATTTATTCATTCACTATCCACTCGGGCTGGTGGTGCGCAACTAATTGTTGTGTACCTTCGTTACGGCAAGGATTTCGGTTGGGTGCCCGACCAACCTGAGATCTGGAGTTTACCACGTTGAGCCTGACTATTCAAATTTAGGTATGAGACTAGTTTGGATAGAAGTCCTTGTGGTGGACCCCGTAGCCTACGATACTACGTACTATCATCCCGACTTCACACTCCAGCATGGTCATTTCATCCGCATCGCATATTGCATTACATCTGCAGGCATATGGCATTTCGGGTTACTATTTCTGCACTTATATGGCTTAGATAGATTTAGTAGGATTTGTATATTGCATTGCATCTTCGACATTTGATTTTTGGCTCTTTATGACTCCTTATCGCATAGTTGTTCTGTATTGCGTATTCTGATATTGATTAAGTTATAGACTTTTCCATACTTCCGCTTACTCTTTTATCGTATGATTTATATCTTGTCAATATTTCTGCTTACTCTGATAATTCTTGCTCTTGTTAATGTTTCTACTTATTTAGACATTGTATGGTTTATGGATTATCAGTTTTTCAGTATCGTATGATTATGGCATTGTATTGAATACTTGACACTTACCTGGTGCACACACTTACACCACCTTCTAAGCTTTCTATAAGCTTATGCACAATAGATGCGTGCAGGTGATGATAGGTTGCAGCAGTGTTGAGCTTAGAGCGTGCAGTGGTCTTATGGAGTTTGATTTTTATTTATGTATTTCCCTTTCAGTATTGTACTCAAACGATTATATTAGTGGATATGTGATGATGATGTTGCCTTTGTGAATTGGGTAATCTTGTGGTTATGCTTATTACTAGTTATATGTACAAAAAAAAAATTCTCCTTGTAGGATCCCAGGATCGGAATCTGGCATATGAATGCTAGGAGCCGAGAATGAGGTACTGCGGAGGCTGTCGGCACCAGATTCGATAATCGAGATTCTTATGAATCCGATTCCCTGGTTTAGGGCATGACACCTGGCTTAGAAAAGGCGCGGAGAACGAGAGGTTGAGTTGATCCTGGTTCAGCCATCTCGTGGCATCTAGAGGCCCAAAACCAATTATCCCTCCAGTGTTTATTAGAAGACGGAGGGTCAATTATTAGAGCCCCGCCGGTATTCCGCCATGTAAAGAAGTAGTACCAGCCGGGCTAGAGGATGTTTGCTTTTACCTGGTATAGGTGGAGGAATTCGTCTACTGATAGCTCGGGCTGGTCTAATTCGACTCACAAGACCACATAGCCGAACAAGTCCCTCCACCCATTTGGAGTCATCTGCCCCGGGGCTAACCTAAGGCGAGCCAGCAGACACTTGGCCATCCCCTAAAATGGGAGCCGCAAGCCGCATTGAAGGGCGACCTAGAAGATCGCCACTGCCCCCTTCTAGAGGTCGATCCGGAAGTTCATCCGACGAAGGGAGTCGAAGAATAGCAGACTTGGGAACATGGTTTCGAGCCTGATCTGGGTTAACTCATCCATAGACATAGTCAAGGGTACTGGCCCCATCGGGTCCTCTTCACCCTCAGGCTCTCTCAGTTTGCCCTCGTTGGGTAGGTCGCTCGCCCCAGCGACCTGCTCAGTTACCTGAGACACATCCATTGCCCATGCTCCAGGCGCTGTCCCACATTTGGGAGACAGATTCAGAGCTTAGCAGCGGGCGCCAGTCTCTGTGTAGGAGACCATTCCAATGCTCTCCTTGATGATGAATACCGAAAAGCGGCATTCGCCATCACCACCAACAACGAAGGTGGGTTCAACATTACTCTAAGGAGACTACTCGCCGCACTTTCACTGCCAGAAACCTCCTCCCATGAGCTCACGGAGCGAGACATGTTACTATTAACAGAAAAAGGAAACGAGGAGGGGGAAAGGAGTCTCACCGGAGCGCGAATTGACAGAATCCCAACTGGATTACAACGAGAACAATCGCTAGAAATCGCACAGAGAAGTTGAAAGATGAAAGGAGGAAGAAGATGAAATGCAAATGGGAAAGACCTAAGGGTTAGGGCTTCCCTTATATATCAGTGACACGTGTTAGCTATCTGAACCGTCCATCAGTGTTGTGCCATCCGATGCCTCTTCGGCTATCCCGGATCGACATGTGGCATGAGCTCATGCGCCACTCGCTTTCGATATCAGGTACAACGCCACTCATTGCCCCTCGTTGGTCCGCCACTGAAACGATGACTTTACAGCCCACATGACCTTGAGTGACGTGCCGACACGTCAAGATCTCTAGCCGAAATGCTTCGACTTCTGCGCTTGTTGTCATGTTGTTGAGGGTTAAATATTGCATATTAGACTCCAGTTATTACTTGATTTTATGAACATGATACTGCTTAACGTCCTATTTTAATCATGTTTGTGTTGCAAGGTGAATTTAGGAGCTTGGACTTAAAAAGGCTACTAAAGGCATAGATTTAATACTCACAAATCACCAAGGCAATGGACGGATCTTTGGGGATTGAGATCGAAGAATTTACACGTCAAAGATTCAAGAAAATCAAGTGATTGAAATTAAAGGGGCCTGAAAGTTGTCATGAATGCAAGATCACAGGGTTTCCATAATCTTTTTGGCTTGAAACTTTATATCTAGCCTGAGGACCATTAATTAACCGTACACGTCGAAATTAAGCCCTTGGATCTTTGCGAAAGTGACCCAACGGACAGATCGGCCCATAAAACACTGATATGGGGTCCACCTGATATCTAGATATACTTCAACTTTGATCTCAACCCCTTAAATGGGATGAAAAAATGGATGAACGGAGCAGATTTCTCACAAGCATCACAATGGACCCCACATGCAGAGTGCACAGGTGGTGCACTCCCGCACCACATCAGTCTGTCAGCTCGGTTAAAGTTGGGCTGACTTGACTCTTCTCGTGTGAGTAGGACAGCATCCGCACACTGTCTCCTCTGAGGTGTGTTGTGGCCCACCATCGGGGCCCACGTGGCTGATGCGAACCGTTCATTGTGTCCAAAAGGGGGGATGACTGTACCCAAGGTGTCTTCTTGGACCCATGCACGTGCACACATGTGGATCGCTAGAAAATGCAGGATGAATGGCGGGAAGATTTGATACAGTGGGTTGTGCTAAACTTAACCAAAATCACCCCTTTCCGACCGAAATTTTGTTAGGAATCCAATGGACAGGGTGAATCTCTCTGAATACACCACTGTGGGGCCCATCGAACACGTCAATGCAATGAATTTTGTAAGATACGCATGGCCGTGAAATCCGGGACTTGCGGGGAGTTGTACGTGCATGATCATGGTCGGATGGCTGATCCAAACCATCCAAAATCTTCAGAGGGTGGCCACAACCTTAGCTATCAAGAAAAAAAAATGAAGTCTTGGACAATAGCCATCCCAAAAATTCAATTTAAACGCAACTTGTTGCATTTTTCTTTCGCATGTGGAAGGTGTTATGCATGTAGCTTCTTTTGCGTAAAGAGCCACCGCCTCTGCTGCAAGCCTCCACCGACTCTCCTCCTTATGCTTATAAAAGGGAGAGAGAAAGAGAGAGAGAGAGAGAGAGAGAGAGAGAGAGAGAGCAACATCTTGGGACGTTGAGAGAGAGAGGTGAAGTGGCCGACACGAGAGGAGTTTCCCTTCTCCTTTTCTTCTTTATTTTCTTCTTGTTTTTATATTTTTTTTCTTAGCTTAATCATGTTTATAATGAGCTAAACCTCTTAGATAGGTCTAAGAGGTGAAGCTTGTAGTGTGATGGGAGACTTTTCTTTATGCCATTGATTTATGTTTTAGTTGAATTGATTTTGATTCTAGTTTGATTATAAGGAACGCTTTTAGTTTTTAATGGTTTATTGTGACTTAAATTACAATGAATTTGCGATAGCTTTGAGCATATTCTTTTCATTATTGTGATTATGAAGTTAGGAAGCCCTGTTGTTCACCATCATCTCATGGGCATGGTTAGATGATGGAATCCTTCTAACGTTCATAACTCTTTCAGATTGGTTATGGATTGGTTAAATTCTATCGTTTGCTTTGTCTCATGGGCATGATTTTGTGATGGAATCAATTCTAATTCTCATACCTCTTATCTCTTGAAAGCTAGATCAAAGGAAGTTTAGTATTGATTTTTAATGAAATATCTTTCAACTGGATGAAGATAGGACTTTGATTCTAGTTGTGTTCTTGAATCAAGCATAAATCTCCCTGATCTCTACAAGTGGATCCTTGAATTCCCTTATCTTGCACCTTTGAATTTTACAAGTTTTAGTTTAATAATTCATCATCATTTTCTTAAATTCTTCTGATTTAGATACATTTTCTTCTAGTTCTAGTTCTAGTTACTTTCATAATACGTACAAGGCTTAGTCCCTGTGGATTTGACCTCGGTCTTACCGAGATTATTACTACATCGCAACCCTATACTTGGGGTGGTGAACAAGTTTTTGGCGCCGTTGTCGGGGATTGGCAGTTGCATTTTTCTGAGATTAACTAGTCTTAGAATTAGGTTAAGATTAGGATTTTTATAGTTTTTAATTCTAGGTTTAGTTCTTTCTATTTGAATTCTAGAAACTAACATAACTTTCCTGTTTTGTATGACCTTGAGTTAGACTTTCTAAATTGATAATATCTTTCTAATCTTTTTATTTTTTTGTTTTTAGGATTATGTTTCTATCTTTAGAAACTTGCTATTTCTAGGTTCTCTTTTATTTTTAGAAACTAACTTACTTTCTAATTTAGGTTTAGAAACTTTCTATTTTCCTTTTTTAGAAATTTTTTCTTTTTAGAAACTAGTTTACTTTCTATTTATTAGGAACTGACTTATTTTGTTTTGTTTTGCAGGATCTTAATTTAGGAACTACTGATTTGGTAACCTCCTTCCAACTCTTCTTTCTGTTTATTTCTAGATTTCTATTTTCTTTCTTTCTTTTAGGTTTAGGTTTAGAATCTGAATTGAAGGCTGCGAGTGTTTCATGCCCAAGTGGGTCTGTGACAACACTCAACGTCTCTTAACTGAAGGAGGATTGGTTAAGGGGTTGACTATCCATTGTAGGACTAGACACCGCTCGAAATCCTCAGAATTAATTGAGGTTATGACAACAAATCAACTGACCAATCAACCAGAAGGACTACCTCAACCTAGGGTTGGGGAAGTCCAGAATGAGAATGAGGTGCATCAAGCACCCCCGCCTCATACTTTACGAGATTATTTACAACCGGCGGGGGTGAGCATGCCCTCATGTATGGTTTTTCCAAAGAATATGAGACACATGAATATCAAGCCAGGAGTGATCCAACTCCTTAAATTTCATGGGCTTGAGTTGAAAGATCCATACTTACACCTGAAAGAGTTTGATGAGATCATAGTCACTTTATACTTTCCTAATGTGTCTGATGACACGGTCAGGATGAAACTCTTTCCCTTTTCTTTGAAAGAGAAAGCTAAGACATGGTTGCATTTACTACGTCCTCGATCTATTGGTACATGGAATGATATGATAAGGGAGTTCATAAAGAAATTTTTTTCACATCATAAAACGAACACCCTTAGAAAGTTAATCATGAACTTCGCCCAAAAGGAGGATGAAACATTCTTCCAATGTTGGGAGCGGTTCAAGGATCTTGTTAGTTCATGCCCACAACACGGATTTGAAACGTGGCATATTACACACTTCTTTTATGAAAGTCTGATATCTTCTATGTGCCAATTGGTTGAGACAATGTGCAATGAGGAATTCATGAATAAAAATGTCGATGAGCTTTGGGACTACCTAAATAGACTCGCTGAAAATGCACAATCATGGGACACATATCCAAAACCAAGCATCATGTCTAGACTGACTCAATCCAAGGAGAGGGGTGGAATGTATCTCTTGAAAGAGGATGATGATATCAATGCTAAATGACTTATTTCACTACGAAACTCGAGGCCATGGAATTAAAGAAGGATAAGGATAAGGAAATTGTTTGCGATATTTGTGCTTGCAACGTTCACACAACTGAAAATTTTTCAACAATACCCGCCTTTCAAGAGGTGTTGAATGAGCAATCCAATGCCGTGAACAATTACCAAAGACCTTAAAAAGGCCGAGCTAAATGTCCTAGAGGGAGGGCGAATAGGACAATGCCAAATTTAATTATAAAGTGCGAAAATAAAGACTTAATAAGCAATTGATAGCATAATAGAAAACAACCTCTAAAATCAAGTATTGAGAGATTGATACAAACTTTGTTATAAGGACAACATGACACTAAAAACCTACAGTTTATGGCAAGACAACTTTACTAGAACGTGGGTGAGTATCGAAAACTCAAACTCAAATGGAGATGAAAGAAATAAGAACTAATCTATTAAAAGATTCACCACACAATGCTTGAAAAATAAAGATTACAACATTCACATCCACAAATACATCCCACGATCTTAAATCATAAAATAATAAAGAAATAAATCAAACACCCACAAAACACCAGAGAATTATAGTGGTTCATGTGTGTACACCAACTGTCTGAAAACAGTCACACAACTACTCCACTCCCTCGGGATATTAGCGTTTACTAATTAAATAGGGTTTTCAAGGTTCACCTAAAACCTTCACAATTGTATTTTAAGTGGGTTCACACAATCACAACCCCACACTCAGAGAATTTCTGACTGATCTCAGAAAAAACCAAATGAAATTTTCTAGCTTAACTCATAAACCAAACAAAATAGAATTATAGAAAAGAAACCACTTATCTGTATGAAGATTTTGAAGTAGCCCGGTAAAATCAACTTGATGATGACGTAGATGTTCAACGTTCAGTCCCACAAGTGTATAGGGTTCTAGGTCTAGATGATTTTTAAATTAAATCATCCTTGGCTAGCTTGATTTGATTTTGATCTTAAGAAAGGCTAAATTAAATGTCTCTTTTTAAAATCAGATTGGAATAGAGGTCTATAATCAAATAACAAGAGATACTTATAAATGATTTAAAATATGCACAAAATAGCTTAGAATGAACACAAAATTATCTTAGAGTGATTGCTTAAAAATTATTATAATTGAATGAAAAATTTTGAAATTTGAGTGCGATTTATAGCTAAAAAATATGTTCACTTGATTGGCCTTAAGTTTGCTTCGACTAGCCTTAGGTCCAACAGATTTTTAAAATTCTAGTGCGATAAGATTTGACAAGTGCTCGACTGGCCTTGTGGGTCCCACGACTGGTCGAGTGACCTGCTCGACTGGTTGTGGACTACAAATGACTAGTCGAGTGGAGTCAGAATGCTTGCTGTAATTTGAGTCGAGCCTTGCACGACTGGTCGAGCATTGTTCACTCGACTGGTCGAGTAGTTTCCAGCATTGGTTGAGGACGAACAGAAAAATTTCAATAAATTGTAACAAATCTTAGACTGGTCGAGAAAATTCTAGGACTGGTAGAGCCAGTGTTAGGGCTAGTCGAAAAAATAAACTATTAACCTATAAAATGACCGATACTAAGTACAAAATGAACATAACATGCCTTAAGGTCAATCTAGGTCATTCATACCTTACTTGTGAGATAGAACATGTGAACCATCAAACTATCGATCACATCGGCAAATTTAATTGTTGTAATATTTGAAGCTTGAACTTAATGTATCAAATTTAGTCTTCAATTAGAACTTGAGTTCTTGGATGTTTCCGGTTACAGAACTTGAACCGCAATCTTGTCCCTAATCTTAAACCGCAATATGAAATAAGTGATTCAAGCTCTTCAAATCATATGAAGCAAGCTAAATCTATCAGCACTCTTAGGAGTGGGAAGACCATTGACAAAACCATTCCGATTATGGATGAAAAGCCTAAGGAACCGAAAGAGGATAAAGATGATGGATCTAGCCATGCTCCATAAGAATTAGAACTGGAACCTCAAGGCAAGCCGGTTGCTTCATTTTCCCAACGGTTGGTTGCACCAAAACCTTTCTCTAACTCTTAGGACATCTAGAGGTGTTGAAATAAGTGAATGCCAATATTCCTCTACTTGATGCTATAAAACAAATACTTTCATATGCCAAATTCCTAAAAGACTTATGTACGACCAAAAAATGGTAAAATATTTCAAAGAAAGTCTTCTTAACTAAGAAAGTGAGTGTCATCCTACAGAAAAATGTGTCACAGAAATTCAAAGATCCTGGTAGCCTAACCATCACTTGTGTAATTAGGAATTACCGTATTGTGCACACACTTCTTAACTTAGGAGCAAGCGTAAATCTGATTCCCTACTCTGTGTACAAACAGTTAGGTTTGGGTGAATTAAAACCCACCTTAACCACGTTACAACTTGCTGATCGCTCTATTCATGTATTGAGAGGGATAATTGAGGATGTATTGGTCTAGGTTGACAGATTCTACTACCCTGTAGATTTTATAGTCCTGGATACAGAGCCTATTAGTAATATGAGCACTCAGATTCTTATAATTCTTGGTCGCCCATTCCTTGCCACTTCAAACGCAATTATTAATTTTATGAATGGAGTCATGAGTATGTCTTTCAGGAATATGACATTGGAGTTGAACATGTTTTTTAATACAGGCAGACGATTAGAGGATGATGACAATTTTCAAGACATTTATATAATTGACTCATTCGTGGAAGATAAAATGCCTCTGACCCTATCCTCTGACCCTTTAGAGACGTGCCTGGCCCACTCCTATTATTTTGATGATGACATGATTAGGGAGATGGTTGCTATGCTTGATACTACGCCGGTACTTGAAGTTAACTGGTGGAGGCTACAATTTGAAGAACTACCCCAAACTGAAGAAATGCCTGTACCATCTAACCTCAAGGCACCGAATCTTGACCTAAAAACTTTGCCCTTTGATTTGAAATATGTTTATTTAGGTCAAGATGAGACTACCCAGTGGTGATTTCCTCCACCTTGAGCAAGAACAGGAGAACATGCTTATATCTACTCTCATTGAACATAAGAGAGCCCTTGGATGGACGATTGTGGACCTCAAGAGAATTGACCCTTGATTTGTACTCACCGCATTTATCTTGAGGATAATGCAAAGACTTCTCGGCAATCACAACGTAGACTAAATCCAAACATGAAGGAAGTGGTTAAGGCCGAAGTCCTTAAACTATTGGATGTGGGTATTATATACCCTATTTTCGATAGTCAATGGGTGAGTCCAACTCAGGTGGTTCCTAAAAAATCTAAAATTACCATCGTAGCCAATGCCAATAATGAACTCGTGTTAACTAGAGTTACTACTGGTTAAAGAATGCACATTGATTACAAGAAGTTGAATATCGTCACGAGGAAGGACCACTTTCCTTTGCCCTTCATCGATTAAATTTTAAAAAGGTTAGTTGGTCATTCCTATTACTGTTTCCTTGACGGGTATTCGGGCTACAATCAGATAGAGATAGCCATTGAAGATTAGGAAAAGACTACATTTACATGTCCTTACGGTACCTTTGCTTACCGAATGATGATGTCATTTGGACTATGTAATGCTCTCGTCACTTTTCAGCGATGCATGATGAGTATTTTTTCTGATATGGTGAGGTAATATCTAGAGGTCTTTATGGACGATTTCTCTGTTTTTGGTCCATCTTTTAGCGAGTGCTTAAAGAGTCTTAAATGTGTGCTGAAAAATTGTGAAGAAAAGAATTTGGTACTCAATTGGGAGAAGTGCCATTTCATGGTTCGTAAGGAAATTGTCTTTGAACATATCATCTCGTCCAAAAGAATCGAAGTACATAAGGCAAAGATTGATCTTATCTCTAACCTACCTCCACCCAAGAATATACAAGACGTGCGATCTTTTTTAGGACATGCAAGGTTTTATAGAAGATTCATAAAGGACTTTAGTCTTCTCTCTCGTCCTTTATGTAATCTACTTCAAAAGGATGCACCATACTAGTGGACTAAGAAATGCCAAGAAGCTTTCACGAAGCTTAAGGGCATGTTGACCACTGCACCTAGCATGTAGCCACTCGACGGGAGCTTTCCTTTTGAACTTATGTGCGACGCGTCAGATTATGGTCTTGAAGCGATTTTAGGCTAAAAAAAAAGAAAAGAAGCCCTACGTTATTCATTACGCAGTAGAACCCTAAATCCTGCCCAAGTGAACTACTCGACTATGAAATAGGAACTCTTAGCCGTTGTGTTCGCTTTGGATAAATTTAGGTCCTACTTGATCAGATCTAAGATCATCATTTACATAGATCATGCGTCGCTCAAGTATCTTCTTTCTAAGAACAATGTTAAGCCCCACTTGAGAAGATGGATCCTCCTACTCCAAGAATATGATTTAGAAATAAAGGATAAAAAGGGAGTAAAGAACGTAGTGGCTGATCATCTTTCCTGCCTTAATTCCTCTAACTCTCTTGAGATGCCACATATTAATGACATGTTCCCTAACGAACAAATTGTTCAAAGTCTCTCATTCACCTTGGTTCGCTGATATTGCTAATTATCTTACCATAGTTTCACACCGACACATTGGATCGCGCAAGATAAGAAGAAATTTTTCACCAAAGTGTGCAATTTCTTCTGGGATGATCCGTATTTGTTTAAATATTGCCCAGACCAAATCTTAAGGAGATGTGTGCCAGACGATGAGCATCAGAGTGTCATCTCCTTCTGTCACTCTTAGGCCCGTGGTGGTCACTTTTCTGTTAAAAAAACCACTACCAAGATTTTCCAGTGTGGCTTTTACTGGCCCACTATGTTTAGGGACACTCATGAGTTTTGCAAAGCTTGTGAGCATTATCCCATCGAAATATGATGCCCTTAAACCCCATCCTTATCATAGAGGCATTTGATTGTTGGGGCATTGATTTCATGAGACCATTCCCCCAATCCTTTGAAAATCTATATATTTTGCTCGTTGTAGACTGTCACTAAATGCGTTGAAGCGATTTCGTGTGGGAACAATGACTATCACACGGTCATTAAATTCTTAAAAGAGAATATCATTTCCCGGTTCGGAACGCCTAGAGCTATCATTAGTGATGGGGGCTCATATTTTTGTAATAAGTCATTTGAGAATTTAATGAAGAAATATGGTATCTCTCATAAGGTGAGCATTCCATACCACCCACAAACAAGTGGGCAAGCTGAGATTTCTAATAAAGAGATCAAACACATCTTGAAAAAAATGATTAACCCTGATCATAAAGAATGGTCAATCCGATTGACTGATGCTTTACGGGCTTACTGTACTACATTTAAAAACCCTATTGTAATATCTTCCTTTAGACTTGTCTATGGAAAGGCTTGCCACTTGCCTGTGGAGTTGGAACATAGAGCTTATTAGGCGATCAAAAATCTGAACTTCAATCTGGACAATGCTGACTCGCTACACAAACTTCAATTAAATAAACTTGAAGAAATCCGGAATGATGCGTACGAAAACTTGAGAATTTACAAGGACAGGATGAAGGCATTTCATGACCAACACATTCTCCAAAAATCATTCACGCTAGGTCAGAAAGTCTTTTTGTATAATTTTCGGTTACATATCTTTCCGGGTAAGCTCCGATCTCGTTGGACCGGCCCTTTCACCGTTATCAATGTTTATCCTCGTAGGGCTGTCGATATTCAGAATTCAGACAATGACAATGAGTTTAAAGTAAACGACATCGATTAAAGCCATTTGTTGAGAAATTTGATTTAGAGGACATGTTCATGCCTCTGAATGATCCTGTTTACCAGGATTGATCTCCTAGTCTGATAGAGGTATAAGTAGGTTTACTACTTTCATAGGACTGTGGTAGTTTACTTTATATCGTTTTAGGATATTCGGCTTTATATTGTTAGGATAGTTTGCTTTCCAGTTGTTTTAGGATAGTTTGCTCTTGTTGGTTTCACTCTTGTGCTGACCCACTTTCACGCTGATATCTTTTGGAAAAGCCTCTTGATTCCTTCCTCAGGTACTACCTTTCCATCACTTCTTTTGTACTTTCATTGTCTCATGTGCATCACATGCTCATATATTTTACATTGAGAATAATGTAGATTTTCGGTTGGGGATGAGAGATTAGGTTACCTAATCAGTGTTTTCTTAATCTTAAGCAAAAATTGTGAAAATTTTTTAAATTTTTTTCTGAAAATTCTTGTGAATTCGAGTGATTTTGAAGGATAATATTGATTTAAGAAGTATAAGGTACTTAATGGTGGTGATTTATGACTCTTGGATTCAGTTACCTATTATATTTTATAGTTAAGTTCCAATTATTAATCCATGATTAGAAGTTTTAAACATTGATTGAGTCATGATTTTACATGTCACATATAGCTTGCACAATAAGGTTTAGTTCGATATTGAATTATTAACTTGGTAATCACTATGCATGGAAGGAACCAACCTGAGAATTTGTCCATCATATTCTTTGAAAAAGAGAGAGAGAGAGAAAAGAATATCCAGCTAAAAAAAATAGTTGTGTTAAAAAACGGCTACCTGTTAAAGATCTTTAAAAAGGTTGACATAGCGTAAAGTCATCGATGGAAAAATCAAAAGCTGGAAGAGTAAAAAGGTTGAACTATAATGCAAGTTTTGGTTTAGGTTAGGTTATCCGGAATGCTCTTTTTCGTTACCAATGTTATCATGAAAATTGACGATTGGATCTTTAATTGTGATAAGTCGACATTACACTATACACCCATGAAACTTAATGTTTAGAATTTTTCTAATTGATGGATTAATACTTTGAACTTAATTATGAAGTTTACCGTGCGCATGAGTCTAGGAGAAAGTCTTAGGATACCAAGATCAAAGAATTTACACACTAAAGATATGAGAAAATTAAGTGATTGAAATTAAAGGGGCCCGAAAGTCATCATGAATGCAAGATCATAGGGTTCCCATCATCCATTTAACTCGAAACTTTATATCTATCCTGAGGACCATTAATTAACTATACACGTCGAAATTCAACCCTTGGATCTTTATGAAAGTGGCCCAACGGACAGATCAACCTATAAAATACTGATACGGGGCCCACCT
Source organism: Magnolia kwangsiensis (assembly GCA_037074715.1). Taxonomy (NCBI): domain Eukaryota; kingdom Viridiplantae; phylum Streptophyta; class Magnoliopsida; order Magnoliales; family Magnoliaceae; genus Magnolia; species Magnolia kwangsiensis. The sequence continues at coordinate 50,105,106 of CM073571.1, read as the reverse complement.
AATATCTGGATATACTTCAACTTTGGTCTTAACCCCTTAAATGGGATGATAAAATGGATGGACGGAGCAGATTTCTCACGAGCATCACAGTGGACCCCACATGCAATGTGAGAGTGCACAGGCGATGCACTCCCACACCACACCGGTCGGTCAACTCGGTCAAAGTCGGGCTAACCCGACTCTTCTAGCACGAGCAGGACAGTTTCCGCACGCTGTCTCCTCTGAGACGTGTTGTGGCCCACCATCGGGGCCCATGTGACTGATCCGGACTGTTCATTGTGTCTAAAAGGGGGGGATGACCGTACCCAAGGTGTCTTCTTAGACCCATGCACATGTACACACGTGGATCATCGAAAAATGCCGGATGAACGGCAGGAAGATTTAATACAGTGGGCCATGCCAAACTCGACCAAAACCACCCCCTTTCGATTGAAATTTCACGAGGAATCTAATGGACAGGGTGGATCTCTTTCAAAAACACCACTGTGGGGCCCACCGAACATGTCAGTGCAATGAATTTCACAGGATACGCACGACTGTGAAATCTGGGACTTGAGGGGAGTTGTATGTGCACGATCATGATCGGATGGCTGATCCAAATTGTCTAAAATCTTTAAAGGGTGGCCACAACCTTAGCCATGAAGAAAAAAAATCAAGTCTTGGACAACAACCATCCCGAAAATTCAATTCAAACGCAACTTGTTGCAATTTTCTTTCGAATGCAAAAGGTTTTACGCACGCAGCTTCTTCTACGTAAAGAGCCACCGCCTCTGCTGCAAGCCTCCACCGACTCTCCTCTTTATGCTTATAAAAGGGAGAGAGAAAGAGAGAGCACAACATCTTGGGATGTGGAGAGAGAGAGAGAGAGAGAGAGAGAGAGAGAGAGAGAGGTGGAGCGGCCGGCATGAGAGGAGTTTCTCTTCTCCTTTTCTTCTTTATTTTCTTCTTGTTTTAATGTTTTTTTTTCTTAGCTTGATCACGTTTATGATGAGCTAAACCTCTTAGATACGGCTAAGAGGTGAAGCTTATAGTGTGATGAGAGACTTTTCTTTATGCCTTTGATTCATGTTTAAGTTGAAATGATTTTGATTCTAGTTTGATTATAAAGAATGATTTTAGTTTTTAATAGTTTTTATTGTGACTTAAATTACAATGGATCTGTAATAACTTTGAGAATATTCTTTTCATTATTGTGATTATGAAGTTAGGAAGCCCTGTTATTCACCATCGTCTCATGGGCATGGTTGGATGATGGAATCCTTCCTAACGTTTATAAATCTTTTAGATTGGTTGTGGATTAGTTAAATTCTATTGTTTGCTTTGTCTCATGGGCATGGTTTGTGATGGAATCAATTCTAATTCTCATACCTCTCATCTCTTGAAAGCTAGATCAAAGGAAGTTTAGGATTGGTTTTTAATGAAATATCTTCCAAATGGATGAAGGCAGGACTCTGATTTCAGTTGTGTTCTTGAATCAAGTATAAATCTCCCTTATCTCTACAAGTGGATCCTTGGAATCCATAGTCTCCTACCTTTGAATTTTACAAGTTTTAGTTTAATAGTTCATCATTATTCTCTTAAATTCTTCTGATTTAGATACATTTTCTGCTAGTTCTAGTTCTAGTTACTTTCAGAATATGTACAAGGTTCAGTCATCGTGGATTCGACCTCGGTCTTACCGAGATTATTACTACATCGCAACCCTATACTTGTGGTGGTGAACACATACCTGGCATTTATGACAGTTCGTCTCGACCTAGTCCATATGTCCCGATCTAGTCCCACCCAACTTGCTTCTCGAACCTCCACAAATCACTTCGAAAAGCAAGGGGGGCTCACTGTTGGGGAAAAATCTACAAGTTTATAGACCGGATTATGGAATGGACCAACTCTATTAAACTAGCTTGGGCCCACTGAGCATCGAGCCCAACAAGACCTCTAGGTCTAAAGACAAAGTTACCTTTGAAGAGGATGATACAACTTTAAGGACACACAAGAGCCTTCCTACGAGCTCTCTCGAGTGACTACATGTCACTGACTTAACTCATAGGTCGGACTTAGGTCGATTATAGATCGACCATAGAACGGGTATAAGTTGATTACGGATCAACCATAGATCGGCCATAGGTCGGTTACAGATCAACCATAGATCGACCATAAGTCGATTACAGATCAACCATGGATCGACCATAGATTAAGTATATATCAGTTACTAAGCGATTCTCATAAGGCCAAAGCAGGATTACAAGTCAATAATGTAACGCCCTAAATTTTCAGGATCCGAGTACATGACCTGTTTCTCAAAAACCCGAGTGTTAACCTTAAAGGATGGTCAAATTCAAGTATACATTATTTTTTTTATCTATCAGAGTAAGCAGATGAGCGTAGAATGGACAAATCATACATAATAAAAAATTTCATTTATGTTTAGGATGTACAAGAGGTTGCTCATAATGACTTATACAAACTAATGTCTCGAAATTTAACAAGTACAAGATTTACATGATTTAATACATGAAGAATAATATAAAGTATATAAATATAAGCCACAAGATCACATAGCTCCTCCAGAAAAATACAGTCATGCATTCCTTACGATTGTACTCTGCTCCTTATCAAGTCTGAACATGCATATCACTTAAGCTACCTGTACGGTTGTATATTTGATGGATGAGTGGCCAACTCAGTATGAATTCTCCTCAAGATTACACACCGCCACATTAAGTAATAAATAATATAAAACATCCAGACAACCAAAATCGAGTAAATACAGTCTTATTATATGCATGGATGCGTGAATGCAATTATTGTCCTAAGTAAAACATCCAAACGGACATTGGGGTCGTCACCCATGCAATCATCAACCTGGGCAAAACGTCCAGAAGGTCTGTGTCTCGGGTAAAACATTTAGACAGGCATTGGGCTGGTCACCCATGAATATGACTGGTCATCAGCGCAACACTCAGCGTAATAGCATGGGCATAATGATCCAAGTCATCATTATAAATCGAATGACTAGTCATTATCACAACACTCAGCGTAATCGCATGGGCATAATGATCCATTGTCACGTCCCAAACTCGGAAACCGGGCTCACAAAATTTTCGATCACCGAATCCGGCGCCGACAGCCTCCGTAGAACCCCATTCTCGGCTCCTAGCACCTATTCACCAGGTTCCGATCTTGGGATGCTACGAGGAGGATTTTCAACGTCAGTTTGATTCGTAATAAGTATAACCAAAGGCATAACCCACAAACAACAACCAGGAACTCCATTACATTTCCACTATGATAAAAAACTTTACAAGTACAATGAACATAAAGGAAAATACAATGGTAAGGAACAAAAACTCCAAAAATGATCTGCACGTACTCCTGCCTCAGCGCTGCTACGCCCCAACGTTACCTGCACACAACGGTCGTACATAAGCTTATATAAAGCTTAGAGGGTGGCGAAAGTGTGTGCGCAAAGTAGTAATATGATCATGCAATATCAGAGTGATACGGAATATGCAAATGGAACTATAATATCATGAGCCGTACTAAGGCTATGCGATGCAAGACATGAATGGTATCGGCCATCCCAAGGCCATGCGATGTGCAATGCAACTCAAGCATACAGATCCTCATCTATGTCCACACATCAATACAGCTCAAATATGGGATATCACCGGGGTCTAGTACACTCTAAACCAGATTGCCGCCACATCGCGCGCAACAAGGTAAGTGGAAGAAACCTCACTATCCGTCTGCCAATATCGGGCGCGACTCGTTGATAGCGGACCCATTCCTCGAGCTGGTCAAACTCAGCCTAGCATTGCCCCCTACACTCGGACGGGTAAGGCCGCACCCCCTTCCAACCGACCACGACACAGTGGAGAGCGCAACCGTCTGGTAATCGGCACTCAACGCTCATCTACCCACTCGGTGTAGACGTTGGACCAACCTCTTGGTACCATAAGGGTTTAAGGACTTTCACCCAGGGATATCTATAGCACCCCATGTAAAACAAGATTTTCAGTATCCAATCCTTCCAACCACGATACGCCTGTGGAGGCTACGGCCCCGATATTGCTAGGGCGTACAGTAACCATATCACACAATGCAAGATGCATGAATCACACTATCCAATCATGCAACATATCCTGCGCGTATCGTGCGCTCATGTAGGGCAACACCGCCTAAATCGGGAGCCCATATACAACCTGCTCGAAAGCATATGCTATGATCAGTCAATTCTCATGTCAAACATACATATGATGCGTATGATCATGAGTCATGGAACTGTACTAAACATGTTATAATGAGATGGACTGTCCTTACAACGCAGATGGGCCTGGATGACCTATACACAATAAGTACGGGCCTAACACTGGGCCCTAAGGAGAGTCGTAATGTCGACATCCAACCAGCATTACACTCGCAATGTGGACGTCAAACCAACATTGCTCCCAAGGCACGATTGTCGTAAACATCGCTACATAATCGGTGTTGGGGTCACACATTGCAATGGACCTTAGGTACTTCCCATTGGGTCTTAAATACATCAAATGGGACACGTCAAATGGGCCTTTTATTCATCGAATGGGCCATATAAATGGACCACACCAATGGGCCTTAGGTATATTGCAATGGGTCATAACCCATGGGCCTCAGAATACATCATAACGGGTCAAATCACATGGGCCTTGTGTGTCTTAAATGGGCCTAATCCCATGGGTTTCATACATATCAAGTGGGCCTAATCCTGTATGCCTTATATAAATCAAATGGGCCTAAACCCCTAAGCCTTATATCAATCAAATGGGCCTAAGCCCCTAGGCCTTATATAAATCAAATGAGCCTCATAATATGTTAAGGTGGGGTCCATTCGGACTATGGATCTGGCCCATTCTTTAGCTCAAACCATAAAATGAGTTTTCAAAATGGATGAACAGGTTGGATGCAGCACCTGCATCAAGAGTGGGGGTCCACATGAAGGCCCACCATCGAATATGATGTATTATATAATATATAAAAAAAACTATATATAATATATATAATATATATAATATATACAATATTATATATGCAATACAATATAATATATATATATATATATATATATATATATATATATATATATATATATATATTTATACACACAAGCTGCACACACGTTGCACACACACAGCACACGCACGCACGTACACCCACACGCACGCACGCACGCACACACACAGCAGGCCCCACCGTTCGCTTGACGGTGGGGGTGAAACACACACACATCACGGCTGGTACCACCGTCCGCCTGGACGGTGGGTCCAAACACACATCACTGTGGGTCCCATGTGGGGCCCACTGAAATGTTTATTTGAAATCCAAACCATCTATAGGGTCACTCAGACCTGGGTGAAGTGAAAACACAAATTTCAGATTGATCTAAAACTTCTGTGGGCCCAAAAATGCATTTCAATGGTAGAGGTTCAATGTCACTATTTCCTTCAGTGTGGGCCACTCGAGTCTTGGACCGAGCTGAAACTTGGAGGGGACCCGCCTGAGAAGGGGGCCTACCTCATGAACGGCATGGATTTCCACATACATCAAGGTGGGGCCCACGGCAGCAGCCGTGGGTGGCTGCACGGTCGCCCGCTGCTCCTGCAGCTGGCGTCAGAGGCAGAGGCTTTGCCTCTTGCTTTTCATTTTTAAAAATTCTGAAAATCCGTTTTTCCGGGGTTTTTCGCACGTGGGGTCCGCTTTACAGAAATCCACCCCGGCCATTGCGTTCAGTGGCTCGAGGCCGACCAAATGAGTCTAAAGTTCGAATTTTTATATGTTTAGGAAATGAAATAAAATAAGAAAATGATATTTGAATGGTGATGATGCAATCTTCGACGCTATGGCCCACCAGGTGATTGGATCGACTCCAATTCTTAACCCAACGCATAAAATTAGGTGGAGAATGGGATGGACGGCGTGGATTGATTACATACATCACGGTGGGGCCTAAGCAAGTGGACCACCCAAAGGCTTCCTTCTTTTCTTCTTTCCCTCTTTTTTTTTTACAGGAACGTCCAGCGTCCCAGACGCTGGACGGTTTGGTTCTTTTTAAAAATACATTGTGGTGGGCCTTGATGAAGTGGGCCACCACTGATGGGTGACGTGGGTACAACATATAAGGTGGGCCCCACTTGAAGAAAAACTTGAACAAAATAAATATCTCAAGGTGGGGTCCATTCAAGTGGGCCACACAACCCTATTACATAAAATAAAATAAAACAAAATAAAAAAAAAATAAAAAGGGAGAGAGACATGGAGAGTGGGACACGCTTTGTGATGGAGGGCTCCGCCACTATGAGCCCTCCCTTGAAGAAATTATACAATCGGATGGGTCCTTTAACACATGGGACCACTAAAATTTAAAATCAACGGTGGGGATCCTTTCTCCACCAATATGGATGGTCTAGATGACCTTTCAAAAGAAAATAAACATCATGATGGGGTCCATGGAGAATGGCCCCATCATGGAATGATCATGATGATCCTAGTGGGCCATCGGCCACATCTTAGGGTCCCAAATGAGATCCAAACCATTGATCGGTTGGCCTCATTTGGCCCATCTCAAAAACATGAAAAACTACCATAATCTAGCACCCACCGTCCGATCTTCTTGCTTCTATGGGCTTCTTAGCACCTTAGCTTCAATCCTAACGGAGGAGATGAGAAATGGATGGCTAGGATGTGAGATAAAGGGGTAGGAAAGGTGGGCCACACTTGATGTTTTGGAAGAGAGGGAGACGCTTGGAGAGCTCTCATACGTGGGATCTCTTTTTTTTTTGCTTGGAGATTTGAAATGAGAAAGAGAGAATGAGAGAGAGTTGTAAAGGGAGAGAGAGAGCGTGATGGATGGATGTGGTGATAGATGGATGTGTAAGAAAATCTTGACTTTTGTGGCCTTTTGTGTAAGAGAAGCATGGGTGGTGTAAGAATCTCTTGACTTTTGAGGCATTTGTGTAAGAAAAGTATGGGCATGGAAGACTTTTGTGGCTTGCTTGGGAAAAGGGGTGAAAGTGATGTGTACTTGACATGTATTTGACATGTGATGGATGATTGATTGATGAGATTGATGTGATTGATGTGACACATCATAGAGATTCTCTTGAATTTCGCAATGCGCGGCGTTTTTCTCGCACCGAACGTTGGCCCACATCTCTTGACCAGGGTATCGCCTCGGCGCGCAAGTCGCTGCATCGGAACCGCAGCGATGGCGCGGTCGCTATGGTATTAGTCTTGGGTTGAGTCGATAAAGGTTGACGGCATATGAATTAGGGTCGCGCGTTGATATCGGTTAAGGGTCGAAAGTTGCCGGAATTCGACCGGTAAGACCACGGAAGTTTACGGAACGGTACGGACTAAGATATGGGTCTTACATCCATGCCATCATAATATGTCATGTATGCATGATTAGCCAACCCATTATTAGTCCAATTACAATCAGCCAATTTAAATAAGCTCACGGTCACTACGGGGAGCGCATGGCCCAGCGTAGGCCGATGGCTTGGGTATAGTATCCCATGACCACCATCCCCGGCCCATGAGACTACCATCTTAGGATGTTTACTACAAGAAATTTCACTTTTACCTACGAAAGATTTCGTTGGTAAATGATATTATTTCGTAGGTAAAGAGTTTTACCTACAAAAAATTTTGTCGGTAAAACGCCGTGGCTAAAGACTTTTACTTACGAAAAATGTCATCGTCGGTAATTGTAAGACTTTTACCAACGAAATTAAAAACTTTGTTAAGAATTTTACCAACGAACTTTTTCGTAGGTAAAAACTCTGTTAAGACTTTTACCTACGAATGTTTTCGTAGCTACAAACTGTATTAAGACTTTTACCTACGAATGTTTTTGTAGCTTATTAAGATTTTACTTACGAACATTTCCGTAGCTAAAAACTTTGTTAAAACGTTTACCTACGGTGTTAAGACTTTTACCTACGAATGTTTTTCGTAGGTATAAACTTTGTCAAGAGTTTTACCTACGAACGTTTTCGTAGCTAATAACTGTGTTAATACTTACACCTACGAAAGTTTGAGTGGGTAAAAATAACTACTTTTCATGTGGTGGGGATGAATTGTGATGTGTATCCTGGAATGAATCATCAGTGCAACATAGTCAAGAAGTTACATAGCTTACATATTGGGTGTGAAATAGGATCCTCCGCTCACTGGTACACGGATCCACTTCCCTGGTCATGAATAAGAATATATCACACGTTGGACTTCAAGCAACATAAAACTTTCAGTAGAAGGAATAAATGTAGCAACAGGCATGCAAGTTCACGGTCTTGGCTTCATCAATGCAACCCATCCATCCACCCATCCCATAAACCCATAAAATCAACCTAAAGATAACTTGGTTAGTTTGCAGATAAATAGAATTTTGCGTTTGAAGAAAGATCATATACAACAAGTTGTTACAGGTCTACAATGAACAATGAAGGAATCAAACTCTTTGCAGGCTGTAGTGCAGAATCCTGACCAACCAGACGATTCCGATCATCTAAATATAGACCATTTTTCTTATAATTTCTATTTTTGGAGCAATCAATCGAATGGGAGCATAACCTTAACAATGCAATTCTTTAGAACCATATGAATCCAAGAGAGGTCCCAAAACTAGAATGATTGGACCTATTTTTCTTTAGATGGATCCAAAATTCACCAGAAATATTTGCACATCTAAGTGTTGAACAAATCTTAGAGTGTGGACATCCATATGCCTCACAAAAACATTCTCAAGGGTATGGATAGCTTGTTCTAGGAAGGTTCTCGTGTCTCTAGATTATAATATCCAGGATATATAGAACTCCTAGAGAGACTCTTGTGCCTCTTTAAGATCCCTTTCGGCCATCCATTGGACCCCACCATGGAGTGCCATAGCCAAAAAAAAATTACAGATCAGATATTGCAACTGTCCAGGTTAAGGCCTTGTTCTAACTAGGGACAATCATGAAAAAAAAGAAAACAAAAAGAAATACATTTAAGAAGAGAGCTAGATATCAAAATCTTCACTGTGACAGTCAAGCTCCATCCATATTGCAAATAATCTGGTTTCTCAAGGACCAAGCATATCTAAGTGGATTGTTATTTTGCATATACTTGTACTCTTAGAGAAAAGCTCTTGAAGCCTTACATACCTTTTCAACAATCTGGTTCACAGTTTCTTTTTGTTTTATTCCAACTACAATGACCAGTAAGTTATTTGAAGTTTTTGCGTTCCCCTGATTCAAAAATATCAGAAGACATCAATATGAAAACCTGTTTTGCCAACACTAGAGTACATAAGGAGGCTATGTGGTGAGGTGATGAGGAGGAAAGGGATCCAAAGAAGATAAATCAACATCATTAAAGACATATATGAGTCCAGGGCTATTACAAGAGCGAGAATGCTCACGAGTATGATGAGTTCCTAGTAGGAGTGGCTCTTCATCAAGGGTGCATTAAACCATTACCTTTTTGCAATTGTTATAGATAAATAAACCACTAGTTTCCAAGATGGGGTCCTTGCGTGTATGTTTTTTGTAGATGACACGGTGTTGGTAGACAAGACCAAGGAGGCAAATGCTAAATTGGAGTTTTAGAGGAAGGCTCTAGAACTGGAGTCCTAAACATTAGCCAAACCAAGCTTAACTATTAGAATTGCAACTTCAGAAGAAACAATTACAGAGACAAGGCTTCATTTGAAAATGATAGTTGAAATAAGATACTTGTCTAGGTATCTGTGTAATAATTTTGGTTTTGGGGTTCATGTATAAACACCAAAACGCAGGAGCATACTCATTGCACATCTGCGAACCTTGAATTAATAATCTGGCAATAAGCAAGACCCTTCAAGGATGATTCTGGCATGTTTGGAATGACATTCCTCATTTTTGTATTTTTGGTTGATGACAGTGAAAAGTTCTGTTCTAGGTCCTATTAGAACCAGTTACTAATTATGCGGTACACACATGTCCTCGTATTTAGCAAGGGGAATTGATGAATGTTATCAGATAGGGACTTGTGGCTTCTGAGGACTGGAGATTAGTGTCTTGAATGACCTAACTCAGTGGCTGGCTATCTCCTGGCATCTTGTTTACAAAGAAGTAAGCAAGATTTGATTTTAGATACATTCGTTACAGATGTAGTTGCAGGGTATTAGTCGAGTATTGGACTCCCTCAGTAACTCTAGTGTTATATTTGACTATGTATCCATTTACAAGGGATGGTGAAGAATCAACGATGAATAGCATTTTTATTTATTTAAATAAAAATGAAATTATTCAAGAAAAAAAGCATTGATAAACAACGACACTTCTTTTATAGCACACTTTTCCACAGCAACCTTTGAATCTATTATAGCTACACATGCAATCGGGACTACTCGAAAACTTTCAAGGTAGAAAGCAGGCTAGTGGAGAAGATAGCAAATAATCCACCAAATACTCAAGCAACATAATCATTAGAAAGACAAAAAAACAACAATCTATAACCATCCTCAAGCCCATATCAACTTCACAGCCATAATTAGGCTAAGAATATTAAAGTTATATTATTCGAAAAGCACTATAAGTAATACGCGCGACACTAAATAGTCAATGAAAAGATTGACAGGGTGATCAGAATAGCCCAAATTTCCAAGTACAGCAGAAAAAAAAATTGGGTAAAAGAATGTTCCATATGATTTAGATACAAAAGGTAACAACTTACAGCTGGATGCAGTGCCACAATAGCATAAATGAAAACCAGAATCAAAGTCATAACGATAAAGAAGGTGTTAAGACCACAATCATGTCCTGAGGGAGTAAACCAGTGGAAGAGCAGCCTCGAGAAGGAAAATGTTGCCACATAACAAACAAGTGAGACAACAAATAACGCCATCTACCTAGATTCAGCATAAAAAACATTAGAAAATTTTAAGAAAGTCTTACTCATCGGGAAATTTACAAAAAAGAAAGAAAGAAGTATACACATGTTGATCCACAAATTGATACAAGAGAACCATATCAAGGGTGTGAAAAAAAAAGTCCGAAGGCCATGCAGCTAGAGCATCAAGAGAGGAAAATAGAAATTCAGTTTTGGTTCCATCGCCAATTGAAATTTGCATTTGTTTCACACACCTTTTTCTTTGGGAAACCCCATAATGGTCGCATCTCTAAGTTGGAGGTCTCACGGATTATACCTTTCAGTAATGAATCAGTCCCATGAGGCCGACATCGGCCCTGAAACAACATAAGAATACATAGTATAGTAAACAATACTAACATTTCATTCATGAGAAAATGCAACGAAATTGAGCCCCTACGAAAGTGTTGTACCTTGCATCTATTATCAGATTGAGTAATTGCCAACGGATCAACCTCGATCAGCTCCCATTTTGATATTCTCTGCACAATGGATCCCAAAACGCTTTGAATGTGAGATGTGTTCCCAAGATATTGAAATACTAGGGATATTAATGACTTAAATAAAGGGCAACATCATGTGGCCCAAGACAAACAACCTAATCCACCATCTATACATTTCATAGTGAGATGACAGAATTTTAGAAACTAGAATCTCACCAAAGAATGATCCAGCATCAAATTGGAATCGACCGACCAAAATTTAATGAGCAAAGCTTCTAACATACCAACCTCTCTAAGAATTGCAAAATGCACTTCATGTGTAGCCAATGCTAGCATGATCAAGTCAGCATCCTGAAATAACAAATGCAGAAAGTCATGTCAAGAAGCCAAGAAAATCAACATAAAGCTTACAGACAGCTAGATATTTGAGACAAAAGGTGGAGACATTTACCAACCCATACAAGCAATGTTGTGTATTCGGGTCAAACCCTGGTAGATTTCTTTGCAAGTGAATGTACGACATTATCTTGTGCTCCCCCTCACCCGGCACATTGGCATCAGAAAGAATAACCTTTGAAATTCTCATGCAGTTAGAGTTGCATAAAGATTCCAGAGCCAAAGAAGAAATAGGAGAGAATAAATCAACGGTAACAGATAGATTTTTATGCGTACCTTGATGCCACGCCACCCTGGATCCATGTTCAATCTCAGGTGTATGTAATAATGAAGAGCTAATGATGGCATGCATACAAGTGGCAATAGAATCAATTCGGTTCAGCAGCTCAGAGATGTCTAATTACAGCTGGGCCAACAGAGTAGAGTTGTAGGCTGTAGATATGGAGCTTTGTTGCAGTTTGCGGTTGCCTGGTAGGTTGATCGAATTCGGTTGCGTGGGACATCTTGTTGCATACTATCTCGACCATTAATTGTAATCACATTTTTCTGAAGAACGTATTCTAGATGAATGGACTAGTTGGTTCATGTGGTTTGCAAAATCATATGCTGCAATGAGTTGTGGGAAGACTAGTCTTGCGGCTCATTATCAGAACCATGGATACAACGACAATGACAAATCATGGCACCTCAGCAATCTGTGTGCATTTTCGCATTCTTTTTTCGCCTAAGGTTTTTTCTTTTCCAGTGAATGTGTCTGGGAAGTCGAGGACGTCGGTGACTATTGGTTTGGAATGAAAAGAATTGATGTGCTTGTATTGCTTAGGCAATGAGGGTGTGTTTGGATACTGTTGGATCATATTGTGGTGATGTGCTTGTATTGCTTAGGCAGTGAGGGTGTGTTGGGATAGACTGTTGGATCATATTGTGCTAATTAGTTCCATATAGAAGACATGACAAAAAAAGTGGCAATAGAATCAAGCTAAGAAAACTAAATGTACAAATAGATGAACAGATCCAGAAACATACATGCTTCAACAACAAAATATAGATATAAATAAAAATAAAAACTTGAATTAACATGACCAAAAACCTGAATCAAGACAAATCTGGGGAAAGTAGGATTCGAATTACTACAATCACAAGCAGCCATAGCACTACCCATTTGAAAAGTCAAACAGAAGTAATCAGACACTGCTAGTAAAGTTAAATATCTCATTGCTATCTGAGGGGATATATCTGGAGACCAAGTCAAGTAAAAGACACTGAGCCCATTCAATGAAGTCCCTAATCCTGTGAAAGCACCAGGTAATTTAGATGGTGTTAGTATATTTTGGTGAGCTATTTTATACATGAAGAATACTTTATTATATAACTCAATCTGAATGACAGAAGATTGAAATCCAAAATGACCTATACTTTTGCAGCATGAAATTAGCAGGAATGGCAGCTTGACAAAACCAAGCTTGTAAATTACGATCGCCATCCAAAAATAAAACCGGGGCCTACGATCGCCAACATTCTTGCATAAAACACATGCATGGGGCATCTTTGAGTGAATCAAACATCCCAACAATATGGGGATGTTTTGTGTGATTTCAATTTTTGGTCATTCTACTAAGGGTAGAAATCCCAAAATCATAAATTATTCTTCTAATGGGCTGAGCCAAACACAGTTCAATTGAATTGTGCATTCAAATGATCTCCATATTCAAACAACCTTACACTCAGTTGGAGTTAAAAGAAACATAACTGCATTTTAAGGGCTTTGTCCTCATTATAATAGTAGGACACATTTTCATCATTTAAAATTGAGTGAAAAGCTGCACTTGTGGCTATACTAATTTGTGATTTTGGAATTTCTACTCTTAGTAGATTTCCAAAAATTACAAAATGGGGATGCTAATAAGCAGATTGCTGAATATGTGGCAGATTCAGCAGATTCTGCCCTTTTGTATCATTTTTTATCACAAAATGATACAAAAGGGAAGAAAAGAAAACAGCCTGGAGAATGTTTGGAAGATTTTGAGTTCACACGTCCATTTTGTGTTCAAACAGAGTCCAGTGTTACACAGATAAATGAATCACCATATCCAAGCAAGATATGCTCCATCCTGATCATTCTTTAAACATCCTCCCTATGATCCAATATTAACCTTATAGATAAAAATAAATAAATAAAAACCACACACACATACACTAAAATCTGCCCTTTTTTACTCATGGTGTAAAAGCTAACAATATCTGGGCAGAAACTCATATGCCACACTCAACATTCATTGTTTCCCAGACAAGCATTCTCATGATTTTGGCAAAAGTTCAACAACTAGCTACTATCTGAGATTAACACCCCTTAACCTAACCTCCATTCATCAGTTTTTCAAGAGAAAAATAGGACAGATCTATAAAAATCAAGCACATCTAAAACTGAGGTGGGCCACACAAAACTAGAGAGTTGGAACAGAAACGTCCACTGTTGAAACCTTCCTAGACCCGATCATGGTGTTTATATGAAATCCAAATCGTTCATAGGGTTATCACCACTCCGATAAACTGTAGGAATAAATATCATCCAGATACATAACTTATGTGGCCTCACAAAGTTTCCAATGGTGGACGTTCTAACCCTGCTATTTGTGTGGTAGGGCCAACTGAGATGTGTTTCAAACATCTAACCCATCTGCTATATGTGTCCCATCTCACGACCGAGAGAGACAGAGGGAGAGATACAGGATGCGAGGAGTCGCTGCTGACGGAGATGGACGGACGCGGATTTCCTAAGGAAGACTTTGGCAGGAAGTTTTGCACAAAATTCTGCGTGGGTCCTACTTAGTTGTTTGTGTGAAATCTAACCCCTCTATCCATTTTTTAAGCTAATTTTATGACGTGGGACCAAAATCCAAGAGGATCAAAAACTCAAATGGGCCACACGAGGGGAAACAGTGGAGATTTAGTAACCACCATTGAAATATTTATATGTCCATAAAAGTTATTGATGATATAATTTTTTTTTGATTTTTTCATTTTATCTAAGTGAAAATGACCTTATAAACGGTTTAGATGGCATATAAACAACAATTGTTTATTTTCGGGTGCACTGTCCGGCAATGAAGTGCGCTTCACATTGTGTTTAGTTGTTTTATCGGATCCGAAGTTATTTGGTTCAATGGAAATCTATAATAGAATCATGGTTACCCAGATTATTAGTGATTGGAGCAGAACAGATGAAAGAAACAGAACACATCCCACAGTCAATGAGCTTATGATTCTCTGAAACACATAAGAAAAACCCACATCATGTATTATTCGTATATCCACATACTATATACAACACATGAGAAAAACCCACATCATGCATTATTCATATATCCACATAATACCATACACAACACATATAACTAGTAGCATTTTTATTAGAGAGACAACAATGTGATTTAGGGCCCAGGGTGTTGCTTGTGGAACTTGACTTTGGGCCAGTGATTTAGGGCAGTTGGGATGCACCACCTCAACAATGTGAAGTAATGCACCCTAAAATCCCCAAATCCCTAAAATCCACAAATTGCTAAATCCCCAAATCCCTAAATTCATTTTGAGATTGGGAGAGATTGAGAGAGATTGAGAGAGAGATATTCATGGTTGTGAATGCTAGCCTTCAACTGAGCTTCAGAGAGAGAGAGAGAGAGGGCGTGCGTGGGTAGGGCGTTCGGAAATGCGCGGTACGGTGGATAGATCAGAGAGAGAGGAGGAGAGAGACAGAGAGAGAGGAGAGATAGGGTGCGAGAGACAGAGAGAGATGAGGGAGAGGGTGCGAGAGAGAGGAGGGAGATTAGGGCGTCTCTCTGGACACCCTCTCTAATACTGAAATCGGATTGCATATTGAGTTTTAGTACGCTCTGATCGTACGCTGTACATTCAATTGGGCCCACCTTGAATGTATGTGGTCTATCTAAACCGTCCATCCATTTTTCCATCTAATTTAAGGGGTTGAAAAAAAAATTGAAGCATATCCAAAGATCAAGTAGATCATACCACAGGAAATAGTGGGGATAAAGATTTCCACCGTTGAAACTTTTCTAGGTCCCACGGTGATGTTTATTTATCATCCAACCTGTTAATAAGATCGTAAAGACATGGATAAATGGAAAACTCAAATATAAGCTTGATCCAAATTTTCTATGGCCTCCAAGATTTTTTTAACGGTAGACATTCAAATTCAAATGTTTCCTGTGGTGTGGTCCATTTAAACATTATACGTGCTTCAGTTTTGGGATCAGCCACTAAAATTATCTGGTAAAATGGATGAACGGAGTGCATCAGATACACAAATCATGGTGGACCTCACATAGTTTACTCAGTACACTAAGCGTAGTGAGTGACTCACTACGCAATCCGCTTCCCCACTCTAAGTTACATCACCAAGTTCTGTGGGCCCCACTATGATGTATTTGTTATATCCACACCGTCCATCCATTTTGAGATATCATTTTAAGTCTTGAGCCAAAGAATGGGGCAGATAAAAATTTGTAGTGGACCCCACCATAGAAAACAGCGGGGAGAGTGATTCCCACCGTTGTAACTATCCTAAAGCCCATCGTAATGTTTATTTAAAATCCAAGCTATTTAAAAGTTTTTTTAAAAAATACATAAATTAAGGAAAACACAAATAAAAGCTTGATCTAAAACTTTCGTGGCCAATAGAAGTTTTTAATGGGCGGCATCACTCCCCTGACACCAGCCACGGGGTGGTTGGTGCTCTGTGGGTCCCACCATTATGTATGTATTTCATCCATTACGTTCATCCATTTTTAAAGATCATTTTAGAGATTTATTACAAAAATGAGAAGTATGTAAATCTCAGGTGGACCACACCACATGAAAACAATAATGATTGGATATCCATCATTAAAATCCTCCTAAGGCCCACTGTACTGTTTATTTGACATCCAATCTATTTATTAGGTCATACAGGCCTAGATGAAGGGGAAAAACAAAAATTATGTCGATCCAAAACTTGTATGGCCCCCGAGATGTTTTTAACGGTTGATGCTCATTCAACACTGTTTCTTGTAATGTGGTCCATTTCAGATTGGGATATACCTCATTTTTTGTCTCATGCTATGAAATGATCTTTAAAAATAGATGGACGACATGGATTAAACACATACTTCATGGTGGGGCCCACAAGGCACCAACTACCAGCCATTGGCAAGTATCAGGGGAAGTAGCCAATCTGTTTTCCTTATTTGTGGTGCGGTCCATTTAATCTTTGGATATGATTCATTTTTTGGATAATTCTCTAAAATAATCTCGAAAAATGGATGAACAATGTGGGTTGATCTCAAATTTTCGATAAATCTAATACTTAAGTGGACCATGCCACACGAAACAATGTGGAATAATGATTTCCTCCGTTGATACCTTCCTTGGGCGCACAGTAACGTTTATTTGTCATCTAACCTGTTTATAATATCAAAAAGATATGAATGAAGAGAAAACACAAACATCGGCTTCATCCAAAACTTCTATGGCCTCCAAGAATTTTTCAATAATAGAGGTTCAATCACACTATTTCTTGTGGTGTGGTCCACTTAAGCTTTGGACATGATTCCTTTTTGTTCTTTAGACCCCAAATCATTTGTTAACATGGATGAATGGAGTGGACAAAATAAATAATTAATGGTAGACCCCACAAAGTTAACTCAGGGTAATTAGTAAATCACCTAAATGGAGTGGAGAGGGGTTTCCTTTCATAATCATATATTGGGTTTGCCTAAATGTGATTCAGATATCCAACCCACTCATTATGTGTGTCCCACTTGGATGAGGGGTCAGACCAAGTTTCAACCGCATCCAAAACTCATGTGGGCCCCACCAAGTTCTTTTATATTTTTTAGAATGTTTTCACATGGTTTTAGATCGCATAGCCCACCTAAGTTTCGTATACGGATGATTTTTTACATATCTCATAACTTGAAGGGAAGACATTAAATTCATGGTGTTGATGTTCGACACACATTATGATGGGGCCCACAAAACTTACATCAACACTTAGGTTCTCATGAGGTCAATAAAGTTGGGTCACAATTTTGACCAAAATATTTGCCCCATTTTACCTGTCTAGTCCATTCACTCTATTTTTCTGATCAATACTCAATTTCATTAGTTATTCGTCCCGATCAGGTTACATATAAAAAAGATATTGGGCAGACAAGATTAATCAACAATTTTAGTGAAATTTGATTTAAACATTTGAAGTTATTTACTCTTCAATCTGGACGGATTAGATTGTCTAAAAATGGTTAAAGGTACAATTAGTGGATGTGTCTAATAATTTAGTAATTTTTTTTTCAAACATAAATTTCAATTTCCATTTAAAAATAACATTCTTTTATAAAATGTATATTTTAGAAAACATTTTAACAAATAACATTTTTATTATAAATTATTTCTAAAAAAAATACAAATTCTAAATTTTTATTTTCAAATTTTCCAAATATTTTCTCATATTTTAAATTTTTTCTCAATAATTTCAAAACACCGATTTTCTTTTCTTTAAAAGCATCATTTTATTTTCAAAAATTTTCCCAAACATCGTTAAAATTTTAAACTTCTCAATATTCTTTTTCATGTGATATTACAAATTATTTAAATATTACTTTTTAATTATAAAAAACAAAAATTTCCACTCATATGATATAAAAACTATATATATATAGATAAACAGAGGATTATTATCGATGGCTTTTGTTTGTCGGTAAAAACAATTAGCGACGGTTATCTGCCGTCGGGTAAAATATTAATATTTATTTTTACCTACGAAATTAATTGTCTCTAAAAACACTTTTCCATAAAGGTGTGCTTTCGGACATGGTGGGAATTTTTGGTCCCTGGCGGGAACCTTTTCCCAACGTTTTTAGTTCGTCGAAAAAATAGTCATGTTTGGGGTCACAGCGGGAATCTTTGGTCCCTGGTGGAACCTTTTTCCGACGGTTTTAGTTTGTCGGAAAAACTGACATGCTTTGGCGGGAACCTTTTCCTAACGATTTTAGTTCGTTGGAAAAAATGATGGTTTGGTGTAAACCTTTTACCGACGGTTTTAGTTTGTTGGCAAAACTGTCGTGCTTTCACTCCTAGAAATATTTGGTCAATGGCGGTGACCTTCTGCGGACGGTTTTAGTTCATCGGTAATAATAGTATCAGATTTTTGCCGACGGTTGATGTCCGTCGGTAAAAACACATTTACCAACGAAACTTTTTCATCGGTACTAACTTAGTACCGGATTTATGCTGATGTGTAATATCCGTTAGGTAAAACACTTTTGCCAACAAAGATGGATTTAGTCGGTAATAACATCGTACCAGACTTTTGTCGACGGTTCTTATCCGTTGGTAAAAACACTTACCTACGAATAAGGAAATTTTGTTGGTAAAAGTAAATTTTTTGAATTTTTTTTTCAAAAAATAAAAATAACTATTACCAACAAAAATTGACGTTGATAAAAGTTTGCTTTTACCTACGAAATTACAATTTTTGTCAGTAAAAGTAAAAGTAGACTTTTACCTACGAAATTAAAATTTCGTCGGTAAATGTAAACTTTTACCAACGAAAATAATTTTCGTTGGTAAAAGTCCTTTTTACCTATGAAGGAAAATCCGTCGGTAAAAATCATATTTCTTGTAGTGTAGAAACCTATCGACTAGTGGCTAATCATATTATAGTATATGGGGCTTACCATTGTATGATTGCACAGTATAAACCATCGAACCCATATAGGAAAAATATTAAAATAAAACCACGTAGGGTGAGTATCAAAATATGCCACATAGGGCCGATGACCACTCAATAATCACTAGATCAAAGGTCCATTGTAATCACCGTCAATCGAGTTTCATCTTAAGTATAGGTGTACATTTATAAGTGGGGGTTTTCCACTAATGTATCAGTTTAAATTCCATAAGCAATCCACAAATAATCCACAAGCATGAACAAATATACAGGATGAACATTAAATATGTAATATATCATTTCAATTTCCACCAGCTAACTCATGTGATTATAAAAGGGAGATATCAATTATAAATTGAAATACAAACTATAACTTAAGCTAATGGAAAGACGGAAAGCTCAAGGGGAAGAATCATCACTAAAAAAGTCGTAATGCACTCCCTAGTCCAGGTTCCCATGAGCGTCTTGCGACCCAATGTCACGTAAGTGGTTCCCTAGTTGTCATTTCCGGTTCAACAACCCACATTAGATAAGCGTTTCAAGGTGCCTAAACCATTGGAAACGTGTGGGGCTTTGTAAGGCTTATTGTGATGGGGTTGGGCCTACATCAAGGTGAACAGGCCCACCAACTATTTGTTCTATCGAAGTGGCCCAATTGAGCTTAACTTGGGCCTGATTTGGCCCAGCTTGGCGGCCCCAAAGGTGGCCCAAAAGGAACTGGGCATGGCTCCCATATATGAATAATTTGAATTGGGCCTAACTGGCCTAGTTTGCAAGGCCCAACTGATTCAAGGGGAGGCCCACTGACTAAATGAGGGCGGCCCACTATGGCCCAAGGTGCAGCCCACATGTTTATATGGTGCGGCCCACCTGTGTTTCATATGGTGAGGCCCACCTGTTTTTGTTAAAACGTGCAGTCCACTTGCATATGTAGAGTGCGACCCACTTGTGTTTCATATGGTGAGGCTCACCTGTTTGTTACATTGTGCGGCCCACCTGCATATGTGTAGGGTGCAGCCCACCTACATATGTGCATGGCCTGGACTTGCACAGGCCCACCACCTGTATGCTGGGAGTGGCTCACCCTTTTAGAGCTAGACTTGGCTCATTGTGGAGTCCTAGTCCCCGGCTCAGCTATACGGTCCAGTAGAGGGACCTTTTTCAGCCTGATTGAGGTGCATCGTGACCCCGAACGTGGCCCAACTAGAGGCCATTTTTGGCCCATACCTTGCCCTCATCATGGCCAGGTTTGACGATGGTCTTAACAGCTATGAAGATGGAGGGATGAGAGTGTTACCTAGCTTAGATTGGACGGTGCAGTGCAGCAACCGCCGCTGCCTTGATTGGAGTTTCACCACAACAGCCCAGATCAGCTCTGGGATGAGTAGTTGTGATCGGATGGGATTCAGAAAGCCCACCTAATGGACATCTTTTGGGCACACAACTCAGTGGTGGCTGTTGTTGAAAATCAATGGTTTTTTCAAAAAAATAAAAATGAAAAATTTGAACTTTTCAAAATTTTGGGATTTTCCTGCCAAAACATTTTTTGAAATATTTTGAATTAAAAGTGCGGTGTGTGTGCTTTGTCCCACATCGAAAATGGTTGAGAAACTTTTGAGGTTTATATGAGATGTTGTGAAGAGTATTCTTACTTGGAGCTTTTAGAGAAGGAGATACACGGGTCGCGTGTTTCAATGCGTAGCACTGGAACACACGCACACTCGCGCTCGGGCTCGGGCTCGGGCAAGGGCGTGGGCAAGGGTGAGGGCGTGGACAGTGAGGCAGTGTGGTTGTAGTGGCGCTAGATGACGCGCTTTACACTTCGCACGTGTGTATCGTGTCGCAGAGTGGTCGCTCCCTCGCGACTTTACGTGAACCGGCGCGAGTTGGTGCGATCGCGGTGTGATGGGTCTAGTGCAATGAGTCTGGTCAGAGCCTTAAAGCGGTATGGATCTGAAATGAGCCTGGGTTTTATAGGTGACTAAGAACGGTCGGATCTTAAATCCGAAACATTCAGCGGTTTCAAAAAATGGCTCTATGCCTTGAAAGCCAATCGGTCCGAAAATGGACGGCTCATGATGATCCAACGGTTAGATCCTTTGATCCGACGACCAGAAACGTCTGTGATTAATGAACAATGGCTAGAAATATTTTTCAAACATTCTGGACCTTTAATTGCAGCCTATTAATGGTCCACTACCTGATGCCTATATGAACTGGACCATTGCAGTCCGAAATCATCAACTCAACACACCTCTCTCTCCCATCAGATCAAATATAAGAAATATCTCCATAATAAAATACTGTTATCATCTCTACCGTCCAAGTCTGCCAGAAGAGATCTACTGCGTTAAAATTGTTCCACAGTGGACCTATCGTGATTGCTGCATGCTAGATCCAGATAAGGCTTGTCTTATCCTGGAAGCAATTCGCCTGTAACCCATCAGCAGTTTATAAGAGGGCGAATCACGCTTTAAGGACAACGTATTTTATACGTGATTCAGACGATCAAAATATTTTATTTTTCAATTTATCTTTTATATTTCGGTGTATCCAAACTCAGATTCCTAACAATCTTAAAGCGTGATTCGATGGACACCGAAAGTGTTGCATCAATCAAATTAATGAACCAGGATCTGATCCGATTGTTCCGATTCGATGGTTCAAATTTCACTAGATGACAGGACAAGCTGAAATTCTTGCTGACCGCTCTGAAGATCTTCTACATCCTGGACCCGACTCTCCAGCCTCTGCCTGAAGCAAAGGACACTGACACTCCAGAACAGATCGCTACTAGGATCAAGTGATAAGAAGATGAACTACTGTGTCGTGGCCACATCCTCAATGCCCTCTCTGATCGCTTGTACGATTTGTACACGGGGACCATATCAGCAAAAGAAATTTGGAGTGCGTTAGAATGCAAAAACAAGGCTGAAGAAGAAGGTACACAGAAATTCCTAATTGCCAGGTATTTTGACTTCATGATGGTAGACAATCTACCGCTGCTTGCCCAAATTCAGGAACTACAGCTTATTGTAAATAAAATAAAAGTCATAAAAATTGATCTTCCTGAATCCTTTCAAGTCGGAGCTACAATCACAAAATTACCTCCGAGCTGGAAAGATTACAGAAAGAAACTACTGCATAAATTCGAAGAGTTCACCCTAGAACAAATCCAGAAGCATCTTTGTATTAAAGAAGAATCTTGTAATCGAGACAAAAAGGATGACACTAATGGTGCATCCTCATCCAAAGTGAACGTAGTAGAAAGGATATCCTAAAATAATACCTATGAGAAAGCTGATTTCCTTAAACCTAACAAAGATCAAGGAAAATTCAAGAGAATCCAAAAGAAGAAAAATGACAAACCTAAGGGAGCCTGCTATGTCTGCGGTAAGACCGAACATTTCCCCCGAGTTTGTAGGGACCGAAAAAAGTCTAAGAAAGAAGCTAATGCAGTAGACGATGAAATCGTAGCTATGGTTACAGAAGTGAACCTAGTTCAAGAGAAAATTTCTGATTGGTGGTATGATACAGGTGCCACTGTCCATGTATGCAATGATCGATCTGCCTTCAAAACCTATGAAGACGAGACCAATGGTCAGGAGGTTCAAATGAGAAATGAAGGATGATCGAAAGTTGTAGGTAGAGGAACCGTCGAATTACTCTTTACCTCTGCAAAGAAGGTAATTCTGACCAACGTATTGCATGTCCCAGACATAATGAGGAATCTTGTCTCAGGGGATCTCTTAAGAAAGCCTGAGATTAGGGTTGTGTTTGAATCAGGCAAGATGATCTTGTCTAAGAATGAGAACTTTGTGGGTATTGGATACGCTTGTAATGGGATGATCAAATTATCTTTAAATGAAAAGAATTCTTCTGCTTACATGATTGAGTCTGTAACACTATGGCACGGTAGGCTAGCCCATGTTGGCTACAGTACCATAAAACTCATGGCTAAGAACGGCCTAATATCATACAATGATAGTGACAAAGATAAATGTAAAATATGTATACGGTCTAAAATAATCAAGAAACTGTTCCCTAACGTTGAGAGATCATCTCAAATACTAGACCTAGTGCATACTGACATATGTGAGCTAAATGGCGTTCTTACTGGTGGAGGTAAAAGGTACTTTATAACATTTATATATAATTGTTCAAGATATGTATATGTATATCTGTTAAAATCGAAAGATGAAACATTTAATGCATTCAAGATCTATAAATCTGAAGTAGAAAATCAGTTAGATAAACATATTAAAATCCTTCGGAGTGACCGAGGAAGAGAATATTTTTCTAATAATTTTTTTAACTATTGTGAAGAACACGGCATAATACATCAGTGCACATCACCTTATACACCACAACAAAATGGTATAGCAGAGAAAAAAATAGGACATTAGTAAAAATGGTGAACTCAATGCTAATATAAGCACAGTTGCCATTAAACTTATGGGGAGAAGCACTGTTAGCTGCATGTCATGTTTTAAACTGAATTTTATCTAAGAAAACCAAGACCTCTCCATACGAAATATGGAAAGGAAGAAAACTAAACATAGGGTATCTTAGAGTATGGGGGTGTCTTGCATACTGCAGAACACTAGAACCTAAAAGAACTAAGTTAGGTCCAAGAGCTATCAAGTGCGTCTTTGTATGATATGCACAACATAGTAAAGCCTATAGACTTCTAGACTTAGACACCAATGTAATCATAAAGTTTAGAGATGTAAAGTTCTTTAAGAATTCTGTATTCACGGAGAAAAAGAATGCTGAGATTCAATCTCCTAATGAAACTATAATAGAAACACAAATAAAAGAGAAAACTCCTAGTGAACCTCGTAGGAGTCAAAGAGCAAGAATAGAAAAGAGTCTTGATCCTGATCAAATAGACTCACAACGACTCTCTTTTCATCTAGTTAAGGGTGATAGAGAGAAGGTGATTAGAAAAATACCTATGGTTTTAACTATAGAAGATGAACCTAAAACCTTTAGTGAAGCTATGACTTCAAGAGACTGCTTTTTGGAAAGAAGCTGTTAATGATGAAATGGATTCTATAATGTTTAACCAAAATGGGAATTGGTAGATCTATCTCCAGGTTCTAAACCAATAGGTTGTAAGTGGGTATTAAAAAAGAAATATTACACAGATGGTACAATTCAAACCTTTAAGGCAAGATTAGTTGCTAAAGGTTTCAGACAGAAAGAAGGAATCGATTATTTTGACACTTATTCTCCGGTAGCTCGAATAACATCGATTAGGATCTTATTTGCTCTAGCATCCATACATCATCTTCATATCCATCAAATGGATGTGAAGATAACATTCCTGAATGGTGATCTCGATGAGGAGGTTTGCATGGAGCAACCAGAAGGGTTTGTTCTACTAAGAAATGAAAGAAAAGTATGTAGACTTGTTAAGTCTTTGTATGGATTAAAGCAAGCACCAAAATAGTGGCACGATAAATTTGATTCTAAAGTTCTGTCTTATAATTTTGAACATAATATTGTTGATAAATGCATATATTCAAAATTATGTAATGATTATATTGTAATCATATGCTTGTATGTAGATGATATGTTAATAATTAGTAACAAAATGAAAGGTGTAACTAAAACTAAAAAGTTTCTCTCTTCAGTTTTCAAAATGAAGAATTTTGGACAAGTGGATACCATATTAGGTATCAAAGTTAAAAAATATAGTTGGGGTTTTGCATTGTGCTAGTCTCATTATATTGAGAAAATAATAAACAAGTTTAATCACTTGAAAATTAAAGAGGCAAAGACCCCGTTTGATCCAAGTATCAAGTTAAAAGAAAATAGTGGAAGAGCAGTTGCACAATTAGAGTATGCTAGTGCTATAGGCAGTCTTATGTATGCAATGTAATGCACAAGATCGGATATAACATACGCTATGAGTAAATTAGACAGATTTACGAGTAATCCAAGTGTTGAACACTGCAAAGCGATAAGTAGAGTTCTAAGTTATCTTAAAGAAACTAAAGAACTAAGGCTATTTTACTTAGAATTTCCAGTAGTGTTGGAAGGATATACCGATGCAAGTTGGATATCGAGTGCAGGAGACAACAAGTCCACTACAGGGTGGATATTCACCCTAGAAGGTGCAGCTGTATCTTGGGGATCAAAGAAATAAACTTGCATAATGCACTCAACTATGGAATATGAGTTCATAGCTTTAGCTTCTACAAGCAAAGGGGCTGAGTGGTTAAGGGATCTTCTATTAGAAATCTCATTCTACGCGAAGCCTATACCGGCTGTTTCACTTCATTGTGATAGTGAAGCTACTCTAGCGAGAGCATATAGCGGTACCTATAACGGGAAGTCCAGACACATAAGTTTGAGACATGACTATGTAAGGCAATTAATTCAAGATGGAATCATTGCGATTTCATATATGAAGTCAAGTAATAACTTAGCTGATCCTTTTACTAAACTTCTAACGAGAGAGGTAGTAAGGACAACATCTAGAGGGATGAGGTTGAAACTCTTTACTCAAAGTTTCACCAGTGAAAAAAACTCAATCCAAAATTAAAAAATCTCTAAATATTGGGTTTAATAGGTAACAATAATTCACTGATAAGTGAAAAGTTTTAGCACTAAATAAATCAATAACCTCATTTAGGATAATAGTGCTAGCCGTTATAAAAGAGGGATGAGTATTAAACTCTTAATGAAGTCCAGTCAAATAGGACAAGTGTTTTAATGGATACACTGAAAGAATTTTACCTATGTGAATGTAGAAGTGGTGCCGCTTCTCATGAGAGTTAGAGTTATCTCGGGATCGTTCATGAAACAGGATAAGCACATAGCCATTAAAAGTGCTGAGCGAGATTATAAAGGAATATCTAACGCAAGAGCTATTATGTGTGTGGTATTTTCAGTTATATCATATAGAAATAACCGGTTCAATGCTGCGGCAACCAAAAATTTTAAAATAAATTTAAAATACTTACACTAAGGAAAGATTCAAATCGCAAGATATCTTTCTTTATGCATAATAACTGTTATTCTGGCAGAATTTTCAATATTTTTTAAAAAACCAGTGGGGGATTGTTGAAAATCAATGGTTTTTTCAAAAAAATAAAAATGAAAAATTTGAACTTTTCAAAATTTTAGGATTTTCCCGCCAAAACATTTTTTGAAATATTTTGAATTAAAAGTGCGGTGTGTGTGCTTTGTCCCACATCAAAATGGTTGAGAAAATTTTGTGGCTTATATGAGATGTTGTGAAGAGTATTCTTACTTAGAGCTTTTGGAGAAGGAGATACATGGGTTGTGTGTTTCAGTGCGTAGCACTGGAACACATGCACGCGCCGCGCTCGTGCTCGGGCTCGGGTGTGGGTGAGGGCGAGGGCATGGGCAGTGAGGCAGTGAGGCAGTGTGGATGTAGTGGCGCTAGATGGCGCACTTTGCACTTCACACGTGTGCATCATGTCGCAGAGTGGTCACTCCCTCGTGACCTTACAATAACTGGCGCTAGTCGATGCGACCTCAGTGCAATCGCGGTGCGATGGGTCTAGTGCAATGAGTCTGGTCAGAGCCTTAAGGCAGTATGGATCTGAAATGAGCCTGAGTTTTATAGGTGACTAAGAAAGGTCGGATCTTAAATCCGAAACGTTCAGCGGTTTCAAAAAATGGCTTTATGCCTTGAAAGCCAAACGGTTCGAAAACGGACGGCTCATGATGATCCAACGGTCAGATCCTTTAATTCGATGACCAGAAACGTTTGTGATTAATGAACAACGGCCAGAAATATTTTTCAAATGTTCTGGACCTTTGATTGCAGCCTAGCAACGGTCCACTACCTGATGCCTATATAAACTGAACCATTCCAGTCCGAAATCATCAACTCAACACACCTCTCTCTCCCATTAGATCAAATACAAGAAATATCTCTATAATATAATACTGTTATCATCTCTACCGTCCAAGTTTTTCAGAAGAGATCTACTACATTAAAATTGTTTCACAGTGGACCTATCGTGATTGTTGCACGTTAGATCCAGATAAGACTTGTCTTATCTTGGAAGCAATTCGCCTGTAACCCATCAGCAGTTTATAAGGGGGCGAATCACGCTTTAAGGACAATGTATTTTATACGTGATTCAACCGATCAAAATATTTTATTTTTCAATTTATCTTTTATATTTCGGTGTATCCAAACTCAGATTCCTAACAGTTGTTTCCCGACGAAGAAGGAGGTGAGCTTTAATGGCGGATCTCACTACAGGGCATGTTCCTTTGAAACAAACGTGTTGGGGGGTCTGAATCACTACTGTGGAGCTTATGGATGCCTCAAATTGAAGCTCCATGAACGTTTAGGGGTTGGTTTTGAAGGAAGAAGAAAACAGCTAAGGGAGAGCCATTTTTTAGCTGTTAGTTTTCTTCTCAAGGTCTTAGCCTCTAAAAAGGGGAATGGACGACTAGGATGGCTTCTTTTCGGATGGCCTAGATCATCCTAAACACCCCCACGCGGATCGCTAAGCTGGCGCACTGAAAACATTTTTCATTTTTGGAAACGAATGTTTTTAGGGTCTGTTTATATTGATCCTCGTGTGCCCACACGTGCACATGTTTGTGTGGAATGGCCAGGGTTTTGGTCAGGGCTGAGGGATGCACTCGATGGATGGTTCAGATCATCTATGGCGATGATCATGGTGGGCCATAGAACGTCCTAAATAGACATTGTTCGTCGACAAGAGCACGGGTCAGCCCGTGCTGACCGTGTTGACAGTGTAGTACCACTGTGCACATGCGTGCCACTAAGTGGGGTCTGTCATGGTGTTTGTGATAAATCCACACCCTCCATTCTACTTCTAGGGTCTTATTACGGCCATAGGACGAGGTTGGGTCCCATGTACAACTTAAATGGCCTAATCTCCTGTGTTTTTGGCTCTCAGCCATGGAGTCTCATTGATCTGATGGCAAGATCACACTGTCTTTGAACACCAACGATCAGAAAGGTCCTAGGGGCTATTTAAGCGGGTTTCTAATGGCTGTTGGTATGTCTTTTCAAATAGTTTAGTAATTAATATTAATATTAATGCTAATCTCGATCATAATTACTTTATTATAAACTATATATTGTTATCATTAGTTGTTTCACTTTATTTTTTTTATCACTATTGTTATTATTATAGCTTTTTCCTCTATCATGCATGCATGCATTTTCTTTTTCATGTCATGGGTCCAGCTCTGTAAGTTAGGACTATCCATGACTTTATATTATTAAATATTTAATTATTATTATTACATATCCATTTTTATTTATTTATCTCCCTATTGTATTTATATTTAAGATGTGGGACTACCCACTATGAATCATTTAGTTACAAACCCTGATATTGGGGTTACTTCATCTTATAGCTGGCCGCTCCAAGTGAATGTCAAATTCCTAATTTTTTTTTACGTCCAGTTGGTTTATTTAATTCGATGGTACAATCACTTGATTTAAGAATGAGGGCTTCCCCCAATGGTCGGATTTAGACTAGAATGAACATGGACACTTGTTTAACCTAGGTTTGTATTTATACCAAGTTAGGTTACACGGTAACACTCGAGTACTGGAAAGTATGGGGTGTTACAGATAATGCTTCCAGCTAGCTTACAAAGATAATAAAGACTGATTCATCGATCAGGTCTAGACTTTCCTCGGGTTCTGACCTAAGATTGACCTAAAGATCCAGATAATCCCCTAACAACCTAGAAGATCTCTATTAAGATCTTCAAAGGATAATATCGGATCCTGACGATCTCGAGAACCAATCATCTCATGGAAATCCCAGATTACAACCAAGATATCAGGAAAGAGTCCTCCCAAAATGGTATTTTGGTTCTGCTATAAATATTGAAGTACCTCCCACCGTCTAAGGAACGTTCACTGAAAAACCCTAATACGACTAGTATTTCTTTTATGGTGATCCAACCTTACTTTATAAGACCTCGATCCTAACTTAGGCATCGAAGAGTCCCCTGAATTAGCCAGGGCCTCCTTTGTCCCTCTTTTTACACTCGTGAAGGTTCAGAAAAGGCCTATACAAAGTGTCTCTCAAAAAATTGCATCAACAAGTATGTATAAAGAGCAGACGAAAAACTCTCCAATTTTTGGGTAGTAAACTCATACGTGAGAATGAGTGAGGGCGAATAGATATAGCATATACTTTATGATGGGCCCCACAGAACTTTAATACAGTACTTGGTGTTGTGATTAAATTTGGATCCATCTTACTTTAGCTTTGACTTATTTATGGGTTTCTAAAATGATGTCATCGAATGGATAAACGGTGTAGCATATACCTCATGGTAGGCCCACATAACTTAGTTACGTAAATACACTATTGATATCTGTGATGTGTGGCACTACCGCACCTGACGACTATAAATAAGAGTCCTTAGGACGTTCCTATGTATCTTTTAGGGTTCAAGGAGTTGAAAAAAGGGTTGATCTGCTGCTCGGGAGTTTTTTTTCTTCTTCTTTAGTTGGTCTTTTTATTTTGTTTAAGAGGTCTTAGTTCAATCATGTCTATGGTTGGCTAAATCTCTTAGCTAGGGCTAAGATGTGAAACTTGTAATGTGATTGGGATGTTTACTTTGCTTTAATTCATATTTATGTTTGAACTTCATTGAATTCTAGTTGATTCTAAGGAATATTTTTAGTTTTTAATGGTTTGTTGTGACTTAAATTATAATATATCTGCAATAGCTTTAAATATCTTCTTTTCTATTTAAGATTGTGGATTTGATAAACCCTGTTGTTTGCTATTGTCTCCTGGGCATGGTTGGGTGATGGAATCCCTTCTAATTCACCACAATTCTCCTCCATTGAGGCTAGATCAATGAGAAGTTTAGAGATTTGACTCTCTTCTTCCAACTAGATAGGATAGGACTCTGATTCTAGTTGGATCTTTTGAATTAAGTAAGGAATCATCTCAATTGGTACAAGTGGATCCTTGGCACCCTAGTTCTCACTTTTAATTGATACTTTACTCATTACTGAAAATTATTCATTTAAATTCAGATTTCTACTTTAGTTCTTCGTCTAGCTCTAGTTCTACTTAAATTCAGAAGACATACAAGTTTAGTCCTTGTGGATTCGACCTCGGTCTCATCGAGTTATTACTACATCGTGACCCTACACTTGGGGTTGTGAACATCCAACATCAAAAGTGTTTAGAAAAATTAAGAGAATAACGTGGTTAAGCCACATAGGACACTTACTATAAATAGTAAATTTACTATTTATAGTAAGTTATGAATTTTAGGGAGTTTTAGTTGTAGTTTAATTCTGAAACTTATTATAAGGCTTGGTATTCCTATTTAAAGGGTTATAGACTCATTTATTTCATTTATCAATTATCAACAAATTTATTTGTAGAATTATTTCTACTTTCTATCTTTCCTCGTAGATTCAAGAAGTCTCTATGAGGAGTACAGAGAAGCTTCGTGGATTCCAAGTAGTTATCCTTGAGGAAGATGGTGATCGACCTCATCACGTTCATTCCTGTGTCACCATGCATGTTGTTGTTGTTAATTCAATCAAACTATGCCACACATGTGAGTGAGTGTTTGGATTAATTGTTTGTGTGAGAGTAAGATACATGAATATGCCAAAGCTTATTTGACTCAAAGTTGCTGATTGAATCATTGGTGTCCCCCACATCGAGATGGATAAATTGGAGATTGGACCAAAATCTAGTTATCCTCTCAACCACCGGTTTGTAATCCATTTAGGCAATTTGCCTTTCCGAATGGCTTCTTTTTGCTTTGTGATTATCACACTTTAAAAATTAGCACCCAAGTATAGTGACTCCGATCCCGAATTCTCGGGTGTGAACCTAACAAAAATGCATGTGGGAGAGTTCGTACATTCTTGCACAGTCCAGTTAATATTCACCAATGATCGATAATCAGAGTAGCTTTAAATCAACGATATCAAAAGTTAAACAATGATAACTAAACCCATAAATTATGACTAATATTCAAAATGTATAATTCTAAAAATAGTGTCTACTTAAATATCAATAATACAAGCCATAATATACAACAATTAAGACCGAGCCATGGAGTCCACCCAACCGGAGATTTCAATATATACATGTTTAAAATGAAAAAACTGTACAGATTTCTATTTTTGTCCAACACTCCTACAACATCATAGCGACAGTGCAAGTCAGTTTGAAACCGCCCGTCTAAGATCTCGATGATGCATACATCAATAATATCATCATATTGGTGTTTTAAAATACAGTCCCAGGTGAGAGTGAGTATTTAATTCAGCAGTACCATTTTCTAAGTTACACATGTTATCAACACGATTAAGCGCAGGTAATGATATCATAACATAATAAATAATTTCATATTTAGTCATTTTAGATGTATAAATGTTATAATGTGATGATGCACAATCCTCACAATCCAACACTCCCTCATCACAGTGACACCAATGCCTTTCGCAACAATACTAACAAATATCATGATATGCATGATTAGCCAGATGTTTCTTAATGCCAATTTAAACAACATATTGGTGAAGTTAGAGTACCATCATTTTATCACTAGTCTAACTAGATCATTGTCATGCCCCAAATCCAAAAATCGGATTCACAGAAATTTCGATCACCGAATCCGGTGCCGACAGCCTTCGTAGTGCCCCATTCTCGGCTCCCGACACTCATATGTCAGGTTCCGATCCTGGGATCCTATAAGGAGGATTTTCAGTATGATTTTTTTTGTAATGGAGCATAACCACAAGCATAACCAAGTCACAAAACAACATCACAACATATCCACTATATCAAAAACTTTAAGTACAATGCGAAAAGGGAAATACAAGGTGATAAAAAAGCTCTAAAATAGTCAGATGTGCACTCCTGCCTCAGCGCTGCTATTTTTCAACACTACTTGCACTCAACTATCATGCATAAGCTTACAAAAGTTAGAGGGTGGTGTAAGTGTGTGCGCAAGGTAAATGCCAAGTATATAATATCAGAGTAATGCAGAAACATACGGTAAGTCCATGAATGCTATCAGTTGTACTAAAGCTATATGATGTAAGGTATGAATGCTATCAGCCATACCAAGGCCATGCGATGCGAGGTCTATGTAGCCAAATGTCATATGCGAGATGCAAAGAAAGCATGTCAGTACTCATCAAGTACACATATCAATACAGTTCCTCTCTGGATATCACCAGGGTCTAATACACTCACACTGACTGTCTCCTCCCTAACTGCACAGCCAAGTAAACGAAATAGACCTCACTATCCGCCTGATAAGTAGTCTGCCAATACCTACCTGGCTTGTCGATAGCGAACTCATTCGCGAGTTGGTCAAACTCAGCCTAGCTTATAACCCCCTCACTTCAGCGGATAAAGCCAAACTCCCTTTCAACTGACCACGACACAGTGGGAGACGCGGCCTCGACACTCGGGAGCTCATGTATCCACTCAGTCTAGACGTTGGAGCAACTCTTGATACCAAAAAGGTTCTGAGACTTTCACTCAAAGACATCCTAAGTGCCCACAGTGCTAGAACCAAGTATTTTCAGTATCCGATACGACCATCCACGATGTACCTGTGGAGCCACGGCCCTGATGTTGCTAGGGCATGCAGTGATCAAGTCACACATATGCGAGATGCATGAGTTACACCATACAGTCATGCAGAAATCCTGC
This sequence comes from Magnolia kwangsiensis, assembly GCA_037074715.1. Classification (NCBI taxonomy): domain Eukaryota; kingdom Viridiplantae; phylum Streptophyta; class Magnoliopsida; order Magnoliales; family Magnoliaceae; genus Magnolia; species Magnolia kwangsiensis. The sequence goes on along the minus strand of CM073571.1, from coordinate 50,071,921 downwards.
GCGTACAGTGTGATACTATGGGGCACTCCGTCTCATAAGGAGTCCCGTAAATGGTTTGCCCAATGGCATATGCTATGATCAGTCACCACTCATATCAAGCATACATATGATGCGTATGGTCATGACTCATGAAGTTATACTATGCATGTTATAATGTAATGAATTACTCTTACGATGCAGATGAGCCTAGACGGCCTATACACATCTAGTATGGGCTTACCAATGGGCCCTAAGGAGAGATACAATGAGGACATTTAACCAACATTGTACTTACAATGTGGGCCTCAAACCATCATTGCTCCTAAGGCACGACCCACCATAAAACATCATTACACTACCATGGAGGAATCATCCATTGCAATGGACCTTAGGTACCTCCCATTGGGCCTTAAATACATCAAATGAGCCATATCACATGGGCTTTCTGGTTATCAAACAAGTGGGCCGCATTAATGGGCCTGATGTACATTGTAATGGGCTATAATCTGCGGGCCTTAGAGTACACCACAATGGGCCTTAACTCACGGCCTTGTAATACATCAAAATGGGCCTAATCCCACGGGCCTTATATATGTCAAATGGGCCTAATCCCATGGGCCTTATAAATGTTGGATGGACTTAATCCCATGGGCCTTATATATGTCAAATGGGCTTAATCCCATGGGCCTTATATATGTCAAGTGGGCCTGATGTACATTGCAATGGGCTACAATTTGTGGGCCTTAGAGTACATCACAATGGGCCTTAACCCACGGCCTTGGAATACATCAAAATGAGCCTAATCCCATGGGCCTTATATATGTCAAATGGGCCTAATCCCATAGGCCTTATAAATGTTGGATGGACTTAATCCCATGGGCCTTATATATGTCAAATGGGCTTAATCCCATGGGCCTTATATATGTCAAGTGGGCTTAATCCCATGGGCCTTATATATGTCAAGTGGACTTAATCCCATGGGCCTTATATATGTCAAGTGGGCCTAATCCCATGTGCCTTATATGTATACCAAGGTGGGCCTCAATGAATGGCCATAAATAAATCAACATGGGCCCTATACACATACTAAGGTGGGCCCACTTGAACCATAAATCTGAGTCATTTTTAGCTCAAGCCATAAAATGACCTTATAAAATAAATGGACGGTTTGGAAGTAACACATGCATCATGGTGGGGGGTCCACATAAGGGCCCACCATCATACATATATACATATATATAATATATACAATATTATATAATACACACACACACACACACACACACACACACACACACACATATATACATTCACGCACGTAGTGTGACAGAGTGAATAGAACACATAAATCATGGTGGGTCGCACTGTCCAAACAGCGGATAGTGTGGACACGTGTACATCACAGTGGGCTCCACCGTCAACACATACATCACTGTCGACTCCACCGTTCGCCTGAACGGTCGGAGTACAACACATACATCACTGTGGGCTCCCACGTGGGGCCCACCATAACATATATTTTCCATCTAATCTGTCAATAGGGTCGTACAGACCTGGATGAAGAGGAAATACAAATTTCATATTGATTCAAAACTTCTGTGGACCTAAAAATGGGTTTCAATGGTAGGCTTTAAATCACCACTGTTTCCTCTGATGTGGGCCACCTAAGCCTTGGATGTAGCTGATTTTTGGGTGGGGCCTGCTTAAGGTAGGGGCCCACCATATGGATGGGTTAAATGGCAAATAAACATCAAAGTGGGGCCCATGTGTGGGGTCATGGGAGCCCTAGCGTTCGCCCGCCCGCCCGTGGCGTTTCTGACAGCAGCAGCAGCAGGCTGCTGCTTTTATATATATATATATATATATATATATATATATATATATATATATATATATATATATATATATATATATTTTAAATGCAATTTTTTCACGGTTTTTCAGGTGTGGAGCCCGCGTATGATGGATCCACCTCGCCCAATGGCCCTTATGGCTCAAGACAAGCCAAACGAATCCGATATTGCATATTTTTTTATCGCATCGAGTTGTCAGGGTAGATTTCAATCGCAGACACACTGTTTGTTATGCTATGGCCCACCTGAAATTCGGATCAGCATCATTTTTAGGCTCAACACCTAAAATGATCTGAAGAATGGAATGGATGGCGTGGATTGAATACATACATAAAGGTGGGGCCTATGTGAGTGGCCCTTCTCCAATGCTTGGAAAAAGCTCATATGTGTTTTCTTTCCAGCAACGTCCAGACGCTGGACGTTGTTGGGCTTAACAACATATTCAAGGTGGGCCACCACATGATGGATGGTGTGAGTATAATACATAAAAGATGAACCCCACTTATAGATGGTTTGGGTAAAATACTTACTTCATGGTGGGGTCCATTCAAGTGGGTCACACAACCTCATCATCATCACTAAAAAAATATAAAAGAGAGGGAGAGGGAGAGAGAAAAAGAGTGGGAGTGGGACACGCATGATGGAGGGACCCCGACACTATGGGCCCTCCCTTTCATGATCTACAATATAAATTAAGTGGGTCCCATAACATGTGGGCCCATAAAAATTGAAATCCAATGGTGGAGATCCCTTCTCCATGAAAATAAATGGTCTAAATGACCCATATACAAGCTAGGAAGGTAAACATCATGATGGGGTCCATGGAGAATGGCCCCATCATGGAATGATATTGATGATCAAGATGGGCCATTGGCCACATCTTAGGGTCCAAAGTGAGATCCATATCATTGATCGGTAGGCCTCACTTGACCCAAACATGAAAAACTACCATATTAAAGCACCCACCGTTCGATCTTCTCGGTCCGTTGAAACGTCGGTCTCCTAGAGCTTCACTTTGATGGTGGAGATGGGAAATGGATGGCTAAGATGAAAGTTTTGGGGATGGAAAGTGGGTCACACAACTCACTTTTCTCTCATGGAGGAGCTTGGACGTGTAGGCTCTTGGTTGCTTGGAAAATGCTTGGAAAATGTGAAGAGAGAGAGAGAGAGAGAGAGAGAGAGAGAGAGAGAGGTGGTTGTAAGGAGAAGTGATGAGAGATGGGTGATGGATGTGAGTGATGGGTGAGGTGATGGATGGGTTGACTTTTGGGTTTGTTTAACTTGTGGAGAAAGGAAGCATGAGTGCTTTGTACTTGACATGAGAGGTGATTGATGGGATTGATTAATGGGATGGATGGGACATGTTGTAGAGATTTTCTTGGGATTTGTAACGCGTGGTGTTTTTCCTCGAACTGAACATGGGCCCACATCTCTTTGACTGGGTATCGGATCAGTATGCGAGTCACGACGTTGGAATCGCAGTGACAGTGCGGTCGTAATGGAACAAGTCTCAGATTAAGCCGACTCAAATCTATAGGATACGACTTACGGTCGCACGTAAACATCGATTATACGTCGCAGGTTGCCGGACTTTGACGGGAAGGATCACAGGAGTTGATGAAACAGTACGGATTAGGATACGGGTCTTACAATTCCAAGGGACAAGGGCAAATAACAGGACTTACTAATTTCACAATCTCAAATCAAGAAAAGAAGATACTCAAAGCTATTGTACATCTACTGTAATTTAAGTCACAATAAAGCATTAAAAACTAAAAGTATTCATTAAATATCAAATTAGAATCCATGGAGTTCAACATAAACATGAATCAAAGCAATAGAAACATCCCATTATGCTACAAGCTTTACCTCTTAGCCCTAGCTAAGAGGTTTAGCCAACCATAGACATGATTGGACCAAAGTCTCTTAAGAAAAATATAAAAACAACTAAGGAAGAAGAAGAAAAACTTTTGACAATGACTTCTCCACCCTTTTGCTCCACTCCTTAAACCCTAGAAGATGTCTAGGGACATTTTAGGGAGTCCTATTTATAGTTGTAGAACTCCAACTTTTGCACCTAGTTGAAAAACTCTAGAAACTGCCTTAATTTATGTAGTTTGCTAAAATAGACTTCACTCTATGAAGTTTTTCAAAATAGACTTTACTCTACGCAATTTCATAAAATAACTTAGAGTTTCAGAATATACTTTTTCAGGACAATTTTAGGATTCCTTTTCTTCACTTCAAATCTTTGATTCTCTTCATTCCTCGATTTTCTTGGATCTTTGAAATGTGAATTCTTCAATCTTGGTCTTCTAAAATCCATCCTTTGCCTTGGTGATTCTTGAGCATCAAATCCATGCTTTTAGCACTCTTTTCAATCCAAGCTCTTAAATTCACCTTGCAACATAAACATGAGTAAAATAGAACATTAAGCATTATCATGTTCATAAAACCAAGATAAAATGGAGGACAATAGGCAATATTTGACCCTTAACAATCATAAAGCTCATTGCGGCCGTATTAACTTCTCACATGTGTCCCTTGTCCATTTTAGGGTTCATCACCCAAGGATAACAAAAAATAATGTAAGGGTCTTCACCTGAACACAAATGTAACGAAGTGATGATATCTATTCCAATAACAATATGGTAGGCTCGTGGCCTTCGCTAGTACTCAATGGTCAGTAAAGGATGGCTCATCACCTAATTTTGTACAGATATGGTGGGCTCATCACTCATTATTATTATTATTATTATTAATATGATAAGCACATCACCCGAGCATAGGCCAATAGGTCGGACACTGTGTCCCATACTACCATGCCCAGCTCATGAATCTTTGTAGGATCGTAACGCATTGATGATTATGAATGGACTTAAATCAATGGTAATAATGGTATTTCAAATTCCTTTAAATGTTATATAACCGCCAAACATAAGAATGATCGGTCCATGCATTGGGCTGATCCGATTGATAACGGAGAACCCCAAACAAAACCGACATTGGGTGCAAAGCAACTCGTGCAGATCCAACTACTGTCAGTTGTTTATGTTCAATCCCAGTTGACCATATAAGTTTGAGATAGCCAACCCTAAGTGGGTCTTCCACTTAACATTTTGTAAGGCTCGATCCACATGACTATAAATCATATTATCAAATACATAAACATAATCACGAAACAACTTAATACCACAATAAGGTGCATCAACCAAACATATGTACGAATTAGTACAATTCTATGTATATCAATACAATCCAACGTATATTAACATCACTTATCGGTTGGCATACAAGAGTTCTAACAGTAGAAATTTTATGTTGTTTAAGCATTTCATCAAACATGCTGACTATTAACAATAAGCAACATTAGGGTTGGTATAATAAAGTAATTTAAATATACATAACATACAAAATTCTGATAATAACTAAAAATCATTATCTAACACTATCAAAGGTCGATAAAATGGAACCTAGGAGAATGTTCTACACTTTAATAGAGTTTCACACAACCTAATCGGGCTTAGGGTTATGGTTTTTAGGTGAAATTAATAGAGCCTAAATCAATTAGAAGGAAAACATATAAGATTCATAGAATCTAATCCTAAGTGGTTAAATTGGAAGTTAGAATGTGTTTTCTTTTTTTACCTCTTATCGCAAGCGTAGGTGGATCCGACGGATGAAGACGATAGCTGAGGTTTAATTAAAGGAAACTCGGTGAAGACAAGTACTAAGAACCTTCACTCTCTCTCACTCTCTTCCTCTTTCTCTTCTTCTCTTTCCCTTTATATAGTGCCAAAAGTACTGATAATGGCCCCACAAGCTATTTACTATCGTAACCTTATGGGAAATTGATTTTAATTGTTGAGGTCCACTAGGAGGTGTACAGGTCAATCTACACCATAGGATAGTTGTCCTTAATGGTGATTTACATATGGTTCGATCGCCTCGACATTTAAATGCGTCGATTAGTGGTTATGATCAAAAGTTAATTTGAAGGTTACTGATAATCGATCTGGGCCACGGGTATAGGAATATGTATAGGGTACTAACTTAGAATGATGTCCTAAACTTGGTCACAATCTGACGGTCTAAAATCTACAACTTCGACAAAGATGAGACAAAAATAATTAACTTAAGTTCTCGAAGAATCCTAAGGGTATTCGCACATCTCATGCGCACTCCTTGCAAACCGAAGTTGAATGATTTGACACATAATCTTTGTGATTTGTTCCATGATGGACGTCAAGCCCACTAAGAAGAACATCTTTCTATAGTTTTATGTTTAACAGCCTACCAATGAGTGGTGTAGAGCTTGGTTGGACAATCAGGACATTTTTGGAATGAATTAAGCGACGAGATGTCTTGTGTACAATGGTTAGGGTTTTGATTAGTAGAGTTCATGGTACGACCTATTGGTAATTAGCGAGAATTGTGATTTAGTCATAATCATCTTAAACCATGGATTTGAAGGTCATATGATACTTTGGTCAATTCGATTTATGTGCATGGGATAATCCAGATTTAATTCATTAGTTATCTTAATTTTAGGTAGAACTTCATTAAGTTGTGGTTATCTTGATTAATCGACGATTAGTTGACTAGATCTGAACCTTTGATGAATAAATCACAAGGCAAGACTCGATGTTTATGCGATCGGGTGGATTCAATAGCTTCCTAAGGATATACTATCAAATTTTTACAGTTCGATTTATCTTTAAAGGCTTTGTTCAAAGTTCTATCAATTTTTAATACTTAGAGATAGGTTTTTATGGGTAAGTTTTTAGAATTTTCAAGTGTGGACACGCATATTCATCCATATTTATTTAAGGTCTCAACAGTAACACCTGTGAATTTTTAGATTCTAAGTTTATCATACCCCAAACTCAGAAACCGGGCTCATAAAATTTCTGATCGCCAAATTCGGCACCGACAGCCTACGTAGTACCCCATTTTTGGCTCCCGGCACCCATAAACTAGGTTCCGATCCTGAGATCCCACAAGAAGGATTTTCAATATGAATTTGTTTCATAATAAGAATAACCATAAGTATAACCCATAATAACAATAGGGATTAACACTACATATCCACTAATATCAAAAACTTTTTGGTATAAGGTATGAAAAGAAAATACAATATAGATATCAGAAACTCTGGAAGCTCAGCTACACACTCCTACCTCAGGTCGACTACGTCCTAGCGTCACTTGCATGCATCTATCATGCATAAGCTTGTTGAAAGCTTAGAGGGTAGTGTAGGTGGGTGCGCAATATAGGTGTCAATCATACAATACAAGTCTATAAATCATACAATGTCAAGGAAATAGAAATACTAACAAGTCCATGAATGTCATAAACCTTATTTAAAATGCATAATCAGAGTAAACCAAATGCCATATGTGGGGGATACAATGCAATATGACACCATATGTGAAGGATGTAAAGCAATAAGGTATTATACGTGGAAGATGCAATACAATAAGATATTATATGTGGAAGATGCAATGTAATAAGATGCCATCTGTAGGGGATGTAATGCAATATGCGGTGCTAGAGCGTGAAGTCAGGATGATAGTGCGTAGTATCCCAAGTTATGGGGGTTCATCATAAGGGACTTCTATCCAAACCAGTCTCATATCTAAATTTGGATAGCCATAGTCAATGTGGTAAACTCCTGATCTTAAGTTGGTCGCGTGCCCAACCGAAATTCTGGCCATTGTGAAGGTCCACATAATGATTGAGTTGTGCACCATCTACCCGAGTGGATAGTGAATGAATGTATGAATAAGTTAAGATACCACCCCACTATATACACATTAACCTGCCAGCACAGTAGTCTACCAACCATTGGTAGCTCGCTTAGGCTCTTATGCCCCACCCATATCAGCGTTCACCCACGTGTGTATCAATGACGGGGCGTCATAATATTAGTACCGTACATCTCTGGGATCATATATATCAGTACAGTTCCTCTCTGGACAATTATCGGGGTCTAATATATTCCACACCAGCTCGCAGCCCCATCTAAGCACACAACTAGGCGAGTGGAAGAGACCTCACTATCCGCCTACCAATATCGGGCCCGGCTCATCGATAACGGATCCATTTCTCAAGCTGGGTTAGACTCAGCTTAGTCATTACCCCCTCACTCGGGTGGGTAAGGCCACACCCCCTTCCAACCGACCACAATACAGTGAGAGACACGACCAACTAGTATTCGGCCCTCATGCTCTCATGTAGCCACTTGGTCTAGACATTAGAGTATCCCCTGGCCACGGGGATTTAGGAACTTTCCCCCACGGACATCCAACATGCCCATATGCTAGAACTAAATATTTTCAATGTCCCATATGGCCATTCACGGTATGCCTGTGGAGGCCATGACCTTGATGTCACTAAGGCGTATGGTGGTCATATCACAAAATGCGAGATGCATGAGTATACCATCCAGTCATGCATCAAACCTACGCGTACCGTGCGCTCATGTGAGGCAACTCCTCCTCTCAGGGAGTTCCATAAATAATCAGCCCAATGGCTCATGCTATGTTCAATCTCTCCCCGTAAAAAGCATGCGAATGATGCGTATGGACATGTATTATGAAGTATTCTAAGTATGATTATAATCACATACATCTTAGTGGGCTGGTATAAGATGGCCCATGGCCTATATAAGTGAATGGATGGTGTGCACATAATCACCCATACATGGTGAGCCTCACAAATCACAATTAGGTCTCATGTAATCATAATGGGTCTAATATAATCACAATGGGACTCATACAATCACGATGGGCCTCATGCAATCATAATGGGTATGATACTATCTCACTAGGTCTCATACAATCACAATGGATCTCATACAATCATAATGGGTCTCATACAATTATAATGAGCCTCATACAATCACAATGGGCCTAATACAATCACAATGGGCCTCATACAATTACAATGGGTCTTATACAATTATAATGAGCCTCACACAACCACAATGGGCCTAATACAATCATAATGGGCCTCATACAATCACAATGGGCCTAATACAATCACAATAGGCAAGAATCATGATGTTATACTAGTACATACTTAGTGAGTCTTACTAGATAGAGTATACTGGCATGGTTACAAATAATCAGCCCATATACATGGCGGGGTCTATAGAAGGATAGTGGATCTAATTCATAGATACTACGTGTTCTTCCATCTATAACAAGGAGGTGATGATGATGTACTAATGTCAAGGATGGGCCTTACACTTATCCAAAGAAGGCAGACTATGTGGACGATATATACATAACATGTGGTCCTAGCAATCGATCATAAGGTAGGATACATCCTACGGGGTAAGTCAAGAAGGTACACAACAAGTGGTCCTTCTCACTATCTTTATCGTACAACGACCAGGCTTTTCTATGGGGCCCGATGTGAATACCAGGCAGGCCTTGATATGTTTCACACGTCTAAGACTGTGTGCCTTTACAAACGGATGGGGTAGCTTACTCATCATCTAAATGGGCCTCGGGTTTAGGTTACTAAACTCGAATAAACACATGTATCCGGGTGGTCCACATTTACCAAGAAAGGCCCGGTATGAACACAAGTAGGGCTCCAATACTTGGGTAGTCCTGCAAGATGTGAGAGGCATCGTTATCAATGGGACCTAGTGGTTCGGGGTAGCCTAACAAGGGAAGGTGGGTATCATAGGGGCCCAATTGTTTGGGTTAGCCCAATAATGACAAGATATATCTGCCACTCATGTGGGGTCTGAGTGAAGGGAGGAAGAATGGAGAATGGGCTTAACGGTGGGCCCTAGGGAGACTTAATAGTGCAATCCACTTGGGATTGCATCTAGCTCATGACGGGCCCCTTGGCCCTCAAGTGATGAGGGTCAAATATTGCATATCAAACCCCGATTATTACCTGATTTTAAGTACATGATAATGCTTAATGTCGTATTTTAATTGTGTTTTTATTGCAGAATGAAATTAGGAGCGTGAACTGAAAAAGAGCATTACAAGCGTGGATTTGACACTCTGAAGTCATCAGAGCAGGGGACGGACTCCAGAGGACCAATATTGACGGATTTACGCGCCAAGGATCTGAGGAAATCAAGCCGTTCATGTTAAATAGGCCTGAAAAGTAACAAGAATGCAAGATCACATGGTTTTCGCCTTCCATTCAGCTCAAAACTTCATACATGGCCTGAGGGACATAAATTAACCATACACGTAAAATTTCAGCCATTGGATACCTCTGGAAGTGGCCCAACTGATAGATCAGCCCATAAACCACTGATTCTGGGCCCACCTGATATCTGGAACTGCCTCAAATTGGATCTCAACGACTTAAATAGGGAGACAAAATGAATGAATGGATTGGATTTCTCATAAACATCACATTGGGACCCACATACGTGAGGTGTGTGCACCGTGTACATGCACTGGACCACCACGTCCCGTCAAGAGTCGGTTTGACCGACTTTGTAAAAACAGAGAAACGAGTCTCTGTTTCTCGTTACGTAGGGCCATCCGCGGATGGTGTAGATAGCTCACCATCTCGGTCCAAATGATCGATTTGAACCGTCCATCATGTAGAGGGGCTTGAAATAGTCAAAACCTTGCTGACCGTTGTCAGCCATGCAAGCACATGTGCCCGCTACAGAGGTCACAAGAAAGCAGTCCTACAACATTCAAACCAGTGCAGTGCGATTTTCTTCCTTGGGCCGAACTAAATCCAAGTAAAAACTAACTTTTTCTAACCGAAATTTCGTCCTGCATCTAATGGATGGCGTGGATTTATCAAAATAGAAGCAAAGTGGGCCCCACCATTAGAACAACGTAAGAGACTTTGCAGGTCCCTCTGTTTCGCACGTCCGTGAGTTCCAAGATCCTGTGGCCCACCATCTTTGATCATATGACAGATCTGATCCGTTCATCATGAAGACCACTCCAAAACGTCCCAAGGGATAGAGTTTCTTTAGAAAGTGAGCAGCGAAAGTGGTGCTGTTTAGCGTGACATATTAGCTGCGTAAAAAAGTTACGCACGCTGGTGCGTCAAGGTCTCTCCACCGATTGTTGTGGAAGTTCTCCACCAGACTGACCTACACCTACTATAAGAAGAGTCCTTGGGACGTCAGAAAGGGGGCAACAAGGGGAGAGGAGATCCAGAGCTTGGGAGAGAAGAAAGAGAGAGAGGAAGGAAGAAGGGAGATGTTTTTATTTTTTAAATTTTATTTTTTCTTCTTTCTAGTTAACGTTATGGATTGCTAAACTTCTTAACTAGGGCTGAGATGAAGCCCTTAATTTGAATGACTCTTGTATGTGTTGATTTCATCTGATTTGATTGATTTGTTTCTTTCTCTAGTTTGCTTAACTGAAATCTTCATGCTTCTCCATTCTATGAGCTTAACCAAAGTCTAGATGTGGATGTTGTTTGGAATCTTATTCTAGGTGCTTGTGTCTGACCATGAACAGGTATCCTATAGAGAAAGAAATAGGAATCTACATCTCTCCATGCCTGACCATGGATGGAAAGATGTGATCCATATTTTTTAAGGGATTATACATTATGTGTGTCAGACCAAGGACATAGACTGTGCTTTATTTATTAAATTTATATCAATCTGAATTAGGGTGAATCAACAGGTAAAACAAGGGTCAGGATAATTAGAGGTGAATTCAAAAGTCCTAGTATTCTTCTTGATTAAATTCTCCTTATTGCTCTCAGTTACTTTTCAAAAATTTTTATTAGTTTACTTAATTGTTAGTAAAACTATTTGTTGGATTAGTTAAGAAGAATCGAAAATTTCAAATTGTGACAACCAGTCCTCGTGGGAACGATCTCGTAATACGTACCGTATCTATATCTGATTCGTATACTTGCGAGTTTAAAATCCTTTAAATCAAGTTGGTTTAAATAAAACATCAAGTTTTTGTGCCGTCGCCGGGGACTGTTTTGGTCCACTTGGATTTAGGAATCTTTCTTATCATAATTCATAGCCTTAGGATTTTACTAACTTTTAAGTTAAAGTTTTTTTAGAAACTAACCTATTTACTATTTTATAGGGTCCTGACTTGAACTTCTAATTTGGTAATCCCTTTCTAAATTCTCTACTGTTTCTAATTTTTATTTTTAAAATTTGGGTTTAGTTTTTTATTTTTTATTTTTTAGGAATTTTCTAATCCTAAGCTTTCTTTTTTTAGAAATTTTCTATTTTCTAGTTTTAGATTTAGATTCTTCTTTCAAGTAACTTTCTATTTTCTAGTTTTACAAATTTTTCCCTTTTTAGAAACTAACCGTTGCTTAGGATTTTTCTAGCATTATTTTAAGAAATTTAATTTATTTTTATTTTTATTTTGTTTATAGGAATTGAAGAAGGAAGCTGCTACATAAGATTGTCTTCAAAAGGAGGAGCTCCCAAATTTCAGATATCCATCATCTCCTTTTCCAGGTTCTTTCTTCCAATTTTTGTTTATATAGTTTTATTTTGTTTTTAGGAATTCATAATTTTTAGTTCTAGTCTTATTTCTCTTAGGTTGCATTTTAGTTTAGTTTAGTTTTCTTTTCTACATTTCAGTTATTCAGTTTATGCTAGGACGTAGATCTCTGAATATAGAACTAGTACCCTTTGATCCTGAAATAGAAAGAACCTTTCGTAAAATATTTAGAAACATCTTATTTGAAATGACGGATGAGAATGAAATTAAAGCACTAAAAGATTATTCTTCTCCTGTCCAATTTAATGCACCTTCATGCATAGTGTTGCCAGCCAACACGGCAGTACACTTTGAACTTAAGCCTAGGGTAATACAATTGTTGCCCTCTTTCTATGGTTTAATTAAGGAGGATCCATATCATCATGTAAAAGAATTCTTAGAAATTTGCTCTACCTTTAAGTTTCAAAACTTTTCAGATGATTCGATCCGTTTGCACCTTTTTCCTTTTTCTTTGAAGGATAACACGAAATCATGGTTGAATTCTCTTGGAGTTAGGACTATCACTACATGGGACTAACTGTTTAAGAAGTTCTTAAACAAGTTCTTTCCTATTCACACAACTAATGATCTCCTTAGAGAAATTACTAATTTCACACAAAAAGAGGGTGAGCACTTTCATAAATGTTGGGAAAGATGGAAGGACTTGCTTCTTAAATGTCCACACCATGGTTTTGAAAAATGGCAATAGGTTCAATACTTTTATGATTGTTTGACACCCCAAAATCGTCGCATGGTTGATGCCACCAGTGGAGGGTCATTCATGACCAAAAGTGATGTCGAGGCATGAAATTTCTTTAAAACCTTATGTGAAAATTCTCAGCAATGAGACTACTTAAATAGAGGTGAAAGAAGTCCCCAACTCCCAAAGAAAAGTGGTACATATGAGATAGGAGTCACGTCAGATCTTTATGCTAAAATTGATAGCTTGACACAGAAAGTTGATGCTCGATGTTAAACAATGGACCTCCAAAAATAACTTAAATCGAGTCATGTGTCATATGTTCCTGTCCCGCCCATCTTACACAGTCTTATCCATCTGGTGCAACATTTTTGAAATTTTCATCTGAACAAGTACAAGCTATGAACACTTTTCGGAGACCTGAGAATGATCCTTATTCAGACACCTACAACCCAGGGGTGGGCTAGGCATCCAAATTTTTCTTGGGCAAAAGGATCACAACAAGGAGGACCATTTAGAAATCCTTCTATGCAACCTTACCCCCAAGTTGGTAGTCAACATCCTCAGCAGTTTCTGCAGTATCAACAAGTACCTCCACAATCTAGGAAATCATCTCTTGAGGATACACTCAATATTTTTATACAGAGTTCTCTTCAATTTTAAAAAGACACCCAACCAACTTTACTAGCTAACCGGCAAATCTTACATGCAAATGCGCAATCCATTGCCAAGCTGGAAGTACAGTTGGGTCAACTTGCTGCCACATTAAGTGAGAGAGAGGAGCAAGTTCCCTAGCCAACCTGTGGCAAATTCAAAGGGATAGTATGAGATTGACGCTAATTCAAACCAAGAACAATATCATGAGCAAGCCAAATCAATTATTACCCTTAGGTCTGGTAAACAGATCGAGAACAAAGTAGAGATGCGTAGGGAAGAATCAAATTCCAAATTAAAAGACCAAAATGAAGAGGGGAGACATATTAGTGCATCCAAAGTCTAAAAGCACTCTGACTCTTCAGAAATCATTCATCTGCCATCCTATGTGCCTAAAACACATTTTCCTTAACGTCTGACACCTGTTAAGAAAGGAAACAACTTTAATGAGATATTGGAGATGTTTAAGCAAGTGCAAATTAACATTCCATTGCTTGATGCTATCAAGCAAGTCCCTGCTTATGCTAAGTTTCTTAAAGATTTATGCACTCAAAAGCGTAAGATGTATGTTCATAAGAAGATCTTCCTTGCAGAGCAACTCAGCTCCATGATTCAAAACAACACCCCTCCTAAATTTAGGGATCTAGGAGCTTTTACCATTTCTTGCATCATAGGAAAGCATAAGATTGAGAAGGCATTACTCGATTTAGGGGCCAGTGTTAATTTATTACCATATTCTGTATATGAGCATTTAGGACTTAGTGAGCTGAAACCAACTAAGATAACACTATAATTAGCTGATAAATCTGTTAAAGTGCCCCGTGGTGTTATTGAGGATGTGTTAATCCAGGTTGATAAGTTTTATTTTCCAGTGGATTTCATCGTTCTAGATACTCAGCCTGTCCAGAATTCGACAAGTCAAATTTCGATTATTCTGGGATGTCCATTCTTAGCCACATCCAATGGTATCATAAATTGCAGGAATGGAGTTATGAAATTATCTTTTGGAAACATGAAGATTAAACTCAATATTTTCAATGCTGCACCACAACCAGCAGACTCGGATAATTTATTTGAAGTGGACATGATTGAGAGTCTAGTGCAAGAAACTTTCATTCAATCTTCTGAAGACGCACTTGAGACTTGCTTAGCACATTTTAGAATGGATTTTGACATAGAGAGTTCCATCCAAGAAGTCAGTGCATTGCTCAACTCTACTCCTATAATGGAAACTATAAAATGAAAAGCTAAAGTGGAACCTCTTTTACCCTCTGAGCCTAAACTGGTTCCGTCTGTGGAGAAACCACCTGAACTTGACCTTAAACAATTGCCTGAAAACCACAAGTATGCATTTTTAGGTCCTTCTAAGACCCTGCCTGTCATTATAGCTTCTAATCTTGAGAAGGAAAAGGAGAGCAAGTTGCTTAAAGTTCTTAGAGAATATAAGACAACTATTAGGTGAATGATAGCAGATATAAAAGGAGTATGCCCCACTTTGTGTATGCATCGTACTGATCGTGAAGAAAATGTGAAAACATCGCGTGAAATGCAAAGGAGGCTTAACCCTAACATGGAAGAAGTTGTTCAAGCAGAAGTGCGTAAATTATTAGACGATGGTATCATTTACCCCATTACAAATAGCACGGTTCAAGTTGTTCTCACAAAGTCTGGGATTGGTTAATCAGGGTGTTAAGAAAATTCAGTTGGCAGACCTAGGTTATCAAGATTGATTAATTCATGGTCCATTCTCGTCTGGCTGAAGACGTTAAGCTTAGCACTCCTGGGAGGCAACCCAGCCTTTCATTTTTGTTTATTTTATTTTCTCTTTTTCTTAGTTAGTTCAATGTTTATGGGTACCATTACTGCAAACCCTCACGAGACTACAACTCGTTCACTAGGGGCAACCTAGGGGTTTAAAGGCTTGTTGCATACGCTAAATGCAATCGAGAGCACCTGCGAAAGTGGTATAGGTAGGATCTTCTTTTTGCGATTTTAGTTTTGTTATTTTATTTTTGTTGATTTCTCTCTTGTGCTGACTCATTTTTACGTTGATATTTCTGGAAAAGCCTCTTAATTCTCCATCCAGGCACTATATTTCCATCACTCCTCTTTTATTTTCGTTGTCCCATGTGAATTGCATGCTTATTTCTTTTACATTGAGGACAATGTAGATTTTAGGTTGGGAGTGGGAGATTAGGTAACCTAATCAGTATTTTCTTGGTCTTGAGCAAAAATTGTGAAAATTTTTAATTTTTTCTGAAATTTCTTGTGATTTTGAAGTGATTTTGAAGGATAATTGTGATTTTAAAATTACAAGATACAGAATGTTGGTACTTTATGACTCTTGGATTTAGTAGTCTGTTATATTTCACAGTTAAGTTTGAATTGTTAACCTATGATTAGAAGTTTTAAACATTGATTGAGTCATGATTTCACATATCACATCTCGATTACACATTAAGGTTCCGGTTCGATATTGAATAATTAACTTGGTAATCACTAAGCATGAAAGGAACCAGTCTGAAAAAAAATAAATTAATAGCATCAGTTTATAAGAAGAATTGAAAGGGTAAGTTGCATATTCTTCACCATAGGTTTGCTCCCTATAGGTGTAGATTCGATCCCTCATGATTGACATTTAGAAAAAGTTAGGCGATAAGTTTTCACCGTAGGTTTGCTCCTTATAGGTGAGGATTTAATTCTCCTCCTTGGCGTTACTGTTCATGAACAAATCAAAGGCTGATAGAATGAAAAGTTAATCTGTAAGGCAAATGTCTATTTCAGTTGTTATGAATTCTGTTGTTAATTATCAATAAAATCATGCGATTGACGATTGGATCTCTTAATGATAGTAAGTCGAGATTACATTATATACTCATGGAACTCAATGTTTAGAATTGTTCTAATTAATGGATTAATTGTTTTGAACTTGATTATGAAGTTTACCATGAGTTTGATTCTAGGAGAAAATATCACTCACCATTCATGAATCTTAGAATTTTCACATCTTAACTATTTGCTCACAAGTCACTCAGGTTTACAGGACTTGTCTTTTATTTCTGAAATTATTTTTCGTATGTTTTGCTCGGGACTAGAAAAATCCTGGTTGGGGTTGTGATGAGGGTCAAAAATTTCATATCAAACCCCGATTATTGCCTGATTTTAAGTACATGATAATGCTTAATGTCGTATTTTAATTGTGTTTTTATTGCAGGATGTAATTAGGAGTGTGAACTGAAAAAGAGCATTACAAGCGTGGATTTGACACTCTGAAGTCATCAGAACAAGGGACAGACTCCAGAGGACCAATATTGACGGATTTACACGCCTGGGATCTGAGGAAATCAAGTCGTTCATGTTAAATAGGCCCGAAAAGCAGCCAGAATGCTAGATCACATGGTTTCCACCTTCTATTCGACTCAAAACTTTATACATGGCTTGAGGGACATAAATTAACCGTACACGTAAAATTTCAGCCATTGGATACCTCTGGAAGTGGCCCAAATGAAAGATTAGCCCATAAACCGCTGATTCTGGGCCCACCTGATATCTGAAACTGCCTCAAATTGGATCTCAACGACTTAAATAGGGAGACAAAATGAATGAATGGATTGGATTTCTCATAAACATCACATTGGGACCCACATACGTGAGGTGAGTGCACCGTGTACATGCACTGGAAGTGCACTGGACCACCACGTCCCGTCAAGAGTCAGTTTGACCGACTTTGTAAAAATAGAGAAACGAGTCTCTATTTCTCGTTACGTAGGGCCGTCCGCGGATGGTGTAGATAGCTCACCATCTTGGTCCAGATGATCGATCTGAACCGTCCATCATGTAGAGGGGCTTGAAATAGTCAAAACCTTGCTGAACGTTGTCAGCCATGCAAGCACATGTGCCTGCTACAGAGGTCACAAGAAAGCAGTCCTGTAACATTCAAACCAATGCAGTGCGATTTTCTTCCTTGGGCCGAACTAAATCCAAGTAAAAAACTAACTTTTTCTAACAGAAATTTCGTCCTGCATCTAATGGATGGCGTGGATTTATCAAAATAGAAGCAAAGTGGGCCCCACCATCAGAACAACGTAAGAGACTTCGCAGGTCCCTCTGTTTTGCACGTCCGTGAGTTCCAAGATCCTGTGGCTCACCATCTTTGATCATATGACAGATCTGATCCGTTCATCATGAAGACCACTCCAAAACATCCTAAAGGACGGAGTTTCTTTGAAAAGTGAGCAGCGAAAGTAACGCTATTTAGCATGACATCTTGGCTACGTAAAGAAGTTACACATGCTGGTGCGTAAAGGTCTCTCCACTGGTTGCTGCGGAAGTTCTCCACCAGACCGACCTACACCTACTATAAGAGGAGTCCTTGGGACGTCAGAAAGGGGGCAGCATGGGGAGAGGAGATCCAGAGCTTGGGAGAGAAGAAAGAGAAGAAAGAGAGAAAGAAAGAGAGGAAGGAAGAAGGTAGATGTTTTTATTTTTTAAATTTTATTTTTCCTTCTTTCTAGTTAAAGTTATGGATTGTTAAACTTCTTAGCTAGGGCTGAGATGAAGCTCCTAATTTAAATGACTCTTGTATGTGTTGATTTCATCTGATTCGATTGATTTGTTTCTTTCTCTAGTGTGCTTAACTGAAATCTCCGTGCTTCTCCATTCTATGAGCTTAACTAAAGTCTATATGCGGATGTTATTTGGAATCTTATTCTAGGTGCTTGTGTCTGACCATGAACAGGTATCCTATAGAGAAAGAAATAGGAATCTACATCTCTCCATGCCTGACCATAGATGGAAAAATGTGATATGTATGCTCTAAGGGATTATACATTATGTGTGTCAGACCAAGGACATAGGCTGTGCTTTATTTATTAAATTTATGTCAATCTGAATTAGGGTGAATCAACAGGTAAAACAAGGGTTAAGATAATTAGAGGTGAATTCAAAAGTCCTAGTATTCTTCTTGATTGAATTCTCCTTATTGCTCTCGGTTACTTTTCATAGATTTTTGTTAGTTTACTTAATTGTTAGTAAAACTATTTATTGGATTAGTTAAGAAGAATTGAAAATTTCAAATTATGACAACCAGTCCTCGTGGGAACGATCTCGTAATACATACCGTATCTACATCTGATTCATATACTTGCGAGTTTAAAATCATTTAAATCAAGTTGGTTTAAATAAAACATCATCAAGCTAGCTGGGAAGGCGGATGATTAGCCTGTGTAGAACACACATGTGTCAAGGTGGGCAGCCCAAAGCCTAGAAAATGGACAATTAGTGCTCATATACACAATACGGTGGCCCGCACAGGGCAGCCCTATGGTCTGAAATCAAGGGACTATGTGCATATGATACACCCATCAAGGTGGGCTTCAAGGTTTGGGTCACTCCTTCTAGCATCAATGGGGGCCTAAAGAATTGGGATAGCCTAATAAGGTGAGATGGATCATACTAATAATAGTGGGGGCCCATCAATTTGGGTTAGCCTACTAAGGGGAGATAAGAATGAGCATAACAATGGGCCTTAGGGAGATCACAATGTGAGCATTTAACTACCTTTTCTTATATAATATCGACATTTAACCATTATTGCTCTCAAGGCATGGCCCATTAGAATCTATCTTATGATGGGGGCTCATAGGCCTTATACTAGCTAGGATAATAATTGAGCATCATAACATTACTATATACATCATGGTGGGTTTACACATCATAATGACCTCACCACATAGGCCTCTCATATACCACATTGGGCCTCATCATATGGGCCTCTCATACACTATATTGGGCCTCACCAAATGGGCCACATATACATCATAATAGGTCTCACCAAATGGACCACAAATACATCACAATGGGCCCATGGGTTAAGCACAAGGGATGGGTAGTGTGTATCACATACAACATAGTGGGCCTGATGGGGCAGCCCATATAGTCCAGAAATGAGTAGATAACATGCACAACATACACATCAAGGTGGGCCTCACAGGTCAGCCCAAAGGTCCAGAAAAATAGATGGACAATGTGCTTGCAACACATACATCAAGGTAGGCCTGTAACAATACAAAATGGGACTCATGAGGCAGCCCATGGTTCAACCAAAATAGATGGGTAGCAATGTACAACATACACATTAAGGTGGGCCTACATGTTCTAAGCGGGCCCCACCAGATGGATAGCTTGGATCAAACACGTACATCACGTGGGCCCACGTCCCATGTGGACGGTGCGAATACAACACATCATCAAGGTGGCCTCACGTCCCATGTGGACGGTGCGAATACAACACATCATCAAGGTGGCCTCACATCCTTGCTGGACGGTGTGGATATACAATATGTATCATCAAGGTGGGCCCCACCCCTGCACGTGCGGCACGTGTGGGGTGGGTCCCACTTTTAAAACGGACGGATAGCATGGGTAAAACACATATAGCTGGTGGGTTCCCACCGTCTAGGGTTTGGACAGTGTGGATATATAACACATTATCAAGGTGGGCCCCACTCCCACACGTGCAACACGTGTGGGGTGGGTCCCACAGCTAAAAAAATGGATGGATGGTGTGTATATAACACATACATTCAAGTTGGGGTCCCATCATCCAGCAATTGTTGGACGGTGCTGGACACACGTGCAGGGTGGACCCCTTGCAGATGGATGGCGTGAATAAAATACATATATTGAGGTGGGTCTCACTGTCCAGCAACTGGACGGTGAGGATGGAACCCACACATCAAGGTGGGTCCACACATGTGGCCCACCATAGCTTTGCATGAAAGCTGATATTTGTGTTCTTCCCATCCAGGGGCTGGACATTAGTAAGGTGGGCCCCACGGGCGGTCGGCAAAGATGAAACATATACATCATGTAAGGAGTCCATGTGGGTGGGCCACCCATCCAGAAAATCAGGTTGATCTATGTATTTTTCCTCATCCATATTGGCCTAAAAATGGGCAGCAAGGTGGCCCAAAAATTTGGATGTGCAGATGTCCCAAGTATGGACAGCTACATGCATCATTAGGTGGGCCATCATGCAAGGATCAGAAGAAAGAAAGAGGGGGGGGGGGGGGCACTATGGGTCCCTCTAGGATCTACACCTTACATCATGCATTCATCAAGATGAGACCCATGCATTGCATGGCCCTACATAA
Organism: Magnolia kwangsiensis; assembly: GCA_037074715.1. NCBI lineage: Eukaryota > Viridiplantae > Streptophyta > Magnoliopsida > Magnoliales > Magnoliaceae > Magnolia > Magnolia kwangsiensis. The sequence continues at coordinate 50,051,109 of CM073571.1, read as the reverse complement.
ATTTATTTTTAAAAATAAAAATAAAAAAATAAAAAAATCGGAGGTGGGGATGCCATCCCCACCATGAATCAAGGGTCTCGAAGACCCATTAATAGCATGGATTAACTCAAAACATCATGATGGGGTATATGGAGAATGGCTCCATCATGGATCATGCATGCATCAAGGATGAGCCATTGGCCATATCCAAAGGGTTAAGTAGGATCTCTACCATTGATTGGTGGGCTTTATATGATTCTAAGCAAGATAATGAAAGAAAAATGAAAGATCTGCCCTAAACATGGCACCCACCTAGGATCTTGAACTTTTTCTTCTTCCCTTACGCTCCAATGCTCCTATGAAGCTCTTTTAATGGTGGAGATGGACTCTTGATGGTTGGATTGGTGGAAAAATGGGTGAAAGAGGGCTGGACTATGGGAGCTTGCTTAGACGTCCCAAGCTCTCTCTTACAATGGAGGATGAGAAAATGAAGAGAGAGGGAGGGAGAGAGATAAGAGAGAGGGAGGGAATCATTGCTAGTTCTCTTAGTTAGGCAATCATTAGTTGTAAGAGGGGTGTAAGAGGGCATGGGGGCTACCAATTATTATTTTGTAAGAGGCATGGGGCTATGGGTAAAGGTAGGGTAACTATTGCTAGGGTGATGTCATCACTCTCATGATTACCTAGGAAATGGTGTCATATGGGATAGGTGAGTCTGACAATGTGCAGTCCACGACCATTATAATGCGCAGGCCACATCTTATGATCAAAGTATCGGATTGGCGCACGAGACACAGCGACGGCGCGGTCGCAATGGTATCGGTCTTGGGTTGAGTCGGCTAGAGTTTACAAAGTACGACTTAAGGTCGCGCACAAATACTAACTATAGGTTGAGGGTCGTCAAAATTCGACCGAGAGGACCACGGGATCCTATGGAACGACGAGATACTGGGATACGGGCCTGATAAGGTTGGTAAAAATTCAGAGAGTTATAGTGACAGTATATATGCATCTATGGACTTAAAGACTTTTTTGCCACTAGTCTTTAGGCTTATATGTTTCTCACATGAGCAATAATGTACAAATAAGTGAAAATGGGCTAAACAATGTCAATTTTATTAATATTTAAAATATGTAGTCCATTATAATCAACAAAGTAATAGTCAACCACAAACATAAGTGGAATCAAAACAAGGATACATACATAATTCGTCTATTAGAACAAATGATCAAGGCGGGTGGTCAACAGGATATGATCTGATTGGTATGATCAACCAAATCGAAATTCCATTGATTATATGATCCTACAACTTAAGGTTAAGGATATTTACTCCTACTCATGAAGTACTGCAACGGAAGCCGCTACGCAGATACATACATAATTCATCTATCGAAACAAACGATCGATGCAGGTGGTTAGCAGGATGTGATCTGATTGGTATGATCAATCAAATCAAAACTCATTTGATCATATAATCCTATAACTTAAGGTTGAGGATATTTACTCCTACTCATAAGGTATTATAGTGGGAGCTGCTAAGTAGTAGCTATTTATGCTAGACTAAACTAAGGAAAGGAAAGATGAAGGTAAAATAGATATATGTGTTTGACATGGGGCCTCACACTTCTTTCTGTGCTCCTTTTATACCTTGTCGAGGCGGTGAAACCCCTCGCTGGATTTCTATGTTGCTTCTAGATCTTTCAAGCTCATGTCACAATTCTGAATATGAGAATCTCCTTCATTGATCTGGATCTACCGGCTTGCACAGGACAGAAAGAGCTGTAGTTGGATCCGGAATTGTTGGCTTCTCGAATCTTCTTCTTGTAGTTGATCATTTGCAGAGATGTTTGTTGCTAACTAAAACTCAGGCCTAGGAATGTCAAGATTCCTCTAATGAAGACAATCGGGCCAAGATAAGGCCCGCTCATCTGGTGGCCCATCTCCTCCACCTCAAGACGTTGGGCGGTCCAAATCAAACCACCTCTTGCATTTAATCATCCATAAGGTGATGATTTCGAGTGAGGTAAGATTTGACACCCGATGCCGATCTATCATCGAATCACGTCGGGTCTGGTTTCCTCATTTTCTTTATTCAGCTTGATGCATGGAGAGGGAAACCTAATTTAGCCAATGTATCTGTCTCTCCCGACTTGGGTCTTAACCAAAGCCGGATTGGTTGGATTGATGGTCCAACCCCTTGATATTCAAAACATTCTTGAGCATTGTTGATTCTCTGAACGTCTTTAGAAAGATCTCCTATTTTGGAAGGATTGTTAGATACGGCCTCATAGAATATCACCCCTTGATATTCAAAACATTCTTGAGCATTGTTGGTTCTCTGAACGTCTTTAGAAAGATCTCCTATTTTGGAAGGATTGTTAGATACGGCCTCATAGAATATCATAACCAGATACGTACGTGATCACATGGCATGCGACGATTCATCTCTCTAGAGACATGTATAAGGGTCCATGTCATCGCATTAATAATGAAAAACCTCCCTAAAGGCATGTCGTAAGGATATGTGCCATCACATCAATAATAATGATAAATGCATAATGCCGAAGGAAGATCAACTGAAAATCTCTTCGGGTGCAAGTACAACTTCTGTGTGTGTCAAATGTATAATGTCACTACGTGGTAGTTTTCAATTGGACCACATCAAACACCAAAAATGCGTGTAAACACATGCCGATTGACACCCTTAGCAGGGAGGGGGGAACAAAAGGGTTTAACGCAAGGAATCAAGGACATTCTTATCAGGAGAAAAGGGCAGCACTAAAGTCTTACTCATGGGTAAGAAGCTAAGTGATGAAGCTCTCCAGGCAAATGGTGGTAGGAATAGGGGTTTTCAAAGGACGAATGGCCCATGGTTCACTCATCCAGACTGTCCATATGATAGGCCTGACACTATGATGACCTATGCCCCCCAAAATTCCCCAGATTGAAGATCCCACCATTATAATATTTGGCCTTTTCCTTGCTCAACTGTGCAACCTTCCTGCTTTAAAAAAAAATAATAAATAAAAATAAAAATTTAACCATCCATTTGTTGGCCACCCATTCATGGGTTTGAATGCTTCTAATTTGATCATTTTTCGGTTAACAGGCCATCCACAGATTCAGATCACTGAACCATTTGGCCCCCACTCGTTCGAACAGAAAAACCAAAACAGTGTTGTACGAACCTTTCGGCTCGAGCCTGAGCGTCCCATACCACCAACTCATCAGAGCAAACAACCTTCTGCTTCATGCCTTTGCAAGATAGCAAAACCAGAACCACAAAAACCATGCATCATTCAGATTGATGCATGGCCTTGATGTCCTCAAATGCCCCTAGAATCAGAAGATAGATGGAGAGATAAAATGATGGAATTTCTAGCGCTGATCCTACCATGAACAAAGCAAATATATTTCCCAAAAGAACCTTACAAAACTAAAATCGTAAGGAAAGAGACCATGTTGGCATTATTGCAGCCATCAACTTCAAACATACTGAAATGGAAATTCAAAATCCCAAAAACCAAAGTGCACCCATTTAAGATTTCTAAGGCATCTATGGTAGTCATATATCTATGTAGCTGACAGACTACACAGGAAGATCATCAAGTGGCCATGTGCTTCCCAACCTTCTGCTGCAGCTCCTCCTTCCTTGCACCCACAACCTTGTCCACTATCTTCCCTTCCTTCAGGAACATGAAAGTTGGCATTGCCTCTATTGCCCAATCTTGAGCAACACTCTGCAACTCCCAAGTAGAAAATATTACAGTCATTGCTGAATTATTCATAGCATAGAACGCATTGTGCCAGAAAATAATATGAAGATAAGAACAATATTCATCTGATTGCAAAGAGAAGGGATGATGGAGTTTACCGTCAATTCATCCACATCTACCTTCAGAAAAATAACATCAGGCAATTTTTTGGCAAGCTCGGCCAGGACGGGGGCAATGAAACGGCACGGCCCACACCATGAAGCAGTAAAATCGACCACCACCTGTGGATAGACAAAAAAGACACAGGTTTCGTGAGGATCCACAATGTATGAAACCCAAACCACAGACCCGCATCTGAAAAAAGTCAGATCAAGTACATTGATCTGATTATCAGGGATGATAAGCACAAACATAATAAGAGATTAATAAAAAATGAACCTTCTTCATGCAGCCTAGCCATGAGTATCAAGAAAAAGCAGACAGAAAACTCTCCTGTTTTTGGGCAGTCAACAAAGCGTTCATTTCTTAAGTGTCTGAGTTTTCTCTGTATAAATAGTAAAGATGAATCTGAGGGTTCAGTTATGGGTATTTTGTAGAGGGAATGCTCTGGACATCTAACCCTTTTCCACAGAATAGGCAAAAGGGTTAGGTTTAGTAGTTTAAGCCGTGTTTAATTTCCCTGGATAAGTATTATATATCAGGCTATTTAAAAAAAAAAAAATTTCCCTGGATAAAGATAAAGACATCTAATACAAACATATGCCAGGCATAAACTACACGTATTAAATAATTGCATTCACCATTTTATCATGCGGGGAAACTGGCTCCAAGTGGAGAATTTTCTTCTCACGAGAGTTTTGGAGAATGCACAATGGGGGTGTTTGGATGGAGGAAAAAATAAAATGTGTGGATGGAAAAGAACGGCCAGTTTTTTAGGAAAAGTTCAGAAAATGGAAATTGGTTTCTACCTTTTTTTTTTCCCCTGAAGAGGTAGAAAAGGTGGGTTTTCCATGGAAAACAATTTCATTTCTAGGGATTTTCACTTTCCTGAACACCCCTAAGACATAAAACAGTTCTGATAGAGTGCTTGCATCAGACATTCTTGGGCATAAGTTTTGGGTTGAGCTTTTGCGCAATTGTAGTCTAAAGGTGCATCATGTTCCCAAATGAAATAATCTCCTCATCTGTGAGAGTGAGTGAGGACCAAGGTAAGCTTGGGGATTGTTAGTTGTGCAACCCCTAGGTGGGGCCACTGGGGTGTGGGCACCCATGCCTCCCATAACACTTGGGCTGTGAATATGCAACCGATTGAGGATCCACCAGGCCCATAGCTGAGTACGTTGGGCAGGAGGGTGGATCATGGAGAACCACATCTATATGATTGTATCCTTTTGCCCTGTAATTTTGACTCTCTTTTTTTTAATATCACTTGGGCAACGTTTGCCTTTTACCATGTATGGATTCCTTTATTGTTCTTTTCAACTTCAATTGTCTCTGTTACAACCAATCCAGTAAGTGGAACTTTTGAGTTGAACTGACAATGATTGTATTGCCCATATGTATCAATGGGCAGTGTGATACTATTTTGGACCAATGATGATGATTGTGCATAAATATTAAAATGGGGTATTTTTGTCTTGGATGTTTTTCTTGATAGACTAATCCCGGACTCTCATCTTATGTAGTGATTAGCAGTGACATCTAAAACAATCATTGCAGACCTATTAAAGGGACAGAAATATGATGAAAATAATTTACATGACTGGAGCAGATCGGTCAGAGTTTTATTAGATGAGGAAGATGCGTTATACAGCTAGACTCTGTTAAATGTGACCCTGACGGGCCTCACCTCAATAATGACTTTTTGAAGACAGTATAATGCAGCCAAGAAAGTATGATGAATTGAAGAAGCACAACAAAACTGCTCGTAATATCCCAAAGAGTACTACCCTGAACAAGGAGAGTCCACTCATGAGGTTTATGGGACAACCAAAGAAATGTTGGAGGCATTAACTAGGAAATGCGTTGCTAATGCAAGGGCATTTTCAGACTGGGCTCAAGTGGGGTGGCCTGTGGAATGCGGGGGCACACTCGGGGCAGGCGGCCCGTGTGAGGCGAGACCCATGTGATATGAGGCCCACGAGGAGGGTTCGGCCAAGTATCTATCCCATGGGAAGTGGAGCCTAGGTTATGAGATAAAGAGATTGATTCACCATGCTCTATCAGTTCGAGCTTTTGGAGGAAGTGGTTAGTTGTCTTGCATCAAAGTGGTATTAGAGCAGGAGGTCTCATGTTCGAAACTCCTCACCGGAGGTGATTAATGCAAAGGTATTTTATGCCAACAAAAAAATCCTCACCCACACTCAGACCCTCCTTCCCTTGACCTAATGATGGAGAAGGTTTTGCAGATTATCAGATCATTCTACTTAGAAGCCACAAGTGGGTAACAACACTTAAGAAGATGTGATCAGAGTTGGCAATTATCACTCTCAAACAAACATAGGCCACTCCCTCTGCTCAAAGAAATGGTATATGCACCAAGAATCTAGAGGAATTTGATATCCGTAGCATGTTTAGTAAAAGAGAAATTTGATGAAAGGTTTAGTAAAAGTAGGGTCTCATTGGGGAAAAACAATATAATATTCTCATGGAGAGAGTTGTCTGAAGCCTGTTCAAGAAAAATATTGTAAAAACTTTTCATCAATGCCCACTTTCCTCTTCTTCTTCTTCTTCTTCTTCTTCTTTTTTTCCTTTTTCTTTTTATTATTATATATGATATTGGTATCATATTTGTATCGATAAACATCCATGCTCCAGAGTTGATTCCATTGTAAAATATTTTCCTTCATCATTGTCATATTTCAAGACTGCTTCATCACATCGCCCATATCAGACCATTCTCGTTTTGTAAACTAACATCCCTTGTGCTAATTGCCCTTTTTTACTTGCTCTAAATCAGAGTGATTAAGCATAGCTCCATTATAGGCGTACAACTAAGCCTTGACTTTCCACCACTTTTCATTTTTATTTATTTATTTATATTATTATTTTATTTATTTATTTTTATTTTTATTTTTTTTTTGGAGGGGGGGGGGGGGTCCTGCCTTCAATTTTTCTTTTCACATAATGAATTTAAAAATTCATGTAAGGGATATTTATATTGAGAATGTAAATTGTATCAATGTGGAGAACGTCAACATTCTGTATTGGGCAAGTGAAGAAACTGAAGGATGGTTTAATTTGGGTTACTAAGTCAATTTCAGTCTAAAATTTTGTACATTAGATTATCACTTCAGTCTATCCAAACCAATAGCCTCCTAACCATCCTCAGGAAGCTGAACGAACTTTTAGTACAAATTGTTCATGCACGCAAAAGGCAAGCTTCATACAGTGCTAAGATAGCAGGATACAACATGGATGATGATGCAATATACATTGGAAAAAGGTCCTAAGCATATACAGTCAATTTGGTCACAGTAGAGGAGAGAAGAAAAGGGAATAATTGTTATCCATGTGTCAAATCCTAAACAAGAGGCATTTATGGAATCAAGTAATGCCTTTACCATGAAACCTAAGCCCCATATGCTAGATGAAGGCGACAGCAATTTTGGATGGCATCAGTAATCCTAATACCCTAGACAAGGACAAAGAACACCCGTGGTCCCTCGTCATGATTATCCAAATTATACAAAAACAACTCAACCTCCACATGCACAAGATCTGATAATGCATACGAATGTCGAAATCAAGGATTACCCATGTAACATTGACCCAAGTACCTTCATGACTAGTTAAAGTCAATGGACAACTATTTTTTATGGTTCCAGATGTCAAAGGACATGAACCTCCATTTCACAGCATTGAAACTCGAACAGTCCGGATAGAATTTGTGGTAATCAATAAAGGTCAATCTGCTTGCTGTGGTCTTCCTCCAGAATCCACTTGGGAAGCAGTGAAATCAAGAATGAAAGGGTGATTCCTACCTATGGATTATGAAACTAATTTGTTTCGAGAACTACTCACACTCAGACAAGAAAATCTTACCATTGAAGAATACATGCGAAAAAACTATGACTTGATGGTTTGTTGTGAGTTTGTGGAGATGGAAATGCAACAGGTTGCATGTTACTGCAAATGGGATGAGAGACAGTTTGAACAATTAAAGACTCCATACATATGTAACCAGACAAATGGTTCTCTCTGTGAGAAGTTTATTGATAAAAGGTTCCTTTTAGCTTATTCCTACAAATGGAATTTTCTTAGAGAGAGAGAGAGAGAGAGAGATCATTTAAGCTTTGGAGAGATTCCATCAAACATGTGGTGAGACTCTGTACAAGCTATAAGTGTGGTGAGATTTCACCCATCTATCCTGCCATCATTTTGTGAAAATTTATACTAGGTAGTATTGGTGAGAGATCTAAACATTTTCCACACATTTCCACTTGTATTTACTGCAAATAACAGTCTCTTTGTAAGACATTTAAGAACATATCTCGGAAGATCAAGTCTAGATACTTCCTGCATCAGACTACGGATGTGTTGATCAGTGGATCTCCCGGTTACGAGTTCTTTCTTGATACATCGGATTTGGGATTTGCTGGTGTTGAAATTTGTCAGATATTGGAATCCCCCTTTTCTAAATGAAGCATTTGGTTCATCTAGTATTGAGGGTTCTCATCCCTTTTTTTTTGTTGGGATACTGGTCAATCACCATTTGGAGGTTGAGATACAGTTCATCCTAATGGATTTTTATTTTTTATTTTTTTTAAGAGGCATCCCAATGGATTTCATAAAGAAATCTTGATCACAGTAATTCTCATTTCCATGTCTGATTTTTTTTTTTTTTAACATCATCTTATTTTTGAAATTCCATCACTTTTAATTGTAACTAAACAAATATCAAGTCTTGTTACGACCAAAAGTGGTGCATCACGGAGTGATGCCTTGCTCGGTAGGAGCTTGCACTTGGCTACAATCATTTGCAAATTCAAACATCTAGGATGCAATTAGATGCACTACCAGACTGAATTGCAATCACTATGCTGAAGCAGAATAATCAACTGTAATTTTTTCCTTCCCAAACATCCATGTTGAGGATCTAGCTTCCAAATTGCAATTACATTACCAACAAGTTGAAATGAAAAGGTAACTATAATTTCAGGGCTACTTCTCCATTAGGAAAATACTAAACATCATTGATTATTGTCGTTTCTTGATTGAATCGAATGCTTACGGCTCAATTCACTCATGTTTGATTGTCGTTTCTTGATTGACAGTCGGGCATGATTGACTTCCAAAAAAACACATGAAACATTTGACAAAAATCCTTATTTTGGCCTGTGCAATGGAAAACAGATAGCCTACTCGATGTGACATATGTTTTCCATTCATTTAAAAACGTAGTGCCTTTTCACCTGCAGGCGGCATCAAAGCACACACTGCTAGAATTGGAACTTATAAAGGATACCATCAAACACAGATGGAAGTACATTAGTGGCAAGACATGTGGGTAGAGAATAGGGGTGGCAAAGTAGGCCCAAACCCGATGCCGAAGAAAATGATTGGGCCCAACCCGACTTGATCTTGCCCAAGATTTGATGAAATTCCTATTTAATTTATCTGTCGATTAAGTGGGCCACATGCACAAAGAAATAGACATTTTACAGGAATGAAGGATGCGGATTGGGTACCACCCGTCTGTCTCGAGTTGGGGTCCACCATGATGTATGGGTTTTATCCACACTGTCCATCCATTTTGCCATATCATTTTAGGGTATAAGCTCAAAAATGAGGCAGTGGACTGCACACACAAAGCAGCGGTGATATTGACGACCACCGTTGAAACCTTTGAAGGGCCTACCGTACTGTTTATTTGCCATCCAACCTGCTCATAAGGTCACATAGACCTGGATGAAGGGACAACACAAATACCAGCTTGATCCAAAACTTCACTGGCCCCCAAGAAGTTTACAACGGTAGAAATTTAATCACCGCTGTGTGGTCCATTTGAGCCTTGGATCTGCCTCAGTTTTGGGCTTATACCCTAAAATGATATGGCAAAATGGATGGACGGTGTGGATAAAACCCATACATCATCGTGGCCATTCAGAGGCTCTGCCCATGCCAATCTCCGGACGGCCGGGGTAGTACCCAATATCCACGTCCAGAAATGAAACCAACGGTCCACATTTGTCTACTCAAGGATAATGATGGCGTATTTGTAGGATATAACACATATTCATATAAAGTCAGGTCTGGCAGGGCCAGGTCAGGCCCAAGCCCGACAAGAAAATCGATCGGGCCACGCATGCAAGGCCCAAGCCCGACAAAGGCCAAGCTAGTAGGTGTTGTTGTATTTCTCACAGATCGAAAGGTTACAATTGTCCCATCAAGGTGCATTTTGAGATGTAACCCATCCAAGGTGGGACACAACAAACCAAGGGTCTGGATCTCCGAACCAAGGGCCCCATCTCTCATGATCGAAAGCGACAATACAAACCCCATAGAGAAGAAGAAAGAAACCCAAAAAAAAAAGAATCTAAGAAGAAAACAAAGACGACCCATGATTGAAATCCGCATAAAAAGTAAAACCCATCACTAGAAACATCGAATCAGATACCAAATTCATCCCATAAATCGATGAGAATCAAAAGAGAGAAGAAACCTCAAGAAAGCAAGCAACAGAATGGCATAGAATGAGAAATAAAAGAAAGAGAGAGGGTAGAAAAGGAAACCAGCTTCTCGGAGTCGTTGCCCCTTTGCAGCTGTTCATTCCAAGCATCGATGGTGTGGCAGCTAACCACAGCTCCTTCTTCCGCCATTTCTCTCTCTCTCTCTCTCTCTCTCTCTCTCTCTTAAAAAATGAACCTGAATTTCTTGTCCTCTTACGTTCGATTTCTTCGACGAAAGGCTACTTTAAATAGCTAACCCGAGCCAGATTAAACCCTCTATCCGAAATGAATTGCGAGAATGCCATCAAAACGAAGAGGAACTCCGAGGGGCCACCGTGACGTATGGTTTCATCCACACCGTCCATCTATTTGCTATATCAATTATGTGTATGAATCCATAAATGATGTAGATCTAAGGCTCAAGTGGACCATATAGTAGGGATTAAATACATACCGTTGAAAACTTCCTAATGGACCTTATGGACAGGTTGGATGGAAATCCGCTATGGTGTGGTCCACTTGAGCCTTTGGATCTGACTAATTTTTAGGCTTATATCTAAAATGGATAGACGGTTTGGATAAAACGGATACGTGGCCCCTCAGAGTTCCTGTCCGTTCGAATACAGGCGGGGTGGTACCCAATCAAAGTAAGCCCACACGCGTCAACTGATGCAGACGTCACCACATACGAGAGGAGAAATATATCGAAGCCATCCATCAGATTGTTTCCGGCACATGGATTTTCTAGAACAAGAACGGCATCAGCCCAGGTGGGCCACTGCTAACTGGCCAAATTTACGGTTGTAAAAAATCAGCAATTTTTTTAAAAATCGGACAGATTATTTTAAGGGTAATTAAGGGTTCGTCACTAATTTTATATCAATATTCTAAAATCCACCTTACTTTTAAGTTATTAAAGTTGCCCGCTTATATTTTGAAACCTCAGCCGTTACCATATCAAAATGGCCATTTTGCCTTTAAAAGTTCCTGTTTTCACTGATCTACCCTAATATTTGGGAACAGCGTGCAGAGGATATAAGGAGGCTCATCCTTATGTATATAATTAATCTAAATTATTTAATTATTTCATACGCTCATTTTATGTTATAATAAAAAACATGAGTTACATCTGAATTGCAAGTGTGACTACTGTAAGTAATGTTAAAGCTGTAAAATATATTTTCCAAGTATGATCCACTTAAGCATTAGATTTACCTTATTTTCAGGATCGTACCTTAAGATGGCCTAGAAAGATGGATGGACGGTGTGGATTTTTCACAAACATTATAATGGGTCTCACCTAGCTTGGAACCCAAGGATGTGGTGTGTACCTGATGAGACCCTGTCATTAGTAAAGAAAGTACGGCCCTAACAGTGGGTGCCACCTTGATGAATGCATTGTATGTGCACGCTGTCCAACCTTTTGATAAGGTGATAAAATAGGATGTAAGGAAAAATAAATATCAGCTGGATTAAAAAAATTTGTGACCCATGAAAAGTTTCTAATGATCAAACACTATTATTTTCCATGTTTCAGTCAATTTAAGATTTAGAGCTTAGTGGTCATGCCCTAAAATGATACGGAAATATGGATAAATAGTATGTAAATATATCAAGGTGAGCCCCACGGTTGGGGCAACAATATACACCATGTAATCGAGGTCCACCTAATACATTGTTGGGATTTGTGCTGTGAAATCACACAGATATAGATTTAGGATAGCAATCCAAGGGCACCAAGCAATCACAAAAGAACAGGAAGATTTAACGTGGAAAATCCTTTCGAAAAATAACCATGGCACAAAGTGACAGAATTTCACTATGAAAGCCTAAATTACAAAGAAAATACGACTTACTTGATTAGATCAACCTCGAATCTCATCCTTACTACACCCTTTGATAATCATAAAACCCTTTTAGAAACCCTTAGAACTCTTTTAGGGTCTGTTTGTTTCTTCAAAGCAATGAAAAATACACGGTAAATAGTAATTATTATAATTTTACCGTGTTTGAAAATTCATAAGAATTTATGCCTTTGAAATTGGTTCAAAAGAGATAATATTAATTTTTTAACTGCAAGGTAATGCATATGATATATCCATTCCGTCCATCTATTTTATTACAATATTTTGGAGCATGAGACAAAAAATGAAGCAAATCCAATACTTAAGTGGCCCACGCCAAAAGAAACAATGGCCCCCCAAAGTTTTTAACGGTAAATATTCGATTCCCTTTTTTGTATGACGTGGTCCACTTGACTATTGGATATGCCTCAATTTTTTACTCATGCTATAAATTCAACTGGAATAATAGATGAACAATGTAGATAAGCGAAATGCATCACAATGAGACCCACAGATATTTTGTAATATTCTAAGTTTTCGTTTCAAAAAGTAAACAGTCAAATCAAGTATGCTATAAATGTATAGGGAAATAATTATTACTTTTTTCCACTGTATTTACCATTTCACCGGAAAATCAAACACACCCTTAAGAAGCCTTAGCATGCCTAAAAAAGGCCCTAGGGACTTTTATTTATAAATGAGAAATTTTCACTTACGCATCACCCTAGAAACCGCCTCAAATTTATGTAGTCCGCGCATAAACCGCACACCATCTGCGTAACCCTCAACTAGTCGACCCTAGGCTTCAACTGATCGAAGGACCCCTTTGAGTGGTCGAGCGTCTCAAAAATCCTAAATACATTGTAGCTGGACCTTGAATCGAACTGTCTTCGACTAGTTGAAGGGACTATTAACTAGTCGAGTCAGTCCTTCGACTGGTCGAGCATCTCGGTGAACCAAGAGTTAAGACATCTGTTTTACAACAATCTCCAAAATGTCTTCAATCTTTAATCATGTAGCTTTTTCACCTCTTCTTTTATCTCTACATTGCATCATAGCTTCCATCAACACTTCTCGTGTATACTCCATCCTTCTTTTATGCCATCGTCAAGCCCAAAGAAGTTGCACAGAATTTGAACTTCTCTATACGAACGACCTTGGTGATCATATCTTCCGGATTAACGCTGGTATAAATCTTCTCAAGAGTTACGCCTCTTTCCTCAAGCATCTGTCGGATAACATGGACATCCAACTAATTGCTCCACCCGCTAATACAAACTAATAACCTGAAGTCAACTTTTTGAAATCCACACTGCCTGTGTAATTTGAATCCACATACCTTTACAACTTTGTCCCTATCTTCCCAAAAGTAAAGACGTATTCTTCTTACCTCGAATGTATTGAAGTAACCATCTCACCATCATCCGATGTTGCTTACTGGGGCATTTTCTCACAATAACGATTTCTTGTGAAATAACCGGTCTAATATAGACCATCACATGCACTGCCAACCGCATTCGAATAAGGCTTATGAGACATATCCTGCTTTTCTTCATCTATTTTGGGATGTGTCCTGAGGAAAACTTAAGGAGAGATGCTTAGGGAACGCTCACCGGCTTTGCCTGGTCCATCACATACTTTATCAATACCTACTCAAGGTATTCTACTTGAGATAATCAAAGCCTACTCGTCTTTCAGTCTCAATACCAAGAACCATCTTTGCAACCCCCCGATCCTTCATCCTGAATGTCCCACTTAACGAGTCTTAGATACATTGATTTCAGACATGTCATAATTGAAGATCTACGTGTCATCAGCATACAATTTCTGACTCACCATGAAGGAATCAAACTACTGTCTAGGCGACAAGTCATACCACGACCTCCCATAAAGTCTTTTTCTCAGTCCATTTAACTTCAAACTGCTCTTGTTGATTCATGTAGATCTACTCTTCCAATTTTTCATACAGAAGTGCAGACTCTACATCCATCATTTCAAGCTCAATATCGCCTTGGTCAACCAGCACCAATCACGAATCTAATAGACACATGCTATACCGTCGACACGAATATCTATAAGAACCCAATCTATTCTCTCTGAGCATAACCTTTCGCTACCAACCTCGCTCTGTATCTGTGTTGAATCCTCCTGAAAATCTACTGCATCCAACCGCTTCCCAGCCCACTGGAAGCTCTACCAGCTCTCATGTGTCGATCTGGTACAATGAGTCCATCACATCACCTATAGTCACCTTCCACTTCTTAGCACGAGGTTCACCTAGAGCCATCTGAATAGAGGACGGATCCCCTGCGATATTGGAGTTGTACATGTACCTCGCTGATATCATGCGATTATGTCGTGTGATTATTCTCACAAGTGGATGCTCCACCTGCTCTGTATCTCTATCCGCGCGTCTTAGTCTTTATGCCCTGCCTCTTCAATGGCTGAAATTTAATATGTACGGTTAATTTACGGCCCCCATCACATGTATGAAGTTTCGAGTCAATCAGATGGCGAGAACCCTATGATCTTGCATTTTTGGACCATTTTCGGGCCTTTTTAACGTGAACAGCTTGATTTCCTCGGGTCCCTGGCGTGTAAATTCTTCGATCTTGGTTCTCCTGAGTCCGTCCTTTGCTCTGGTGACTCCGGAGCGTTAAATCAACACTTTTAATACTCTTTTTCAGTCAACGCTCCTAATTACACCCTGCAACAAAAACACGATTAAAATAGGGCGTTAAACAGTATCATGTTCGTAAATTCAGGCAATAACTGGGTCTAATATGCAATATTTGACCCTCAACACAACCCCCAACCAGCATCTTGCTAGTCCCGAGCAAAGTATGCGAAAAATAAGTTGAGAACTACAGGATAATTTCTATGTACTCGAGTGAATTTTACAAAATAATCCAGATACGAGAATTCTAAGATTCATGAATGTTGGGTATTACTTTCTCCTAGACTCAGGCGCATGATAAAATGCATAATCAAGTTCAAAGTATTAATCCATTAATTAGAACAATTCTAAACATTGAGTTCCATGGGTGTATAGTGTAATTTCGGCTTAGCATCATTCAATTTCATTTTTCTATTTTAAGATATCATTGGTAACCAACAAGAGAATTCATGATAATCAAGACTTAAATCAAAACTTGACTCATAAATCATCTTTTCATTTTTCCAGCTTTTGATTTTTCTATTAAAAGTAATGCCAAGAAGGAGAATCAAATCCTCACCTACAGGGAGCAAACTTATGGTGAAGACCGTACACCTAAACCTTTTTCATATATCATCCATGGAAAATTAAATCCTCACCTATAGGGAGTAACTACAGCCACTGCAACTCCACCTTTTAAAGTGCTCTTAATTAACCGGTACATATTACCGAGTCGTTGTGCTTTCATGATTACTCGTGCCCCCTTAGATACTTTAAGAGCACCATCAATACTTGTGAATTTGCAGACAAATGCCTCAAGTACACCAAGAGAAATCGGGCTCTTCTTTATGTTAGGAATGTGTCTCACCCCAGTCAGGGTATGCTCTGTCCCATCAAACATCTTGGCACGTTCCGTACTAACAATCACCACATTATAGGTACTGTTATTGCCCACAAATATATGTCCACCATCACACTCCATGTAGCTGGTGAACCAAATCTGATATGGAGTCATGTGAAAGGATGCCCCCATGTCTAAAATCCACTTGCCCCTACAATCATCGTATGACCGTCTGATTGTAGACATAGATAAAACATCACCATCACATCCACTTAATTCATCTGACGTGACAGTGTTGGCCTATCTGTACGAAGTCTTAAAATCTTCTCTCTTAGATTTAGTATTTGTACAATCCTTCTTCACATGTCCTCCCATCCCACAATTTCAGCACTTTAACTTACCTTTGTCTTTGTCTATAGACCTAGATCTTGACCCTAAAGATCCTGTACCTTACTCAAAATTCTTATCCCTTGTAATCAGTGCATCGAAAGATGTCTCCATGTTATCATTAAGATTTCTCATGGCCTTCCCTTGAAAGGCTGAGATAACGTTGTCGACACTCAGTGTTTTGTTTGTGGTGCACATGTGTCCTTGAATGATTGATACGACGCCGGAAAAGAATTTAGCAACATACATGCTTGTTCTTCATCTTTCATCACTTTCTCCATATCTAGCAATTTGCAAACTAATTTATTAAGTTTTTGATGTGAGTCTCTAGATCTCCATCCTCTGCCATCTTAAAGGTATACTACTACTGCCATTTCAAGTGTAGGCCATTTTCAGAAGTTTTTTTCTCATAGACATCCTCTAACTTCGCCCACAATTTAGCCGCAATTTTCTCCTTTATGACATTGTAGAGAACCTCATCTGTGAGACATAAACGGATCGATTGTAAGGCCTTCTTATCAAAAGTATTCCGATCATCATCAGTCATAGTAGACTTTTGCTCCTTAAGAGCACTATCTTCGCCTTCTTTGATTAAAGAACTGATCATCTTGATCTTCCATAACTCAAAATTATTTTTCCCTGAGTACTTCTCAATATTATACCTAGTGTTTACCATTATTACTTATCCATCAAATTCAGATCTGTGCCCCAACAATTGCTTTGATACCACTTGTTGAGATTTGTACTGCAGAATCACACCGATATGGATTTAGGATAGCAATCCAAGAGCACCAAGCAATCATAAGAGAACATAGATTTAACGTGAAAAATCCTTTCGGATAAAAATCACGGCACAAAGTGACAGAATTTCACTATGAAAGCATAAATTATAAAGAGAAAAGGACTTACCCGATTCGAATAATCTCGAATCTCACCCTTGGTACACCATTTGATAACCCTATAACCCTTTTAGAAACCCTTGGAAGCCCTTTAGGAAGCCTTATCATGCCTGATAATGACCCTAGGGACTCCTATTTATAGATGAAGAAACCCCACTTACGCACCTCCCTTTAAACCACGTCAAATTTACGTAGACCACGCATAAACTGCGTACCGTCCGCGTAACCCTTGACTAGTCAAGGTTGAGCTTCGACTGGTCGAGCGTCCCGAAAATTCCAAATACACCGTTGCTGGACTTCGAATCGAACTGTCTTCGACCAATCGAAGGGACCTTCGACTAGTCAAGTCAGTCCTTCAACTGGTCGAGCATCTCGGTGAACTAAGATTTAAGACATTTATTTTACAACATCCACTGCCCTGCCGGATTGCTTATAAATGCTATCAGATCAAGGTGGCTACTACACAGTTCTCTGTAGGCTCCACCATAATATATATGTTTTATCGATACCATCCATCCATTTTGGATAATTATTGTAGAGAACTATCTCAAAATGAGTTAGATCTAAATCTCAAGTTGACCACACCACATGAAAACAATAGTGATTGAATTCTAACCATTAAAAACTTCATAGGGCTCACTATAATATTTATTTGCAATCTAACATGTTCATAATATCACACAAACATGGATGAAGTGAAAACACAAATATCATCTTAATCTAAAACTTTTGTGGCCCCTAAGTAAATTTTCATGATAAACGTTTAATTCACATTGTTTCTTGTGATGTGGCTCACTTGAGCTTTGGAAACGCTTTACTTTTGGGCTCAAGCCCTAAAATTAGTTTGTAAAATGGTTGGACTAAGCAGATAAAATATATAAATCTAGGCGACCCCAACAAAGTCTACTTAGTACTGTTAGCATACTGTGTTACTACGCAATCTCCTTCTGATATTAGTAGCATGGTTTTGTATATCCCCAGATTCACCGGGGTTAGTGTATTCCTAATTGTGGGTCTGAATTTAATATAATTTACTTGCATCTGCATTGTACATTCATTTTAACAGCTCTTTTCAAGGCACTATCCCAAAAATGATGAAGATTCAAATCTTATATGGATCAAATTAGAGGAAACATTCATTATTAAGTTCACGATATTAAAAAATTTATCGAGGTCACGGGAATGTTTATTTTCAATCGAATATGTTGGCAAGGTTAAAAAAGCTTGGATGAAGAGACTGCACAAATATCAACTTGATCCAAAGCTTTTATGGCCCAAAAAAAAATAATAATGGCTAATTACCATTGTTTCTTGTACTATGGTCAACCTGAGGTTTAAATCTATTTCATATTTTGAATTGTCTCCTAAAATGAGTTTCCAAAAATGACTAGATGGCATAGAGGTAAGGAAAATACATATAGGTGGGCTCCACATTCAGAAAAGCACTGCTTTGAATTAGACTAGAACAAAACCTAATCCATTTCCTCTCTTGCCAAAGCTGCGTTTATTATGTGGAAGTTGAATGAAATCCCACTGTACAAGGCCAACCTTGATATTCGTGAGAAATGTGCCCCGTTAATCCCATTTTCACGTTATTTTATAACATAAGACCAAGAGTAAGACAGATCTTAATACTCAAGTGAGCCACACGAGTTGAAATAATGGAAAGGGATTGCTTACTATT
Source organism: Magnolia kwangsiensis (assembly GCA_037074715.1). Lineage (NCBI taxonomy): Eukaryota > Viridiplantae > Streptophyta > Magnoliopsida > Magnoliales > Magnoliaceae > Magnolia > Magnolia kwangsiensis. Next base: position 50,032,431 of record CM073571.1, on the reverse strand, counting down.
TAATACTTTCTGTGTCCGGTAATCCTAATCATTTATAAAGTGACTTAACTATTCATAAAGTCTTTATCACTATGAAGAATCGAAATAATAAAAGCAATAGCCTCATCCTAAGCTTCCGCGGTGCCAAAAATATTTCAACTATGTGTGTTCAATTTTCACTTTTTCTATTGTATGACTCGCTTGAGCTTTTGACCTACCTCATTTATGGACTCATGTTATAAAATGATTTGACAAATAATTGAACAAAATAAATTTCTCACAAACATTATGATAATCCCACGTAGCTTGGAATCCAAAAATATCAAGAGCCACTTTCTCTTCCACATCAGGTGTACCTTTGTGAGAGCCGTATCCTAGCACGTACCATTGCATAGGCTCCCGCGGTCCTTCGGGTCGAATTCCGGTGACCTGCGACTCGTAGATCGCATTTGTGCACAACCTTAAGTGTCATCCTATAATTCCGAGTCAGCTTGACCTAAGACCTATGTCATTGCGACCGCATCGTCACTGTGGTTCCAACGCCGTGTTTCATGCGGCAATCTGAGTTGTACATCAAAAGATATAGGTTGTGCCCTATTTGGACCATTAATTGTGTTTTGGTGGGGCCCACCTTTGCCTTCCTGAATGTAGCGGGCTGCTTGTACAGCAAACACTAGCTGGTCCTTTGGATGACAGCAGGGTCGCAGGCCCCACATTGATGTATGTGTCTTATTGACGTCATCCACTGTTTGAACAGTGGGACCCACCATGACGCATGTGTTGTATCCATGCCATCCCATCAATTGTGAGATCATTTTATAGCATGGATAATGGGTGAGTCAGATCTAAAGTTCAGGTGGACCCCACCATTCAAATAGTAGATAGTGACATCCACCGTTCAAACGCCTAAGAATCACAGTAGTTTATGATTAAGTTGATATTTGTTCTATCTCTATGTTAACTTATGAATAGATCAGATCTCAAAATACATAAGGGTGGGCCCAATTGATATACCTGAGGCCCATCGGTGTGGTCCATTTGACTCAGACCATTTAAATCGACCTATTTGATCGGCCCATTCAATGTGAGACCCTATGATGATGATGTTTTTGGCGGTTGTGCCTTAGGAGCAATGTTGGTTTGACGTCCACATTGTAAGAATAATGTTGGTTAAATGTCTGCATTATAATTCTTGTTAGGGCCCATTGTTAGGCCCATACTTATAGGCCGTCTAGGCCCATACTTATAGGCCGTCTAGGCCCATCCTTGTTATGAACAACATCCACCATCATATAACATGTTTAGCATAGTTCCATGATTCATGATCATACGCATCAGATGTATGCTTGATATGAGAAGTGACTGATCATGGCATATGCCCTCAGGCAGATTGTTTAGGAGCTCCCGAATAGGCGATGTTGCTCTACATGAGCTCACAATACGCGCAAGACTGTTGCATGACTAGATAGTGTGATTCATGCATTCGCATTGTGTAACATGTATATTGTATGCCCTAGCGACATCAGGGTCATAGCCACCACAGGCATATAGTGGTGGACAGGATTGGATACCAAAAATCTTATTCTACATGGGGTGCTATAGATATCTCTGGATGAAAGTCCCTAAACCCTTATGGTACCAAGAGGTTGCTTCAACGTCTAAATCGAGTGGGTACATGAGCGTCGAGTACCGATTACCAGACGGCCGCGCTTTTCATTATGTCATGGTCGGTTGGAAGGGGGTACGGCCTAAGCCGCTCGAAAGGAGGGGGCAAAGCTAGGCTGAGTTTGACTAGCTCGAGGAATGGGTACGCTATCAACGAATTGAATTCGATATTTGCAAGCAGATAGTGAGGTCTTATCCACTCACCTTATTGCACGTGATGGGGCGGCAATCTGGCTTGGAGTGTACTAGACCCCGATGATATTCTAGAATTGAGCTGTATTGATATATGGACTTAGATGAGGATTTATGTGCTTGAGTTGCATCTCACATTGTATGGCCTTGGTATGGCCAACAGTATTTATGTCTTGCATCGCATAGCCTTGGTACGGCTAATAGTATTTATGGATTCACCAGCATATTCTGCATTACTCTGATACTGTATAATTGCATTACTACATTGCGCACGCACTTTCACCACCCTCTAAGCTTTCCATAAGCTTATGCACGACCATTGCGTGCAGGTGATGTTAGACCGCAGCAGCGCTGAGGCAGGAGCTCTTACTAGATCATCTTGGAGCTTTTTATCCATTATCATTGCATTTCCCTTTAGGCTCATTATACTTGTAAAGTTTTTAATCATAGTGGAAATGTAATGGAGTTTTTGGTTGTGTTTGTGGGTTATGCCTTTGGTTATGCTTATTACAAATCAAACTAATGTTGAAAATCCTCCTTGTAGCATTTCAGGATCGGAATTTGTCGAATGGGCGCTGGGAGCCGAGAATGGGGTCCTATGGAGGCTGTCGGTGCTAGATTCGATGATCAAAAATTTTATGAGCCCAGTTTTTGAGTTTAGGGCGTGACACCTTTAGCTAAAAATATTTTATTATTTTATAAAGTAAATGAAGGCAGGCAGTTAAATCAAATGGTTTTCATCACTTCCAGAAAAGATATGTTTTAGTAATAGATCTTATTTTTAATACAGGACACACCTATGGAGTGTAAACCTTTTATCTTTGGCTAATCACATCTCAATGACGTCCACTCGATGGATGGCTCAGATATTTCACTTGCCTGCCACATTGGCGTACGAGGTGGTTGACTTTTACACGAGTGGGCTTAGCAAAACTTTACTTAGAGCACGTGTCCTCAGCAAAGTTCGACCCGTGGAGGTTTGTTCGAACACGTTAATATGATGAGATATGTATACCTGTGCCAGGACTGTGTGGGGACCACAGAGATGTCCCTGATAAATCCACTCATCCACCTATTTTTTAATACCGCAAGAAAATAGGATTCTAAAAATCAAGCATATCCAACATTCTTGTGGACCACCACAAACGAAACAGTGTGAAATCTTGCTCCCCACATCTGTGGAAAATCCACTCCGTTAATCTGTTTTTAAAGGCCAAAATATAATATGATTATAAAAATCACATGCAATTCGCTCTTCATATGTTCCTGGGCTGTGTGGGTACCACATAGATATGTCCTTGAAAAATTGACTCCATTCATCTGTCTTTTATCCAAACCTCACGTGGGCCACCGCAAATGAAACATTCATCGAAACCTTTTTGGAAGTGACTATGATTTTTATACGCCACCTAAACTGTTCATACGGTTACTACTACTTAAATAAACTATAGTAACAATTATCATCTAGATACAAAACATCTATCATTCTAGCCATTCAATCCCCACTGTTTCACATGATAGGGCCCACGTTAGTTTTGGATATGCCTGAATTTTAGCTTCTTATCCTATTGTGGTCTTTAAAAATAAATGAACGGAGTGGATTTGTCATGGACATCTATCCGGCCCACACACAGAGCCTCCGACACAAGTATATCTCTGTACTTAGGGCACATGCATATTTCATTCGAGGTAAGCTCGAATTATGGAAATGTATGGTTTTCTGTGAATTGCTCGAGGTAGCTTGGCAGCAAGTTATCTACATATCACTTCTTTCACAAATCAAGCGCCACACGAGATCCACATTATCGGACACGGATCTCCTGTTAAAGCCTTAAACAGGAAGTCTTGCTAGGAACTTAAGTGGGGCCACCATGATGTTTGTGAGAAATTCACCCGTACTTTAATTTTGTGAGCTCATTTTAGAACATGAGGCTAAAATCGTGCCAGATCCAAGACTCAAGTGCGCTGAAAACATGAGGATTAAATGTCCATAGTTGAAATATTCATGGGACCAAAGAAGTTTTGAATCAAGCTAATATTTATATTTTCAGTTTGGCATTATGAACTGGACAGGTGGAATGTAAAACTCTAAACCGTGGGAAGCTTTCAACTATAGGAATTTTCCTATCCACCTTTTTCTTTAGTGTGGCCCACTTGAGTCTTAAATCCTACTAAATTTCTATATTAATTTCTAAAATAAGCTCACAAAATAGGCAAATTTTTCACAAATATTATGGTGGCCCCACCTACATTTTCAATAGATGAACTTACTGCATAATCCTCCCCACGATATGCACGTCCACACTCTCCATCAGGTACATTGCTTCATTTCATTTACATGATAAAAAAATCAAGATAATCAAAAACTCATGTAATCCACACCCTAGAAACAGTTAGGATAAAATGACTACCATTAGTTTAGCATAGGTCCCACTGTAGTGTTTATATGTCATCTAATCCATTCATCTGATTTACCCCATCAGGATGAAAGAATTATATATATATATATATATATATATATATATATATATACACACACACACACACACACACACACACACACACACAGTGTTCGAGTTGTCGGTATCGCTATAAGTTTTACTGGCCGGAGATAAAGATATAATATTGTTATCGCTGATAATATCGCCGATAACCAGAAATGTAGGAAATATGGGGGAAATATGGGGAAAATGGTGGAAATTTTCAGTGAAACTTCAGGACATGCCTAAATACACATATTTACATATTCAGGAATGAAAATTTTACAAAAAGAATGCACTAAATTAAAAGTTTTCATTTAATGGGGGCCAAAAAGTATGCGTTGTCGTAAGAAATCACTCAAATAGTAACCAAAATTAATTTATATAATACAAATGCAAGCTTACAACAATTAAGACATATAAAAGTAAATAAATTGAAAAAAATACACATTTCTTACGATGTTTCATCCCCACATAGAGTGACGAGGTGGCTCGTAATCATTGTCCGGATCCCGTGGCAGTTGAGAGTAGTACTGTTGCCCAACATATTAGCAGTACTGTTCCCAGGTCATCCTCTGCTCGTACCAATTGAGGAACTCTCTTATGTACCTCTGATAGTCATCCTCCCCAAACTGTATGAGTACGCCTAGACGTGGGAATTACGTGACATACATCGACGGCATTTCCTAAGCAGGGTACTGAGGGAACAGATCAAGCCCAAGCACAACTCCTTGATAGTATTGCTGTCAGTCATACGGGTACCCCGAATATCCTCCTGTCAAAGGGTCATGACTCGAAGAACTATCTTTCGGCTTCCTGTACCCATGGGTAGAAGAACGTGACTGAATGTCAGAGCTGTCATGGCCATATCCTTCATATCCCTCATGAGCATAAGGTGGGATAGAGGTGGAGCTCCCCTAATCTGAACTTATGTCCATAAATGACAAGCTGCGTGTGAGAGCATCAGCCGCGGTGCGTCCGGCTTTCTTCTTCGAACGACACTCGAACATATATCTGGGCTCTGATGCTCTCACCCTGGATGGTGGACGAGATCCATGATCCTCATCCTGGGTGGCATGGTCAAAGCTCTGCTCCTAAGTGAACTGGCCAACAGATCATTGGCTTTAAACCGTCGTGTACCCCCCACCACTGCCACCCCCCCCCCCCCGCCACTAGTATCACCTATACTAGTGTTAGTGCCTCCATCTCCTCCCTCATCACCGTCGTCGTCATCGTCCCCAGGACCAGTGTCAAGTGAGGGTTGAGTCTCATCATCATCATCACTCACTACAACTTGCTGATGAGGAGGGGGCCGTGAAGATGCTTCCTCATCCTCATTGAAACGTGTCAAATACCTCACCAAATGATCAAAGGAGTCTGTATCTGCCTTCTGTTCCTCTACTACCTGATCGATATTGATACCCAGAGCCGCTGCTTCCTCAGCTACCTGTGGAGCAGGGCCTCCCTCTGCATCATCTAAATCAGCTGATTTGACCCACTCATAAAGTGGGTCCTCATCATCATCACCTATTTATGCCATGTTACCTATAGACAACAGCTCTAACGAGTCTTGATTTTTCTCCATATATCGGTCTACCCACAACTGCCTCTCTCTTAACTTCATATTGTAATGGCAGTAAATTAGCTTTTGCAGCTTCTCATATGCTAATCTGTTCCTCTTGCTGGTGTGTATAAGTGACCATGTGCTCCAATTCCTCTCATATAGTGAGGAGGATACAGTCTGTGCGAGAACATGGACTGCCAATAACTGCAATGCAGGCATGTCAACTTCGTACATCCCCCACCACTCACCTATATATATCCATGAGGAGCTTGTTTTAGTTTGAAGTTTAAACGAAAAATGTAATTACCTAATTATATTACCATACTCACACGGCATCATCGTTTCAGTCGATGTTTTTGCTAGTGCGGATGAGAACGTACCCCTCACATCCCTAAACCGTAACAACTGTAAACACAGATTCACATGTCATTATTTTTAATCAACCATATTTCTAGAGGCTATAAGGAAGAAATTTAATTGCATTACCTAGTTACCGAAATTTGCTTACGTTGTTTATTCTGGGAACAATCGTTCGAACGCCTCATGGACGGACATCGTCAAATCTTGATTCTCATGGAGACGACGTTTATAATGAAATTTGAGATTCAGGTAGTATGTTGAAACCCAAATATTAGTTACTCAGTTGTGTTAACATGCAAACAGAAGTGATGCTTAAAGTACTCAGTTGTATCAACAAACTTACCAGCTTGGTGGAGTGGATGCTCGAGAGTCCAAGTCCATCGACGATCGATGATATTGATCACCCACTGATACGAAGTGGAGATAGCAGTCATTATCCCCTGTCTCATAATTTTCATAAGCTCATACATTGACTCCATCGAAGGCCACATCTCATTATCTATGGCTCGTAGGACCTTGTACATCGGATATAGGAAGGAAACGACGTTGTAAACTTTTTTCCAAAAAGTATCGGAAAGCACTATATTCGAACAGGTCTTTACACCCTTAGTCTTCTTCTGATTCCACTACATGTATCTCTTGGATCTGAACAAATTTTTGAGACCCACGCGGTGCTGTATAAGCTGTCGAGTGCAATGAAGTTCGTGACGAATCGTGTCACGCCTGGTCTAACGATGTCCCCTCCACAACACTCATGCATTGCAGCCAACAACCATGAATGATTATATATAAAGTTTGTCACTTTCCTCACATCTTGAATGGTTTTCCTAACAGAATCCCTCTGGCCTATCTCCTCGAGCATTAAATCAATGCAGTGTGCCACACACGGGGTCCAATAGAGATTGAACTTCTTCATCAATTTCTTTTCCGCCTTAACAAACGCACTGTCATTGTCCGTCACAACTTGGACAATATTTTGGGACCCAACATCTCTAATCACTCCTTTTAGGAGAGCATATATGTATTCATGATCTTTTATTCTGGCCGATGCATCAATGGATTTGAGAAAAACTGGTTGTCCTCTACAGTACACCATGAAATTGATAATGGACAATTTCATGGGTCCTGTTGTAACACCCCAAACTTTTCAGTACTCAGGTGTTATCAAGTAACCTAACTTAGTACAAATACCAACTTGACTTGAACATTCATATTCATTACAGTCTAAATCCAACCATTGAAAACATTCTCAATCCACATATTAAGCCATCCATCCACTAATGTTGAGATGAACCATCACATCATCAGTATAACCCATTTTAGGACTCCTTAGATAAACTATGAATCAATCACAATGTTCCATGGATCAATCCAACGATAAGTTCCCATAATCTGACCATCGGGTTAGCAAGAATCATTAGTCGGCCGTGAGATCACTAAGCATGGTCCATCTGAGTTTAGGATACACCTTATCCTTTGGGTCGGCACCAATTCGAGTTGACAAAACAGATGCGGATTAGTTGATTTAAACCTTGGATCAATGGATTCACCATCCATCTAATGTATAAGTAATATCAAATGATTTAACACTCCAATACTATAGTTTAGTGGCCCAACAGATAGGAGTATTTTTGAGGATCATCTAAACTATATTAGGGACCACTCAAATCAAATGTAGGCTCAATCCAACCATCAGCTTAACTTGAAACAACAAACTAGCTCAATAGGACATTACCAGTTATAACTCTTATAAAAGGCAGGGCCTACAAACAAATAAATATAAGTATATATATATATATATATATATATATATATATATATATATATATATATATGCACACACAAATAAATAAATAAATAAATAAATAAAACAACTAATAATAACAATATATAGTTCATAATGAAGTAATTATGATCAAGATTAGCATTGATATTAACATTAGTTAGTAAACCATTTGGAAAGAATTATCAACAACTGTTAGAAACCCACTTAAATGGCCCTTAAGACCTTTCTGACTGTTGGTGTTCAAAGACAATGCGGTCTGACCATTAGATCAATGAGACTCCATGGCTGAGATCCAAAAATGTAGGAGATCAGCACATCTGAGTTGTATATGAGACCCAGCCTCGACCTATGGCTGTAAGAGGACCCTAATTTGTTAGTACAGCCCACCTAAGCTTTGGATCCACCTCACCTTTGGCCAGGCGTCCTAAGATGACGCATAAAGTAGAATGGACGGTGTGGATTTCTCTCAAAACAGCACGGTGGACCCCACATAAGGCGCGAGTGCACCTAGTGCACCTAGTGCACCCGTGCCCGCAGTGCACCGGGTGTGTCAGACCGGTCAGCCAGCGCTGGCCCGCGTCTTTCTCAAAACGGAGAGAATATCTCTCTCTTCACTTCCAACAGCGAACGGACAAGCGTCCGGAGTTTTGATCGTTGGCCCACCTACACGATCCACCTCAATTATCCAAACCATCTATCTGATTTAGGTGACAGCCTCAACCAAAACCCAACTTTTAAAATTGAATTTCATACACGCATGGGCACACGAGAACCAGCGCAAACAGCCCTAAAAATATAAAAATTTTGAAAATAGAAACTGCTCTCCCTGCCAGCTCAACGATCCGCGTGGGCTGCTCCTACGCCATCTCAACCCTCCATCCTAGAGAGATCTCGACCGTTCGATTTCTTAGGGCGTTCCACTTGAAACCAGGGACGGTTTCAGTTTCCTTCCCACGATTTTGACAAAAATCGGACTGCAGGATGTAATCCTGACCATAAAAGAGGATATATATTCAATGAACAGTGCTCTACCCCGTTCCTTGCAGCCAAGCCCAATAAAGAAAGAAAAAATAGCCGTTTCCTCCTAGCTTTGAACCCACCACCCAAATGCCCATGGAGCTTCAAAATATCTCCTCCACGAGCTCCATTACAACCCTAGAAACCCTCCCATGTTGTCGGATTTAAGAAAGAAGCTGAGGGAGAGAATCTGCCATTAACGGCGGAGCTTCTTCCTCGTTCTAGTGGCGCTAAACCGAGTTTATTCGGGTCGAATCCATCAGTCCAGTGACTCTTCTAGACCTGCAACAGAGATGGGAGGAGGAAAAGAAAGGAAGAAAAATGAAAGAAAGAAGAATGAGGGAGAGGAGGGTGATGCGGCTGTTGCACCGCGCCACCGTGACCCACTCATTCGGCCGAGTTTGGGCTGAGTCAAGCAGGGCCCATTGGCATTGTCGGTCCTCCAGAGAAGTAGAAAAAAAATAGAATAGAGGAAGAGAGAGAGTGAGAGAGAGAGAAAGAGAGAGAGATCCAAAGAAAGGGAAGAAGAGAAAGAATAGAGAGAGAGAGGTTGTGGCTACTGGGCTGACTCAGCGTCTAAGTTCAGTCTGGAATGAGTCCAGACCGAGTTGGGTGCGGTCTGGGCGAACTGGTCTAGCAGGGAGGGAACAAGAAAGAAAGGGAAGAGAGATTGCGGGTGATGTGGCTGCACTCCGCAGCAATCGCCCAAACCGAGCTCGGGCCAAGTCTGGTCAAGCCTGGCCTCGTTGCTGGTCGGATAGAGGCAGAAAGAAAGAAGAAAGGAAGCAGAAAGAGAGAGGGAGAAGGAAGAAAAGAGAAAAGAAGAAGAAAGAGAGAAGGAGATGGTGCGTTGTTGCACCAGCTTGGGTCGAGTCGACTCGCTGGCTCGATTTGAGCCAAGTTTTGGGCTGAGTCATGCCAAACCTCGGGTTTGACTGGTTTGGGATGTGTCCTGGGTTCTTGTTGGACCTCCCAGCATAGTGAAAAGAAAGGAAAAGAAAAGGAAGGAAAGTAATGGAAGGAAAGGGATAAGGGTGGTTGTTGAGCCGAGTCAACTCGACTTGAACTGAGTCGACTAGGTGAGCTCACATTTCTCTGTCCAGATTTAATTTATTTTAATCATCATTGCTATTGTTATTTTTGGGATTATTAAAATCAGATATGATTGACCATTAGAAAATTATTCGTATGAGTATTAGTGGTTTCATATGAAAATCTTCATTATTAAAATATTAATATGTTACCTTATCATTTTTAGAATATTATTATTGTTGACACTAGACCACGCTATTTATTTTCATCAAAAGGACTATTAATGTCACATTGGCTAAATGTTAAGAATATTGTTAATACTACTAATTATTTTTAAAATTATTAGCAATATTATCCATCGTGGGTTATTGTGGGGTAATTTAATATAATAGTAGCCATCGTTGATATCTCTAAATTAATAACCAATTTATTTGATTATTCTTATTCATTTACTACTCCCTTTGATAAATGGCCACACGAAATAGAGTTCAAATTCCATAATCTAAACCTAAACGTAAACTCTAGGGTGAAATCCTATACTTAAGTAATCTAAACCCTAGGCCGATAGTTAAAACATAAATGATGGCTTAGGTTGGATCTAATGGTACAATTCCATAATTAATGTGGGATCAAAGTCCTCTATATAACCTAGTATTGTAAAACAAGACTTCAATTATCAAATGATGATATTTTATTAAATGATAGACCACAGTATCTATTATCAGGGCTAGATTCATTCTTTACAATCATGATTATTATCATTAGGAAATATTACTATTAGTAAATATCCTGTTTTTATTACCTCTATCATTTAATGGGTTATTAGTCATTGTAAGAACACTTGATAATGTCGGTAATATGAACTTAAGAACCATCATCACTAATATGGATTAATACGTACCCTTATCATGAATATTATTTAACCATTGTACGATAATGATATTAATGATAACTTAATTCAAATCTTAGAACTTAAAGCCTATAACAAAAAAACCCTAAGTCTACATTAAAATCCTAAAGATAAAATAATTAAAATCCTAGGTTATGATCTTGAATCCTAGGTAGTTTGTAGAACTTGGATCTAATTGTGCATCCTGATTTGTGATAGGATTTGATTGTAAGGGAACGCACATTCCTTAATAATGCTGGTAGGCGATGCAGAGTATGAGGTGATGATTCTTCCCCTTGGGCTTTCCATCTTCTCATTAGCTTAAGTTATAGTTTTTATTAAAGGTTATAATTGATATCTCTCTCTCTTATAATCACATGTGTTAACTGTTGAAAATTGAATTGCTATATTGCCTGCTTAATGATTCATCCTGTATAATTGTTCATGCCTGTGGATTATTTGTGTATTGCTTATTGACCTTAAACTGGTACATTAGTGGGAAACCCCCACCTATAAATGTACACCCATACTTGGGATGTAACCCGACTAGTTGTGATTAAAATGGACCTTCGACTTAGTGATTATTGAGTGGTGGTCTAGATGGATCATTGATGTGGGCATACCATCTAGGGTTGTTGTGTCCAATGGTTTTAAATGATAGTTTTTACCGTATAGTTTTGATAATCGCCCTATGTGGTATATTTTGATACTCGGCCTACATGGTTTTGTTTTGATATTTTTTTTCTATATGAGTTTAATGTTTTATACCGTGCAACCATGTGATGGTAAGCCCCATGTATTGTAATATGATTGGTCACTAGTCGACGGGTTTCCATTGAACATCCTAAGATGGTAGTCTCATGAGCCGGGGATGGTGGTATGGGACACTATGCCCAAGCTGTCGACCTACGCTGGGCCATGTGCTCCCCATAGTGACCTTTGAGCTTATCTAAATCGGCTGGTTGTAAATGGACTAATAATGACTTGGCTAATCATGCATACATGGCATGTATTGTTCTGACTGGGTGATGTTTTCCCAGGTTCGATGATTCTGACTGGATGATATTTCTCAGGTTCGATGATTGCATGGGTGACGGCCCACTGTCCGCACGGATGAGCATCCCCGGGGCGATGATTGCATTCATTCATTCATGCATATAATAAGACTGCATATACTCTGTTTTGGTTGTCTGGTTATTTTATAACTATGCTTACCTAATGTGGCGGTGTGTAATCTTGAGGGAAATTTACACTGAGTTGGCTACTCATCCATCAAATATACAACCGTACAGGTAGTACAAGTGGCTTGAGTGATATGCATGTTCAGACTTGATGAGGAGGATGCATGACTGTATTTTCCTGGAGGAGCTACGTGATCCTGCAGCTATATTTATTTGCTTTCTACTATTCTTCGTATATTAATTCTTGTAAATCTTATATTTGATAAATTCAGAGACGTTGGTTTGTATAAGTCAATATGGGTAGCTTCTTGCATACTTGAATAATAATAAAATTTTCCTTTATGTCGATTTGTTCACACTATGCTCATTTGCCTACTCTGATGAAAAGAAAAAAAAAATGCACACTCGAATTTGACCATCCTTTAAGGTTAACACTTGGCTTTTTGAGAAACTTGTTGTGTACTCGGGTTCTGAAAAGTCGGGTTGTTACACCTGTCCACCTATCACACATGATTATTACCCCATATTTTTTTCAGTTCGGCTTAAGTCCACGTACCTAAGCCTGCATCTCCTCGTGCGCCCGATTGAGGTAAAGGCTAAGAATCTCATGTGGCGTGGGAGGCTTCACGCCGGGCCCGGTACACTACACCTCCTCAATCATATTTTTGAAGTGAGGACTGGCTGCTGCATTTGCTGGTACATGGCTCGAGATGAACCACCTAAATATAGCGCCACCCACTTTCTCCCTGAGCCCCTTGCTCCACACATTTTTTAATCTTTTTTTATTAACACCTGTGATGGGTGCATCTGGGACACGAGCGCTTTGTGTGCGCTGTAGACCATGCTCGCTGCCTCCCTCAAATCGTCTGCTGCTCCCACCAGCCTCATGTCGGGACGTCCCAAACGATGACCTACTCTCATCAATCCGTCTTCTTTACTCCCCATCCCACTCTGAAGCCCGAGACTCACGAATCACTTGTCTAAAATCACTCTTTTCTCGAGCTGTAATACAGTCATCGGGGTACATGATCCCCTCATCGTCATCATCATCGTGCTCGTCGATAACACCTAGGCCCCGTCCAGTGCCTCGTAGCTCCTCCCTCATATCCTTCTCCCAATCCTTTTGTTGCAGCTTGCGTGACTTCGCTTCATTCAACACTCTTCTCATCTCCTCTCTCACTGGCCTTGTTACACTTGGACAGTCTTCCACATTCTCGTATCCCCCTGCCAAATGTTTCTTTAGCCTAGACACTCCTCCACTCCGTATCACTTGGCCACAATAGTTGCATATGGCTCCATATTCTCATCCACTAGCCGTCTATGTTTCCACCCAATGTCCCTTGCTCCTCCTTTTCCCAATCCAGACGACATTTTGCTCCCTAGTAGTATACAAATTTGTGATAATTAACAAAAAAAAATGCATCGGCTCATATTCAGTGTAATAAGCCCAAATTATTTCAAGGGCTAAGATGTTAGATCAAATCAAATTTTCATATAAATTACAATTAAGGAAAGAGTCTGCAGATTGCACACTGAGTAAACTTTATGGGGCCTACTATGATTTATACATACAATATGATGGGTCCATGTAAATAAATGGTGGATGTTATCTCCTAATTTATTCCCTCTGGTGTAGCCCATTAATGAATGAGATAAATCTAAAGTTAAAGTGGATCCACCACAGAAAACCGTGAGAGCAATCACACCCACCGTTGAAATATTTAAAGGGTCTACTGTGATATATTTTTGAGATCCAACCTATTCATAAGTTAACATCGAGATAAGTGAAGTGAAAATAAAAATATCAGCTTGATCAGAAACTTCAGTGGCCCCTAAAAAGTTTTAAACGCTGGACGTCACTGTCCCCACTGTTTTCTATGGTGGGGTCCACTTGAACCTTAGATCTATCTCATTCTTTTTCTCATGACATAAAAATATCTCTCCAAATTAATGGATGGTATGGATACAATACATGTATCATGGTTGGGTCCACATAGCTCGGTGACGTAGCCACCCCACTAGGATCGATGTCATGTGTTGACACGGGACGCGGATTGCGTATTGACTGCGTCAGTAGCAATGTGGCTACTGACAATACTCTGTGGGCCCCACATGGTGTATTTTGGTTTTATCCAAGCCGTTCATATATTTTTACAAATCATTATAGAGCATTATACTAAAAGTGAGAGATATTAATATCTCCAATTGACCACACCATAAGAAAACGGTGGAGATTGAATGCTCACCATTAAAATTTTTCTAGTGCTCACTGTAAAGTTTATTTGTCATCTAACCGGTTGATTAGGTCACACACACATGGTAGAAGAGAAAAAACAAATATAATCTTAATCTAAAACTTTCGTGGCCTTTAAGAAGTTTTTAATGGTAAGTGTTCAATCACCACTCTTTCTTGTGTTGTGGTCATATGAGATTTTGATCCGACTCATTTATGGTCTTATAGCATAACATAGTTTGAAAAAATAGATGAATGGCATGGATAGGTCACATACATCATTATGGGCCCCACATAGCACTATCAGTAGCCACCTAGCTACAGACGTTATACGCAATCTGCGTCCGTTGAAACGTAGGTATCCGTATCTCCACTCAATCTGCGAGTTGAGCTATGGTTCTGGGTGTCTTCAGCTACGGCTTTTGTCAGTAGCCAATCCATAAATCGGATTACCTACTGAATTACTCAATAAGCTCTAAGTTGGGCCCACTGTGAATTTATGTGGTTTACCCACACCTTCCATCCGTTTTTTCATATCATTTTAGGTGTTGAGCCCAAAATTGAAGCTTATACAAGTCTTAAGTGGACCATACCATAGGAAATAGTGGAAATAATGATTTCCACCCTTAAAACCTTTCCACCCCATGCAGCTTAGGACTGAGATTTTCTTCCTGCGTTGCAAGCTCAGGTAGGGCCCTCTATGATGTTTGTGAAACATCCTCACCGTTCATCAATTTTGTGAGTTCATTTTATGACATGATGCCAAAAGTGAACCGTATCTAAAGCTCAATTGAGCCTAAAAAGTGATAATTAAACATCTACAGGTGAAATATTTATGGGGCCACAGAAGTTTTGATTCATGCCAATTTTTTTTTTTCAATTCATCTCAATATTAATGATGTTATTAACGGTACAGATGGCATGTAAACATCACTGCTGAACTAGGAAGGTTTCAATGGTTGGAATTTCCCAAACCACATTTTTCCTACGACTCACTTGAGCAGGTGAACGTGAACTAGGGAGGTTTCAACTGTGGGGTCCACCGTAATTTATGTATTTTATCCACTCCGTCCATCCATTTTAGCAGATAATTTAAGGCCTTGAGCCTAAAAACGAACTATATCCAAACCTCAATTGGACCACACCGTAGTCAACAGTATGAATTGAAATCTACCATTGAAAATTTCTTGAGGGCCATAGAAGTTTTGGATCAAGATGATATTTGTGTTTTCCATTCATCCATGTCTGTATGATCTTATGAACAGGTTGGATGAGAAATAAACATCACTGTGGGCCGTAGAAAGTTTTTAACGGTGGAAATCATTATTTCAATTGTTTCTAATGGTATGGTCCACTCGATCTTTGGGTCCGCTTAAATTTTGGTCTCAACCCATAAAATAAGATGGAAAAATGGACGGACCGCATGGATCGACCAGATACATTCTCGGTGGGCCCAGAAGAATGTGCTCGGTACGTTAATAACGTACGGAACCAAGTACGCAATCCCTTTTACGCCCGCCCGATCCCCAAATTCCGATAATCCCTCTCAAATTTTAAATTTCCATCTCCTTCCCACTGATTTCTCCAAAATTTCAACCAAAAATTCCTCCTTCATCCCAAATAAGAAAAAAAAACCCTCAAGATCTCGCCCCGCAAGTATATTCGAGAAGTTACAGAATTTTTCGACGGAAAAAAGAAAATTTTTGGGGTTAAATCTTACCGGATATTGTCGATCTGCACTCAAGGCTTTGAATTCGGTCTTCCTTTAGATCTGGGCAAAAAAATAGGTAATTTTTCAATTTTTTTACATTTTTTCACCGACAACTACCCCTTTTATCGACAAAGGGAGTTGTTGGCTACAGTTCCCACCTGTGGTTGGTGGGAACAGTGAAATATCAACGATATTTTGAAAAATACCGATAATCCGGCGAGATTATCGGTGATTTTTTGGAGCGAATCGAAAAAATAGGGTTTCGATGTCACATAGCCAGCGACACCGATATTATCGGTGATATTTCAATAATATCGCCGATATTTTATACACTGTATATATATATATATATATATATATATATATATATATATATATATATATATATATATATATATATATATATATATATATATATATAGTGTATTACAAAACTCAGGTGGGCCATACCTCATGAATTTAGTGCTTTCAGGTTTAATTCAGTGGCCACCTGAGTCTTGAATCAGCCTAATTTTTGCCATTAAGGCCAAACAAGGGATAGTAATTATCTCATGGACGGTATGGATTTTATGCACGTTTAGTCCCACGTTTAGATGAAAAGATGAAAAGATAGTAATTACAAAACTTATATGAATAAAAGAAAGTTTAAATAATGATCTGCTTTCAGAGGTGTTTTCTGTTTGTATTTTTTTGGAAATCGATACTCAAGACATCAGTGTTAAGACAGGTTATCTTCATTCAATCTACCACTTAAATGATGGATTGGTATATTTAAGAAATAAAACTTGTAAGCAATTTAACTGATGCATGGAATACTTGCAAACCTATCTAAAGCATAACCCAAAATAGATAGTAAAAAAAATTAATATTAACCATTTGATTTTCTTTTTAAATTTGGCCCACCAACTATTTTACTTATAACCATTCATTTGATAGATTATTAGAATATCTTGGGTAGAATGCTCCGTATAAATTGTGTATGATAAATGTACATAAATGCCACATGTGAGGACAACATTTTAAAAATGGTGGGGAAGTGTGGGAGGAATCTAGCTCCCTTTCACATGGAAGTGCTCAAGCTATTTGCAGCACACGTGCCATCATCAAACACGTGTGGGTAGGGCTTAGGGGTGTATATGAATTGAGCTAGCTTGGTTATCTCGCTCAAATCGACTCGAAAAAGCTTTATTTGATTGTGTTCAAAGCTGAGTTCAAGCCGAGTCGAGCTGATTTTTTGAGCTCGAAAATGAGTTCAAGCCGAGTTTTTTTTTTTTTTACACACACACACGCACGCCGTGGGATTTCCAACCCTTGACCCCGGTGTTGAAACTCCAAGAAGTCTAGCAAGCCCCAGCTCGACTCGACTTCGATCGAATCCAGCTCGAATCGAACCAATTCGGTGACTTGGTTACTTTGCCATTGATGTTGCTCATCAACTGTTTGATAAAATGAGTCAATGGAATGTGGCTGTTTTGTGCGTTCTCTTGATCTGTTTGAGGAGCAATGATGATCACATCTAAGAGTTCTGAGCTATCTATCTATTGTTGTTGTTTGACAATGGTAGGAAGGCTGGAAGATTTTGAATAGAGCTGATGGAGTTGGTGGAAATAAGGGCAGGTTTTGGAATGTTGGGATATTTTCTTTTCATGATGTTCTCCCATTTCTCCTTGCATCTCCTCACATTTCTTTGATATCCCAAGGAAGCCATTGAAGAACTTACTTCATCCCAAAGAGGCCCTTTCAATCCTGGTTCTTGGAATTTTGATTCCAAGCTACTTCTGACTCGAATTAAGGTCTGAACTTCAGTTTTCGGCCATCTCCTTGTATTCACCATGTTCATATTGTTTTCACTACTGTTCTTGTCATGGATGGTTTTTGGTTGTTCAACGAGATTCTCTTCCTTATATGTCATCCAATCCGTTGCAGTTCAAGTGTTTGTGGAAATGCCTCAATGGTGAATTCGGTTCGATCTTAGCTTGAACTTGGCCTGAGCTGGCCCGAGCTGCTGACCGAACCGAGCTAAGCTGGCTAGTCAGGCTCAAGGACCGAGCCGAGCCGAGTTCGAGCTGAGGTCAGCCAGTGTTCAAGTCAAGTCGAGCTGAGGTTAACTTGACTCAGTTCAACTCGATGTACACCCTTAGTAGGATTGTACATGAACCGAGTTAGCTTGATTAACTCACTCGACTCGACTCAAAAAAGCTCAATTCGACTTGATTCGAAACTGAGTTCGAGCCGAGTCGAGCTGATTTTTTGAGCTTGAAAAAATTTTGAACCGAGTTCGAGCTTGCTCGAACTTGACTAGACTCAGATCGAACCCAACTCGAATTGAACTCCGATTGAACTAGTTCAGTGATTCGGTTACTTCGATATTGATGTTGTTCACTAATTGTTTGATGAAATGACTCAAAGAAGTGTAGCGGGTGGCAAGAAAGGTATGTATATGAAACAAGTATCTTTTTTTTTTTTTTTTTTTATTGCTAAGGTGTTGGACGAAATACATGTAAAACTACCACTGTTGTTTTATATGTAGTAAGATTTTGAAAGCGCAGGATATGTGTTTGTAAAAATATTGCATTAGGGAACTCGGTTTGATCTTGGGTTGAACTCAACTCTAATCCAAGCTGCTGACCAAGCCAAGCCGAGCCGAGCTCGAGATGGGTCAGCAAGTGGCCAGCTGACTCGTGTATACCTCTACGTGTGGGTGAATCGAGCAACCATGATGCTGTGAACATAAAAATGGACCAAAAAATCAGGCACGGCATACTAATCAGATAGCAACACGTGTATCACTGAATATGGACGGATACCATATATTTTCTCAACTATCTATTTCTCTAAAATAATTGTGGGCCACCTGACAAATAAGACGGCCAGATTATATTATTAGGTCATGGTTTTTTAATGGCCGGATTTATTGACTATTAGTAGGTCATAGCTTTTTAGTGACCGAATTTATTGGCTACATGTCGTCCATTCCTATCCAATTAACATACACAAAATTAATATACGACAAGCCTCATTTCCAACTGGTTGGACCACAAGTTAACAGTCCCACGCAACTTCCAAAATATTAACTTCATGCAGCATCCAACCTGTCCAATAGCTTAATACCACAAGACGAATTATATTATGTAAAAACCAGCCATATCCACCAAGTAAGCAGACCACACTTATATTTTTTTAATTTATAAATGGGTAGACACTGTTTTGTACGGCATGGCCCACTTCATCGATTGGACTTGTGATCACGCAGTTTCGATTGCATATGATGTGATGGTTATTACGAAAGAATACATGGAAGCAGATTGGCTAGTGTACTACACACCAGCTATATAGCTGCTGTAGATACGTGTCGTGCGTAAGACGAGCACTGACACTGCTCGAGCTGGAGTTGTACGAACTGTTCAAAGGATATCAAAGTTACATGGGCCCCACACTGATGTATTTATTATATGTACACCGTTTATCTAATTTTAGAGATATTTTAGAGAATTATCGGAAAAAAATGAATCATATCCAAAGATCATCTGGACCACACCACAAATAGTAGTAGAGATAATGATTTTCACTGTTAAAAAATTTGCAGGGCCTACCATAACGTTTATTTTCCATCCAATCTATTCATAAGGTTAAAAATACCTAAATGAAGAGGGAGAAAAAATTCATACTGATCCAAAACTTCTGTGACCCCAAGAAGGATTTCATTGGTAGACGTTCAATCTCACATTTCGTTTTACAGTGTGGTCCAATGGAAAGTCAGATTTGTCTTTTTTTTGTCCAAAGCCTTAAGACTAGCTCACCAAATGAATGGACGGTTTGGATATAACACATACCTCATGATAAGACTCACAGAACTTGCTAACGTCAATACAGCTGCTACGTAGCTTGCATGAGGTACACCGGCCAATCCGCTTCGAGAATACATCACCGATTGGAGAGTGGCTTAGGTCATTTAGGTTAGATGTTGACCTCACCTAAGAAGGCGCCTACCGTGGGGTTACTGTTGGGCCCTTCTTGATGTATATTATGTATCCATTAGGGGTCCACATTTAACCGGTAGAACCGTGGAATCAGACCGAACCGACAAAATGGTCCAGTTTGGTCCGGTTCTAGAGTGCACCGGTTCCGGTTCCGGTTCCAAAAATCAAAGAACCGTTAACGTCGGTTCGGTTCTCGGTTTAGGGGTATGTAGAACTGAACCAAACCGTGAACCGATCCATAGAACCGAACCGTGGATCCGATCCGTAGAACCAAACCGTGGAACCGAACCGTGGAACCGAACCTGGAACCGAACTTGGAACCGAACCAAGAATCCTTTGATTGTTTCCATATTTGACTCATGATTTATGGTTTATAATGGACCATTTAATTATTTTCATAAATGTATTTTTGCACACCTTATACAATATATAAATCATTCATTAAATGGACCACAACATGAATCGACATGGGCTAGATAATAAAATTAAACATGTAATTGGGATGGATTATAAAAAGCCCAGAACCGTGGAACCGATCCGGAACCAAACCAATTTTAACGGTTCAGTTCCGATTCGATTCTAGGGTACCAACAGTCCAGTTCCGGTTCCAAATTTTCCAGAACCGTTAGGAACGGTTTGGTTCCGGTTTCACCCCAGAACCGGTCCAAACCGAACCGTGTGCACCCCTAGTATCCATACCGGCCATCCAATCATTTAATGAGAGTATCCAAAAAATGAATCAGACCCAATTATCAAGTGGACCATACCATTGAAAACAGTGTTGATTGACCATTAATGGGGCAGAAAAGTTTTGGATCAAAACATTTGTTTTTTTTTCCTTCATACAAGTGTATGTGTCCTTATCAACGGATTGGATGGTAAATAAACACTATAGAAACATTAAGGTGCTGCTTAAGAAATTTTTAATGTAGCACAATCAATCACCACTTTTTCTTATGGTATGGTCCACCTAATAATTCGATCTGCTTCATTTTTTTTTTTTGGATAATACCTTAAAATGATCTATAAAAACTAGGGCTCAAAGTCGGGCAGGTTGGGTCGGGTTGGTGCTCAACCCTAACCCAACCCAAGGTTCCTATACCTTAACCCTAACCTAACCCAACCCAACCTCAGGTCGGGAATTCTCAACACAAGCCCAACCCAAGTGGGCTCGGTCGGGTCGATCGGGTTAGTCAGGTGTATACGTGCTAATATTTTGGTTATTATATTAGTTTATCATATTTCAATATAGGACTTATTTTTTGTATTTATGATTTTATTAATTATATATGTGATTATTCATTGTAAATAACTTCATTTTTTCTTTTAAAAAACAAGCTAAAATATAGAACAACTATTCCTTTAAGAGTCATGTAGCATAGCACGCAATCTATTTGGGAGAGATAAATCCGGCATATCTTGTTAGCTTGAGTCATTGGAAATGACGTGGACAAATGAGACCCGACATCACTAGTGTGCCTTCGACACAAACGCTCCACACTCAATTATAATTTATAAGTAACTTATATATTGATCGGGTTCGGGTTGGGTCGAGCAACCCGAGACCTCAACCTGAACCCAACCCAAGTTTTATCGGGTTGGTGTTTGTACAACCCAAGCTTTAAATCGGACCCGATACATCCTGCCCAAGCCCAACCCAATGTCGGGTCGGTCACGGGTCGGGTCGGTCACGGGTCGGTCGGGTTGAACCCGCCCAACTTTCAGCCTAATAAAAACGGATGAACGATGTGGATACATAATATCGTATCGAGTAAACTCTGTTGGGGCCCACCATGAATGCATGTGGTTTATCCACGCTATCTATTCATTTTTCTATATCATTTTAGGGGTTGAACACAAAATTGATGTATATCCAAAGCTCAAGTGGACTATACCACAGGAAAAGGTAAAAGTATTAATTTCCACCGTTGAAAACTTTATAAAGCCCCGATGATGTTTATTTGTCATCAAACCTGTTCATAAGATCAGAAAGACAGGAATGAAGAGAAAAAACAAATATCGACTTGATCTAAAACTTCTTTGGGCCTCAATAATTTTTCAATGGTAGATGTTCAATTCACATTGTTTCCGGTGGTTTGCTCCACTTGAGGATTGGATACACTCCATTTTTGGGATAAAGCCTCAAAATTATCTGTTAAAAGAGATGGACAGAGTGGATAAATTGTATAAATGACAATTGGGCCCACAGACTTTACTCAGTATGTATAATGAGTTACTCCAATCTACTTCCATGGTACACCAGCCAGTCCGCTTCTAAGTTTCAAGGTTCGGTACTTTTGCCCAACGTAGCCTCATCAATGAGCCACCGACTGGCTCACCTTTCTTGGGAAATGGTTTAACCCTAGCCTTTTATTTCTCAACGGTTAAAGATGCAAACATCCAACGGGTCTATTTTAACTTCATACGACATGACCAGATCGGATCGAATCGGTCCGAATCTGATCGGATTTCGGATCAGCCACTGATTCGAACTCGATCCGATGTATGGTCAAATCTGAGTGGGCCTACTCTATCCGATCCTGGCCTTCGGTTCAGATCGGATCGGGTTGAATCCGTCAAATCGGGTCAGATTCTGCCCAACTCTAGTTGCAAGGACTGTCGTAGAATGAGGCACAATCGCCATTTAGTTTTCGCCTTGTTCGAGCAAAATCAATGGGAAGTTGACGCATGGATGAGAGGTCAATTGCATTAATTGCATGGGGCAATGAACCAACGTCATTGTCACCTTTTACCAAAAGGCAAAGTGACATGGGGGGTAATGTTGTACTTTATTTCTGACCGTTCGAAAGATAGCCAATAGAAAACTGACATCTAACATTGTATATGACATAGGTAATACACAAAAGATTTTTGAAGATATTTAGTACACTTTTTACGAAATCATAGATGACACCAATTTGGTACTGCACATTATCAAATGATCAATGAAGCAATGTAACCTAGACGCTTAGAAGAAGCACGGTTAAAGGGCAAGATGTGATCCAAGAGATTAAAACATAACTTGGCTGCAAGAAAGGGAACAGTAACAAAAGAAGGATAGTAAAAAGATTGAAGAGAGTAACATAAGAGATATATAAATAACAAAAGATTAGCAAGAGAAGGGACATCGCACAAATAATTAATTACATCAAACAAATCGTATCTATTATTTTATAATAGCTTAATCTAGTGTAGGATTAGTGATAATCCAGTGCAAGTAATCCTTAATGGTATTTTTTAGTTATAATCTAGGTCTATGTTCATAAGCTGAACTTATTTTTTATCCATTACATGCAAATCTTACGTAGAGGCATCTTATAGTTGATCCATGCAACTGACTATGATAGTTGATCCATGTAGCTGACCATGATTGTGAGTATTTACTTTTGTATTTTATTGCACTGCTTTTTTTTTGTATATGCAAAAATAACCCGCACCCTCTAATAATTACTTATCATCTCATAACTGTTATTAAAAAAAAAAGAATTCTGCTTCATCCAAAATCTTTATGTCCGAAGGGAAGTTTTTAATGACCAATCACCACCGTTTCCTATGGCATGGCCCACTTGAGACTTCCATCCATCTCATTTTTTACACCGTGCCCTAAAATGATCCAGGAAAACGGCGTGGATATAGGATAAATACATCAACGGGGGGCCACGGTAAGGGCTACACCGTCTTGGGTGGGCCAGGGCCACACCTAGTCCACTTCGCTATGAAGTGGACCGTCTCATCCATTCAGGTTTTTAGCTTGGGAAAGTGAGACCCACATTCAGTACATTAATACCCACTGTTAGTGGTTCAAGCACTAAAAGTCTTGGAGATAAAAATTCTTGAACCTTTCAACAGGTAGATGTCAGTGGATGAACCATTCACAGGGCAGTCTCATCATATCTTGAACCAGGGGACCCACTACAATGAGTAGGCTCGACCGTCAGATAATATGAAAAATTCTGTACGTAGCTTTAAAGCACGAGATTGCAATCGAATGGCTGGAAAAGGCCCGGACCACCTAGCAACTAGTAGCTTGTGGGCCCATCTCTTTTCAGGTGCGGATGTCACACTCGGACCCGATAATGTCATAATGCGTCCATATCATATTTGGGTAGATCGTTTGGAAGTGGATTGCGTGGTGTGCCACACACCACCTACCTCA
This sequence comes from Magnolia kwangsiensis, assembly GCA_037074715.1. Taxonomy (NCBI): domain Eukaryota; kingdom Viridiplantae; phylum Streptophyta; class Magnoliopsida; order Magnoliales; family Magnoliaceae; genus Magnolia; species Magnolia kwangsiensis. The sequence goes on along the minus strand of CM073571.1, from coordinate 50,008,206 downwards.
GTGATGTGTTGACGTCACTAAGTTTTTTGGCCCCATTCAACATACGAGTTAATATCAAACCGTCCATCCATTTTCGGAGATCATTTTAGGGCAACAGCCCAAAACTAAGGCGGATCCACAGCTCACGTAGACCACACCACAAAATAAGTGAGGACAATGTTGCCATGTCACAACTCACAATAGGGAGCGGATTAGCTTTTACCCGCGTAACACATTAGCAGGTGTTACCCTAACCGTGTGGGGCCCACCTTGATATTTTTATTTTTTGTATATTCACGCCGTCCATCTATATTCCCAACGTATTTTAGGAAGCAATCTCAAATCATAAGAAGATCTAAATCCCAGGTAGACCGTGCCAAAAGAAATAATGTTGAATGACTATTAAATATCTTTTGTGAGCCATGAAAGTTTTAGGTTAATCTGATCTTCCATTTTTTCCTTCTTCGAGATCTTCTTGACATTACCAACAAGTTAGATTTAAAAATCACTTTGGAATTTTTACTGGTAATGCAATCAATCACCCCTGTTGTCTCTGGTGTGGTTCACCTGAGATTTTTATCTTAATAATTTTCATTATCCCATTCTAAAATGATTTGGAGAAACAAATGAACGGCGTGGATATACGACACATTGTCAAGGTGAGCCTCGTGGCAAATATACCACCTACAAAGCCGTTACTTCAGGCAACACCTGATCCAATCCCATACCAATGAGGTGATATCGATTGGATGGCAGCTGTCATAAATGGTCTACATGGATGGGCATACGCTATCGAATAATTTTATTTTACATCAAATCTTTTTTCCGACGAGGTCCGTATAAATAGATTCCGTCGTATCATAGATGTACACCTATGACAAGGATGGATTGAGTACTTCACTGCCTATCCTAGGATGAGGACGTATAAGGTTCTAAGGACGTGTTTGGGCAATAGGAGTACAGGAGACTTTGGTGGGATGGGATATAAAAGACATAATTATTACCTATTGCAGAAATTATCCCCTATTTTCCCTAGATGAAATTAATGCCTAGCTTCGTTGGTAATACGGTGGTACAATAAATGAATATTTTCATTATCTTTTTAAATTATTGAGAATAACACGCGTGTTATATCTAAATTATTTATTTGTTTTGTAGTCTCATTTTATGGCATGGGCTATAAAATTGAAGTAGATCCAAAACTCATGTGGCTTAAAGAAGTTTTCAACGGTAAGTATTTAATCCCCGTTGCTTTTTATAGTGGAGTCCACTTGAACTTTAGATTTATCTAATTTTTTGGTCCATGCTCTATTATAATCTCAAAAAATGGGTGGACGATGTGGATATAGTCCACACATCATGGTGGGACCTACACAACTTACTAACATTGAGTGAAATTAGCATGGACCCATGCAATTCCATGTAATTTGATTGAAGCTTTTCCATTCTCCCGAACATGGAGTAAAATTGGCACATGACCATGAATCCGATCCCACCTAATCCTTTCTAATCCCACGGCCCAAACACACCCTAAGGGGTGATTGGTGGGTACTATACAGGATTAAATTGTATTTGGTTCAATCACCACTCTTTCTTGTGTTGTGGTCATATGAGATTTTGATCCGACTCATTTATGATCTTATAGCATAACATAGTCTGAAAAAATAGATGAATGGCATGGATAGGTCACATACATCATTATGGGCCCCACATAGCACTATCAGTAGCCACCTAGCTACAGATGTTGTACGCAATCTGCGTCCGTTGAAACGTAGGTATCCGTATCTCCACTCAATCTGCGAGTTGAGCTATGGTTCGGGGTGTCTTTGGCTACGGCTTTTGTCAATAGCCAACCATAAATCGGATTACCTACTGAATTACTCAGTAAGCTCTAAGTTGGGCCCACTGTGAATTTATATGGTTTATCCACACCTTCCATCCGTTTTTCATATCATTTTAGGTGTTGAGCCCAAAATTGAAGCTTATACAAGTCTTAAGTGGACCATACCACAGGAAACAGTGGAAATAATGATTTCCACCCTTGAAACCTTTCCACCCCATGCAACTTAGGACTGAGATTTCCTTCCTGCGTTGCAAGCTCAGGTAGGACCCTCTATGATGTTTGTGAAACATCCTCACCGTTCATCAATTTTGTGAGTTCATTTTATGACATGATGCCAAAAGCGAACCGTATCTAAAGCTCAATTGAGCCTAAAAAGTGATAATTAAACATCTACAGGTGAAATATTTATGGGGCCACAGAAGTTTTGATTCATGCCAATTTTTTTTTTCAGTTCATCTCAATATTAATGATGTTATTAACGGTACAGATGGCATGTAAACATCACTGCTGAACTAGGAAGGTTTCAATGGTTGGAATTTTCCAAACCACATTTTTCCTTTAGTACGACTCACTTGAGCAGGTGAACGTGAACTAGGGAGGTTTCAACTGTGGGGTCCACCGTAATTTATGTATTTTATCCACTCCGTCCATCCATTTTAGCAACAGTATGAATTGAAATCTACCATTGAACATTTCTTGAGGGCCATAGAAGTTTTGGATCAAGATGATATTTGTGTTTTCCATTCATCCATGTCTGTATGATCTTATGAACAGGTTGGATGAGAAATAAACATCACTGTGGACCGTAGAAAGTTTTTAACGGTGGAAATTATTATTTCAATTGTTTCTAATGGTATGGTCCACTCGATCTTTGGGTCTGCTTAAATTTTGGTCTCAACCCATAAAATAAGATGGAAAAATGGACGGACCGCATGGATCGACCAGATACATTCTCGGTGGGCCCAGAAGAATGTGCTCGGTACGTTAATAACGTACGGAACCAAGCACGCAATCCCTTTTACGCCCGCCTGATTCCCAAATTCCGATAATCCCTCTCAAATTTTAAATTTTCATCTCCTTCCCCCTGATTTCTCCAAAATTTCAACCAAAAATTCCTCCCTCATCCCAAATAAGAAAAAAAAACCCTCAGGATCTCGCCCTGCAAGTAGATTCGAGAAGTTGCAGGATTTTTTGACGAAAAAAAAAAAAATTTTGGAGTTGAATCTTACCGGATATTGCCGATCTGCACTCAAGGCTTTGAATTCGGTCTTCCTCTAGATCCAGGCAAAAAAATAGGTAATTTTTCGATTTTTTTACATTTTTTCACCGATAACTACCCCTTTTATCGATAAAGGGAGTTGTTGGCTACAGTTCTCACCCGTAGTTGGTGGAACAGTGAAATATCAACGATATTTTAAAAAATACCGATAATCCTGCGAGATTATCGGTGATTTTTTGGAACGAATCGAAAAAATGGAGTTTCAATGTCACATAGCCAACGACAACAATATTATCGGCGATATTTTATACACTATATATATATATATATATATATATATATATATATATATATAGTGTATTACAAAACTCAGGTAGACCATACCTCATGAATTTAGTGCTTTCAGGTTTAATTCAGTGGCCAACTCTTGAATCAGCCTAATTTTTGCCATTAAGGCCAAACAAGGGACAGTAATTATCTGATGGAAGGTATGGATTTTATGCACGTTTAGTCCCACGTTTAGATGAAAAGATGAAAAGATAGTAATTACAAAATTTATATGAATAAAAGAAAGTTTAAATAATGATCTGCTTTCAGTGTTTTCTGTTTGTATTTTTTAGGAAATCGATACTCAAGACATCAGTGTTAAGACAGGTTATCTTCATTCAATCTACCACTTAAATGATGGATTGGTATATTTAAGAAATAAAACTTATGAGCAATTTAACTGATGCATGGAATACTTGCAAACCTATCTAAAGCATAACCCAAAATAGATAGTAAAAAAAATTAATATTAACCATTTGATTTTCTTTTTAAATTTGGCCCACCAACTATTTTACTTATAACCATTCATTTGATAGATTATTAGAATATCTTGGGTAGAATGCTCCGCATAAATTGTGTATGATAAATGTACATAAATGCCACATGTGAGGACAACATTTTAAAAATGGTGGTGAAGTGTGGGAGGAATCTAGCTCCCTTTCACATGGAAGTGCTCAAGCTATTTGCAGCACACGTGCCATCATCAAACACGTGTGGGTAGGGCTTTGGGGTGTACATGAATTGAGCTAGCTTGGTTAGCTCGCTCAAATCGACTTGAAAAAGCTTGATTCAACTGTGTTCAAAGCTGAGTTCAAGCCGAGTCGAGCTGATTTTTTGAGTTCGAAAATGAGTTCAAGCCGAGTTTTTTTTTTTTTTACACACGCACATACACCCCCACACACTCATGCCACACGTACGCATGCCGTGGGATTTCACCACCGTGGGATTTCGAACCCTTGACCCTGGTGTTGAAACTGCAAGAAGTCGAGCAAGCCCCAGCTCGACTCGACTCAGATCGAATCTAGCTCGAATCGAACCAATTCGGTGACTTGGTTACTTTGCCATTGATGTTGCTCATCAACTGTTTGATGAAATGACTCAATGGAATGTGGCTGTTTTGTGTGTTCTCTTGATTTGTTTGAGGAGCAATGATGATCACATCTAAGAGTTCTGAACTATCCATCTATTATTGTTGTTTGACAGTGGTAGGAAGGCTGGAAGATTTTGAATAGAGCTGATGGTTGGTGGAAATAAGGGCAGGTTTAGGAATGTTGGGATATTTTCTTTTCATGTTGTTCTCCCATTTCTCCTTGCATCTCTTCACATTTCTTTGATATCCCAAGGAAGCCATTGAAGAACTTACTTCATCCCAAAGAGGCCCTTTCAATCCTGGTTCTTGGAATTTCGATTCCAAGCTACTTCTGACTCGAATTAAGGCCTGAACTTCAGTTTTCGGCCATCTCCTTGTATTCACCATGTTCATGTTGTTTTCACTACTGTTCTTGTCATGGATGGTTTTTGGTTGTTCAACGAGATTCTCTTCCTTATTTGTAATCCAGTCCGTTGCAGTTCAAGTGTTTGTGGAAATGCGTCAATGCTGAATTCGGTTCAATCTTAGCTTGAACTTGGCCTGAGCTGGCCCAAGCTGCTGACCGAACCGAGCCAAGCTGGCTAGTCAGGCTCGAGGACCGAGCCGAGCCGAATTCGAGCTGAGGTCAGCCAGTGTTCGAGTCAAGTCGAGCTGAGGTTAACTTGACTCAGTTCAACTCGATGTACACCCTTAGTAGGGTTGTACATGAACCGAGTTAGCTTGATTAACTCACTCGACTCGACTCAAAAAAGCTCAATTCGACTTGATTCGAAACTGAGTTCGAGCCGAGTCGAGCTGATTTTTTGAGCTTGAAAAAATTTTGAACCGAGTTCGAGCTTGCTCGAACTTGACTAAACTCAGATCGAACCCAACTCGAATTGAACTTCGATCGAACTAGTTCAGTGATTCGGTTACTTCGATATTGATGTTGTTTACCAATTGTTTGATGAAATGACTCAAAGAAGTATGGCGGGCGGCAAGGAAGGTATGTATATGAAACAAGTATTTTTTTTATTTTTTTTTTTATCGTTAAGGCGTTGGACAAAATATATGTAAAACCACTGCTGTTGTTTTATATATAATAAGATTTTGAAGGTGCAGGAATATGTGTTTGTAAAAATATTGCATTAGGGAACTCGGTTTGATCTTGGCTTGAATTCAACTCTAGTCCAAGCTGCTGACAAAGCCGAGCCGAGCTCAAGATGAGTCAGCAAGTGGCCAGCTGACTCGTGTATACCTCTACGCGTAGGTGAATCGAGCAACCATGATACTGTGAACATAAAAATGGACCAAAAAATCAGGCACGGCATACTAATCAGATAGCAACACGTGTATCACTGAATATGGACGGATACCATATATTAGTAGGTCATGGTTTTTTAATGGCCGGATTTATTGACTATTAGTAGGTCATAGCTTTTTAGTGACCGAATTTATTGGCTACATGTCGTCCATTCCTATCCAATTAACATACACAAAATTAATATACGACAAGCCTCATTTCCAACAGGTTGGACCACAGGTTAACAGTCCCACACAACTTCCAAAATATTAACTTCTTGCAGCATCCAACCTGTCCAATAGCTTAATACCACAAGACGAATTATATTATGAAAAAACCAGCCATATCCACCAAGTAAGTAGACCACACTTATATTTTTTTAATTTATAAATGGGTAGACACTGTTTTGTACGGCATGGCCCACTTGATTAATGGATATGGCTCAATTTTTCAGCAGATAATCTCATATTAGTGGGACCAACCTATTGAAAGGATTGGATGACATGTGAACTTAACAGTTTGGAAGTTATTTGCCAGGTGGAGATTAACTTGTGTGGTCCAGCCGATTGGACTTGTGACCACGCAGTTTCGATTGCATATGATGTGATGGTTATTACGAAAGAATACATGGAAGTGGATTGGCTAGTGTACCACACACCAGCTATATAGCTACTGTAGATACGTGTCGTGCGTAAGACGAGCACTGACACTGCTCGAGCTCGAGTTGTACGAACTGTTCAAAGGATATTAAAGTTACATGGCCCCACGCTGATGTATTTATTATATCTACACCGTTTATCTAATTTTAGAGATCACTTTAGAGAATTATCGAAAAAAATGAATCATATCCAAAGATCATCTGGACCACACCACAAATAGTAGTAGAGATAATGATTTTCATCGTTAAAAAATTTGTAGGGCCTACCATAACGTTTATTTTCCATCCAATCTATTCATAAGGTTAAAAAGACTTGAATGAAGAAGGAAAAAAAATTCATATTGATCCAAAACTTCTGTGACCCCAAAAAGGATTTCATTGGTAGACGTTCAATCTCACATTTCGTTTTGCAGTGTGGTCCAATTGAAAGTCAGATTTGTCTTATTTTTTGTCCAAAGCCTTAAGACTAGCTCACCAAATGAATGGACGGTTTGGATATAATACATACCTCATGATAAGACTCACAGAACTTGCTAACGTCAATACAACTGCTACGTAGCTTGCGTGAGGTACACCGGCCAATCCGCTTCGAGAATACATCACCGATTGGAGAGTGGCTTAGGTCATTTAGGTTAGATGTTGACCTCACCTAAGAAGGCGCCTACCATGGGGTTATTGTTGGGCCCTTCTTGATGTATATTGTGTATCCATTAGGGGTGCACATTTAACCAGTAGAACCGTGGAACCGGACCGGAACCGACCAAACGGTCCGGTTTGGTCTGGTTCTAGAGTGCACCGGTTCCGGTTCCGGTTTCAAAAATCAAAGAACCGTTAACATCGGTTCGGTTCTCGATTTGGGGGTATGTAGAACCGAACCGAACCATGAACCGATCCGTAGAACCGAACCGTGGATCCGATCCGTAGAACCGAACCGTGGAACCGAATCTGGAACCGAACTTGGAACCGAACCAAGAATCCTTTGATTGTTTCCATATTTGACTCATGATTTATGGTTTATAATGTACCATTTAATTATTTTCATAAATATATTTTTGCACACTTTATACAATATCTAAACCATTCATCAAATGGACCACAACATGAATCGACATGGGCTAGATAATAAAATTAAACATGTAATTGGGCTGGATTATAAAAAGCCCAAAACCATGGAACCGATCCGGAACCGAACCAGTTTTAACGGTTCGGTTCCAGTTCGGTTCTAGGGTGCCAACAGTCCGGTTCCGGTTCCAAATTTTTCAGAACCGTTAGGAACGGTTCGGTTCGAGTTTCACCCCAGAACCGGTCCAAACCGAACCGTGTGCACCCCTAGTATCCATGCCGGTCATCCGATCATTTAATGAGAGTATCCAAAAAATGAATCAGACCCAATTATCAAGTGGACCATACTATTGAAAACAGTGTTGATTGACCATTAATGGGGCAGAAAAGTTTTGGATCAAAACATTTGTTTTTTTTCCTTCATACAAGTGTATGTGTCCTTATCAACGGATTGGATGGTAAATAAACACTATAGAAACATTAAGGTGCTGCCTAAGAAATTTTTAATGTAGCACAATCAATCACCACTTTTTCTTATGGTATGGTCCACCTAATAATTCGATCCGCTTCATTTTTTTTTTTTCATAATACCTTAAAATAATCTATAAAAACTAGGGCTCAAAGTCGGGCAGGTTGGGTCGGGTTGGTGCTCAACCCTAACCCAACCCAAGGTTCCTATACCTTAACCCTAACCTAACTCAACCCAACCTCAAGTCGGGAATTCTCAACCCAAGCCCAACCCAAGTGGGCTCGGTCGGGTCGATCGGGTTGGTCAGGTGTATACGTGCTAATATTTTCGTTATTACATTAGTTTATCATATTTCAATATAGGATTTATTTTTTGTATCTATGATTTTATTAATTATATATGTGATTATTCATCGTAAATAACTTCATTTTTTCTTTTAAAAAACAAGCTAAAATATAGAACAACTACTCCTTTAAGAGTCATGTAGCATAGCACGCAATCTATTTGGGAGAGATAAATCCGGCATATCTTGTTAGCTTGAGTCATTGGAAATGACGTGGACAAATGAGACCCGACATCACTAGTGTGCCTTCGACACAAACAATCCACACTCAATTATAATTTATAAGTAACTTATATATTGATCGGGTTCGGGTTGGATCGGGCAACCTGAGACCTCAACCTGAACCCAACCCAAGTTTTATCGGGTTAGTGTTTGTACAACCCAAGCTTGAGATCGGACCCGATACATCCTGCCCAAGCCCAACCCAATGTCGGGTCGGTCGGGTTGAACCCGCCCAACTTTCAGCCTAATAAAAACGGATGAACGATGTGGATACATAATACATACATCAAGGTGGCCCCGTGTTAATCCCACAGTAAGGGCCTCATCTTCTTGGGTGAAGCTGAGGTCGATGCTAGCCTCTTTTTTTTTTTTTTTTACACACGCACACACACAACCACACACTCACGCCATGGTCGAATTTCACCACCTATGGGTACTTGAACCCTCAATGAGGTGTTGAAACTCCTGAGAATCTACCAATGAAGAAAGAGTAAGGACCCTAGCCTTTACGGCCCGTTTGGCCAGTCGGATTGGAAGGGATTGGATGCTATTAGAAGAGATTGGAAGTTAAATCCCATGGATCTTAAGACAATCCACTGACAACACCATCATTACCTTTAAATCTCATCCAATCCACCCTAATCCGTTCAAATTTGCCTAGGACATGTTTTGTTTGAGGGATTGGAAGGGATGGGAAGATTTAATCCCAGGATTGGTTGGGCATGCCAAACAGACTGGATATAGCAATTTAGGAATATAGCAATCCCATGGATCTCAAGACAATCCACTGACAACACCATCATTACCTAGAAATCCATGCCATCCACCCTAGAAATCCCTTCCAATCCACCCGGCCAATCCTGAGATTAAACCTTCTCATCCCTTCCACTCCCTCGAACCAAACAAGTCCCAGGCATATTTGAACAGATTAGGGTGGATTGAATGGGATTTAAAGGTAGATCACCCAGTCTGTTTGGCACGCCCGGCCAATCCCGGGATTTAACTTCCAATCCCTTCCAATACCATCCAATCCCTTCCAATCTGCCCAACCAAACGGGCCCTTAGGTACCTACGGCCATCGGAGCACAACGTGGGTGGAACTTTCTTAGCTCCACCCTGTCCATTAGATAACCTGCCTCATGTTCATCCTCAGCCTAAAACTCACAATGACCAGAGACTTGGGCCCTTACGCATGGCTTAGTGGCAGACTCACAAGAGTTTCAGCACTAAGGTCATGGGTTCGAGTGTCCATTGTGGTGTGTGTAGGTGTGACAATGACAGTAAAAAAAAAAATCAAAAAATAAAAAAGATGATGCAAGACTTTGGTGGGCCATCTCATAGGAAACGGTTCCAATGGATGTGGTTTGGCTAATTCCAACACTGCCAAATAGCGGGTGTCAAAAGTTCTTTGGCCCTATCATGATGTATATATTTTATACACGCTTTTCATACTTTTTAACAGGTCATTTTAGGGCATTAGTTAAAAAATAAGGCAGACGCAAAGCTCAAGTGGATGAAACCACAAGAAACAGTGGCGATTAAGCTCTAACTGTTGAAAATTTCTTGGAGCAATATTGAAGTTTTGGATCAAGCTGATATTTGTAGGTTCATGTGAGTTTATAAATAGGTTGGATAGAAATAAATATTGTAGTGGGTTTTAAAGTGTTTGATAGCAAGCATTACTTGAGCTTAGGATCTGCATCATGTTTGGGTTAACGTCCTTAAATGAGGTGGAAAACAAAAAACACACACACCCACCCACAGAGAAGGCGCACGGATAAAACACATACATCATGGTGGCACTACATAGCTCTAACACAGGCTCTCCGGCTCTTGTTGGGGTAACCACCCTAACCACATCCGGTTGCCATTGGGATATTCATAGTTAGTTTTGTATGTCCCACCCTGGTGTTTATATACCATCCAATCCATTCATTTGATTTGCCTGATTAGGAAGAGGTAAACATGCAAAAATAAAAGTATTCCAAAATTCCAGTGAGCTGTACTATGACGTGGATTCCACACAAGCTTAATTATTGTTTCCTGGCTTTAGAGAAAGCTACCCTGCGAGGGTACTTAGTGAAGTAGGCTAGAGTTATCTAGCAGAGAATCCAATGTACACATGCTAGAGATCCTGGACATTTACTAAGGGAGCCCACAAACGTCTCCTATGTTGGGAAATGGCAGTAAACAGACACATGAACTAGATTTATAGCAAATGAATTAGAACTCCACACTTAATTATGATCAAAATAATTTGCCATTGGGATGACCTACAGACATCGCCTCTTTCTTTAAGATACCTTCAGATAATTTTGGCCGGTGCAGAGGCTCCTGACGCGCTATCCTCAAAATACAACACCCAACTATCAGAATTTTCTGGCGTGCATTGGCCAAAACTGAAAAACCGGAGTAGTGGTAGAGGAGGAGGCAGCCATGGTGATTGCAATAAATTTGAGTGAAGAAATGAGTTTGAATGAAAGAGAAAGGAAAGTTGGGGAAGTTAGGGACACGAGGTGAGAAAGGCAAAACCGACTCTCCTTAGTGTTTATATATCAGTCGGGTTAATGAAATGGTAATCATACAAGGCGATTGAATGCAGCATGTCGCAAGTAGAGGTGGGCATCAAGTCGAGTTGGACTGGATTGGGTCCAACTCAACTCGATTTGAATTTTTCAACTAACCGACCCGAACTTGATCTAATCCGGGATCGGGTCCGGGTCAGCTGACTTGATCCGATCCGATTCGATGCAATGCTGGCCTAACCCGAACTGAATCTGACTCTGTCAAGGAAATAGAGTCGTATCGAGTTGGGTACGGTTCAGATCGGGTTGGGTATGGAAGGGGAATAGGCGAGAATGGGATACAAGACCTGAAGTGAGTGGAGACGTGGAGTGCAAGTCAGAATTAGAAGCAGATTAGCCGGTGGTGTATTGACGTCAGCAAATTTCGTGGGTCAAACTATGAGGTATGTGTTACATCCAAACCGTTCATCCATTTGGAGAGCTCGTCTTAAGGCTTGAGCCGAAAAATAAGACAAATCTAAAGATCAGTTGGACCACGCTACAAAAAAAATAGTGGGGGATTGAACGTTTACCATTGAAACCCTTTTGGAGATCTCTGAAGTTTCGGATCAATATAAATTTTATTTTTCCACTTCATCCATGTATTTTTAACTTTATTAACAAATTAGATGGAAAATACATGTTATGGTGGGCCCTACGAATGTTTTAACAATGAAAATCATTATATCGGTGTTATTTTTGGTATTGTCCATTTGAGTTTTTGATATGATTCATGCTCTAAAATTATCTTGAAAAATATATAAATGATATGGATATAATAAATACATCATTGTGGGGTCCATGTAACTTTGATCTCATTTGAGTTGTTCGTACAACTCGAAGCTCGAGGCACATCTCCGCACGTCTTCGCACGACACGTATCTACACTAGCTATATGGTTATGCATTGACGTGGATAGCACGAAATTGGATTGCGTACTAAGTAACTTAGTACACTCTTATCGTATCGAGTAAACTCTGTTGGGGCCCACCATGAATGCATGTGGTTTATCCATGCCGTCTATTCATTTTTCTATATCATTTTAGGGGTTGAACACAAAATTGATGTATATCCAAAGCTCAAGTGGACTATACCACAGGAAAAGGTAAAAGTATTAATTTCCACCGTTGAAAACTTTATAAAGCCCCAATGATGTTTATTTGTCATCAAACCTGTTCATAAGATCAGAAAGACAGGAATGAAGAGAAAAAACAAATATCGACTTGATCTAAAACTTCTTTGGGCCCCAATAATTTTTCAATGGTAGATGTTCAATTCACATTATTTCTGGTGGTGTGCTCCACTTGAGGATTGGATACACTCCATTTTTGGGATAAAGCCTCAAAATTATCTGTTAAAAGAGATGGACGGAGTGGATAAATTGTATAAATGACAATTGGGCCCACAGACTTTACTCAGTATGTATAATGAGTTACTCTAATCTACTTCCATGGTACACCAGCCAATCCGCTTCTTAGTTTCAAGGTCCGGTACTTTTGCCCAACGCAGCCTTATCAATGCGCCACCGACTGGCTCACCTTTCTTGGGAAATGGTTTAACCCCAGCCTTTTATTTCTCAACAGTTAAAGACTTTACTCAGTATGTATAATGAGTTACTCCAATCTACTTCCATGGTACATCAGCCAATTCGCTTCTAAGTTTCAAGGTCCGGTACTTTTGCCCAACGCAGCCTCATCAATGCGCCACCGACTGGCTCACCTTTCTTGGGAAATGGTTTAACCCCAGCCCTTTATTTCTCAACGGTTAAAGATGCAAACATCCAACGACTCTATTTTAACTTCATACGACATGACCAGATCGGATCGAATCGGTCCGAATCTGATCGGATTTCGGATCGGCCACTGATCCGAACTCAATCCGATGTATGGTCAAATCTGAGTGGGCCTACTCTATCCGATCCTGGCCTTCGATTCGGACTTGATCGGGTTGAATCCGTCAAATCGAGTCAGATTCTGCCCAGCTCTAGTTGCAAGGACTGTCGTAGAATGAGGCACAATCGCCATTTAGTTTTCGCTTTGTTCGAGCAAAATCAATGGGAAGTTGACGCATGGATGAGAGGTCGATTGCATTAATTGCATGGGGCAATGAACCAACGTCATTGTCACCTTTTACCAAAAGGCAAAGTGACATAGGGGGTAATGTTGTACTTTATTTCTGACCGTTCGAAAGATAGCCAATAGAAAACTGACATCTAACATTGTACATGACATAGGTAATACACAAAAGATTTTTGAAGATATTTAGTACACTTTTTATGAAATCATAGATGACACCAATTTGGTACTGCACATTATCAAATGATCAACGAAGCAATGCAACCTAGACGCTTAGAAGAAGCACGGTTAAAGGGCAAGATGTGATCCAAAGGATTAAAACATAACTTGGCTGCAAGAAAGGGAACAGTCATAAGAAACGTAACAAAAGAAGGATAGTAAAAAGATTGAAGAGAGTAACATAAGAGATATATAAATAATAAAAGATTAGCAAGAGAAGGGACATCGCACAAATAATTAATTATATCAAACAAATCAAATCTATTATTTTCTAATAGCTTAATCTAGTGTAGGATTAGTGATAATCCAGTGCAAGTAATCCTTAATGATATTTTTTAGTTATAATCTAAGTCTATGTTTATAAGCTTGACTTATTTTTTATCCATTTCATGCAAATCTTACATAGAGGCTTCTTATAGTTGATCCATGCAACTGACTATGATAGTTGATCCATGTAGCTTACCATGATTGTGAGTATTTACTTTTATATTTTATTGCACTGCTTTTTTTTGTATATGCATAAATAACCCCCACCCTCTAATAATTACTTATCATCTCATAACTGTTATTAAAAAAAAATAATAATAATAATCTGCTTCATCCAAAATCTTTATGACCGAAGAGAAGTTTTTAATGAACAATCACCACTGTTTCCTATGGCATGGCCTACTTGAGACTTCCATCCACCTCATTTTTTACACCGTGCCGTAAAATGATCCAGGAAAACGGCGTGGATATAGGATAAATACATCAACGGGGGGCCCACGGTAAGGGCTACACCGTCTTGGGTGGGCCAGGGCCACACCTAGTCCACTTCTCTATGAAGTGGACCGTCTCATCCATCCAGGTTTTTAGCTTGGGAAAGTGAGACCCACATTCAGTACATGAATGCCCACTGTTAGTGGTTCAAGCACTAAAATTCTTGGAGATAAAAATTCCTGAACCTTTCAACAGGTGGATGTCAGTGGATGAACCATTCACAGTGCAGTCTCATCATATCTTGAACCAGGGGACCCACTACAATGAGTAGGCTCGACCGTCAGATAATATGAAAAATTCTGTACGTAGCTTTAAAGCACGAGATTCCAATCGAATGGCTGGAAAAGGCCCGGACCACATAGCAACTAGTAGCTTGTGGGCCCATCTCTTTTCAGGTGCGGATGTCACACTCGGACCCGATAATGTCATAATGCGTCCATATCATATTTGGGTAGATCGTTTGGAAGCGGATTGTGTGGTGTGCCACACACCACCTACCTCAGTGATGTGTTGACGTCACCAAGTTTTTTGGCCCCGCCTGACGTACGAGTTAATATCAAACCGTCCATCCATTTTCGGAGATCATTTTAGAGCAACAGCCCAAAACTAAGGCGGATCCACAGCTCACGTAGACGACACCACAAAATAAGCGAGGACAATGTTGCCATGTCACAACTCACAATAGGAAGCGGATTAGCTTTTACCCGCGTAACACCTTAGCGGGTGTTACCCTAACCGTGTGGGGCCACTTGATAAATATATATATATTTTTTATTTTTTTTTGTATATTCACGCCGTCCACTTATATTCCCGACGTATTTTAGGAAGCAATTTTAAACTATAAGAAGATCTAAATCCCAGGTAGAGCGTGCCAAAAGAAATAATGTTGAATAACTATTAAATATCTTTTGTAAGCCACGAAAGTTTTAGATTAATCTGATCTTCCATTTTTCCTTTCATCCAGATCTTCTTGGCATTACCAACAAGTTAGATTTGCAAATCACTTTAGAAATTTTACTGGTAATGCAATCAATCACCACTGTTTTCTTTGGTGTGATCCACCTGAGATTTTTATCTTAATAATTTTCGTTATCCCATTCTAAAATGATTCGGAGAAACAAATGGACGGCGTGAATATATGACACATCGTCAAGGTGAGCCTCATGGTAAGTATAACACCCACAAAGCCGTTACTTCAGGTAACACCTGGTCCAATTCCATCCCAATGAGGTGATATTCGATTGGATGACAGCTGTCATAAATGCCCTACATGGATAGGCATACTCTATCGAATAGCTTTATTTTACATCAAATCTTTTTTCCGACGAGATCCGTATAAATAGGTCCCATCGTATCATAGGTGTACACCTATGACAAGGCACGGATTGAGTACTTCACTGCCTATCCTATGATGAGGACGGATAGGGTCCTGAGCGCGTGTTTGGCATTAGGAGTACACGAGACTTGGTGGGATGGGATATAAAAACACATAATTATTACTTATTGCAGGAATTATCCCTTATTTACCCTCGATGAAATTAATGACTTGCTTCGTTGGTAATATGGTGGTACAATGAATAAATATTATCATTATCATTTTAAGTTATTGAAAATAATACATATGTGTTATATCTAAATTATTTATTTATTTTATAGTCTCATTTGATGGCATGAGCTTAAACATTGAAGTAGATACAAAACTCATGTGGCTTCAAAGAAGTTTTCAACGGTAAGTATTTAATCTCCGTTGCTTTCTATAGTGAAGTCTACTTTAACTTTAGATTTATCTAATTTTTTGGCCCATGCTCTATTATAATCTCAAAAAATGGGTGGACAGTGTGGATATATCCACACATCATTGTGGGACCTACACAACTTACTAACATTGAGTGAAATTAGCATGGACCCATGCAATTCCATGTAATCTGATTGAAGCTCTTCCATTCTCCCGCACATGGAGTAAAATTGGCACATGACCATGAATCCGATCCCACCTAATCCTTACTAATCCCACGGCCCAAACACACCCTAAGGGGTGATTGGTGGGTACTACACAGGATTAAATTGCATTTGGTTCCATAGAATTCCATTGATCATTCAGTGATATAGGTTGGGATTACGTGAGATGAAATTACATTTAGTCTTTTGAAGTTGCATTTGATCCATGTAAGATTTTCATAGATTTTAAAATTCACTATGCATTTGGGCCTTACATTGATGCATGTGTTTATCCATACGCATCCAGCCATATGCACCATTTATACCTGACGTTCTGGCTCCTAAAACCCTAGCATGTCCCTATCTCGTGACGTGCAGGACAGTACCCAGTCCGCAACCCCACCTACACAGCATGTAAAATGTTACTTGGTGGAATGCATATATGAGTTCCACCATAATGCATGCATACATTAGCACTCAACCCAGCTATCTTAGACAAAAGCTGATGGTGCAATCAAACACCACCACATCATAGTGCATGTGTTTTATCAACGCCTTTGGTTGTACAGCACAAAATTAAAATATATCAAAAACTCTATTAGTTCACACCACAGGAATTACGGGGATAATGACATATGAAACCTGCCTAATGTCCATAGTAATTTTTATTTGTCATCCACTTTGTTGATCCGAATGCAGTGAAAACACAAATATCAACTTGGTGCCAAACTTATGGCCTATAAAGAAGTTTCAAACTATATATGTTTAATTCCTATTATGTTATTCGGTGTTGTTTGGTAAATTGAAAATTAAGATTTGAAAATTAATTTAACTATTAAAAGCTTAACCTGCTAAACTTATGTACTTATAAGTATGGGAAAATATGTCTGATAATTTGTCTAAAAAAATCTTGATACGAGGATGTACGTTTTAAAAAAAAAAAAAAATTTAAAAACCATTTGGTTAAAACAAAATACAAATGTTTAAAATTGACAATTTATCATATTTACCCTTATTGTATCAATTTCTATCTTTTAGAGAATATGATACAAAATTTGTTATTGTCTGGCTACTAAATTTGGCACACCTATGCCTCATCCACATACATCTCGCAAAGATGACCTCTCAATTAATGGACCATGTGTTATACTCTTCTTGACAGAATAATCATAACCCTTAGAAAAATATTAAGCATTGGGTACTATTAAATTAAATACATATATGAAATTAACTAAAAATTAAACCCTTTTTTACATCTCTTGGATGCTATCCAAAGTAACACATTTATAAGAATGAAAATGTTCAATGCAAAGTTCTTAGGCATATTGGTGGATCTTCTCATCATACAAATACTTTCTGATAATTAGATCATGGGTCTCACTGGTACAAATGGCAATGTTATCTCGGCTCAACATTGTATGGTACAAATGTACCTCTTAATGCATGCAGGCCACCATAGGAAACAATGGTCATTGATTATTAATAACATTTTATAGGCCACAAAAGTTTTTGGATCAGGCTGACTGTTTAATGGCGTGAGTCTAAGGAGGTAGATTAAAGGCTCAAATGAACCACACCATAGTAAGGAGTGGAGATTAAATTCCAATGGTTGAAAACTTTCAGAGGCCTACTAAGATGTTTGTTTGTCACCCAACCTGTTAAAACGGTCGCATGGACATATGAAAGTAAAAAATAAATACCAACTTGATCCAAAATTTTCAATGGTAAGCTTTCAATCTCCACTGCTTCTATGGTGTGGTCCACTTAAGCTTTCAATCTAGCTACCTTATTTTTTTGGCTCATACTCTAAAATTATTTATCAAAAATGGAGATAAAACATATACATCACGGCGGGCCCCACAGATACCATGAGAAGACTATCCATCTTTATAACCTACCCTGGATTGCTTGTAACCAAGACAGATATTCTGGTCGTGCTTCGTGTTGTGTGGGGGCTACAAAGATGTACGTTGTAAATCCACCATGTACATCTGATTTCAAGTCCACAATGGTACAGGAGCCTAAAATTTAGTAGATCCATAACTCGTATGAGCCGTACCACATGAAATAGTGGGGATTGGACGCCTAGGGTGACATAAGTTTTATATGAGTGGTTTATCTGAGTGGTAATAACCTATCACCACACACTGGGGAATGGACGGCTAGGGTGACAAAAGTTTGGTATTGGTATGATATTTGTGCCTATAATTTAGCTGAGTGGTAATAACCGTATCACCAAATTGTGGTGATAACCTTATGAACGGTTTGGATGGCATATAAACATCATGGCCAGCTATAGGAAGGTTTCAATGGTAGATGTCTCCATTCCTACTGTTTCTTTTAGCATGGACAATTTGAGCTTTGTATCTGTCTTATATGTGGGTTTATATCATAAAATGATTTTTTAAAATGGACGAAAAGCATGGATATTCAGGGATTGGCTGTTACTGGGTAACAGCTTAGTGGGTGTCAACCTAACCGTTGGGGGCTCACCTGGATGTATTTTATTCCAAAATTTAAGAAGATCAAAATCTCAAGTGGACCATACTATTAAAAACATTGATGAATGACCATAAAAAAACTTTTTTCTTTTTTAGGCCACAGAAGTCTTGAATCAAGCTATATTTGTATTATTGCTAACAAATTCAAAAAAAAAAAGAAAAAAGAAAGAGGAAGAAGAAGAAGCTATATTTGTATTTTTCCCTTCATCCAGATCTTCTTGCCATTATCAACAGATTGGATGGCAAAGAAACATTACAATAACCTTAAGATTGATCCTTTGGAAGTTTTAATCGTCAGGCACTCAATCACTACTGTTTCCTGTGATGTGGTCCACCTGAGATTTGGATCTTTATAATCTTTGGAACCTGGTCTTCAAATGGGCTGGATAAACGCATGGACAGCGTGGATATTAAAAAATTCATCAAGGTGGGCCCCACGGTAAGAGTAACACCCACTAAGCGGTTAATCGAGTAACACCTTATCTGCTCCCTTCCTATGCGGCTCTGGTGGATCGAGTTTCATGGACACGCTATTCTACGGTGCTCTATGGGCCACACCATAATGTATGTGTTTTATCCACATTGTTCATTCATTTTGGGAGATTATTTTTGGGGCATGAAGCAAAACATGAGGCAGATCCAAATCTTAGGCGACCACACTACATGAAATAGTGGTGACTGAACGCCCAACATTAAAAATTTCTTGGGCCTATGAAAGTTTCGGATCAGGTTGATATTTCATCTTTTCCTTCATCCAGGTATGTGTGATCTAATCAATAAATTTGATGGAAAATCAATATTATAGTGGGCCCGGGAAGTTTTTAATGGTAGGTGTTCAATCGCCGCTATTTTCTTGTGATGTAGTCCACTAGAGATTTGGATCTATCTAATTTTTGGGTTCATGCAATCAAATAACAATCCAAAATAAAAAATGAATGAACGACATGGATAAAAACACGTAAGTTATAGTAAGGTTTATAGAGCACCATCTACTAGCCATGCCCCTATTGGCGTCGGCAATCTACCTCCTGCTGCGTGACATTGCCATGCCATGGAGCCATTAGATGGTGCTTTACGGATATATATATATATATATATATATATATATATATATATATATATATATATATACACACACACTGTCCATACATTTTTCTATATTATTTTATGTTATGAGCCTAAAAGTGAGACACATCCAAATCTCATGTGGACCCCACTGTAGGAAGCACTCATGATTGATGCCCACCATTAAAAGCTTTCTAGGGACAATACTTTTGGATGAAGTTGATAGTTATACTTTTGTAGGAAAGTGCGGAAGGTGAGCCCTCAAGATCTAACGGTCTACACGAGTTTTGGAACCCTCACAATGCAGAAGATTGATGCTTCAATGGCCTACCTATCTACTACTGGAGCAGATGGATCTATTTATACCTCTGATCCTACAGTATAAGTGGCCCCGGATCACGATATATGGATTAGATCGTCCCAAGGACAAGCCAAAATGGACAGATTACTGTGCACACTATATCTCTCTCCGTATACTCTCGATATTTCTTATGATTGATTACGAGAGAGAGTCTCATCCTTTATATAGGAAGGAATGAGAGTTTGGATGAGATTAGATGAGATCATATCATCCGATCACATCCCTATATCGCATCAAAAATCAAATTCATATTTGAATTTGAATTTTAACTGAAAAGAATAGGCCAGAAAAAACATGAGACATACCCACTAATGATTGCTCACCAGTGGGCCCCACTAGCCTAGGTACAAAAAATTATCTATCTAACTCGCCTAATAACAATAAAAAACTAAACATCGCAATCAAAAGAATTAAAGGCGTAGGACCAGCTGGATCACCGTAATCTTCTCACATGTGCTTAAGTACTAAGCGACCACCTAACTAATACTCAATAATGCAAGCTTTGCAATGCTTGTCCTAGTCCACATGACTACACCGAATGGAGTTAACTCCCTATCTGGAGTACTCAGCTAACATACGCACTTATTCAACTTATCAAGTTATTCTGAAAACTTGATTCTTCATAAACTTCAACTAAAACCAATTTAAAGCTTATATATATATATATATACACACACACACACACACACACACACACACACACACACACACTTTTTAAGAAAAATATTGTTTGTAAAAATTTAATAAAAATAACTCGATACTGTCGGCGGATAAGTCTTCAAGTGTGTATTTATAGTTCTAAAAACTTGGTATAGCTGTCACGGGATCTTCCACACGCAGATGTGTAATTTGAAATTAATCAACCAGCTTTTTTAGCGTAACTAAGTCTGGCCAATCAAGGACCTTTCATCATAGTACACTAAAGTAGCGACACTCAATCTCATCCTCATGTACACAAGAGGAGTGTAGCTAAGGACACAAAGAGTCACATACGGGAATGGCTACTCGCACGTTGTATTGATTTGATCGAATCAAAACAATCTGTAAGTAAAAGGTCCAAGCACGTGGTTACAATCTACGTCGTAAAGTAGACAATACTAGATGAATATTGGGTCTATAATACGCAGGTCATTTTATATGAGGTATGACTCATCTCATAATCTTATAACCTGGCTTTAAATTTAGGCCATTACATTGATCGTATAAAAAAGAATGGTGCGATTATGTTTTCGACTTTATCAGTGTCATCTTCAATCTTAAAAGATTGTATGTGGATATTACTCACCCATATCCTCATCTTTTATTATTTAAAATAAAGAGAAGTTCATACATCTATGTATAAACATGGCCCTAAACGTACCTCTCTTGTACATTTAAGGTTAGTCAACCCATCCGAGTGGGTGACCGGCCTGCCAACAAAAATAGAAATCCTACATGATCTCAAGGTAAATGCTGATGATCTTCTTACCTAGTATATATTAGTGTTCAATACTGAATAAATGAAATGTGTTATTCATTAATGAAATATCAAAGGTACTACAAAACAAGTACATCACTCAAGCTTTTCTCAATCTCATCTGCCCGACGTGAACCTGAAATAGATCTCTAACTATAAGTTTCGTCATGGGATCAGCCATCAACTCCTTAGTAGGAATGTAGCTGAGGGCGACCTTCTTATCTCTCACTTGATCACAGACGTAATGATACTTTATCTCAATGTGCTTAGATTTCTGGTGGTGTTTAGGGTCCTTTACCAAGTCAATGGCAGAAGTATTATTTATCTTTAGCAATATAGGCTGACGAATACTTGGTACAACACCCACACTCAATGAAAATCTGTGAACCCATACACACTTCTGAATTGCAGCATAACATGCAATGTACTCGGCCTCCATAGATGAAAGAGCTGTGGATTCTATTTCTTACTCGACCATGAGATAGCTACTCCTCCGAGTAAGAATACATATCCTAAAGTAGACTTTCCTTCATCTGCGTCATTACCTCAAATAGCATCAGAATATCCTTTAAGATCGAGGCTTATGCCTTCATAATACAACATCAGGTCTTTTGTTCCTCTGAGATAGTGAAATATACATTTGATGGCTTGCCAATGAGACTGTCCCGGGTTACTCTAATAATGGCTGATTATGCCAACTGCATAGCTAATATCCGGTCTGGTGCAAAGCATAGCATACATTAAGCTCCCTACTGCGCTTGCATAAGGTACTGAGGACAGCCAATTTCTCGACTTCACTCTGGGGACCAATTTCCTATCTAACTTGGTAGCTTTATCTATTAGGAGTTTCAATAGCTTTTGAATTTTTCATCATGAACCACTCTAAGATCTTTTGTATATAGGTTGCTTGAGACAAGCCTAAAAATTTCTTAGGATAATCCTTGGTTATTTTTACCCCAAGAATAAAGTTGGCTTCACCGAGGTCTTTCATCTCAAAGTTCGAGAATAATCAATCTTTAGTCAATATCAACAATTGCATGTCATTACCAACTAACAGGATATCGTCTACATATAGAGATTAGGGGTGTACACAAACCAGGCTAGCCCGATTAGTTCACTCGACCCGGCCCGAAAAAGCCCGACTCGGCCTGACCCGGAACTGAGTTCGGGGTCAGGACGAGCCAATTTTCTAGGCCCGAAACCCAGTTCAGGCTGAGTTCGGATACCTCCCAGTTCGGCCCGTCTCGGCCCGAAACCCGACTCGACCCGTACCAGCCCGACTTAGCTCGCACTTAGGGTATATATACCCTGTTTTAAAAAACAAACCCTATCTATCGCTTTCCCTTTCCCCTTTTGAGAAATCGCCAGACCCCAACGGCCTCACGAAACCCTCTCCTTGCCCGGCCCCACCAAATCTCTCTCTCTCTCTCTCTCTCTCGTCTCTACTCGTCCATCCATCCGCTGCTCGTCTTTGCTCGTCCGTCCGCTGCTAGGACGGCGTGGATAGACTACATACATTTAAGGTAGGCCCAACTGAGTTACTATGTAATCTGATTTCCTCATCTGTTTAGCCCCCTGCTATCTCGTCATCGGTTAACATTTTCCGTGTCTGGATTTCGAAAACTCAAATCCCTCCGAAGAGTCTTTCTCTCCTCCATAAAAAAGACTCTCAAAAGGTCCATTGCATTCACAGATCTTTCCTTCTCCAGCAAATTTCGCATTGGTAAATACGCTTTCAATCCTCTGTTTTATGCGATTCTTCATCATTCTCTTTAATCCAATCATGGCTGGTTTTGTTGCTCAATTCATGAGTATGTGTTTTGATTGTTGAAAAAAAAAAAACATTTTTTGTCCTTTTCCTCCTAGATAGAGAAAAGTGGGCGCCCCTTTTCTTTTACTTTTTTCTGGATGTTTAGGCCCTTGGTTTTATGAATTTTGTCTTTCATAGTCAGGGTCAACAATTTATGTTATCCTACTGGAGCCCACATGCAAAGATTTTCAGATGATCAGAACCGTCCATTTTATGTATGATCTCCCAGATGGAACACATAAAGAAATTTGCATGGAGTGGATTCTTCTTGACTTTGATATGTGCGGATTAATATAGACCGTCGATGCTCTAACAGTGACATTTTGGTTAGCTGTATTTGTAAAATTACACCAATCGCGTTAGTTGATATGGGAGATGTTACAGATGTACATGGTTGCTTTGTCTCATACTCTCATGGTAGAATACTACGGTGATGGTTTTCCACCATTTATTAAGTTGTGGTGTCTCATCCACCATAACTATGGTATTCGATCTTGTCAATGTGAACCATCCAAATTGTAGGGCCCATTAGATGGAGAATGTCCTGAAAACCATCAATGATATAGTGGTCCTTACTAAGTGATTGGTGGGTATTAAATTGACGGTTAGAAATATAATGGCTAATCTTAAATTCAACGAGCGGAATCAGATCATTAAGATCTTCAAATCTAGGACTTTTCAGGATATACTACACCTGAAATGGGGACCACAATTTGTACAGTCTAAAACATTCTAGATGTAGCCACGTAGATGGCAAATGAGACAACACAACTAAACCGAGTGAAAGATACTTCAACACTGAGTTAGTGGAGCGAGCTTTTCAGATCTCTAATTTCTCTGCATATGTCAGCGTTGTTTCTTATTAGCTCAGGATTCTTTAAATTTCGTCATTAGTTGATTGGGTATACTGTTGGGTTTTATTCAGATAGGAATTACATGACATGTTTCCTTGAGCACTAAGTCCATCCGCTTTCCAAATAAATGAATGATTAAAAATTTTCATTTATTAGATTTTTAGTGCAAGGGCCATCACATTCTAGTTAGTTTTGTTTATGAATCTTATGACTAATGAATGATTAAAATTTTTCATTTATTAGATTTCCTGTCACTCCATTCTAATCTTTTTAATGCATATTAAGTAGTTATTTATATTTTTGTAAATGTTGTTAATAGTTAGTTTGATGATAATTGATACTTGCGAATTGCGATTGAGAATGACAATAAACAACTTATTTTATATATATATATATATATATATATATATATATATATATATATATATATATATATATATATATATATATATATATATATATATATATATATATGTTATCCTTGGAGAATGTATTTTTTAGGGGGACATGATATTCTTGCAGCCTATGGTATGGTGTCCCAATATTGCTTGTATGATACTAGTATATAATAGATATTATTAGGTTAATTTATAAAAATAAAATCTATTTATTCAGTTTAAACACTTTTTGTTACCATTTAGCTAGATGTTGAATATGAATTACGATTGATTATGGAATTGTTTAAGCATATGACAATCAGTTGCCAATTATATAATTGATTTCTTTAGAACAAGAACAACAGACCGTTTGGTAGTAGAGGTAACACCTCTAGTTGTGCACTTTGAGCAGTAGCTCCTTTGGAGTCTACTTTCACGTCGGCCTAAGGGTCCTAGCGTGGAACTACTATATCTGCCCGTTGACTCTAAAAGAGACACTATGTTTTCTGTTTTTATTAGTTAGTCTTAATCTATGCTTATACTA
Source organism: Magnolia kwangsiensis (assembly GCA_037074715.1). Classification (NCBI taxonomy): domain Eukaryota; kingdom Viridiplantae; phylum Streptophyta; class Magnoliopsida; order Magnoliales; family Magnoliaceae; genus Magnolia; species Magnolia kwangsiensis. The sequence continues at coordinate 49,983,189 of CM073571.1, read as the reverse complement.
ATTGCCTATTAGATATATTTTTATTTTTTTTGTTCTTGTTGTTGTGGTATAGGATAATCAGTTGTCCATTTGACGATTTCTATGTTGCCAGACATAAATTGAGTGTGTTCATGGATGCATAGAAATTCTCAAATTGTCCATTTTTGGACAGTTCAATGTTGGATAAACAATAATATTTTCATTTATTCTAATTTAAATGCACATGTCTGTTTCGATTCGTCTCTCCTAATTCTCTCTGGATATATTTCTTGCATTTACTTCCTCATCAAATATCCACACTTTGTGTGGATAGTTGATGTGTGAATCAATTCCAAGATTAATATATTCTGGAGAGATAAGGGGAGATGCTGCCGAAATTTTGGCGTGACATTTAAATTGAATAAAGAAAGCATTACTATCTATTCAACATTGAATGGGTAACTGATTTAATTATTTTTTATATTGTTGTTATAGTATAGGATAATCAGTTATCCATTTGAGGATTTCTATGTTGCCAGATATAGATTGAGTGTGTTCATGGATGCATAGAAATTCTCAAATTGTCCATTTTTGGACAGTTCAATGTTAGATAAACAGTAATGTTTTCATTTATTCTAATTTAAATGCACATGCCTGTTTCGGTTCGTCTCTCCTAATTCTTTCTAGATATATTTCTTGCATTTACTTCCTCATCAAATATCCACACTTTGTGTGGATAGTTGACATGTGAATTAAATTCAAGATTAATATATTCTAGAGAGATAAGGGGAGATGCTGTTGAAATTTTGACATAGCATTTAAATTGAATAATGAAAGCATTACTATCTATCCAGCATTGAATGGGTAACTGATTTATCCGCGTAGAAAATTCTTTACTAAGGTCCAAGGATAAATGAAATTGTTTCATATCTTTAGATATGGCTAGTGAGGATGAAGTCCAACCTAATCGTAGTGCCGGTGCCGGTGCGTCAGCCACCTCACCACTTGTTGTTGAGGGAGAGGGGTCTTCAGTTGCAAACAAAGGAAAGAAACGGTCAGCTGTCTGGGATGATTTTGAAGAAGTAGTAGTTAACAATGTCTCCAAGATCAGATGTATGCACTGCAAAAGTCTATAAACCAAAAGTGTCGGGGGGTTGACGTCTCATTTAAACAGACATAGAAAAAGTTGTGCAAGGAGACCTAGACTTTCACGTTCAGGCCAACAATTGTTATCATTTACAAAGTCCGAAGGATCTGCTTCTGAAGGTACACTTACCACGCATAAGTTTAAAAAAAGAAAGCTGAATGAGTGGTTTGCAAAGCTTATTATCATTGACGAGCAGCCATTTAAGATGGTAGAGAGTGAAATATTTATGGGATACAGTAAATACCTTAATCCTCAGTTTGAGAAGGTCACCCGTGTTACTGTGAAGAGGGAGTGCATGAAGATGTATGCCAGTGAGAAAATGAAGCTGAAAGCAGTTTTAGATTTTGTTTCAAGGGTAAGTTTGACGTCTGATATGTGGACGGCGCAAAATCAAAGAAAGAGTTACATTTCATTGACCGCACACTATGTTGATGAAAATTGAAAACTCTGCAAGATAATATTGAACTTTCGCCACCTTCCGCCTCCTCATTCCGGTTTGGTTATTTTAGATTGTATTTACAATTGTCTACGAGATTGGGGCATTGAAAAAAAAAGTCAGTTCATTAACTTTAGATAATGCTTTGACAAATGACAGTGTCATACAATTCTTACGTAACCTATTTAAGGCAACCGACAATTTATTTTTTGAGAAAAAAATATTTCATGTTCGGTGTTGTATACATATTCTCAACTTAATTATACAAGAAGGGTTGAAATCAATTGACCAAACTATAAAGAATGTGAGGGAGAGTGTGAAGTACATAAGAGGCTCGCCGTCAAGATTGAGTATATGTAATGACATCGTTCAATGTTTGAATTTGACGTCTCCAAAAATGTTAAAGCTAGATGTATGCACTCATTAGAATTTCACTTTTGAGATGTTGGATTCAGCCCTGGAATTAGAACATGCTTTTCCAGAATATGCAGTGAGTGAAAGAACATATGCTTGGTTGCCTACTGATGATGATTGGAGCAAAGCGAAAGAAGTTCACAAATTTTTGAAGGTTTTTTATGACTGTACGAAAATATTTTTTGGTAATAAGTTTCCTACAGCAAATATGTTTCTTCCATCTGTGTGGAAGATCAAGGATGCCCTGAAGAAAGCTGCTAATGACAGTTCATTTTTTCTTCAAATCATGACAAGTGGTATGCAAATGAAGTTCGATAAGTACTGGGATGATTGTCATATGATAATGTCCTTAGCTGTTGTTCTTGATCCTCGGCGCAAGATGAGTTATGTTAAGTACATCTTCACGAGGATTTATCCTACTGAAAAGGTGATATCTGAAATTTCGAAGGTTCGTGACGCAATCAAAGCATTATACAATGAGTACACAACCACAGTGTCCAGACCAAGTGCTTCTGAAGTTAGATCGCAAGTTGCTTTAAGCTCCGACGATCCTGATTTCATATCTTTCTTAGCAAAAGAAAATACAGACACAGACACGAAAGAATCAGAGTTAAACATGTATCTCAAAGAGTCGGTCATACTACGGCAGGATTCAGAGTTCAATATTTTGGAGTGCTGAAAATTGCGAGTTAGTGAAGGAAAATATCTTGCACTATCGACGATGGCACGAGATATTTTATCAATTCCTATTTCAACAGTGGCATCGGAATCTGCGTTTAGCACAGGGAGCAAGCAAGACTAGAAGTTCCCTTGCACCAGATACAGTGGAAGTATTAATTTGTACACAAGATTGGTTGCGTCCGAGTCTATGAGGTGATCTTGATGAGGAAGAGGAGGAGAATGTGAATGAAGCCGCAACACTAACACATGAAACAACAGCAATATGATGGATGTTTGGAATGAATGTTATGATCTTTTTAGTTTATTTGAATTTATAAATGTTGTAATGGGTACTTTTTTTACTTTTATTTTTATTTATCTGTTATGTTGATGGATGTTATGCAAGCTGCGGGATGCATTTCTACATCTTTTTGCTGACTTTTATTTTTATTTATCTGTTATGTTGATGGATGTTATGCAAGCTGCGCAATGCATTTCTACATCTGTTTGCTAACTTTTCTTTTTATTTATCAGTTATGTTGACTTTTATTATTTTTTAATCCATAAATTACTTTTATCTTATGTCGGTATTTCATTATTGTTAAAAACCCTAAAATACTTTTCCAACACAATATGTAGATGTCTTCAAGCAAACCATCGGTTAACGTTTGAGACTATGGTTCCTTAGTCCATTCTCCAAAGTCTGAAAAGTTTAAGATTTTGTGCAATTTGTGTGGAGCCAAGTTTGTTAATAAAACTAATCAGCTCAGATTACACTTATCTTGTCGGGTTGGAGATGAAAGACCATGTCCTAAAGCCTCAAAAGAAATCCAAGTTCTTTTCCAAGCAGTTCTTGATTCAAACAAAAAAGCTTCCACTCCTCAATCCAAACTTTCTGAGGTAGAGAAGGAAGATAAATTATTAGCATTGCAAGAAGAACAATTTCAACTCGCCTTAAAGTGCAGTATGGAAGAGGCTTCTACACATCAGCGATGTCCTCCAAGACCACATGATGTCGAAGCAGGTTCAAGCTGCACGGGTAAAAAGAAAAATAATAAGAATTCGGTTAAGTTTCTCTCCAGTCTAGGTGCGTTTTACAGGACGTTGGGATCTACGTATAAATCTTCTTACAAAAATAGTTTGAAAAATCTAATTCAAACTATACAAGAGGAGGGCGATAAAAACCTATCTCCACCTTCTGAAGAGGGAGATGTGAATGAGTATGTATATGAAGATTTAGATAGCAACTCGGGCTCAGATGGTGTTTAACTGTATTCAGTTTGTATAAAATGTTTTATTTTATACTTTGTCGAATGTATGTAAATGTAGTAAAATTATAATATATCCTCTCTCTCTCATGAACTTGTAAATTGTAATGGGACGCGGATTACCTGCCAAAGGCCCAAAGCCCTTCCCATAAACTTGTCGTATGGTTCGAAACTGGCCCGAACTCAGGTTTGAAACCGGACCGAATTTGAAGGTTCGAACTCGGCCCGAACTCACCTGAGCCCGATTCGGACTAGAGATGTTGGCCCAGTGACCAGGCCCGGTCGGGTTCGGGCCTGGTGCGGCTGTTGAACGGGCCTAGTGCGGCTGAAGCAAGTTCGACTCGGCCCGACCCGTGTATACCCCTAATAGAGATAGTATCAAAAAAGATCTTTCAGACCATTTCATGTATACACAATGATCTTCTTCACTCATCGTGAATCCAAAAGTGGTGATGGCCAAGTGAAACCTCATGTACCACTATTTTAAAGATTACTTCAGCTCATAGATAGATTTCAATAACTTACAGACTTTCTTTGGATGTTTTTTGTCCATATAATCAATGGGATGTTGTATGTATATTTCTTCATCCAAGTCACCATTTAAGAATGCGGTCTTTACATCCATCTGATATAACTCTAAGTTTAAACTCGCGACAATGGATAAGATTATACACATTGAGGAGAACTTTACAACAGGCGAAAAGGTCTCCTCGTAATCAATGCTTTCTTTTTCGTGTAAAACCTTTAGCAACTAGTCATGCTTTATACTTGTCCACTATACTATCTGTCTTTCTTTTGATCTTTAGTACTCATTTATTGCCTATCACTTTGCAATTGGAAAGCATATCAACAAGTTTTCAGACTTAATTTTTCTCCATGGAAGCGATCTCTTTGTTCATAGCATTCACTCAATCGGCCGAGTTAGAAGATAATAATGTATCCTGATATGAATCAGGTTCATCATCATCAACTGCAACGCAAGAGAATGTTTGCCCCTCAATATCGAAGTATCTTCGAAGAATCAATCCTCATTCGCTTCGACATAACTTAGGAGCCTGTTGAGATGTCCCCCCACTGTCCTGACGAACTATAAGAGCATCATCATCTTGAGAAGCAGAACCTCACTCTCCTGAGATACATTAGGTATTTTAAAAAGTTCTATTGAAGCCTTTTACTTCATTCGGCTGGGGTATTTATCTTCAACGAAGGTCATATCCCGAGATTCTATCTCAATCCATCATTCATGGTCCTAATAAACTAGAACGTAATGCATAGGGTACCTTATGAACACACATTCAATGGTTTTACTATCAAGTTTATCTCTATACAGAGTAGGCAGCAAAACATATCCCAAAAATCTCCAAAGGCATAAGTTGGCTAGAGAAAGAATCCTCGTAGACCACATCTCATATGGTGTCTCAAGAATGGATTTGGATGGGACCCTATTAAGGACATAGACAGCTGTTAACAGTGTGTCTCCTCAGAATATGGTAGAGAAATTGAATTGTGCCGTCATCGATCTAACTATGTCAAATAGTGTCATATTCCTTCTCTCTGTAACACCATTTTGTTGTGGAGTGTAAATCATTGTGTACTGCCAAACAATGGCAACATTTTCACAATATGATTTAAACATTTCAGACATATACTCGTCACCTCTATCAGATCGAAGGATTTTAATTTTTTTCTCAAGCTGATTTTTCACATCAGCTTTATATTTAAGAAAACAATCAAAAGCCTCATATTTGTGTGAAATGAGATACACATATCCATAGTGTGAATAATCGTCAATGAAAGTGACAAAATATTGACATCCATTTCGGGTATGTACATTGAAGGATTCACATATATCTAAATGGATTATCTCTAGTGTGCCCTTGGACCTATCCGCTTTGGGAAATAGTTTCTTCGAAGTCTTCCCGAACACACAATGTTTACAAAATAGCAAATTAACTTTGGATAAGGAATCTAATAAACCAATACCTACTAGTCATGTCATACGATCTTTTTCGATGTAACCTAACCTCGCGTGTCATTTTTGAGATTCAGATACTACAGTTTCATTCGACATAGCAGATAAAGCAAGAAGTGCATTATCACAATTTACGTCCTGAATAAATAAATCTGAAATTAATTTTTTCCATGCAAAGATGAGGTTATTCAGTCTCAAAGAAACTCTTGTCCAAAAAAATTGAATATCAAACCATCAAGTAATAACCTAGAAATAAAAATTAAATTCCGACGCATCCTCGGTGCATAAAGAGTATCACGGAGGATTCTTGTTCACCCTATGCGCATACGGAGGTGGTAAACGTCAATCCCTAGTACATCTTCAATAACGTTATTACCCATGTATAGCTTGTAACTTCTCTTGGCTACAGGCCAAAATTTCTCCAGTCCTCGACGACTCAATGTCACGTGTTTTGTTGCGCCTAAATCCAAAATCCACTCATTAGATATAGTATCAATGGAAAGGATTTCAGAACAAACACCTACATATAAAATATCTAGTGATTTAGAAATTGTCGTCTTTTTATGAGCACACTGCAAAGCATAATGGCGGAAATTGTTGTAGGCAAAACAGACTATATTTGTCTTTTTCTACTTCTTTCCATTCCCCTTCTTGAGATTTGGAGAAGGTGTTGTGGTCTTCTATTCTTGGTTTTTTTCACCTTCTTGCGAGCTTTGAACCGTTTCTTATTAACTTTTCACTTATGGGTCTCTGCTACAAAGGCCTTGGCCGAACCTGGCTGAATTGTATTCATTTAAACCTCACGTACCAAGTGGCCACAAAAGTCTCTGAACGTACTGATAGAATCAGTATGGTTCAGAATTCTTTTGATTTGGGCCCAAGATTCAGGAACGAAATGGTGCATGGCTATAATCTTTTAATTTTCAGTCAATTTACACCCAACATTCTTAAGGGCACCTATCATTTGCTCCATCTTACAAATATGATCTTTGATGGGGCAGCTGACTAGTATCTTATACTTCTGGAATTCTGATTCTATTGTCCAAACTCTCGCATTTGACTTCTACACATAGGCATTCAGTGCTTCCCAGATTTCCTTAGTAGTTTCATGCACTTCATACGTAGGTATGAGTTCTTTATGCATAATGCTAAGAAGGACATTACGAGCTAAACGATTCTATTTTTGCCACTTATTATAGCGAGTCATCGCAACCCTATGTTCTTGTAAATTTCTATTTTCAGCCAATATGGGTTTCTCTTGAACTTTATCGAGTGTATGCGATATGTCGTCCTCGTCCAGAAGGCATTACACTGCGTAGAACCAATCTTCGTAGTTGTTACCGTCGAAATGTTGTCCTTTCAACTGTTCAGCGATTTACGCTTTGGTGGCCATCTCTATAATACATAAGTATCACTACTTAGTTATGATCTAAGGTATTAACTCTAATCATCAGCATTTCTACGTGTTATACAAATTTTCAGAGTATAAAAATAGTCAACACATCTTAACGAAATCTGAAAATTCACATACCTGAATGGGCGGTGTAGAACAATCAAGTTCTCTTTTTAAGATGGAATTGATGCTTTTATAAAATTACATTTGTATAACGTGCAACATTCCATTACTTGGTTGCATGCATCATTTGGTGGAGGAGAATAAACTCTCATTCAGGTTATGCACAACCTTTATTTTTAGAAAGGATTCTAGCACTAAGTTTTTCTTTATTCTAATGAAACTAAGATCTGATCACATCAGGCCTAATTATATCATACATATAAAAATCATCATCATAAAAAATAAAAAGTGCTCAAATATGAAGAGAGTTCAATCTTCACTAGTGATCATGTCCATTAGAGATGGATCTGATCATCACCGTTAATGATCATTGTTGATGATAGATCCTTTCATCAACATTGTTCATCATGGTCAATAATCATTTCAATCACTAATGATCTCTTGATCAACAATGAAGAAAATGTTATAAAAAAATAATATGCATATATGTACATGTCAGAGAGAGAGAGAGAGAGAGAGAGAGAGAGAGAGAGAGAAATATAGATATTACTTGCAAGAAAGCTGTAAGATTTTGGGTTACCACAAATGTGCAACTGGACCATAGTTTATTGATCCAACAGTTGATAATATGGGCACTACTTTGTATATCTCATAAGTCAATAATCCAGTTGATGTAAGAATCTAATCCCTTCATTTTATTAGATGATAGGATTATTCAATCTAGGATATATTTTTTTCAGGGAAGATCGATAGTGAGACTAACAATCTCAACAGTGTAGATCATTGAAAAATGGACCAACTTGTACAAAACTGAAAAACTAAGCAATATGTCAATCCCAGGGTCCATATATAACACAAGTATACATGCAACTACTACGTAGAGGACTTCAATTGTTACATGAGCCCACGTGATATACATGTGAAATCTACTCAGTTTCTCAAGTAATGGGCCATTCTATTAATGTGCTTTAGCCCAAAATCAACGGTTGAGATTGGAGAGAGAAAGTATCAATGGCTGAGATTAGAGAGAGAGGTGGCACAACCCATGAAGCCATTCCCTCTCTCTAACCTCTGCAAGCCGCTTACAGTTCTGGAAAAATGGATGGACACCATGGATTTAGAACACAGACTTCAAGGTGATCCTCATTATAGAGGTTTCCATGGTAGACATCCAATCCCCACTACATATTATAGTGTGGTCCATTTGAGAATTATATTTATCTTATTTATCTTCCCAAGGCTAAATCCGAGCTTGCTAAATGGATGGACAATTTGGATACAACACATATCTAGTGATCAAACCCATGTGTTGCTGACATGAATACAATTGATATCTTTTTCTTTCAACATGAATACACATAATGTGTTTTAATTATTCTAACAAGTGGTTCTCAACGTTCTCGGTAATCCAGACCATTGGTGATATATCTGGACTGATCATTAGATCTATATCACAATCAATGATTTTCATGCAAAAATTACACTGATCCAGTGATCCAATCCATCCAAACTTGACATTGTATTCTCATAACCATCTGATTTCCACAACATAGATTCAATAGATGTGGCATCAATGGGAAATACTCCAATGCTCTCAAAAAAATTTAATATTATAATGTTTCTGGTTGCCTTGGGTCATATGGACACACATCAAATGGTGTGATGAACATCAGCCAATCCGCTCTAATACAGTAGTAATATATTTGTAGAGTACTATAATACAATAGCTATATTGCTGTTAGCTTGTATGTTGCACATTAGCCAACACGTGCACAGAAGCTATATATATAGCAGAAGCTATCTGCCAAAACAACACGTGTACACGTGTACAGAAGCCAACACGTGTATAGCAGATATATATCTGAGTGCATGACATGTCAATTCAAGTATGGTGAGATACATCACCAGCAGCTAAGTTTTAGTGGTATAGTTCAATACAACAACTATTGTTGTATATTTTGTGAGATGTACATGCATGTATTTCAATACAACAACTATTGGTGGATATGATGTACACGCATGGGGTACAGCATGTGGAGCATTCCATAAACCAATAAGATGGTGTACATAAGGTGTATGGAATCATAAAGGTCTACATGATCACCTTAGTCTATCATAATCGGGCATACGTGTATACAAAATCAAAATCTAATCCACTGTACACATGACTTTTCATGTATGGAATCAAGATTATTCTAATTGACAGGCCATAGATTCCAATCTAAAAAGAAAGGATGGGCCACTTACCTTTTTAGATGAAAATAATCGAAAATCCACTGTTGAACGCTTTGATAACCTTTTTAGATGAAAATAATTGGAAATCCACCGTTGAATGCTTTGATACCACTGTAGGAAAGTGCGGAAGGTGAGCCCTTAAGATCTGACGGTCTACACGAGTTTTGGAACCCTCACAAAGCAGAAGATCGATGCTCCAACGGCCCACCTATCTACTACTGGAGCAGATGGATCTACTCACACCTCTGATCCTATGGTATAAGTGGCCTCGGATTGTGATCTATGCATTAGATTGTTCTAAGGACAAGCCAAAATGGACAGACTACTATCCACACTATATCTCTCTCCGTATACTCTCGGTATTTCTTATGATTGATTGAGAGAGAGTATCATCCTTCATATAGGAAGGAATGAGAGTTTGAATGAGATTGAATGAGATCATATCATCTGATCACATCCCTATCTCCTATCAAAAATTAAATTCATATTTGAATTTGAAATTTAACTGAAAAGAAGAGGTCGGAAAAAACATGGCACGTGCCCACTAGTGATTGCTTACCAGTGGGCCCCACTGGCATAGGTCTAATAGCTTTCCCTTCATCGAATGATCTAAATTACTAAAATCATTTTATATATATAATCAGTAATAGGTTCGGAAATTATGTTTACCAAACGCATCCTTAAATATGCTTCAATTTTAGGCTCATGTTGTAAAACAGGACAGAAAAATAGATAAACAGCAGAAATAAAACACATACATCATGGTAGGCCCCATTGAGAATGGCCACCAAGCTGTGCTGGAGTGAGCTCCTCACTAACAGTCCACGTCCCTATATAATATGAGGATGGATAGAATGCATCCTTACACCTTGATATAAGGTACATCTGAGCCGTTGGGTCTATGTCATGTTGGTTGATCTAAACCGCCATAAGAGTTTCATGTGAATGGAGAACGCCCAGTACCAAAACTCCTATATTGGAATATTCAACACGTTGGTTAAGTTACTCGTCTCCTTTGAATATGGACGGTCACCTTAACCATTGTTTTGTGGGCCACTGATCCAAGGTTTAGGACCTTCCAGTTTTGAAGATTTTTGAGACAGTCACCTTCTTCGTCCGTACCACATGGTGCATGAACCCTCCATGGTGATCGCATAAATCACATGATCAAATCATGATATGGGCTGCACATAAATTTATTTATATATATATATATATATATATATATATATATATATATATATATATATATATATATATATATATATTCTAACGGTTTGACCCACCTTATGACTAGCTTACTAAATAGGGCCTTATTTTATTTGTCTGATGATTACATTGGGATGCATAATTAATGTCAGACACAACATGTGGGCCCCACATTTCTCTATTCGTCACTTTCTAAAGAATATAAATAAATGATGGCATTTATGTAATTTCCACCTTCAAAAAGCACCTCCCTGAATTTTGGTTCGTTCCAGTATTATTTAGTAAAATCCAGATTCCTCACGAGTTCATTAATAAATAATTTTAAATTTTAAATACATGTTTGCATTAAAAAATAATACTTCTTAATGCCATGTTTAGATGCCAAGGACTTTGTTTCATGTCAAACGATGGAAAGGAAGGATTTTGTTTTGATAATAAAGAAACAAATGATTCTAAGAGCAATTATTACAATTTTTTATTTGAATTCTTAGTACCAGAAAGTATTAGTAAGCACCTTTTTAAAAGTAACTTATGTCATAAAAGTTACTTATTTCATTAAGTTATTTATCTATTTGCTTTTTTTGCTTTTTAACTCTCGATTTTTCTACTTTTCTCTCTATGTGATAGATGGTCAATATCAAAGAAGGCTCCATATGATGGGTGGTTCATATAAAAAGTGGGGCCACAATGGATGATTTGCATCAAAGGTGGGGCCCACACAATGGACACTCTATATCAAAAGCAGGCCCACATTATGGATGACACACACCATGGTGAACCCACATTATGGATTGTCCACATCAAAGGTAGGCCCCTAATAATGAATGGTCAACCTCCACGGTGGGCTCTACATGATGGATGACCGCACTAAAGGTAGGGTTCATACAATGGACAGTCTGTATCAAATGTTGGCTCCACATGAAGGGCGATGCATATTGAAGGTAGCCCCACATGATGGAGTAACATTAAACGTGCCCCCATATGATGGAGTACCATTAAAGGTGGCCCCCACATGATTGATGACCCACATCAAGGTGGGCCCCACATAATGGAGAGTCCATGTCAAAGGTGTCAATGATGAATAGCCTACATCAAAGGTGGGCCCCCCATAATAGATGGCTCATATCAAATGTGGGGCCCATATGATGGATGGTCTGCATCAAAAGTGGGCCCCAAATGAAAGACAAAACATTAATGGTATGCCCCACATGATAGATGACCCATATCAAGGTGGGCCCCACATAAGGATATTCACATCAAAGGTTGGCCCCTAATGATGAATGATCCACATCCAAGGTAGGCCCTCACTTAATGGATGGCCCACTTCAAAGTTGGCCAAGCATGATGGATGGTCCTCATTAAAGGTGGGCCCGCATGATGGATGACCCTCATTCAAAGTGGGCCCCACATGATGAATAGCCGACATTGAAGGTGAGCATCGCAAGGTGTATTGTCCACATTGAAGGTAGCTAGGCCCCACATGATGGATGATTCACATTGAAGAATAGCCAAGGTAGGCCCAACATAATGAATAGTCTACATCAAAAGTTGGGCCACATGATAGATGGTGGATACGAAGGGTGAACCAAACAAACTTGAGGGATAAATTATTATGTGATGTTGGAAACCAAACATATTTTTTTTACTTTTTAGCTTATAAGTATAATTTTACCTAATATACTTATGAGCTGAATAAACAAAAATCAAGATAAGCTATTTACCGTATGCGTAATTTATGTAAAGTAACATACTATCCAAACGTCCCCTGAGTGATTATTATGACTGGAATGTCACATTTCCACTTACTATGATTCACCTAATTTTTATTATTTGAATTGTTAAAAAAAAAAAACAAGGATTATTCACAAAGTAAATACTTCCCTTTTTCATTTAAAATCTTGGCATATGAAATCAGTTGACTATTGTGAGAAGAATTTCACATTTCCACTTACTATTATCGACAAAGGTAATGGAGAAGAATGTCACATTTCCACTTATTATGATTGATAAAGATGATATAACTAATTTCTCTTATTTGAATGATAAAGAAAAAGTTGATTCACAGAGCGATTGCTATGCTTTACTATTTGAATTCTGTTGGGGCCTTACACAAAACCTTAGGATCTAGCCCTCCAGAACAAACCAGAATTATGGGATAATAATAGCAATGAAATAAATCAAAGCACAATCACACACCACACAAGAGATTTTTACGCGGAAAACCCTCAAAGAGGTAAAAACCACGGGACCTCGTCCAGATCAACAATCCACTATTAAGCAGAACGTTACAACCTTCGTCACTCACGCAGGAGTGGATGAATAATAAGAAAATAAAAGAATAACAGAGGGATCTCACCGATCACGAGGACGTAGAAGCAATGAGACGACGATTCCCTTCCACAAGCTTCCTCTCTCTCTCTTCTCTCACTCTCTCACCTTTGATATCCCTAAACCCTTTAGGAAACCCTCTTGTGTTTTTTCTTCACACAACATCATGCCCTAGAAAATCCTAGGAACCCCTTTTTATAGTTTTAGGAAAGTCCTTTCTGCATCCCAGTTGCGAAAGGACTTGCGACACGAAATCTGCACAAAATCGCAAAACGAATCTGTGTAAGTTCAACCGGTCGTGGACCTCCTACGACCGGTCGAGCACCTCCTTCGATCGGTCGTGGGCCACCTATGACCAGTCGAACACCCCCGAAAAAAAACAGTCCGCACTCACTGGACTTTGAGTCGTGCAACCCACGACTGGTCAAGCAACGACCCACGATCGGTCGAGCAGGACTCTCGACCGGTCAAAGACGGGTCAAAAAATCTATCAAATCTCCCCCTTTTTGACCCACAAGGGATTCACCTTCTTCAAGTCAGCCTAGTTTCTACAAACCTCAAACTTGTCCTTGAGCAAAGCCTTGGTCATCATGTATAACTCATTATCGTCCGTGTGGACCTTCTCAAGCTGTAACACCTTCTGTTACAAAGTATCCATGATCCAGTGATACCGAATCTCTATGTACTTCGACTTGGAATGCTGACTTGGATTCTTGCTCAAGTGTATAGCACTCTGACTATCGCAATAGACCACGTGCTCCTCCTGCTTCAGGCTAAGTTCCTGTAGGATCTTCTTCATCCAAAGCATCTCTTTACATGCTTCTGTAACTGCAATGTACTCGACCTCTGTCGTTGACAATAGTACGACCCTCTGTAGCTTGCTCTGTCAAGAAACCGCTCCCCCTGCAAATGTGAACATGAACCCCGATGTAGACTTTCTAGAGTCTATGTGGCCTGCATATCTGCATCTGTGTAGCCCTCTATCATAAGTTTTTCGTCACCATAGCATAGGCTCAACCTGGATGAGCCTCTTAGATACCATAGTATCCACTTCACCGCTGCCCGATGCTCTTTACCAAGATTGGCAAGATACCGGCTGACAACACCAACCGCATATGTTATGTCTGGGTGTGTACACACCATAGCATACATCAAACTTTCTATAGCTAACGCGTAGGGTATCTTCTGCATCTCTTCCACCTCTGCCTTCGTCTTGGGACACTGCCTGTTGCTCAATCTGAACTGACCATTCAGTGGAGTACTGACCGGCTTCGCTGCATTCATATTAAACTACTTTAGGACTTTCTCAATATACCGCTCTTGTAAAGCCAAAGCTTCCTACTGCTTCTGTCAAGGGTTATTTCTATTCCTATGATCTGTTTAGCCAGACCCAAGTCTTTCATCGAAAAAAATTTGCCCAACTCCTGTTTCAGCCTGTCGATCTTCTTGATGTCTTTTTCCATGATGAGCATGCCATCAACGTATAACAGCAGAACTAAGAAATCACCATCTGAGAACTTGCGCATGAACACACAGTGGTCTGACTCCGTTCTGTCATACCCATGTTGTAACATGAACAAATCGAACTTCTTGTACCATTGTCGTGGAGCTTGTTTCAGCCCATACAAGCTCTTCCTCATCCTACATATCATATGCTCTTTGCTCTTGACTTCGAAACCTTTTGGTTGGTGCATGTAGATCTCTTCTTCGAGGTCACCATGGAGAAAAGCAGTTTTAACGTCCAACTGCTCTATCTCCAGATCCATGCTAGCCGTCAACCCAATAAACACTCCTATGGATGTCATCTTTACCACTGGTGAGAATATCTCTTCAAAGTCTATGCCTTTCCTCTGACCGAACCCTTTTACCACAAGTCTGGCCTTGAACCTCGTCTGTGAATTCTTCTGCTCAACCTTCTTTCTGAACACCCACTTGTTACTCAGAGCTTTCTTGCCCTTAGGCAATTTCACCATGTCATAGGTATGGTTCTTATGTAAGGATTTCATCTCCTCTTGCATAGCTTTCAACTACTCTTCCTTATGCTTATCGGTTAGGGCCTCAGAATAATCTTCTGGCTCTCCCCCATTAGTCAACATAATGTACTCATGCGGCGAGTACCTCTTGGACAGCTGTCTGTCCCTAGATGACCTCCTCACCTGTGGCTCACCAGGTGGATTAAGTAGGGGCTGCTCCCCTGGTCCATCTTCTGAAGGAACTCTCTCGTCCTCTGCACCTCGCTATACTCCCCCATCATCAGGCACCACGGGAGAAATAACCGGGTCCATGTCCTCTAGCCCACCTAAACTAGGCTGGTTCTTCTCTAGTTTACCAATGTCTTCTATACACTGATTTTCAAAGAAAACCACATCTCTACTCTTGACTAGCTTCCTCTCGGTCAGATTCCACAATCTGTAACCGAACTTTTCATCACCATACCCCAAGAACGCACACTTTCTGATCTTCATATCGAGCTTGGACCTCTCGTCCTTTAGTACGTGAACGAATGTCCTGCATCCAAACACCCTGAGATGACTGTACGATGGATCCTGTCCAATCCACACCTTCTCAAGTACTTCTCCATTCAATGGGGCTGATGGAGACTTGTTTATCAGATACACTGTCGTGTGCATTGCTTCTCCCCAGAACGTCTTGGGCAATTTTGCATGGGATAACATACATTTAATTCTCTTTACAATGGTGCGATTCATTCGCTCAGCTACACCATTATGCTGGGGGGTCTTGGGAACCGTTTGTTCATGCCGTATATCCAAGGACTTGCAGTACTCATGAAAGTCGTCAATGTTTTCACCACCATTGTCAGTGCGGATGCACTTCAATTATCTACTTGTGTCTTTCTCAACCATAGCATGAAAGACCTCATCCTTAGATTTCAAAGATAAACTCAAACCCTCCTAGATGCGTCATCTATAAAAGTAACAAAGTACAATGCCCCACCGAAGGTTTTTGTCCTCATAGGACCACAAACATCAGAATAAACCAAATCTAATGCATGCACTTTATTAACATAAAAAGCAATTTTAACAAATGAAACTTTATGTTATTTCCCTGATAAACAATCAAGACAGGTTTTGAGAGACATACCTATCACGTCTGAAAGGTGTCGCTTCCTTACTAGTAGCTGAAGCCATTTTTCACTCATGTGGCCTAGACGCCTGTGCCACATGTCAATAGTTAAATCTTTCGCTGCGTTCAACTCACCCTTGCATATACTAACACTTGCCTTGTACAGGGTGCAATATTTCTTTCCTCTAACTGCGATCAACGAACCCTTGATGAGCTTCCAGCGCCCATCAGTAAACCGGCTTTCATAGCCATCATCATCCAACCTTCCCGTCGACATCAAGTTGAGGCGAAGGTCTGAGATATGCCTCACATCCCTAAGAACCAATGTGCAGCCCACATCGGTCTTCACACAAATATTACCAACCCCTACAATCTTCGATACGCCAGAATTTTTCATCTTTACGGTCCTATAGTCACCTGACTTGTAGCTTGTGAAGAAATCTCTGCGTGGAGTCGCATGAAAAGAAGCCCCCGAGTCTATCACTCAGTCGATGTCCTGACTCGTAGTCATGAGACATACATCATGATCTATGGAAAGAATAATAACAACGTCGCCATCTGAAGTGACCGCAGTAGAATCTGATTCATCTTCCTTCTCCTTTCCTTTTCCTTTCTTGTCGTTTTTAACCTTACGACATTTATGCTTATAGTGGCCTTTCTTGCCACAATTCCAGTATTCAACATCTTTTCTGTTACTTGACTTACCTTTTGATTTATCTCGGGCCTTCTCACCCTTCATGTTCTTTTATCTCCCCCGTTCTTATGTCACAAGTGCCTCTTGCTGAGTAGACCCCTGAGACTTCCTCCTTGCCTCCTAATTGAAGAGACAGCTAGTAATCTGTTCCATGGATATCTTTCCGTCTGGCGCGGAGGTACTTAGAGACACCACCAATGTCTCCCAACTGTCAAGCAATGAACTAAGCAAAAGCAAAGTTTGCAATTCATCATTCAGGACCATCTTCATAGAGGAGAGTTGGTTCACTATATTGCTGACTTCATTCATGTGCTCGGCCACAGAACCACCATCCTTGAACTTGAGATTCACAAGTCGCCTTATCAGAAAAATCTTATTACCGGTTGTCTTCCTCTCATACAGCCCTTGTAGTTTCAGCCATAGGCTAGCGGCTGAGGTTTCCATAGACACATGCTGGAATACAGAATCATCCAGCCATTGTCTAATAAACCCCACCGCCTTCTAATCCAACTTCTTTCAATCATCATCAGACATATCCCTAAATTTTGCTTATATGCCTAAAATTGGAGAATATAGGTCCTTGTAATAAAGCAAGTCTTCCATCTTAGCCTTCCATATGGTTCAGTTAGAACCATTGAGGTTAATCATCCTTGATGAGCCACCTTCCATAATTCTAAACCGATCCTATCCGTTCAATGAACTTAGCTCTCTAATAACACTTTGTTGGGGGCCTTGCACAAAACCTTAGGATCTAGCCCTTCAGAACAAACCAAAATTATGGGATAATAATAGCAATGAAATAAATCAAAGCACAATCACACACCACACAAGAGATTTTTACGCGAAAAACCCTCAAAGAGGTAAAAACCACGGGACCTCGTACAAATCAACAATCCACTATTAAACAGAACATTACAACCTTCGTCACTCACGCAGGAGTGGATGAACAATAAGAAAATAAAAGAATAACAGAAGGATCTCACCAATCACGAGGACGTAGAAGCGCTGAGACGACGGCTCCCTTCCACAAGCTTCTTCTCTCTCTTTTCTCTCACTTTCTCACCTTTAATATCCCTAAACCCTTTAGGAAACCCTCTTGTGCTTTTTCTTCACACAACATCATGCCCTAAAAAACCCTAGGAACCCCTTTTTATAGTTTTAGAAAACTCCTTTCCGAATCCTAGTTGCAAAAGGGCTTGCGACACGAAATCCGCGCAAAATCGCGGAACGAATCTGCGTAAGTTCAACTGGTCGTAGACCTCCTACGACCGGTCGAGCACTTCCTTCGTCCAGTCGTGGGCCACCTACGACCGATCGAACACCCAAAAAAAAAAGTCCGCAGTCGCAGGACTTTGAGTCGTGCAACCCACGACTAGTCGAGCAACGACCCACGACCGGTCGAACAGGGCTCTCAACTGGTCGAAGATGGGTCAAAAAACCCATCAAATTCTTCGCACCACAAATTAGATAATTGTTCGGAAAAGAACGTCACATTTTTACTTACTATTCAGATAAAAACTCTAAAAATTAAATCTTAGTTTTTATAGTGTTCATGAAAATAATTATTTAAAAAAAAAAATTCATTTTCTTTTAAATTATACATTAATATTATAATAAAAATGCAATATCTTAAAAAGTTGATATTTTGAAAACCTTGTGATAATGGCATTTAGCTCATTTTTCACCATACTAGCAAGAAATATTTAGAATCTCAGTGATATTTATTACATTGGACATGTCCAGGGGATTAACACATTTATTTCCCAGTACATATCACCAGTCATAAAAGCAGTTTGGATCTATTGTCATGGAGTTATCATGCAAGAGAATGTTTTTATACATCCATGCCTTGGAACTACTGAATCCTATCACTACTAATAAGGCTTTGAAATTTGTCCACTAAGTACTTTTGTCTTCTTCTCCATCTCCCACATATTCTTATTCTCAGTCACTTTACTCCCATATGGCAGATGGATAGGCATCTAAATTGATTTTTTATTTTTTATTTTAAATGAAAGTGATATATATATATATATATATATATATATATATATATATATATATATATATATATATATATATATATATATATATATATATATAATTGTCTATTGCAGCCGTCTATTTCTTCATATTTGAAATTCCAAATGTATCGTGATAGAAATCAGGTCTATCTTCATCTTTGTTAATGGTAATATAGTTATTGCTCATTGTATAACCATTCTTTAACAAATCACGCACTGTAATTGTGGTAAATGTGAGGGATTATCTGAACCATCCATCTTGGGGCTGCACTGTGGGTTTTCCTTCAGACAATTTTGATGTACGGATCGATGATCTTTTCCTCTTTGAATGTAAATTATTGCAAAATCTTTGAAGTGCACCTTGCCAATTAGATGGTTAAGACTTAGTCTTCTCCATGGCCCATTCGAGGTTGGAGATATTGAATGATTGGTCCTGATCTCTTCCACGTATGCCTTGTGTGGTCAACATATGGGTGATTGGTTAGTTCCATAAATATGTCCACGGGAATTTGAATATTTTTGGATGGTCGTACATTATTTTCTATGGTGTGTACCACCTATGCATTATATCGGCATGAGTTATTGGGAATCACATCATCAAGGCGGGACCACTTAATGCACGAGCTGGATGGCATATATAAGCATGGTGGGGCCCACTCGCAGAAACAATGGACGTCCAAGAACTTCCAAATTCATGTGTTGGTACGTGTGAGTTGAATCGCCTATTTGCAGGGCTTATGACTTTCATGATGGGTTCACGTAATGCGCGGTTTGAATGAAATCGGATTGCGTACAGAGTAGGCTCTTATCGTACTGAGTAAACTCTGCTGGGCCCACTGTGAATGCATCTGGTTTATCTACGCCGTCCATTCGTTTTTTCAGATCATTTTAGGAGTTGAACCAAAAATTATTGAATAACCACGTCTCAAGTGGGCCATACCACTGGAAAAAGTAGAAATATTGATGTCCACGGTTGAAAACTTTTTAAGGCACCTAGTGATGTTATTTGTCATCCAACTTTTTCATAAGGTCAGAAAGACATGGATGAAGGGACAACACAAATATAAGCTTGATTTAAAAAAATTTTGGCCACCAATAATTTTTCAACAATAGATGTTCAATTCACATTGTTTCTGGTGGTGTGCTCCACTTGAATAAACTCCCTTCAAAAATTTTTGAAAAAACTCCATTTTTGAAATGAAGCTTTAAAATTATCTTCTAAAAGATATGGACGGAGTGGATAAAATGCATGAACGACAGTTGGGCCCACAGATTTTATTCAGTATGCAATCCGCTTCCTGTTTGAATGCCATAGGAATACTCCGATGGCCGCACACCCAGTAATGCAAGATTGGAGGAATTGTGTACCGTGTAAACTCTGTTGGGCCCACCGTGAATATATTTAGTTTATTCACACCGTTCATTCCCTTTTCTCATCTCATTTTAGTGGTTAAGCTTAAAATTGAAGAATAACCAAAGCTCAAGCAGACCATACCACAGAAAACAGTGGGAATAATAATTTTCACCATTGAAACCTTTCCAGGGCCTAAAGTTATTTTTATTTGTCATCTAACCCGTTTACAAGATTACACAGAAATGGATTTCGAGAAAAAAATATAAGCTTTATCCACAACTTTTGTGGCTCCTAAGAACTTTTGAACAGTGGACACTCAATTCACACTTTTTCTTGTGGTGTGGTCCACTTGAAATTTTTATATGCTTAATTTTTACGCTCAAACTATAAAATTATCAATTAAAACGGATGGACAGAGTAGATAAAATAAATAAAACACCGTGGGTCACTCAATACTCTTATCATGACAAATGCATACATCTCTACCGATAATAATATCCGAACCTTTCATATATTAATTCATCGATCAAAAATTCTTCATACACGTTTATATACCCTTTACGTGACAAATGCATACATCTCTACCGTCAATTTAAAAGACACTTATCTGACCGATAATAATATCCAATCCATGTAGTTTCTAAAGCGTAGGCTATCAAGGCTAGATTCCACCAGATGAACGGTTGATTCTGCATCTTCATCGCTTCATATACGATATTTGGAAGATAGATTGCATGGAATCTCAATAGATACCGTTTATGTACCCTTTACGTGACAAATGCATACATCTCTACCGTCAATTTAAAAGACACCTATCTGATCGATAATAATATCCAATCCATGTAGTTTCTAAAGCGTAGGCTATGAAGGCTAGATTCCACTAGATGAACGGTTGATTCTGCATCTTCATCGCTTCATATATGATATTTGGAAGATAGATTGCATGGAATCTCAATGGATACAGTTTATGTACCCTTTATGTGACAAATGCATACATCTCTACCGTCAATTTAAAAGACACCTATCTGACGGATAATAATATCCAATCCATGTAGTTTCTAAAGCTTAGGCTATCAAGGCTAGATTCCACTAGATAAATGGTTGATTCTGCATCTTCATCACTTCATATACGATACTTGGAAGATAGATTGCATGGAATCTCAATGGATACCGTTTATGTACCCTTTACGTGACAAATGCATACATCTCTACCGTTAATTTAAAAGACACCTATCTGACCGATAATAATATCCAATCCATGTAGTTTCTAAAGCATAGGCTATCAAGGCTAGATTCCACTAGATGAAAGGTTGATTCTGCATCTTCATCGCTTCATATACGATATTTGAAAGATAGATTGCATGGAATCTCAATGGATACAGTTTATGTACCTTTTACGTGACAAATGCATACATCTCTACCGTCAATTTAAAAGACACCTATCTGACCGATAATAATATCCGATTCATGTAGTTTCTAAAGCGTAGGCTATCAAGGCTAGATTCCACTAGATGAACGGTTGATTCTGCATCTTCATCAGTTCATATACGATATTTGGAAGATAGATTGCATGGAATCTCAATGGATACCGTTTCCACCGAGACAATCTTCGTGAGGATTGGGCAGGTAGGTTGAGTTTGGCTTTCGTACAAGGAAGCTAATAACATCCGGCAATAAAAATTTCAGGGCTCTGAATCTTCTGATTCAACGAGGGCACACGTACCGGATATCGAGAAAGACAGCACACGTGTTACAGACTGGGGCCATTCATCTGGTACACTAAATTGCGAACACGGCACGTGCCAAACTTAAGGGTTGACAGTCATCAAGTGAGCCACATGCGTGCGTTGGATTTGAACCGTTGGACATTTTTCTTTCTAGCCACCTATTTATATTATACAAGTTGGACCTGCCGCATCAGCAGACCAACGTTAACACATTTTCCCGTTGCACGTGGTATCCAACACGTGTTCTATTCCCTCACGTGCCCCTCATTGAATTACGACGCGGACTGAAACGTGAGTGCATTGCAGCTCGGCCTCAGCAAACATGGGCCACAAAGTGATTTTGGTAGTTTTCTTTTTTTTTTACATGATGGTCCATTATTTTATGATTGTATAGACCTGATTTTTTTAAAAATCTTGTTATCATGAGTACACTTGACGTAGAAGATAGATCATACAAAAAACAACCCGGTGGCCCACATCATAGAACATCCAATTCAAGTGGTGTGGCCCACATGATGGTTGGATTTGCTTAATTTTCATGCGTCTCAACTTCATGGGTTGGATTTGATGAAAACATGACGTGGGATCCACCAGAAAGAGCTGTAGAAGCATTATACAATTTGAAAGATTTTAATGGCATGCTTCCTCATCACAACTGTATCCTGTGTTGCAGCTCACATGAGTTTTGGATTGGGTTGATTTTTGGAAGACAGACCAAACACAGGATGCGCACCTGATGGGACGGTGTGGATGTCATCCATATAAAAAAACATTTCCCTCCAAGAAAACGTAACCACCTCACCACATGTGGCTTAGAGAGTGCAAGTCAGGCTCTTGGTTCACCTGCACAAATCAGACTAACATGGACCTTTTTAAATGGCAAACAGTCATACCTTGAATGACTGATCAATGTCACAGCAATGTAACCAAAACAGATTTGGAAATCTGTCAACTGTCCAAATGCACTTGTAAGTGTCAACAGCTCAACCACATTTTAGGAATGCAGCCCATTTCCATTAGTGTTAGGGTGCAAATGGGTCAAGGAGAATTCCCACGGATTAATAGCCGGGTCTCCTAACCCCAATCAAAAAGGGTCCTCGTGAAGATTTTTGGTATGCAGTCCAGTCACATTGGAATGACCCATGAATGGTCCAGATCACTAAACCATGAAATTCATTTATAACAATTGAAATCCTAAATGCCTAGTGCAAATTCAATTACATACTATTCCATCATTTTTTGGGTCTCCCAAACCCAAAAAGAGTTAGGCCAGTCCCCTTGAAGATTTTTGGCACGGCCCATGTACGCTTGAACCCACCGATTAATGGTTTCCTGGAAGACATCAATTCAAATAGTGTAATAATGATAACTGATTTCCACAACTATGATTTTTATACAAACAAAAGATAACACCAAATATGTGGAAATCTATTTAATTTCCAATGATTTCTAGCTTCCCAAACAACCATCCACTTAGTTGCATGCCATCAAACCATGCTGCATCCTGCGGCATCTCTTACTTGAATCCTCATTAGATTTCTTAAATCTGCGTATTAGATCCACCGCCTTCTACCAGGTGAGTCATGAAGATGACTTGAGATTGCTCTTCCTTATCTCGGAACTTTAAACATATCTTGGAATAGTAGATTTTTACCCAGACCATCCATAAGATAGCAAAAGGAATAGTACACCATGTACATCATTGGACCTTCTTATCTGGACTAGATTTTTTAAGGAGAGACTTTTGGATTTATTTTATTTTTACTTGGATTAAAAGTTGATTTTCAATCCAAATCAAGTACCTATAATTATTGGCCTTTTAATCTACAAAATCTTATTTGACTTCAATGCAAACCTCCCAAATTGATGGGAATATTTGGTCTCCTATTATCATGTTATCACTGATAGCAACCATTTGGCTTCCAGTGCTCACATGGTAACGAGATGTACTGTATTACCACGTTCCTTCCAAAACAGAAGGTCCAACTTCACCCTCCAGTCCAGTGAGTCCAAGTCCAGTGTGAGAGCTCTGAGATAATAACCTCCCTAAGAAATGATATTGCACCAAATCCATAAGTAGACCAATAACAACTCGTCCTTATCTCCAACCACTTATCATATACCATCAATCTAATCACTAGAGCTGGGCACAAACCGAGTTAGCTCGGTTAACACATGCTCAACTTGATGTTGAGCTTTTTGGGAGCTCAAAAAAAGTCGAGCCGAGTCCGAGCTGATCCTAGTTGCAATATGGGCTTAGTTAGGTTCATTTTCATGAAGATTTATTCTGTTGAAAGGACAGTAATGGAAACCTCAAAACTTCGTGACGCAATCGAAGAATTGTACAATTCATATGTTTCTACTCTACTCACAACAAGTGTTAAAAAGTTTAGATCTCCGGATGTTTCTACAAACGATGACAATGTGCTCAGCGAATACATGTCTTTCTTATCACAAGAATAAACAAAATATCAAACAAATGAATTAGAGCTAGCCTTGTATCTGAAAAAGCCAATCATAAAGCGCTCAGATCCAAACTTTTATGTTTTGGAATAGTGGAAGAGGAGAGTCGGTGAATCAAAATACCTTGCAATATCGGTTATAGCCCAGGACATTATCAATACAAATTTCAACGGTGGCATCAAAATCAACTTTTAACACGGGGAGTATGGTTTTAAGCAATCAACAAAGCTCAATTTCATCAAAAATAATAGAAGCATTATTTTGTATACAAGATTAGTTGCATCCAATTTAGGAAGGTAATATTTTTTATATTAATGATGAGGAAGAGGAAAGGATCAAGAGTCAAGACAATACTGCACCTGCAACAATAGCTACATGAAGGCGGTTATAAATTATTTATATTCTGTTGAAACTTAAAAGTGGTGTAATGTGTACTTGAGTTGAAAGTTATATAATGTGACCTTTATTCAATTTTCTTTACATTATACTTGTATATTTCATTGCTTATTTGCTTTTGTTTATCAAATTGCTTCTGTTTAACTTTTACGTCAAGTTGTTCACTTCTAATTTTAATTTTATTTTTAGAAACCTTGAACATACTAATTTTTTTCAAAAAAATGAGTGTAGATATGTCGTCATCCAACCCATCGGCCAACATTTGGAACTATGGTTTCCTAGTCGAATCTCCAAGGTCTGGAAGAATGAAGATTGTGTGTGGTTTGTGTGGGGAAAAAGTTTGTTAACAAAACTAATCGTCTTGAGTTGTCGGGGTGGTAATGCAAAACCATACCCTAAAGCTCCAAAGGAGGTCCAAATTCTTTTTCAAGCCATTTTATATTCAAATAAGAAACCTTCTACCCCATCCAAACCTTTCAGAAGAGTTGTAATTGACGAAAGTTCTGATATACAAATAACTACTATGGAAGAAGGGGAAGTCACATTAAGAGCATTGGAAAAAAACAAGTATAACTCGCCTTAAAACGTAGTATGGAAGAGGCTTCTAAACATCAACGATATCCTCTAAAACAACAAGATACTGAAGCAAGGATCAAGCACGAGCAAAAAAGAAGAGTAACAAATCCAAGTTTTTCACCCGTCTTAGAGAATTTTACAATGCGTTGGGTACCACGCATAAATCTTCCCATAAAAAAAGTTTCAAATATCTAATTCAAACTATACAAGAGCGTGATGGAAACCTCTCTTCATCTTCTGATTCGGAAGATGTGAACCAATACGTATATGAAAAATTAAATAGCATCTCAAATGGATCAGACAACGAAAGTGATGGATCCGGTTCAAACGCAATAGCCTATAGTTATATGCCAGGAAGGGACTCCTCCTATGGAGGATATTAAGTAAATATTGTGAACACTATAATTGTAATATTTTCACTTTTTCATTTGTAAATCTTTAATTTTCAATTCTACTATAGAAATTAGAATGGATTATATTTTATACATTTTATTTTGTGTTCAACCTCGAACTCAAACTCGGCTCGAAAGCACAAAATCGAACTTGGCTCGACTCGAGTTGGCCCAAGTTGCTGACCAAACCGGGTCGAGTTGGATAATCATCCTCAAGGACCGAGCCAAGCCAAGTTCGAGCTAGGGTTAGATGTTGGCTGAGTCAAGCCAAGCTGCGCCAAGCTCGACTCAGTTCAACTCGGTGTCCAGCTCTATAGATCACCCTCAATGCATTGATCGTGATGTGTGATTTCCACTTTTGAGATCGAACGGATTTAACTTTACAAATTTAATTGATCAAAGCCCATTTAGAAAATATTTAATATATGTAATATACACATAGTTTAAAAAATGTTCACAACAAAATTCAACCTTCCATTTGATCCATTGCCTTAATTAAGTCTCATGTGCATCATCATCACCATGCAATCATCTACCGATCTCCATGATTAGATCTTCACTCCATTGTTTTCCAAAAAGAGTTTCCTACCCAGAGAAATTTGTACATATGACTAATGGAATGAACACCAAAGTATCGGCACCTTATCATGATCTTGCCATATTGCATAGAGTAATGAAGAAATACAAGTTACCTACGGAAGTAGCGCACTTGCAAAGCAACAGGATTTAAAACATGGCAACATGAACTATGTTCAAAATTGGCCAAGCTCACAAATATTCTTTTTTTCTTTCTTTTTTAGAGCATTAGTGGAGACATTTTATTGCAAGAGGCTAAAAAAACCTGTGTGTGTGTGTGTATCCCAACGCTAAGCTATGCACCAGTTCTCACGAGTTTTTGTGAGAACTTTTTAAGAACTCATCAGTCATCACACATGATGTGAGCCCAAAATCTAAATGATCCACGTGATGCAGCACCCCATAAAACCCCTAGGGCCCAACTTTTATATTGATCCAAAACTTTGGTGGGCCATGGCATAAGAAAACAGTTTCCTCCCTTGATTCGCATCTTTCTTTGCTATGGCCCACTAGAGTTTTGCATCAAAGTGAAAATTGGTCCCAGGGGTTTCATGGGGTGCCGCATCACATGGACCATTCAGATTTTAGGCCCATGACATGTGTGCAAAGGTGCACACGTGAGCATGCCCATATATAAGCAAAACTAGAACCAAAACCTGAAAGGCATTAAGCAAAGGCCGACTGCTAAAATGAAAAAAACCCCAATCCATTACATCCATCAGGACTTTTGAAATGACCTTTGAATCTTTCAACGAAGAGATGAAAAAACAGCAATGGTTTAGCTCACCCCATAGCTCCCAAAAACCCACCAGAAGAGTCATTCTCCAATAACCTTGTTTCCTTTTGCTGACGCCCCCTTCACTCCATGAGCACGTGAAGCATTTCATAGATCCAAGGTTCACCCATTTCACACAGAACTACCAAGAAAATCATCCCACACCTGGCAATGAACAAATCGATGGTCCACCGTCTCCTCATCGCACATGCAGGGAACACATTAACAGTGGTCATCCATCTTTTCCACAAATTCCCAATAGAGAGCACCTTGTGTGAGGCGCACCACAATGCCAGCAGAGGTATGTGTGTGCCCAAGTGGAGTTTGAAGATATAAAAGGATTGAACCGAGGATAATCCTTTTTTGTCAATGAGCCAGATCATGGAGTCCTCCACCAATGGAGACGGCCCTATCCCAGCAAAGCTGATTTAACAAAGAAACTCCGTCTCCTCCTCCCGAAGATCTCTACAACGAGGTGGAGTCTACATCACCCCTGCATCCAAAAGGAGTAACACTAGTCCACAGAGATATCCCCATCCACTAACATACTTGCCAATGATAGGAACTCTATTTTTAGACTTCAACTCATCACCCAAACATCCTCCCAAAATCTGATCCTACTTCCATCCCCAAGAGCAAAACCAACCGCACCATTAAACTGCCCACCTATACTTTCTATATCTCTCCATAACCCCGTAGCTTTGTATGGAGACGCTTTTTTGGTCCACCATCCCCTCTCATCCGTTCCATATTTCTCAACAATTTCCTTCCTTCCAAAGGCTACCCTCTTCCAACCCAACCCTCCAAAACCATTTCCCAATAAGCGCTTCCTTCATGGTAGCCAATTTTTTTTATGCCTGTGCCCCCTCCTAAGAAAGGTTTACATATCCTCCCAATGCATCAAATGGAACTTAATTCTTCTCCTCCACACCCTGCCATAAGAAATCCCTTCTTAAGTGAGAAGTGATCCAGTTTTTTTATAATAGAGTTGGGGCATACTGAATATGTAGCAACCTACCCTAACAAAAAGGTAATCATATGGCCAGGAAGGGCTCCAAAGGCCCGGACTGTTTTTCCACTTAACTGTAGCTCAACCCCCTACAAATAAATAAACAGAATATTCATTTGTAATAGGCACATTGAATGTGTAAGATTCAATGGAGAGACAGACCAAAACAGTCAAGTAGCCACCCTGTAATTCCATCGAGGGGGGGTAGGGTTGGTGGGAAAACGTATGTGGTAAGCCGTATGCATGTTAAGTATTTTTTTTTTTAACTCCACCATATTAATGTATAAAGCGCATGTTATACATATTTTATATGTCAGGATCATAAATATATGAATTAAAACATTTTTTGACTCATACACTGTATGGAACATTTTCTCAGATAAAATGGTGAATGCGCATATAATACATGTATTTGCTACCTATGCACCTAAAACATGCCAACATAGCATGTGTATGAGATCTGTTCATCATGCAACCAGATATATACAAAACCACCTTTCATGAAGGCTTGAATGATCTTCAAACCAGTAAATCATAGCACACCAACAAAACAAAACTGGTTAAAAGAAAGAAAGAAAACACACACACACACACACACACACACACACAGAGAGAGACTGATTTTGAAACCCGCTAATATCACACCATACCTCACGTTGAGAATTAGAATATGCTAATAGCATGTACAAATGTTTTTGTTGTCTCAACAGATGCTAAATGAGGAGCACTATGTTGAAAATCCTAGAGAGTTACAGTCATGTATGGATGTTTGCTAGCCCCACAACGCACCCTTAACCACGGTCGCCCGCACGGAACATCTCAACCCTACATAACGTGGGCCCACGGTGCAGATGGCCTGAGGCAGAAGGCAGGCTGGTCAATGATCAGGCAGGCCACAAGTGCAATTTGAATGTGGGCCCTTGGCAACTTTTCTAAACCATCCATTGTTTTCATACACTTCAGCCTGCCTGATCAGAGGACCAGCCTGATTTTCAACCCAGGCCATCTACATGGTTCAGATGTCCTAAGTGCCTGGCAAGTTTGACATGCATGCTAAATGTGCTTGTGGAGAGGATGCTTGTGGGGGCCCGCAACCTCTCATATACAATGTCAATCTGCAGAAGTACCACATTCCAATTCAAATTGACTACAACTGGATAAGATTATTGAAGCAGTATGTACCTGCAACGAACCAACCAACGAGGGCAACCATGAACAAAACCAAGCAAATCAGGAAGGTTGAGCTGCCCAATAAGATCCCAAGGCCAAGTACTACAACAAATGGTAAGTATGATCTTACAATGGATGTTTTATTCACCCATCGGCCCTTGAGGAAAATCAGAGCTGCCAAGTTCACCACATTCCACCGATCGTGCCCACCGTAAAACATCCGGTTCAGATTGTTCGCAACATAAGAATGGCAGTTGCATGTGAACAGGTTGTACGACCTATGTTGGAACTCTTGTGTGCTCTTTCGTAATGCATCATCCCACGTCATCTCTCTGTCCGGCTGGGTCTGATCATAGCTATCCTCGGTCGCATGCCCAACCAAACTTGGAGAAAAGCAGCACTGGCCCATGGAAAGTGAAATAAAAGATCGCCGTAGTGATAGAGATAATTTAAACATGAACAAGTCTATACAACAGTTCAATGCCATTTTTTTGAAGTGGTGCCTCATCCACTGTACCTATGGCATATGTGCACGTTAATCCAGACCATCCAATCGTTGGAAGATACCCAAAAAGTCATCGTAAACATCCAATTGGTGCCAAACGAATGGGTGGTTAAAAGTAAAATGGTTGAGTGAAGACAGCTGGTTACCACAAAGGGGCTTATGATTTTGAGGACTGGGTTGCCACACATCTCATATATGATGGATAAGACATAACTTAAAAAACAGGGAGGAACTGCCAAACTAATCTAGACCTTTAAACATCCAGATGAAATCGGAAAAATAAGCATACCTTTTCTTTATTCATTTGAATGTACCGGGCAACTGCTCCAAATGCAAAGTGGTCAACGCACACAAAGTTGGGCCCTGCAAAGTCCAAGATGACTCCGTCCTCTCTGCATATGCCGATGTGGCCGATGAAAGGTATGAACCAGGAGATAACAGGCAGCGGGGTCCACACTATACAGTATGGAAACCGGGTTCTTTTTGGATCAATTTGCATATGTGGCAATGTTCTTTCAAGCATCAGATTGTTATCAACGACTGTATCTGATTCCATCAGTCAAACCTTTTATCCAAGTCGTAAAAGCTGCACGAAATGTTTCCTATTTAGGTAAGCTGTCCAAAATTGTATTCGAGATATTTGTTCAATTACTTTATTTCTAGTTGTAAGTCTGAAAAAATAAAGAAAGAAAGGAAAAAAAGCAAGATAAACATGTCAGATCAGCAGGAGAAGATTCAAACTGGATATATGCACTCTTATTATCAGAGAAAAGGTTAACATATTTACCCAAGTGAACTGAATTGAGCATGGTATGTCGATCCTATTGGATCCATCCAGCAGAGTAATTATTCATTAGTCTGGTAGAGTTTGATCATTCATACACAGACACAGCCATGGACACATAGCATACATGTGTCCTCAATACAAACCATCCAAATTGGTTGAATGAAAATTTGTCAATCGTCCAAATTCAACAAACAAATGTGCATCAATCAGAAGTACGAAATGTATGATAAATCTGATTTTGGTGCCATGCCCCATATACAATGGGGACCATGATTTGCATAGTTTGGATTTAGGCATGTGTGTGCCACGTGTACAATGTATGGGTGCATGACCATCCCAATCTGTCAAAGTATCAAATGACTCATCATCCACAAAGCAATAGCAAAAATTACGAGGTTTCTATTATGTAGTCATGGATGAGCACTGCATCCGTAAAGCTCCTAATGCAAGACAATTAACCATTTTCTCTAAAAGCTCGAATTGATAGAGCATGGCGAATCAATCACTTTATCTCATAGCCTAAGCCCCACATCCCATGGGTTAGGATCTCGGCCGAACCCCCTCGTGGTCTCACTTCACACAAGTCACCCACCTCACACGGGTGGGACCCACTTCACTCGAGCCACCCGCCTCACACGAGCCGCCCACCCCGAGTGTGCCCCTACATCCCATAGGCCACCCCACTCAAGCCCAGTATGAAAATGCCCTTGCATTAGCTCCTCATTCCAAAAGAATAAAAATAGAAATGATCATACCACGTATTTTAGCGATAACCTACAAGTACCAGTTCTTGCCTATATGACCTAAATTTATATAGTTATTACAAGTATAATGAATCAATTGTTTCTATGGGTCACTGACAAAATTTAATTAAAAGAGGAATATGGTAAACTAATTGAACTCAAGAGGGGGTCAGCAGTCCCCAATACAAAGAGATTCTCTCGAAGCTTTCTTTGTGCACCCAATCACATTCTTTGTGCCACCTTCAACAATTAGCCTTCCAGATAAATGAGGGAAAGAAAATCCTAAGCCCTTCTCTTGGAGCTTTTTGCTTCCTAATTTGCTTTTCCGCGCCCTGCCAGAGCAAAGAACATTTTATGAATCCTTACATTGTCATTGCTAGTGACCCCACTCTCACCCAAAAACCAGGGTCCAATTGACCATCCATCCAAATTAAGTTTCCACCACCCCAGTGGACTCTCCCAAACTTCTCATTTGTGGACGGTAAATCAATCGGTATTGAAGACCACATTCAAGTTTCTCCACATCTGTCAAATGGATATGATGGGGCTCCTTTCTAGAGTCCCAATTATCATGGAGCCCTTGATTTTTTTCAATTATTTCTTCTGCCAAAGCTTCTATATAACAAAAAATCTGGTTATCCTTTCTTTCTAAATGCCATGAAGTACTAAATTTCATATGTCATGAAGAATTGCATGACATCAACTACCAAAGGATTCTCCTCTAATCATGGAAGGACCACTACCGCAACTTCCGAATATTTCTTCCTAAGAGTTGGCAAGTCCAACTCACACCAAAATGTCTTATTAAGTAATTCCAAATACACAGCTACTTCACAATAAATAAACAAATGCACCACCAGTTCTTTTGATCTCTTTCATATAATGCTTCTATTTGGCATTCTATGCATTCATTTCTTCAATATAGAGATGGTTAGGATCTTTTTGGCCACCATAGTCCACCAAAAGGCATCCATCCTCAAACAAGCACACCATTACCCCATACGGATGCATGCTTGGAGCAATTTTTACCTATGGACTCAAATGCTTTCAAAAAGGATAGAGAAGGAAAGAAAGCACAAGAAAAGCCCTCTAGTGGTCCACTTCCAAACTCCCACATCCCCTTTCATTCTAGACAAAAACCTCTCTCCTAGTAACTTTCGAAACTCAAATGGCACAATCTCATTTTCTTTGATGTTTCTCCAGAATTTAACATCCCACATCAACTTGGCCAAAAAGGAAAGAAAGACTCATAACACTCCACCTCCCTCCCTTCTTTGAACACCACTCTAGACAGATTTTGAAATTTTGAAGCCAAAGACTCCTCCCAATCCAAATCTCCTCCCAAAGCCTTATATCATCTCCAGACCCTATCTTAAACCTAACCCTTCTATAAAACCTTGCTAACCGTTTTGAGATCATTGCCCACGTCCCCTAAAAGCCACACATGTGGTTTTTACAAGAGAAATTAATTAGTTAGGTTCATTTTTTTATTTTTTAAAAGTGTAGTCGAGAAAGATCACTTGTAAAAAAAATTTATATATATATATATATATATATATAAAGATTACTTGTTAAGTAAGCAAATCTTATCCTAGTTGAAGGATTAAGGAATTAATTTCCTATTTTAATAAGCATTATATTTTATTTTTTTTTGTGAAGAGACAAAGCCTTATAAACAAGGGCCATGCATACAACTCTAGTCTAGACATGCAATTGAGAAATCAAGCTTCTTGTCTTCCCCTTTTGGTTCCTACAACTGGATTGCTAGAGGTAAGAGTCTTCTAGAAAACTTGATGGTGGGACTCCACTATTTATCCCACATTTTATTTCTGGTGTGCAACAAAGCAAAGTGGAATTGGTGTTTCGAATAGCTAGAAATTATGATTATCAGATATGTTCTCCTAAATACCCCCCCTAGTAACTCTACTTGGATCCCAACCTACAGGATAAACAAAAGTGTTCAAAGGATATATTTGCTTGGAAAGTATGCACGTTTCATTGTAAGGGCATATCAACAATGTCAAGTATGCTGATGTATTTCATGTTGCTTTCATTGCCCACAAAGCATGGTGCACAAGTTGGAAACAATGCAAAGAGGATTTCTGTTGTGAGGAATGGAAGAGAAGCCAAAAAATACCATTTAGTGGATGGAAGTGTCCGAACCAACTAACCACAGAGGAACATGCATCAAGTTGCTAACATTCATGAATCCAGCCTTTCTTGATAAATTGCAATGGAGATTTGGGAATGAGGTACTCCCTCAAAAATAAATAAATAAATAAGAAGAAGAATGATTTGGGAATGAGGCATGGTGATTGTGGAAGGTGTTGGAACATAAATATGTACTCTCAGAAAAAGTGTGGTCCACAAACACATCATCAAGGTATCAAGGATAAGGGTGTGGAAAGAAAACCTCCATCAAGCATGAGTTCACAATAGGAATCAAATTCGATGCCAGAGATAGTAGGCAAGTGAGATTTGGGGAAGATATGCGGTGCACAGAAGCCATTATGTTTGGACTTCTAATGTTTATGCGAGTCTATTCTGTCGAAAGGCATGAGAATTAAGTCAATGCATCCAACCAAGAAGGGAAACAGAGGTTGTGGACACCGACCACCTATAGAATACATAGTTAGCCAGAGATGCACCAACGCCAGATATGATCTACAATTTGATCATGGGGAGGGAACAGTTGAAAGTAAAGAAACGCAAGATATGACGGAGGTTGTTTGCTTTCTATCTGTGGTCCTATAGGATGATGTCCAACCTTTGAACATGGGTAGCATATATCTTTAAATGTGAACCACTCTGGGCAATATTTTAGACAAGGGTTTCCCATGGGGAACATGGCCCCCACCGTGCAGCTATGGGATATTTTTCTTTGATGCTAGACAGGAAAGACCCACATGCTTTCCAGGTGAAATTACCATTTCAACATTAGAACTCCTGGCAACCAGCTCATGGGAATGAGATCGAGGACTTGTGGTACTAATGGAAATTTTGGAATGTGGCTTTCCAAGGGGTGGGAAGGGATAAGAGGAATAGAGATGGAACCCCTCGAGCTCTTTTTAGTCATCTCATGCCATGCTCAAATGAAGGGTGGGAGGGGGGGACAACAAGGCATGCGCTTTTCCACTGAGGTTGGCAGCATTAGGTTGGGTTGCGACTTGCAGGGCAGGAGAAAATTTTGACAATTGACCATCTAAGGATTAGGCAGCATATTCTCATGAATGGCTATTTCTCTATCGTTTAGATGTCGAAATGGAGAACCATGTTCAAATCCATTCCCCTTCTTCAGTAGCGATTCGGCGCTGGCTAGTTGGCGCATCAGACAGTTTGGCCTGGAATGAGTAATGCCAGAATCGCTCGAAAAGGTGATGCAAGCCTGGGACCATGGACCAAATGGGGTCAAAAGGAGGATTTTGATTGTCACTCTTATAGTCTTACCTATTATTTGGTCAATTTGGAAGACACTAAATGCTAGAATATTTGTTATACTTCTTATAAGGTTAACCAAGCATTGATAGGGACAGAAATAAATGTGGGTGATGGCTCTAAACGAGTTTATTGGGGCTTGGAGGTGAAGATATGTGTGTGGATCATACCGGGCCAATCCTATATGTTTGCTATTTGCTAAGCCCACACACATGTGTAAGGCAGTACATGTGCATTCCTCCTCACGTGTCAGCATGAGATGTGGACATGAGATCCATCAAGTAGATGTCATCTAGTAGATGCCCTGGCCCAAGAATGATGCTGGTCTAGTCATCAGATTGACCACAATACCAAAAACAGACAGTCAGCTTAGAAAACTCAGTCAAATTTTTTTTCTTAGATCATCTATTTGTTTTGTAAGTTGTGGGCTACCGTGTGAGTGGTGATCAAGCAATTTCTCTTCCTTTTTTAAAAATAATTCATTGTGTAATAGTAAATGGAATATATGAAATGAGTGGAATGAGAGGTTGACAAAGCTGAATTAGGGTTGGTAAAGATGGAGGATACATTAAACAAAAATGACTGGTGTTGTTGCTACCGCTTCAGCCATGGATGGTGGTCTGGTCAAGGTCAGTTCTGCGGAAGGTGTTTGGATGCATCAAAATGTGAATAGCACCCTATTGCGCACATTCCATGAAAGTTGAGTCCAAGGATTATTGATCAAGATTGTTCATTTGATGGTGCCAACTTAGTTGAAGGCTAATCTAACCATCAGCCCAATCTTGTGGATTACCGAATCATTGGCCCAATCTGGCCCAACTAATGAGCAAGCGGCCTATTTCTGGGCCAAGGTGATTTCATGATGGGCCCCTTGATGCAGGACAATTAACCATTTGCTCTAAAAGCTCGAACTGATAAAGCATAGCGAACCAATCCCTTTATCTCATAGCCCAAAACGCATATCCCATGGGTTAGGACCTCGGTCGAACTCCCCTCGTGGGCCCCACATCATATGGGTTCTGTCTCACACGGATAGGGGTTGCCTCACACGGGCCGCCCACCCCGAGTGTGCCCTTGCATCCAACAAGCTACCCCACTTGAGCCCGATGTGAAAATGCACCTGCATTACCCCTCCTTATAAATGCCTCACATCTTACACATGTGTGCCATGTCGGCATAGGTGCCGCACTTCAATTTCTTTGTGAGAATGTCTCTTGTTTTCCAAAGATTTCTAGAATCTTGTCAACCAAGCATGATCTTTCCATGAAACCTTTTTTTTTATATAAATAATAACTTTATCAAAGGAAAAGAAGCAAAAAGCCTCACAAAACTACAAAGTAGCCCAAGAATAGGATAAAAAAGGAAAACAACAAGAGATTTTATATTTGTAGCCCACTCCATTACATCCCATTTAGCACTCCCACAAACATCCAAGACTTGCTTACTCTATTTGCGAAAGCACCTATTGTTCCTCTCTCCCCACAAAGCCCAAATGGCAACCAAAAAGGCCAATCTCCAAGAAATTTTTTTGAGAGATGACAAAATTTTATTGAAAAGCTCGCAAAAACACGAGAAAAGAATACAACCCAACAACAAAAAGAAAGACAAACTCAAGGGAATGGGGTAGACAAAGCTACCTTATGCCAAGAGAGGAAGTGGCTCTCGACCGAGCAAGGCGTGATCCAAGACTTGTCGAATAATGACAAGAACCTAGACCACAACTCACTAGCGAATGGCAGTGAATGAAAAAACGGTCAATTGTCTCCTCATTTTGCATGCACACAATACAATTATCGGTAGTCACCATCTTCCTCTTCTGGACATTATCAATTGTGAGTACTTTATTCCTTCCCACCAACCACACCAACGTTGCAACCTTAGGGGGAGACCAATAGTGCCAAACAGAGTGTGGAAATTTCCAGAAGGAGAAACAAGTATTGACTTGTAAAAAGATCTAACCATGAAATGGCCAAACTTCTCTTTATTCCAACCATTGATTCCTTTTCACCCAGTGAAGAAATGGCCAGCCTTGAAGACACTTCAACAAACCAATAAATTCACCCATGTCCCCATCCGACAAATTCCTTCTACACAAAAGAGACCACACGACCTCATACCCTAAGACTAAGTAGCACCAAGCAACTAAAATGTTCGCATCCTAGGATAGGCTGGCTAAGCTCAGAAATTCTTCTCAAAGCGTCCTCCCTCCCACCTAGGGATCATCCCAAAACCGGATCCTTGACCCATCTCCTATAGAGAATCCAACTCCTTCCTTGAATCCATTACCCAATCTGACTATCAGTTTCCATAAAGCCAAAGCTCGACAAAGAGAAGAATCCCTAGTCCAACACCATCCCTCCTTCACACAATACTTACGCTCAACTCCTTCACACCATACTTCTGCTCAATCACCTTTTTCCGTAAGAAGCCCTCTTCCATTCTGAATTTCCATAACTATTTGCCAAGCAATGTTAGGATCAGGGTTTCTAACCTCTTTATTCCTACAACCCCTTTTCCAATCGATTTGCAAACCTCTTCCCACTTAAGCAAATGGAATTTGTGTTGCTCTTCTGCTCCCTACCATAAGACGTCACGCCTATGCCTTTCCAATCTATCCAACTCCTTTGGGCACTTGAATAAAGGCATGAACTATAGCAATAAATTAGATAAGGCTACCTTGATTAAAGTCAACATTCCCCCAACGAAGGATGCCAACCTTTCCACCCCGACAGCTTCCTTTCAGGTCTTTCTATCACCTTGTCCCACAAGTGTTTCGCCAGCTTGACAATGCATTACAAGAGACTGAGGTACATCGAAGGAAAAGATCCAGCCCTACAACAAAAAATCTCTGCAAGCTTTCCAACTTCCTCATTTGAAGCACTAACAACCAGCACTTCGGTTTTGAGGATGATCACCTTCAAACCAGATACTGAAATTGCGGTAAAGACCACTTTAGTAGAAGTAGGAATAGGCCAAAGTGTCCTAGAGGGGGTGAATAGGACTTTATAAAATTTTATGACAGTTTAAAATCCTATCATCATTATCTTGATCTAATAAATAATTTATCAAGATATCTTTATCTTAACTCTAATAGCTTCCAAGCCAGATACAGGTTCCAATCACAAGACTATTCAATATCTAAGCAATACATAAATTTAGTCTATAATGGATGGACAGAGTGACTGTGTGTGGGACGTGATACTTATCAGTTCTAAATAATCATGCATCATGTGATCATTCAAAGTATACACAATAAAAGATAATACAAATAACAATCTCAAACACCGTCGTTTTATAGTGGTTCGGCTATATGCCTACTCCACTTCCGACGAACGCACTCAACCCTTAAAGTGTACCGGATCTTACTAACGGAGGTTTCAAATCAGGTTCACCTCTAACCTTCACAACCTACACAAGGTCGACTATGGGACCTATATAAGAAACCTAGACGTGTCTCCACGAAACACAAGTTTATACCCCACACAGGAGCAACGGTCAACACACAGGAGCAACGGTCAACACACAGCACCTGGGGTTTTAGGCCACACAAACTAAGGATCCACACAAGGAACCTAAAGTTTATGCCCTACACAAGAGCAAAGGTCAACACACAGCACCTATGGTTTTAGGCCATACAGGCTAAGGACCCAAGTTTATGCTCACCAAGAGCAAAGGTCAACACATAGCACCTAGGGTTTTAGGCGACACAGGCCAAGGACCTACACTAAGGACCTAAGTTTATGCTCACCAAGAGCAAAGGTCAATACACATCACCTAGGGTTTTATGTCACACAGGCCAATGACGTATACTAAGGACCTAAGTTTATGCTCACCAAAAGCAAAGGTCAACACACAGCACCTAGGGTTTTAGGCCACACAAGCCAAGGACCTACACTAAGGACCTAAGTTTATGCACACCAAGAGCAATGGTCAACACACAGCACCTACGCTTATTCTCCTGTCGGAGGCCTCCTATGAGGAATTGGAAGGGGTGAGAATCACCTGTGACCCAATCCTACACAAAGGAATGATCAGCAGGGTCTCTGGACTCTAATGACTTACAGATAAGTAGATGAGCCCCATTAAGCACGTTGATGAAGATCTCCTCCTTTGATGATAAAGAATTTGCAACTCCCTTGATCCGCAATACTTATGATGCTCTAATGTAAGGCGACTGATTAGGTCAAGGTTATGTTGGAATCCTACTCTATTAAATGTTTTCCTATTTTAGAGACAAAGTGATTCCAAGCATCTAAGCATTCAAGGTATCTCAGCTCAATGATTTTCCATTAATGGTAGTTGGATGATCCTTAAATGCGGAAGTTCATTCCCCAATTCACTCTATTGAATATCAATGATGAGAGTGGGTTGGAGGATGAACTCCCATGAGAAAAAGAGCTTAGGGTATGTAAATATGCAGGACTCTCAAGGCTCTCTCTATTTTTCTCGCTAAAACAACATAAGACAAGCTCTCATTAAATAGGCAAAAAATTCCAACAGAAATAAAACAGTCATATTTTTTTACAGAGTTCGATATCATCGAGCGTATAATCTCGATAACGTCGAATGGCCGCTTAAAGACACAAACTCAATCTGTCAAACGCTTTTGAACCTTTTTGCCAACTGATTGATGATATCGAACATGCTTCGATGTCATCGGATTTCGAACTCCAATTTCATCGACCCATGGTTCGATTCCTCGATATTTAAAAACATTAGAGCAGACTTGCCTTTGGAACTGAACAGGCATCGATATGATCGAGCATTCCTCGATATCATCTGGTTTTGAATATCGATGATATCTATACCAGTTTCGATTCATCAATTTTTTCAAGGGATTTTCCTATAAACTCACTGGACAGTTTTGTGTCCCAATTCAACGACATTGACCTGGTCTCGATATGGTCGATCTTTGAATGTCGATATCATCGAGTGATTCTCGATACCTCGGATTGACATTGGTGAATTGGAGATGACAAATTTGGGACCCCGCTTTATCCACCGAAAAACCGTTCATGAGACCCACTTTTATACTCATATCCAACATCTTACTCAAAGCTTCCATCACCACTACAAACAGGAACAAAGACAATAGATCTCCTTGCTGCAATGCTCTAAAAACCTTGAAGAAATTTGGGACCCTGTTTTACCCATCGAAAAACGACCCACTTCTATACTCTTATCCAACATCTTACTCAAAGCTTTTGTCACCACTATAAACAAAAACAAAGACAACAGATCTCCTTGACGTAACACTCAAGAAACCTTGAAGAATCCCTTAGGAGACTCGTTCACCATAACCGAAAATTTGGCCAACCACTATGAAGGCCCGCCTAAAACCCGATTTTAAATCCCTCAACAATATCGAGATCGCTAGGTGGGGTGGGATCAATATTGGATCATCTGCAAAAGGTTCCTTCCTTTTCCGACATTTCAGTAAGAGATTGGTCCCTCCCAACTAGCTTTAAAAGAAGACGGCATTAGCCCCATATTCCAAGATAAAGTTGTATGACGTGAGTATCATGTATGGTTCCTTTGAGAAAGGTGTGATACCACCGCCTATCAGGCATGACGAGTGGTCCATAAAACTGCATCCCGAGAATTATCCAAGCCACCAATCCCCATGATTCCAAACATTAAAGTCACAAATCACCTATTATACCTCTTGCTATCCATTCTGCACCCGACAACACCTAGTCCTTGGGCCTTCCTCCCCAAATCGCATCAACCACTAACTGGTTCATTGACTAAAGGTTAGTTTCCTACAATGCAACAATCTGAGCTTTGTATTTTTTGCACACTTACTTAATAAGGAGAGTCTTTTCTGAGGGCACCCCACACCCCTCATATTCTAGCTTATAATTCTCTCATGCCCTTGGTAGCTCTCCGCACCCGATCCTGACTAATTTCTTAAACTCTCAGGTTTCCCTTCTCCTCCATGAATTGAAATAAAGCAATGAAGTCCTCACAATCCCTCGATAAGAACCATCTTCTCGACATGTGTTATGGCCTCCTTGATTTAGCACATTCCCCTATGATGGATACATGGCTACCATCCCCCCAAACAACCAATGCATAGTCACATGGCTTCGCTGACTTGCTCTTCTCAAGCTTCCTATCACTTCCTCCAAATAACTGAATAGGTTGAATGTCTAAGGCTTCTAACATCGTATCGCTCATGCACTGAGTATCCTAAATTCCTGACACTTCAACTAGCTAGCCTCCATAGCCACTACCACTCTCTTGGCCCTCAACTCTATATGTCTGCTCCTCCATGTTTATTCCCAATGGAGGTATCAATCCGCCGCCTCCCACAAAAGAGAAGTCCTCCTGAGCAAATTTTAACTCCCCGCTACTGAATGCAAGACCAAGATGGCAAAAAATGGGCTCTAACTCGAAGCTTCTCTCAAAGAAGCTGAAAAAGGATCGCACATGCCCGCTTTTAAAATCTTGCCCTCGTGCAAAAAACCTTGAGCCAACTTTGAACAAGCCAACACGCACTAGAGATGGTCATCATCAACACCTCTGACCAAGACAAGTTTCGCAAAATCAACACCTCCATTGACACTCGTCACAAGCTAAGAGACACAAAGGCGCATGTTGCTCTCTTGGAGGCAAGAGCACCACCTACCCCTTAATGATCATACAAGTCGACACCTATTGATTCCTCTTCTTTGACCCGGATAGGAGACAGTACGTGTGGCGGTTGCCAATCCATCGCCCCACCTACTACTTGCGAACCAACACCTTACGCATGTCCAAAGACCGGTTCTACGGTTTGCCAAACCACCAAAGATGTGATCCATCAGCCTTCACCCCGACGTCTATTCCAAGGTTTTTCGCTATCATCCCAACACCAACATTACCTCCTCTACCGCCCTCCTCTTCACACAACACCCACTCAAACAACTTCTCTTCGCCTATTGTTATGGTCACCTTCTCTAGCATCAGAGATAGTTTATTCTTTTAGACACAAATTATGGCAACTAGGAGATCCTCACATCTCTCGATCAGAGGGTCAAATGCAATTATCTCCCCTAAACAAGAACCCACCACCTTAAAGTTTCGAGAACCAAAGTTCTCGAGGAAGATCCCATAGTTAATACCAACATCCCCCCTTCCCAAGATCGACCAATCGTCCCACTTGCAAACCAAAGACCTAATCGTCTCTAAATATGTTGTCAATAACGATGACCCAATCAACGTTTAGCCTCCAACCTCATCGACATCCATACCTTAGTCTGACTAAGCTGCTCGGTCATCTTCCTCCAGTCCGTAATTTTGGGAGAACCACTTCCCACTTTTGCTACCAAGGCTCCAGCTCTCACCGTCGCCAGACACCACCAAACTCCATTAAAATACCCTTCGGGTGCTTTCGATCACCATCAAATGGAATCTCACCAACGGTGCCTCATTTGAATCTCCATTCCATACCCACCTCCCATCTCCCTAACCTATCTCACCTGCCTCCCTCAAGCCCTCTTCTCTTTCTTTCTCCCTGCACTTTGGGTTTCCCACACCTGCCTCCCGAAAAGACTAATTAGCTTGATCCCATCTTCTACCATCCCCTTAGCAAAACTACCCTTCTCTCTTCTTACCCCTCTCTAAGACAACACCCGATTCACTATCACCAAACCATATATCCCTTTCTTCACCAATCGCTTCCTTCCCCCAAAGCTTCTCCCATTCAGAGAAGCTACCAAATGATTCGCCTTGTCCATGAATCCTCGAATTATCCGACCCCCATTTCCAAGGAATCGCAACCTCCTTCACCCTCTCTACTTCCTCGAAGACCCTGAAGAACTGTGGTTTTGACCACTGCTTCAGAAAGCTTTCGATGAACAAAGTTGGAAGCTCTAATGATGCCCAATATTCCTAAACAACTTCCTTCCCATCTTGTAATTTGCCTTTCCTCTTTACATGGACCCACCATTCCATTGCCCTCTGCTCTAGATCAGCATCCCCCTCTTCAAACACCTTCTTACTTGCACTCATGTGGCCATGTCGCTTCCTTCTCCCCAACTCCTCCCTCCCCCATTACTCTCCCTCGTCACTTCCCTTCTCTCCCTATGCTCCCTCTCCAGCACTCTCCCAGTGTTTTAACCCCTCGCTTCTCCTCTAGTGCAATCTACCTCTCGATCATCCTTGTCGTCCTCGATTGTACTCGTTATCCATTCCGGTCATCTCCACTTTCATTTTGTGGAACTCTAAAGTTATCACCTAAACATGATAAATAGAATCCTTATAAAGGATTGTCTTCCCAAGAAATCCTTTTTTTTCATGAACTCCAATACATGCATACAAACGACCCTTAAATCTACACCATATCCCCCTTTTAGACCTCCTACCCTGCCAATGTTGCCCAAAGATGTTAGTCCAAAAGCCCAAAAAATTCGACCAGTTGATCCATGCTTTTTGGAGATTTCAACGACAAAGGTACCCCTAACTCAAAAGGGCTAGCTTTAGCTTCAAAATTATTCAAAACAGCTACCTTCAAAATGACAGGCGTGTCAAACCTGCGCAAACATAAATCAGGCCCATCCAGTAATTGGGTGGGGCCAAACTCATAAGATTACAATGTTGGTTAGAAGAAACCTTGCCTGCAACCAATAGTCAATGTGCATTCATGACCCACCAGACGACCTGACCCACACCCACCTGGACTTAGGAACAGGATTGGATCATGTTGAGCCTAACTAGTACATGCCCCCGATCTCACATATGCTTGCCATGTTGACACGTGTGTCGCAATTCACCCCTTTAATCACTAGTCGCAAGAATCACTTTAGCACCCAAAATTGGGGGAACAACAAGTCAACGACCCCTTTCGGCAATCAAACCATAATAAGAAAACAGACCCATCTGCACTCATCAAACCAGTTTGGGGATCAACCCAATTCTCAAAATCCATTTTTGAGATCCAAAAACTCCAATCCCTCCCAAATCCACCTAAAAACCCAATAATCCCCAACCTACAGAAATAATAAAAGGGACCCATTTCTTTTCTCCATTCCCAATACACAACTCTGTCTCGAATTTTTAAGGAAAATCAATACCTTTGACAGCCAGACTCCAGAGTTCGATCAAGCTCACCTTGGAAAACCTCAATTCGTTCAAATCCCAAAAACCTAAAAACAGAAGATCCAAATTTCCTCCCAATTCGACAAGCCATTGGACAGTTCCAGTCCAACAGTTAAGAAGATGGGTAGCCCGGGAAGGCAAAACCAGCAGGTGCTGCTGGCCGATGTAGTGAAGCAGTGTTTTTTGTATGCGTTGAGTGGGGCGAAGAAGATCTCATGTAATACAGTGGTGGGGAAAAAATAAATAAAACTATTTTTCCTCTTTCTGCTCTTCCTCTTCTCCTTTGTTGAAGATTAGGGAGGAACAAAAAGAAAATTCTATAACTTCGCAGTGTGGATTTTTTGGGTTTGTGCAAGAGAAACTACTCTGTGTTCTTCAGATCAATTCATGCGATTAGAGATTGTTAACAACATGAGATCAGATTTAGGGTGTGTTTGGATGTCCCAAATTTCATGAGAAATTTTGACCAATTCATCATGACAAATCATGAAATTTCATGATATGTGGTGCAACCAAACGCCCTCTTAAATGAGCGAATTAAACAAACCTAATCAGAGAGAGAGAGAGAGAGGTTTTCAGGCCGCTGATTATTTCTTCCAGAGAAAAAAGCCCCGCAGCTGTTCCCGGCAAAATGTGCAGAGCATATAAAATATATTCGGCAATGGGAAGCTCCTTATCGTAGCGTGCTTGCACGTGACGTGGACGACTGGAATGTGGGGGCTGCCCTGTGGTGGACCAAGGCAATGGT
The DNA here is from genome assembly GCA_037074715.1 of Magnolia kwangsiensis. Classification (NCBI taxonomy): domain Eukaryota; kingdom Viridiplantae; phylum Streptophyta; class Magnoliopsida; order Magnoliales; family Magnoliaceae; genus Magnolia; species Magnolia kwangsiensis. The sequence goes on along the minus strand of CM073571.1, from coordinate 49,938,507 downwards.
GCCCTCTCTCCCCAAACCGGTGGAAACAAATCAGATTAATGAAATTATTAGGTGGGCCAGGAACGGTTGTCCATTTATTTGAACCATGAGCATTAGCTTGCCTGATAAGTAAACCATCCTGGTTTGGCAGCTAGTTGGGCCACTCCCTCAAAGTCACATGTTCACACGTGTTAGTGTGGGTTCGTTATGCAGAGGACTCTGTAGGAGGTCTCGTCCTTGATAGGATTCTTACAAAAGTAACTACCCCTTGTTACATTCATTGAATGGGTTGGGAGAAACTTGCCGAATGGATGTCTTCAATCTAGGTAGAATTAGGGACATCAATGGATCGTCCATCGAACTTTTTTTAAATTAGACGGATTGCTCACATGACAATTTTTGACCATGCTCGATCGATTTCAATCGAAAATATTTGAAAAAATCTTATTTATTCTCTAGACAATTTTTTACTAGTTCGATCACTCGAGGTTTGGTCTATTGATTAGTGTCAATCGATAGATAGTATGCATGGAACTACGTAAGTACGCGATTTGTTTCATGTTTTGGTTATGGTAGTATGTATATTGGATGTAATAGGGATTAGGATATAACAAGGGTTTGCTAAGATGTTCATAAGAAATATAGAAAATAAAAGATATGGTTTTGGGATATTCGAAAGGGATTTTCATCATTATAAGTGCATCATGTCTTATAATAACATTTCATAGTGGATTGCATGTCGCTTCGTGCTATAGTTTTTTCCCGTGAAGATATTTTCACGTTTGAGTATGTGCATTTAGATATATGGGGCCTGTTGCCCATTGATTTCGCTAAGGAGGTCATCATTTTTTGTCACATTTATAGATGACTACTCCAGAAAAGTTGGGGTTTATTTCCTAAAAAATAAATATGATTTATATTCACCACATTTAAGGTGTGAAAGGCAATGTTAAGAAGTAGACATAGCATGAACTGGAGGTTTTAAGGACAAACAATTGATGTGATTTCACTTCAAGGTTGAATAAATATTAAATGATTATAAGACACAATACAGTAAGCACACACTTGAATAGAATGGTGTAACAAAACAAATAAATCGGATACTCTTGGAGAGAGCCCGAAGCATGTCAAGTAATGTTAGATTGGGCAAAGAACTATGAACTGAGGCCGTAAATTACTTATTATATGGTGAACAGGTCCCCGTCTACACCAATAAATTGTAAAAATTCTGAAAAAGTGTGGAGTGATCATGATATTAACTACTCAAGGGTTGATGTATTTAGTTATAATGCTTAATCTTATGTACCGTCAGTTGAGAGAGATAAGCCAGACCCAATCACAAATAAACTTACCTTTTCTGAGCTATGGTGATGGTGTGAAAGGGTACAAGCTATACGACTGTGTCACTCAAAAAATCACTGAGCCGGGATATCATGTTTGATGAGGATTCTTTGTCCCACAGAGACAAAAGCAAGGAACCAGAAAAATCAATAGTGATTGACATTTAAATCAAAAGTAGTGAGACATATCTTGAAGTTGAGTCGCAAACAAAAGTATAGGAATATGTGGAGCACCACCTCTCATAAAAAATTCGCCAAAAGATCGCAGATTACCAGCAATATACAAAGATAACTCGACTGATAAAATTAATTCAAACATCAAGTTCTTATAGTGCCCAATGAATTCTAACTTATCATTAATAAAAGTCAACCCACCACCATAAGGTTAACTGTGACAATTGCTAAAAAGTAATCAGATCAACACAAGTCATTGATTTTGAACCCAACTCATTTTCTATTTATTTTTCCATTTTATGATTTTTCATCAATTGCTTTTATATTATTGCATTTTTTTGCTTCTCCATTTTTTCCCCATTTAAGCACATGCCTACCCCTTTTCAATTCCACTCTTTTTTTAGTTGGTCATTCTCTTTTCTTTTCTTTTGTATTGGTATAGACAGAGATCTCCAAGATTGGTTCCTACACTTTTGAGTAATAATCAAGTTAAGCACTATGGGCAAGTCAAGCATTATGGGTTTAAATTTAGCCTTAAAGATTATGAGTCGAATGTGAATTGTAAACTTGACTCAATTGATGTTTAAAACTTTTTATCAACGAACTCATTAAAGGAACTTGTTCAAAAATTAACTAATCACTAGGCTATAGGCTTTTAAAAATTACAATGTATCTCATCATTCCATACCCAAAGCACACTTGGGTACATAGAAAATCAATCTTAAAAAGGAGTTTTGAAATTAGAAAAAAAAAATCCAAAAAATTCGCAAGAATTTGCTCAAAAGACACAAAGACACAAAGATACAGATAATACCATCAATACCATCGAATCTCACCCCCAACCTAAAATCTAGATTGTCCTCATTGTAAATAGATGCGATGCATAATAACATGAGACGACAAAAATAAAAGAGGAGTGAGTAAAAAAGAGTATCTAAGAAAGATCAAAGCATATGCATGAATTCTCCATCAACTAAGTGGATTTTTCAAGTCTCCAAACAAACAAAAACAAACTGAAAATAGCAAACCTGAACTAAGAAAGTGGTAAATAGCGAGAGGGACCTTCTTAGACTAAGAGGTTATTCCTGGTAAACAGGATCTTTCAAAGGAATGAACATGTCCTCTGAATTAAAGTTCTCTGCAAGTGGCTTAAGGCGTTGATCATTCACTTTAAAGATGTTGTCATTCGCCAGATTCTCTATCTCGACAGCCCCACGATGATAAATCGTTCTGACTATAAAGAGGTCAGTCCAGTGAAGTCTCAATTTTTCGAGGAAAAGATGAAGCTTAAAATTATACAAACGAACTTTTTGATGTGGTTCAAAAAAAAATAATTTAAATGATGTTATTGTCATGAAACACCTTCATCATGTTATTGTACATCCGAGAGTTCTTGTAAGCCTCGTTTTGAATTTCTTCAAATTCATTTGATTGGAATTTGTGTAGCGAGCCAGCTTTGTCGATATTGAAATTAAAAGTCTTTATAGCCCAATATGCCTTGCGCTCCAACTCAGCAGGCAAATAACAAGCATTCCCATAAACAAGTATGCAGGGTGACATACCAATAAGGGTTTTGTAGAAGCGCGTCGGTTAGTCGAAGTAACCAATTCTTGCAGATTGGGTTCACTGTTTTCTCCAATATTTGTTTAATCTCTTCATTTGATATTTTAGCTTGGTCGCTCGTTAGTGGGTGATAGGGAGTGCTACGTAGGGAGTGCTACCTTTATGTGTAATCCCATATTTATTTATTAATGTTTCAAATGACCTATTGCAAAAGTGGGATCCTTCATCACTAATGATGCCACGAGGTATTCTAAACCTAGATAAGATATTTTTCTTTCAAAAATTTAATGATCGTTCAATGACAAAGAGAATATAGAGATTTCCAAATGATGAGGGAAATGGACCCATAAAATCGATGCCCCAATAATCAAATGCTTTTATGATTAAACTAGGATCTAGCGGCATCATATTCCGATGGGATATTCCTCCTAATTTCTGGAATCACTTGCATGCTTTTAAAAAATCATTGGTATCCTTAAACATAGTGAGCCAATAAAAGGCGCTCTGCAATATTTTCATTGTGGTCCTTTTAACCAAAAAGTAGTCACCACACGCATGTGAGTGACAAATGGAGATGATATTGCATTGCTCATTATCAGGAACACGTCTCCTTATAATCTAAAAAAAACGGTGATCATCCCATGAGAACTTGCATACCTTGGTGAAAAATTTATTCTCATATTGCGCAGTCCAATGAGTAGGAATTGTGTATGTAGTAAGATAGTTAGAAATGTTAGTGTACCAGGGTAATTGGCAAACTTTAAAGAGACATGTCATTGATGAGGGGTCGCTTCCGTAGAACCATATAGAACAAGTCGTGAGAGACGGTCAACCACTATGTTTTTACTCAATTATTGTTTTGGATTTTCAAATTAAACTCTTCGAGTAGAAGGATCTATCTCAACAAAATGGGGCTTAGCATCCTTATTTGAAAGAGTATACTTCAACGCCATATGGTCAGTGAAGATAATTATTTTGGATCCAATCAAGTATGACTTAAACTTTTTCAAAGCGATTACTACAAGTAAGAGTTCTTTTCTCATAGTGGAGTAATTCACATGGGCAAGGTTTAAAGTTCTACTCGTATAGTAAAAAATGTCGAGCTTATTCTTTTTTTCTAAAGCCTAGGACTACCCCAATGACATAATCGTTTGCATCACACATTATTTCAAAATGGATGCTCCAATCGAGTGGTTGCATAATGGGGGCACTAGTCACGGTGCCTTTAAGCTTAGTGAAAACTTTTTATCATTCATCACTCTACTCGAAAGGGGTTTCCTTTTGAAGATGGTTACATAAAAAGACGAAAGATGAAGATAAAGTCCTTTATGAATCTTTGGTAAATTCTAAAGTGTCCAGGGACTATATGATGTGTCCAAGGACTATTTCCCTTTAAACCATAAAGTGGCATTTTTCTCAATTTAGTGCAATGTTATTTTCTTCACATCGTTTTAGTAGTGATTGCAAGTGTTCAAGGCATTCATTAAAAGAATAACCAAAGACAGAGAAATCATCCATGAGGACCTCTAGAAACTGTCCCGCCATATCAGAAAAAATACTCAACATATATCATTGAAATGTAGCGGAAGCATTACACAATCCGAATGACGTCCTTCGGTAGGTAAAAGTGCCAAAAGAACATGTAACAGTTGTATTTTCTTGGTCCTCGAGGGCTATCTATAACGGGTTGTAGCCTGAGTACCCATCTAGGAAGCAATAGTAGGAGTGACCCACTGACCTTTCCCAATTTTGATCAACAAAGGGGAAACGAAAGTGGTCATTCTCGTGACAGTATTCAGCTTCTGGTAATCAATGCACATTCTTCAACCAGTGGTAACTCTAGTTGACATGAGTTCATTGTTCGCATTGGCAACGATGGTAATTTCGAACTTATTGAGCATCACCTAAGTTGGATTCACCTATTGGCTATTAAATACATGGTAGATAATACCCACATCCAAGAACTTTAACATCTTAGCTTTAACCATGTCTTTCATGTTTGGATTTAGACGACGTTATGGTTATCTAAATGTTTTCGCATTATTTTCGAGGTGGATGCAGCAACTACAAATTAGGGGGTCAATTCCCTCGAGGTACGCAATAGTCCATCAAAGGGCTCTATTATGCTCTTTGAGAGTAGAAATCAACTTATTCTCTTACACTTTATCTAAGTGTGAAGAAATCACCACTAGATATGTCTCGTCTTGATCTAAATATGCATATTTCAATTCAACGAGCAAAGGTTTTATATCAAGTTTCGGTGCCTTGACACTAGACAATAGAGTGTTTGAGTCAGTTAGGGGTAACAGTTTAAATTGAGGCCTCCACTGCTTTGTTTCAAGTACCGGCATCACATAAGTAAGGTATCTATCTCCTAAATCATATCATCATCAAGATTGGTGAAGTAGGCCAAGCACACTTCTAAGGTGTCAGAGTACAAAATCAGAATAGGCCCGTCTTCCACAGATGAATCAATCAAATTAATTTTGTGGACATCATCAATATCCTCTTGTTGCTTGCACATACTAAATACATTCAACTCAAGTGTCATATTCCTAAAAAAGATATTCATGTTCTCATTCCCACAATTGATTATGGCGTTTGATATAGCTAGGAATGGGGCAACCAAGGATGATAGAAATTTGAGTGTTAGCATCAACAACCATCTACGTATCTAAAATAATAAAGTCCATTGGGTAGTCGAACTTATCAACTTGGACAAACACGTCCTCTATTATCCCTCTTGGTATATGAATCAAACAATCAACTAATTAGAGTGTGATCTTTGTGAGTTTTAATTCACCTAAACCAAGTTGTTTGTAAATCGAATAGGGAATCAGATTTACACTTGCCCCTGAATCAAGTAAGGCATGCTCAATCTGGTGATTTCCAATCATACATGAGATGGTTGGGCTACTGAGGCCTTTTTATTAAAAATATGTTCTTTTAAACATTATATTCTCTTGACTGTACAAAAGTCCTTGGGAAATTTGTCATATAATAAAATTTGTTTTATGTCATCCAACAAAAGAATGTTGATTCTCACCTGTTTTAGAATATCTAAGATATCCTGAGTATTGGGTAGAGGTTTGGGTGAGATCAACCGTTGTGAGAATGGAGTCATGGCCTTATACTCTTATTCCAGTTTCTTCTCATGTGGGGTGTTGCTAGGCTCATTATCACCCTTTGAATCTTTTGAGTCCGTAGGCTTATCAACCGTCGTCAGGATGCTCTTGTCAATTATTTCTCCACTTCTAAGTGTGGCGATAGACTTGGCTTGCTCCAAATGTCGAGTAGAAGAGCTAGGTCACTTATCTCATATTGAGTTTTTTTTTTTAGGTAGAGGTTGAGCTGGAAGACTCTCTTTCTCCTTAACAGTTAACTGTGACTTTAATCTTTAAATAAACGATGCAAACATTCCTAATTAGAGCTGGGCATCAGTCCTAGTAGGACCGGATTAGGCCGAACATATTCGAAATCACAGTAGCCTAATTTGAACTCGATCCACCCAGGACCGAGTCCGAGTCGCCTGACTCGGACAGATCCAGTACGTGGCTAACCTGACTCAAACCAAGTCTGACTCAGTCACCCTGCCCAAGTCAAACAGGGTTGGGTAAGATTCGGATAGTTGGAATTTAATACAACTATTTTATGTGGTGTGGTCCACTTCGGCTTTTAATATACCATGCTTTGTGCTCAACGTCTAGAATGATATGTCAAAATTGATGAATGGCTTAAATAAAACATATACATCAAGGTGGGCCCCACATGTATTTGAAAGAACATATATGCAAATACACTGGAGGTGTTATATTGTTGACTTGCATTGCACACAGTGCCGTCTTTTCGATTTTCACGTAAGTCTGGACTCTCTTGTTTTGATGTTAGCAAGTTATAGGGGTATGATCATGGGATATGTGTTATATCCAAACCGTCCATCCATTTGATGACCTCGTCTTAAGGCTTGAGATGAAAAATAAGACAGATCTAACTATCACCTGGACCACACGAATAGTTTAACAGTGAAAATCATTCTATACTGCTATTTGTGGTGTGGTCCAAATGATCTTTAGATATTATTCATTTTTTGAATAATGCTCTATAATGATCTCTAAAAATATATGAACGGCATAGATATAATATAAATACATTACTGTGGGGTCATATAACTTTGATCTCCTTTGAACTGTTCGTACAACTTGGAGCTCGAGGAGCGCATGGCGCTCGAGGAGCCCAGACGCCAGGCCAGAGACGGACTGGCTACTCCCCTTGCCACAGGACGTCAGTGCTCCGTGGGCCCCACCATGATGTATGTGTTTCATCCATGCCCTCCATCTATTTTTATAGATAATTTTAAGTTATTAGAAAAAAAAATGAGGTATATTGAAATCTCAAGTGGACCACATTATAGAAAATAGTGTTGAATGCATTTTGACCATTAAAAACGTTTTGTAGGCCATAAAAGTTTTTGATCAAGTTGATATTTATTTTTTCCCTTCATCTGGGTCATTATGACCTGATGAACATATTTTTTTTCCAATCTATGTATTTTTTCCACACTGTCTATCCATTTTTAAGAAAGTTAGGGTAAAAAATAAAAAATATATTTTATACTACCCGTACGCCTATCGGTCCGGGTCTGTTCGGTGCGGTTCAGGTCCCTTCGGTTCGGGTATCTGGGTCGAGTCGTTCCCGACAGAGGTCTATTCGGACTCGACCTGAAAAAAATTGAATCTAGAAATCATAACTCGATCGGGCCCTATCTTGGCCATCGGTTCTGTTCGGAATGGGCCGGATTGAGTCGGATCCGCCGAATGGGGTCACAAATGCACACCTCTAATCCTAATGATGTTTTGATATCTTAGAATGTATGCATGGCATTTTAATTGAATTGCTCTTGATCATTCATAAACCTTTGAACTGGATCCTCTTGAGTCTTTTTTGGTGTTAAAAATGGGGTAGGAATCGAAGGAAGAGGTCCTTGAGAGTTTTTATCAATGTTTGCCATTGGTTTGTTCATCCAACTGAGATTTGGGTGGTTCCGCCAAATGGAATTGTAAGTGTTTGAAATTGAAGCACCAAATGGCTATTGATAATTGTTCATGACATTAGATTGCTCACGTAACAGCTCTCAGAATGTAGGAATTGTGGGACACTCCTGCCTCAAGTGCATGTTACTTATGCAAATACGACAAGCAATTTCAATGGTCTCATTGGATTTGATCGTTTCTATTTTCTTCAACTCCATGGCCATGACTTTTCTTAGGAGGCTGAATACCCTAGCATTAACGTCTTCTTCCCTTTAGACATAAATTCCTCCTTTTTTGCCTTGGGCTAAGTTGATTAAGGATTGGTCAACTTACTAGAAGTATCCCAAGATTGCGTGTTTTTAGATGACATGTCAAATAGTCTCATGCATCATCCAGATCCTTGTTCATAAACCCCTTATTGCACATCATCTTTACAAATTGGGGCATGGGTGAAGTTAGTCCATTATAGAAGAGGCTTATTACACCCCAAATTTCGTAGCCGTGAAGTGGACATGCGTTTAAAAGTTCCTTAAACCGCTCCCAACCTTGGAAGAAGGTTTCTTTATCTTTTTTTGTGAACGAATCATTATGGATCTTCTAGGAATGTTTATCTTATGAATCGGGAAAAAACTTTAAGCAACTCCTGGATTCTCTCATCTCATGTCTCAATTGATCTCAGCCTTAATGAGCGGATAATCTCAAGGTATCATCAAACACAATAATAAAGTGTATGGTGGCTATGATCTCATCAAACTCTTTGAGATGTGGAGAGTCTAGTCCATGGAATTTTAGAAGTAGTTGGATCACTCTTAGTTTTAAATCCATATTTCCTGCATTATGTGGAAAAATCACGTAGAAAGGAGTGTTTGTCTTAAATGCTTGTAAATAATCACGAAAAGTTATAGTTGGTGGACTATTGCAAACATCATTCTTATATTATTGCGTTTGTTCTTCAACTTGCCAATTGGGTTGGTTCTTAGCTGTGTTCGTAGCTAGTTCAGAGAATCTCAGGTATTTTCTAACACGGTGGTAGATAGATAATCCTTCAACTAGTCCTCCCTCACTTCAAAGACAATAAGTGTTATCACAGACCCACTTGAGCATGAACCACTCAAACATACTCCTACTTATATAACAATTAAAACTTATACAACAATATAAAATTCAGAAGTAATATAAAGCAAGAGAGTTGGAAGGATAGTACCCGATTAACGATTCTAGGTTAGATTCTGCAAACAGGAAAACAATGTTAGTATCTGAATGTTTGAGAAAACTCCAACCTAAAAACACAGAGAGAACTCCATATCATAAACAAACTATAATCCTAAAGTATTTCAGAAGAATGCAACTAAAGTCCCCAGTAATGTTGCCAAAAACTTGATCGATCCTAAAGGGTGACAACCCTAAGTGCTGGACTTTGATGTAGTTTTAACTATGTGAAACCAAGAACGAATCCTCGGTGACTTATATTGGTACATTCTCAGTGACTTATATTGGTATATTCTCAAAATACTTTAAAACTAAAACTAAAACTAGAACTAACTATGCAACTTTGAATTAAAAGTAATGTGCAGAGTCAAATCACCCTTTTAATATAGGACAAATTCCACAATGACTTCGCACCGCCTTCAAATTTATGCACTTTTGTTACGATTTGGTCGCATCGACGTCTCATTGAATCGAGCCAACGGTTCCTTCGGATGTAGCCAAATTTTTTTAAAAATAAAATAAAAATACACTAAACTCTCTATCTCCTTTTGGTCGGGCAGAACCTACCTTTGGTGAGACCGAACATACCTTTGGTCGCACCGAATGGTAGACCCAAATTTACTTTATAAATCATTATTTATTGATGGGTTGTTCTGGGCACTTTCGGTCGGATCGAACATACCTCATGTGAGACCGAATAATCTGTTATTTTTGTTATTTGACTGTGTGATTTTCTAAACTTTTCTTCATATTAATCACTCAATTTATCTTAGATCTTTGACACTTAAATTCTTCAATACCATATTCCAAACATCTGATAATCCGCTTGATCATTTTTGAACTTTAAATAATTATTTTAATCTCCTTTTCATCTTAACTCTATAGATCACATCACATAACAAAACGTACGTAATTATATTAACTTAGCACATATATGCATATAAAACTAATGCATAGTTGAAGGTAAAAATGCAATATTTCACATTCAACAAATATTCATTGCGAAGAAGTTGTAGCATTATTTCCTTTCACATCAAGTGATATTGATATCCCGCACGGATCCAATCAAGTTCCTGATGAACCGCCCTATGCTTTCAGGGCGGCTAGAAAAGTGGGCGTTACTGTTATTAAAAATCAACAACACATATATACTAGCTAGTGCGACAAATGGGCAAGTTGTGACGGACTTCTTAGCTAAATATCATGTTCCAAATGGTGAAGAAGTGCAGTGCGACCTGTTGGATGTGCAGGCTATGATGATTGGAGTAGCTCCATCGTGGCAAATATACTACAATGGATCAGCCAGACCGGCAAGGGCATGTGATGGGGTCATGTTCATTAGCACCCAAGGAGATATGCTCTTGTATTCTTTTACAATAGCGTCGTCATGTACAAAAAATTAAGCCAAATATCATGCTCTGATTATTGGATTACAGCTAGCACAGCATATGCACATTAGGTTCTTGCAAGTATACGGTGACTCACCGCTAGTTATCTGGCAACTGACTACTCAATACGAGGTCCGCAACCACAGCGATTGCTCTAATGCCACCTGGCACGATCATTATTCAAGCACTTTTGGAGTAGCATAAACTCTTATGTTCTAAGGTAGGATAATGTGCATGTGGATGCCCTGGTGAACCTAGGTGTTGCCCTTGCGCGCCTAGGGGGTAGCTCTCTATAAGTGATGATAAAAGATAGAAGGATCATGCCGTTATCAAAGGTCATGGATAACACTACGAGTACACAACTCATGTATTACTTTAAAGTGATAGAGGAGGATTAGAGGCGCCCGTTCGTGGACTATCTCAAGTACGGTTCTTGCCGAAAGAACCCAAGCTGCAAATGCAAGTCAGAAGGTGAGTCAAATCATTTATGTTGCATGACGATGTTTTATATCACTGCTTGTATGATGGAGAATTATTACAATGCTTAGGACAAGAGGAAGCTTTTTGTATGTTGAGAGAAACTCACAAAGAAAAGTGCAAAGGGCACCAAGCAGGGCATAACTTGTACCATTGAGTGTGGAAAATGAGATACTACTAGAAAACAATGAACAAGAAGTGATTAATTACACCAAGCATGGATGCCAATATCAGGTTCATGTTAATATCATTCACATGCCTCTCGAAGAATTACACCAAGCCGCGATGTCATGACCCTTTTGTTGCGCAGCACACTAACAACGCAGTGAACCGAGATCCAATCTTCGGTCTCACCCACAAACGATAAACAATAACAAATATAAACTAGAAACAGATCAAAGCAATCCAAACAAACAACATGATAAGATATACATGAAAAAATCTCAAACTAGGGTAAAAAACCACGGATGCAAATTTTTACTATGAAAAAAATGAAGATTAAAGGCAAAATACTAACCTCTCCCTTGGAAGTACAGAGAAAACTTTTTTCCCACACCTTAAAATTATTTCCCAATACACTAAAAAAACCCTAGGGACACCTATATATAGTTTAGACAACTTTTCTTTCGCACCCTTGCGAGAGTCGACTCAAAAATCCGCAGTCCGTATCAAATCCGAAAACGAATCTGCGTAACCACGACTAGTTGAGCAGACTGCATGACCGGTTGAGCGGACCCCACGACTGGTCGAGCACCTTGAAACTAAAAATCTAATGCTCGCTGGACTTTAAGTCAAGTCAGTCCATGACTAGTTAAACAGGGGTCACGACCGGTCGTGTGGCCCCCAGATGTGGCTCCATATCTCAACAATCTCTCACTTAGAGGCACATCGCCATAAACCTTCATTTTCTACATCTGGAGTGTATCACCTCCTGGTCTTCGAGCCTGAAGACCAATCAAAGATGAACAGAGCTTTAGCTTGTATCGTGTGACAACCTTAGTCAGTATATCCTTAGGATTCTCACTTGTATGAATTTTCTCCAAAGTAATCGATCCATCTTCTAGTAAAGAACGTACGAAGTGATATCTAATGACAATATGCTTGGTCCTTGAATGAAAGGCTAAATTCTTAGCCAAATATATTGTACTCTGACTGTCACTGTACAGCTTACAATCTGCTTGCTTCTTACCCAATGCTTCCATGAAACCTTTCATCCACACCATCTCCTTACACGCTTCTGTAGCTGCAACATATTCTGCTTCTGTCGTACTGATAGATATTATCTTCTGTAATTGAGAGACCCACCTGACTGCAGTACTACCTAGAGTAAAGACATAACCTGTAGTGCTTCTTGTGTTGTCGATATCTCCTGCCAAATCTAAATCCACGTAGCTTTATAGTTTGATTTTCGATCCACCATAACACAACCCTACATCCTTAGTACCTACCAGGTATCTAAGAATCCACTTCACAACTTTCCAATGTTCTTTCTCGGGGTTGTTCATGAACCTGCTAACAACTCTCACTGCTTGAGCAATGTCTGGCCTCATGCTCACCATAACATACATAAGACTCCCAATAGCTGACGCGTATGAGACTTTAGCCATATAGTCTCATTTCTCCAACATCTTTACACCTTGCATCTTAGATAACTTGAAGTGATTGGTTAATGGAGTGCTAACCGGCTTAACACCTTTTATATTGAATCAATCAAGTACCTTGGCTATGTACTCTGCCTGTGACAAAACTAGTTTATTGTTTTCTCTGTCACGCTCTATCCTCATGCCTAGCATTTATTTTGCAGCTCTTAAATCATTCACGACAAATTCTCTAGACAGTTGTCTTTTGTGATCTGAGATGTCCTTTATGCTTGAACCGGCCATAAGCATATAATCAACGTACAGAAGAAGGATGATGTACGACATATCAAACTTCTTCAAATAACAGCAGTGGTCTGCATGATATCTCCTAAAACTGTTTCCCGACATGAAACTATCGAACTTCTTATACCACTGCCTTGGGGCCTACTTTAGGCCATATAGAATCTTCTTCAGTCTGCACATCTTGTTCTCCTTTCCTGGCGCCACGTATCTTGCCGGCTGATGCATGTATATCTCTTCTTCAAGGTCCTCATGAAGAAAGGCTATCTTAACATCTATCTGCTCTAGATGTAAGTTCTTTGTAGTCACTATACTCAAGACCATGCGAATTGTAGACATTTTCACCACAGGTAAAAATATTTTAGTGAAATCGATACCTACCTTTTGTTAAAATTCTTTCACAGCCAATTTGACCTTGTACCGTTTTGAACCATCATGCTCCTGCTTCAGTCTGTAAACTCACTTATTATAAAGAGCTTTCTTACCCTTAGGTAGAGTGACTAGCTCCCATGTACGACTAGACTTAAGGAGTCCATTTCATCATCCATGGCCTGCTCCCACTTAACCCATGTATTTGACTGTAACGCCTCTTCAAAATACTCTGGTTCACCATTATCTGTTGGCAGTAGATAATGTAAAGAGGGTGAGTATCGGACCGTGGGTCTTCTCTCCCGAGTAGACCTCCTCACAACTGGTGTCTGTGGCTCTGCCTCATAATGCTCCTGTGCATGATCATCCTGTGGCACTATAACACCCGTATCCGGTAACTCTTCCAACTCTACGAATTTCTTTTCCTCGACCTTATTTTCTTGTATACTGTCCTTATGCATCACTTTTTTATTGAAGACTATGTCCTTGCTTCTGATAATTTTTTTATTTTCTGCATCCCAAAATCTGTAGCCAAAATCACGCTACCCATAGCCTATAAATGTACACCTCATAGACTTTGCATCCAGCTTGTTTCTGTGCTCTGCATCATTGTGAACATATGAAGTGTAACTGACCACGCTTAGATGTGTAAGGTTCACTTTTTTTCCAGTCCACGTTACTTCTGGTAGCCCACCATCCAATGGTACTGAGGGACTTCTATTGATGAGATATGCGGCAGTATTCCGAGCATCTGCCTAAAAAGTCTTGGGCAACCCTGCATGTTACCTCATGCTCTTGGCGTGCTCAAGGATGATCTTATTAATACGCTCAGCCTCACTATTCTGTTGCGGTGTCCCTGGAATTATTTTTTGATGTTTGATTTCACTTATTGCACAATACTCCTTAAATCTCTTATCATAGTACGCTCCCCCATTATCAGATTTAAAATATTTTACTGTTTTACCTGTCTCATTTTCTACCATAACTTTTCACTTCTTAAATACATCAAATACATTAGATTTGTGCTTTAAGAAATAAACCCACAGTTTTTTACTAACATCATCCTTGAAAGAAATAAAATAACGTGAGCCACCAAAAGATGACACCTGTGTCGGTCCCCATAAATCAGTGTGTATAAGCTCAAACAGATGTGTCTTTGGAGCGCGTCCTATCTTCTTGAAGCTTACCCTCTTCTGCTTGCCATACACACAGTCCTCGCCTAATTCCAAGTCAATAAACTTCAGCCCTGGTAGCTTCCTCATTGACAATAACACTTTCATCCATTTCTCACTCATATGTCCTAACCTCTGATGTCATAACTGCCCATTTACTCTAGTTGATGCGACTGAGAGTGAACCATATAATCCTGAAGTCACATATAAAGTACTTTCCTTCTTGTTTAGAGATATCACCAAGATACCTTTTTGTGATCTTTCAGGAATCATTGGTGAATGTCGTTACATAACCGGTATCGGCCAACTGCCCCACTGAGATCAGATTCCTTCTCAAACTCGGTACATGTCTGACATCTTTCAATTTCAACGTTATTCCGTCTTTCTGATTTATATAAACGTCTCCCTTTCCAACAATACTGCACGGCTCATCATCACCCAGGTAGACTCTGTAAGACCCATATCCTATACTATACCGTTCCGTAGGCTTCCGCGGTCCTTCTGGTCGAATTCCGGTAACCCACGATTTGTTATCGGTATTTGCACGTAATCTTGAGTCATGTTCAGTATATTTGAGTCGGTTCAACTCGAAACTTGTACCATCATGACCACATTGTTGTCGCGGTTCCAATGTCGCGTCTCGTGTGATAATGCGACGCTTAGATCATACGTTGTGGCCCGCGCATTATAATGGTTATGTATCACACATTGTGGGACCCACCACCCATATGACACCATTCCCTAGGTGGGTGATGTCATGCCCTTACACAAGTATTAATGGTTCCTCTTCTTAAGTCAACACCTCCCCTTACCTGGGCATTTATGATGGCCTTCCATCATTATGACAAGCCATGACTTCTTCCTCTCTCTTTCCTTCCTCATTTTCTCATCTCCCCTAGCAACTAAGAAGCCATGGATGTCCTAACCCATCTCCATGGCCAACTCTCTTTCACCTTAAATCTCCTTCAATCTAGCTATTAGAAGCCCATCTTCACCATTAAAAAAGATCTTAGAAGGCTTGAGGACACAAGAGATTGATGAAAGAGTACATCTAGAGGTGGGTGCTTCTCTCTCTCGCTCTCTCTCGCTCTCTCTCTCTCTCTCTCTCTATCTTTCATTTTTGTGTGACATGTGGCCCACTCGGATGGACCCAACCTTGATATATGTCTTATCCAAACCGTCCAAGTCATGTGGACCGTACCTTATGGTGGTGGAAAACACAAGTATCTGATTGATTCAAATCAGGTGGGCCACATTCATGTGGGACCCACCTTGATGAAACGTGGGCCACATACATGTGGGACTCACCATGATGCTATGTTTATCCATGCCATCCAGCGTCCCTAGACGCTGGACGTGAGGCAGGGAGTGGCTAACATGGAGTGCATGTACTGACATGGGAGTGTACTAACAGCTAATTAAAAAATAATAATAAACATATATATTATATTTAAGCTTTTAGGTGAACCACTCATGTAGGCCCCACCTTGATGTACAGATCAAATCCATGCTATCCATTCCATTTCTCAAGTCATTTTACGCGTTGAGCCAAAAAATGAAGCCAATCTGATTATCTGGTGGGCCATAGCGTAAAAAACAGTAGATTTCACCGTTAAAATCCACTTTGACCTTTCTACATACCGAAACATACCCAATATTGGGCTTGTTTGGCTTGTCTTGAGCCATAGAGATAAATGGTTGGGGTCAGATTCTACTGATGCGGGACCCACCTGGGAAAATCCACAAAAATTTATATTTCAAAAAATAATACTAATAAAGCATGTAACAGCGAAGGACGTTGTTGTCGTGGACGTGAATGAGGCAGGCGGGTCCCAGCCGTGGGCCCCACCATGATGTGTGTAAAACATCAACACTGTGCATTTGGTGGCCCCCCTCCTAGCTGTGGGCCACCCCAAAAATCAGTCGTAGGTGGAACTCAGGTGGCCTACATCATAGGAAACAGAGGATTAAATGTCTACCATGGAAACCCTTTAGGTTGTCACAGACGTTTTGGGTCATTATGAAATTTGTTTTTCCTCTGCATCCGGTCTGTGTGACCTTACCAACAGATTGGACGGTAAATAAACGTTATGGTGGGCCCCATGTGGGACCCACCATGGTGTACGTGTCTTGCCTACATTGTCCACACCATTGGACGGGGGACTCACTATGATGTATGTGTTTTATTTATGCCATCCAGCCATTTTGATTGGGCTGTTGGACGGTAGGGGACCCCACCATGAGGCATGTGCTTTATCTGTGTTGTCCGTCCCTATGGGACCCACCATGATGCATGTATTGCATCCGAACCATTCAACCATTTTGAAAGCTCGCTTCAAGGCTTGAGACTAAGAATAAGACAGATCTAGGGTAAGGTGGACCGACCATCGATGTGGACAGTGACATCCACCGTTTAAACTTCTTAAGGCCATAGTAGCTTCCAATAAAGCCAATATTTGTTCTCACTTCATCTATCACTATGTTAACTTATGAATTGGTTGGATCTCAAATACATTACGGCAAGCCACACTGTGATGAGTCCAACCCTTTGATCAAGTGGACCACACCGTAAAGGAATAGTGGGATTTGAATGTCTACCATTGAAGCCCTTTGGGGCCATGGAAGTTTTGGATCAATATGGGATTTATTTTCCCTCTTAATCCAGGTCCTTAATACCTTATGATTAGATTAGGTGGAAAATCAACGTTATGGTGGGCCCTGATCATGAGGCGTGTGTTATATCTACTCCGTCCATCTGTGAGGGCCCTCCTAGATGTATGTATTTTGTATTCACAATGTCCATTCACGTGGCCCCCACGTGATGTACGTGTTATACCCAAGTTGTCCATTTGATGGGCCTATTTGGAATGAGCCGGGCCCACCCTATTATGTTGTATATAAGGCCCATTTGAGGAGGTCCACCTTGATGTGTACAAGGCCCGTTGTTAAAGCCACCTTAATATAGATAAGGACCATATGATATGGCTCACTTGATATGTATGAGGCACATATGATGTGGCCCACTCATTATATATGAGGCCCAGCGTCAAGGCCCACGAGTAAGGCCCATTGTGATGTATTTAGGGCCCATGGGTGAGGCCCATTGTGATGTATTTAGGGCCTATAGGCAAGGCCCATTGTGATGTATTCAAGGCCTATAGGCGTAGCCCATTGTGATGTATTCAAGGCCTATAGGCAAGGCATATTGTGATGTATTCAAGGCCTGTGGACAAGACCTATTGTGATGTGTTTGTGGCCTATGAGCAAGGCCCATTATGGTACGTATTGGGCCCATAACACGTGACCCATTTGATGCATTCGAGACTCATATACGTGGCCCATTTGATGCATACGAGACCTATGTGTAGGGCCCACATGTTATGTATTTGAGGCCCATGAGCAGGGCCCACCTGTTGTGTATATGAGGTTCATTGGTACGACCCATTAATGCCGCCCACTTGATGTATTTAAGGCCCACATGATGCAGCCCATTATAATGTATTTGAGGCCTATTGTGATGTATTTCCGGCCCATTGGGTAAGGTCCATTAAGATGTATTAATGGCCCATGTGTAGGGCCCACTTGTCATGTATTTAAAGCCCGTGTGATAAGGCCCATTGTGATGCATTTTTGGCCCATAAGATGCGGCTCATTGGGATGTATATAGGTCCAGGTATGTGGCCCATTATAATGTATTTTTGACCCATTGGGCGAGATCCGATGTGGTGTATATGTGGCCTTTGAGTGAGGCCCATTGTGATGTATATTAGGTCTTTATGTGAGGTCATTGGCCGCTATACGTTTAGCTCCATGTAGGTCACTCCGTGGGAGTAATGTGGTTAAATGTCCACATTGTCAAGGCTAACTATCGATGTTGATTATCGGTGTCGGTTATTGATACCGATTATGAGTATGTGACAGCATAACATCATGATACATGCACATACGCATCATCTGCATGTTTGTTATGAGGTGTGGTTGACCATTACATATGTCATTGGGCAAGTTGTTATGAGACTCCATGATAGGCGGAAGTTATCTCACATGAGCGCACGATATGCGCAGGAGGATGGCCAGATGAGACACCAAAAATTTGTTACTAGCATCGGGCTACCATAAATGACACTGGGTGAAAATTTCTAAACTCTCTTAGTACCAGAGGAAGCCCCAACGTCGAGACCGAGTGGATATATATGAGCACATGAAGGCCAAATACCAGGAGGTCGCGTCTCCCACTGTGTTGTAGTTGGTTGGGAGGGGGTGTGGCCTTATCCGCCTGAGGGTAAGGGGCATTGCTAGGCTGAGTTTGACCAGCTCGTGAATGTGTCCGCTATCGACATACCGGGTAGATATTGGCTAACTACTGGCCAGACGGATGGTGAGATTTTTTCCACTTGCATGGTCGTGCGTCAGTTGACGACGATTTACTTATAGAGCGTACTAAACCTCGGTGATGATCCCAAAGATGAACTGCACTGATATGTGGACTTATTGAGCAGAAATTACATACTCATTCATTCATTCATTCATTCACTATCCACTCGGGCTGGTGGTGCGTAACTATTTGTTACGTATACCTTCGCAATGGTTAGAATTTCGGTTGGGGCACGTGACTAACCTGAGATCAGGACCCCATAGACTGCAATACTACGTACTATCATCCCGACTTCACACTTCAGCATGGTCATTCCATTCGCACCGTATATTGCATTGCATCCTCGACATCTGATATTTGGCTCTTTATGACTCCTCATTTGTATAGTTGATCTGTAATGCGTAACCTGATATTGTTTAACTCATGGACTTATCAATATTTCTGCTTTACTTTGATATCATATGATTCATGATCTTGCAAGTATTTTCTAATTGTATGATTATGGCGTTGTGTTGAATACTTGGCACTTACCTTGTACACACACTTTTACCACCCACTAAGCTTTATATAAGCTTATACATGATAGATGCGTGGGTGTTAGGTTGCAGCAGCATTGAGCATGGAGCGTACAGTGGTCTTTTGGAACTTTAATTTTTGACATATGTATTTCCCTTTCAGCATTGTATTCAAATGTTTATATTAGTGGATATGTGATGATGATGTTGCCTTTGTGATTTGAGTATATTTGTGGTTATACTTATTATGAGTTAAATGTACATTGAAAAATCTTTCTTGTAGGATCCCAGGATCGGAATCTGGCATATGGACGCTATGAACCGAGAATGGGGTACTACGGAGGCTGTCGGCACCGGATTCGACGATCAGGATTCCTGTGAGTCCGATCTCCGGGTTTGGAGCGTGGCAGACTCTCCCGAAGTCACCTGATACATAGTTACGTATAACTTTCTTACACGAAGTGATATGAAACAAAACACCCGAGTCTATAACTCAAGACTCATTCTTCGCATCAAGAGACAAGATTAACGCCTCTATATCACTCTCCTCGGATAGATTCACTAAATCCTTCCTGCCTTGAAAGTTTCTTTCTTGTTTCTTGAGCGCCCTGCAATCACGTTTCATGTGTCAATTCTTGCCGTAATGCCAGCACTTATCTTTGTCTTTCAGTCCCCTGGACTTCTTCCTTGACTTAGAACGTCTGTATTTATTGCCTCATTTGTTTAACGATCTTCCTCTTCCTTCAACGTTTAAAGCATTTCCTGAATCCTCTGAAACTCCTGATACCTTTCTTCTAGATTCTTTGCTGAGAATTTGACCGGCCACATTATCAAATTTCAGCTTTGTCGACCCTGAGAAATTGCTCACAGCAATCACTAAACCATTCCAGCTGTCTAGCAAACTAGATAAGATCAATAACGCCCTGACCTCATCCTCAAAAACAATGACAACGGATTCCAACTGGCTCATGACTGTATTAAACTCGTTTAAATGTTTAGCTATGCTCCCACCACCTGACAATAGTTGTTTCATAAGTGAACCTTGTTGGACGCTGAGGATTTTTCATACACGGTGGCTAGGGCTTCCATTAATTCTTTTGTAGTTTTCATCTTGGATATATTAAAGGCGACGCTCTTAGACAGAGAGTTGGATCATTCCTAAAGTTTTCCTATCTAGTAAAAATCATTCGTCATCTGTCATCTTTTCTGGTTTATTTTCTTTTCCTCCCAGAGGAATATTGTAACATCCCGAAAATCGGGGGGTCGAGTAAAAACTCAACTCCCGAGTTCCAAAATGTTATTTATACAACATAGATATGTATGATTGAATGTTGTCTGTGTTAATGTATTAAACATGAGTGAGATTAAGCCAGAACAACATATCATACTCCAGAAACAGTTGAATTAACAAGCGGAAGACTATGATAGTATGTATAACATATATAAACTGTTGTATGTCTCCAGAGTGTGAACATGTTACCAAGTTATATACATACATGTATACTCCAAAAGTAAACAAAAGAATATACATGAGTGCTCTGAAAATATAAAATGACAAGTGTCAAGGTATCTAATCAACCTCCCTGTAATCTCGTTAATCAGAACACGCATAAAGGAGAGATCCTCCTCATCATTATCAAGTCCAGCTCCGCTTCTTAAGCAGGGCCATCATCTGCAACCAAAATAGGGACTGGTGGGTGTTCGAAAACACCATCCCGTAATGTGGGAGTGAATAGCTAACTCAGTGGAATAATAGAGCAAAGATTAACATGTTCTCAAATCAATCATGCGATAATAGTAAAGCAGTAAATCAAACAACCCTAATACTGTTGTTAATGCAATATGACATGACGTGATGGATGCCCTCATCGACGGTCTTCCTCATACGGCACCATCTTACGACCGCGGCATGCAATCGTCCCTCAAGTGCTTCACATCTTCCAGGCACATGCAATGTAATGGTGATATGATTTTCAAGTTGTTATTAGTCCATTCAAACAGCAGGATTGGGAAACTAAGGTACTTCCCTTATATCAATCCCAACACAGATCCTGTATAAGGTCGTCACTCCTAGTATTCTCATACGATGTATATTTTGTAGGTCACTGCAAGGGCTTCCAGAGCTGTTGCTCGCACTCGTTGCACCGCTCCCCCATCACCTTATCAATACAGGCCTACTGTACTCTCACTACTACGGAAGGGTCGTCACCTCCCGTAGACTCAGAATACGCTCGCGGTTACTACAAAGGGCTGCCAGGGCTGTTGCTCGAACTCGTTGCACCGCTCCCCCATCACCTTATCAATGTAGGCCGACAACAAGAATATAGTGTCTCATACCACCATAATCTGCTCACGAGTCATAGGTGCTCACTGGTCACTATGGGGAGGTTTATGGCCCCAGCGTAGGCCGACAGCTCGACCACAGTGTCCCATACCACCGTGCCGGGCTCATGAGTCTTCGTGGATCAAGGTACCATGGTTGACAGGGTTTACAATGGTAAGTTCAGTACCCTAGGTTCAAGCAGTTATGACTCATACAGGGTGAACATATAACGGCCAGTCGGGTTACTTGACGGGCTCGACTAGCACGATCGCATCTCAAGTCGAACGACATGAAGTGCGTAAAACACTTCGTGTGGCCTAACCACTGCCGCCAACTCCAAAACACGGCTCGCGTTCATCGACGCGTCGTTCGTGGCAAAGATAGGCCAACCATGAATTTGCTCGGTTGCCGACTGCCTGGACTAAGTATAGTCCCAAACAATTATGGAATCACATTAGCAATCATATGAGAGTATTGGAAATGAAATACAACAATGTGAGCATGTTAACACATGTTATAACATACAACTTAAGTAAATCTTCCAACGCTTGCATTTCATACATATAATGAAATCATGCATATAGCTAACATGTAGGAAATCATTTACATCAGCATATTAATTAAGAAATCAATCTCAAACTAATTCATAACACCATTTAATTCAATACATACTAATACAAGCATTTATACAAACACTTAAACTACACACTTAAGTCTACATATAGTATGTCGACCCGAAGTGCGCATATAGGCGAATCTCTTCGCCAAACTAATTATGCATGCATTCCTAGTATTCTAATACGATAAGAAGCCATGTCAATCACATCAGCAAATTATGAATGAAAACAGTATTTCCTACAAATGACTAAAATGCCCTAAATCTCATATTCTTCGTCTGCTTACGAAACAGGAAACGGACGGCATGTTGTACATGTCAAACGGCGTTGCCGTCGATAATCTACTATTAAACGACATTGAAAGCATTGAAAACAGTCAATCAAAGCGTCTAAAATCCGCACCTTTTCTTCTATAAGGGTATTGATTCGAACGGAGCGTATACGCTTCGTCTACGGCGAACTGTGAACCTAATACACAAGATCTATCAGCTACCTCGTTATGAAAATGAAGGATCAGCAAATCATCAAGAGTTTAGGGTATTTTCTTACCTACAAATGCAGAGAAATCACCGGCAAAGTGATTGAGTCGCGTGGCTTAAGCACGTGCAGCACGTGGCACAAGCAGCAGGAAATTTCTCTCCTACTCTCTCTCACAATCTCTCACCTTTTCTCTCTCTCAATCTAGGGCTTTTTTCAATTTCGGATGGGAGAGATGAGTGAGGGTTTCAAGCCTTTTTATAAGCCCAAACATGCCCGAAATAGGCTCGGGAACAATGTTTACTTAAGGTATATCCAAATCGAGGCTGTTTCGGTCCAAAAGACCATTTCTAGTGGTCCCCTGGCCGAACGCGATCGGACTTAAGTTCATACATGTCGGATGTCGCTCACATCCCATTCTCAGACCATCAGTGTTCGTAGATCGCACGTGGCGGTCCAGTTTCAGTTCAGCGGTCACCGCATGTAGATCAGGTCTGCAAGTCTCATGATATGAAATAGAAATTTTTTCTGATCCGAGGGTATAATTTGGCTGAATTCTGACGGTCAGAACGCTTAATACTGACGCGTCAAGTCGTGTGCCAGATTTGAATTTCAAATTCCAAATCTAGCCATGTTCTCACTCTCTTCAGTCCAGGCCAATGAAATAGCCTGCGAGTGTCGGTTGGACTTGATTTTCGAAATGATTGTCAAGTCCAGCTAGGCGGTTCTAACGGTCTAAGATTGTAGGTATAGGACTTTCGACGCGTGGTCTAGATCCAATACAAAGTTTCAAAGAGGTCCAGAAAATAAACCGGTTTAGAGTTTGATCCAAGGTTTTAGGGTATTATAGCACCATTGGTTCTACTCGCTTTGGATCTTGTATAACATATTTAAAGTGATCAGGGACTATTTTCCAGCTACTCTAGCATTGCGCTAGCTAACTTATGCTTAGTTTCTAAAGGAATTAATCCTAAGTGATTTCTTTGGCTATGGAATTGAGTTCTGAGCGATTTTTCAGGTGTTTTAGTTGACCCATTGCCTAAGGACGTCTAATCCCAGGTTGGCAAAAATCTGGGGTGTTACAAATATAAAGGTCTTTCTGATGCAGATAATCCTCCATCTGCATTTTCCAGAAGGCAAAGTTTAAACCATCGAACTTCTCAATTCTAGTTTTTCCTCTTCCGCCATCGCTTCTAATAGAACTAAACCAATAGCTTTGATACCAATTATTGTGCATCACGCCAACAACGCAGCAAATCGAGATCCAATCTCCAGTCTTACCCACAAACGATAAACAAGAAGAAAAATAAATAAGAAACAGATCAAAGCAATCCAAACAAACTACAAGACAATATATACGTGGAAAAACTCCAAACTAGGGTAAAAAACCACTGATGCAAACTTCCACTATAAAGAAAAATAAAGATTACAAGGCAAAACACTAACCTCTCCCTTAGAAGTATAGAGAAAACCTTTACCCATACCTCAGGATTATTTCCCAATACACTAGAAAAGCCCGAGGGACACCTATATATAGTTTAGGCAACTTCCCTTTCGCACCCTTGTGGAAGCCGACTCAAAAATCTTCAATCTGCATCAAATCCGGAAACGAATCTGCGTAACCATGACTGGTCGAGCAGACTGCACAACCGGTCGAGCGGACCCCACAACCGGTTGAGCATGGGCCACGACCGGTCGAGCACCTAGGAACCAAAAATCTGATGCTCGCTGGACTTTGAGTCAAGCCAGTCCACGACTAGTCAAGCAGGGGCCACAACCGGTTGAGCAGGGGTCACGACCGGTCGTGCAGCCCTCAGATGTGGCTCCACATTTTAACACCTTCCTTGCTTGGTGCATGGACATCATGAGGCCCATTACTCCCCCGTCCACTCAAGGGCATTTGTACATCCCAACAACGACTGATTATTTCTCCAAATGGGTGGAGGCTATCCTGTTAAAGAATGTCAAGGCAAAGCAAGTCAAGAATTTCATTCGATAGTCTATTCTTTATTAACACGTGATTCCACAACTCATTGTCATCGACAACAGCACACCATTCAAAAACATCACCATAAAAAAAGTTATACCGAAAGTTCAAGATTAAGCATTGCTTCTCGACACCGTACTACCTAGCATTGAACAACTTAGTTGAATCATTCAATAAAACCCCATCAAAATCCTAAAGACGACTATATCTGAAAATAAAAAGGATTGGGACAAGCGACTACCGAAGGCAATGTGGGCCTACCATATTACACATCGCACAACTACAAAAACTACGCCATACTCACTAGCGTATGGGACAGAGGTAATGATACTCGTAAGAGTGCAAGTAGCACCACATTAAGTTGTATTGTAAGATACACTCACAAATAACCAAAATGCAAAAATTAGAATGGCCGAGTTGGATGCATTGGATGAAAAGAGACTCACGGCCCAACAACGTCTCAAGGTGTATCAAAAGCATATATCTACCACTTTTGACAGGAAAGTCCATGGCTAATCATTCAAGAAATGATGCATAGTCCTGGTCACGAAGTGCCTGACAACATCCTCTAGCAATGCCGAAAGAAAATTCAACCCTAAATGGGATCCCATTTGTGTCATCAACGAAGTGTATTTGAATGAAGCTTACCACATTGTGGACCACAGGGGGCAAGGCATGGGTTTCCTTATCAATGGTCAATTCTTAAAGAGAGATTATCCCTAGCAATGGAATGTAAAGAAATATAGGTTATAAACACTCACAAGAATAAATGATGAAAATGTAACAGATAAATAAGAACAATACAATGGTGAAATGAATAAAATTGAATGATGTGGTGCAGGCCTAAAGCAATAGCTAAATAGACCAAAACAATAGTATCAAGGGAGGTGCTTGTAGGCGCTTCCCATGAGAGCCAGGGGTAAATCTTGCCCCAACCGTCAAAATACTCCAAGCTACGTGTCTGAACTAAATCGTCAGGATACTCCAAGTTACTAGTTTAAATTGAATTGTCAAAATACTCCAGGCTATGAGTTTAAACAGAACCATGAAAATGCTCCAAGTTACAAGTCTAAATTGAACCGTCAAAATACTTTAGGCTACGAGTTTAAATTGAACTGTCAAAATACTCTAGGCTATGAGTCTAAATTGAATTGTTAAAATACTCCAGGCTACGAGTATAAACTTAACCATCACAATACTCTAGGATATGCGTCTAAATTGAACCGTCATAATACTTTAGGCTACGGATTAAGATTGAGCCACCAAAATGCTCCATGATATGGGCCCAAACCGAAGCATACATTCAAAAGACATCAAATTATGTTTAAACTATAATTATAAGTGCAAACCAGATTCTTTCGTACTTCAACGAAGGTCGAACTTAGTTGTTCTCAGCCGGGCTTAAAAGGAATGAATTTAAACTGGCCCGAATTATGAGATGAAAGGGCATATGGACAGTACATTGAAGTAATTATGTAATAATTAAATTGCATCAATAAGGCCAAAGAAAAGTCTACATGTTCATATCATCCAAACACATCATAAATTTGCACAAAGGCACCTAATTAACAAAATCGACGCAGTTATATTCATGAATACTGTTCACTCCCCAAGTGCAGGGTTGTGATGTAGTAATAACTCGGTAAGACCGAGGTCGAATCCCAAGGGACTGAAACATGTACGTTATCTAAAACTAACCAGAACTAGAACTAGATTAAGATGAAATCTAAACTGAATGTAATTTGAGAAATAATGGTGAAATAATTATCTAAACTTGAGAGAAATCAGGAGAAGGGAACTAGGGATTCAGAGGATCCACTTGTAGAGATCAGGGAGATCTTATGCATGTTTTATGGAAATTAACTGAACTGACATTGATCTAGTTTTCAAAGAGATGAAAGGTGTATGAATTAGAATGGATTTCATCACCAAACCATGCCCAAAAGACTATGGCAAACAACAGAATTAAACTAATTACCACCCAATCACATGTATGAAAGTTAGGAAGGGTACCGTCATCCAACCATGCTCAGGAGACTATGGTGAACAACAGGACGTCCTGACGTCATAAACTTGAAAAGAAAATAAAAATATTCAAAGCATCGCAGACCCATTGTAATTTCAGTCACAACAGACCATTAAGAACTAAAAATATTCCCATAATAATTAACTAAAATCAAAGTCAATTCATGCATTAAAATTAAAATAAAATCAAATCTCCTACCTCACTACAAGCTTTACCTCTTAGCCCTAGCTAAGAAGTTTAGCCAGACATGGATGGGCTAAATCTCCACAATTGAAATAAACTAAAAAAAGAAAATACTCTTTTTTTTTTCTTCTGCTTCACGTCCCTGCCCGAGCCTCCACGTCTCTCTTTTTCTTCCTTTCTAAGACCTGAATGAATGTTCCACATGTCTAAAACCTCCTTATATAGCTGCTGGAGTGGTGAAAATCGAATTTGAATCGGATTTGGAAAGTTATGCATGCCTAGTGAAAGCTTTTTCGCAGCCAAGTTTGGTGCCTCGAAACACGCCACTTTTCTTGCTCAAATTCTAAATAAACACTGTCCCTTAGGATTTTATTGGGTCCTCTACATGATAGACGGTTCATATCTGCCATATGATCAAAGATGGTGGGCTAAAACTGCTTGAAAAAGTCAATTTTCGCGGATGTGCGAAACCTTCCGCACCATTTCACTGTTGTGATCGGTGGGCCCCACAGAAGCATTTTCTGGAAAATCCACCCCGTCCATTGGATTCAGAATGAAATTTCAGTTAAGAATGGGTGGTTTTGAACGTCTATTAACGTGTCCCAGAGAAGAAATAACTAAAAGATTAGATTTAAACGCTACCGGGCAGCCCTTTTGTGGCCTTTGTATCTCACACGTGTGCACGCATGGGTGAAAAGTGACAACATGGTTTTATAGCTCTCGAAGCCCTCTACAAGATGGACGGCTTGGATCAGACGTACGGAGCTTGTGTGGGGCCCAATAACGTCCGTGAAAACGGCCAGCGGCCGTGCGTCCGCTGCCAATGAGTAATTTTTTATTTTTTATTTTTTATTTTTCCTTCGGTCAGAGACGGTCAAGCCGTCTCTGACACTTGCCATGCACGGCTAGAGTACCCTCGCTGTACACGTGCAATGCATAGGTGGGTCCAAAAGTGATGTATATGAGAAATCTGCTCCGTCCATCTCTTTTCTCATCTCATTTAAGTCGTCCAGAACGATTTTAAAGCATATCTGAATAGCAGGTGGGCCCCAAAATTGAGAATTTATGGGCTGATTTAACTGTTGGGCAACTTCTAGAGAGATCTAACGGCTGAAATTTGACGTATACGGTTAATTTATGGTCCTCGGGCGACGTATGAAGTTTCGAGCCGAACGGATGGTGGGAACCTCGTGATCTTGCATTCTGGACGTCCTTCAGGCCACTTGAGCTTCAATTTCTTACTTTTTTCGAATTTCTTACCATGTATATTTGTCAATCTTGGTCCCCTGGAGTGTGTCCCTTGCCTTTGGCGTCATCAGATCGTTAAATCTCAACTTTTAACGTCCTTTTTCCATCCATGCTCATAAAATCACCTTGCAACACAAGAATGAGAAAACAAGCCATTAGATAGCATTATATTCGTAAATCCAGATAATATCTGGGGTCTAATATGCAATATTTGACCCTCAACACAACCCCCAACCAGCATTTTGCTAGTCCCGAGCAAAATATGCGAAAAATAAGTTGAGAATTATAAGAGAACTTTCTATGAAATCGAGTGAGATTTTGAACAAAATACGAGAAATTTAATATCCATGAATGTTAGAAATTGTTTTCTCCTGAGCTCAAGTGCACGGTAGACTTCATAATCAAGTGTAAAGTATTAATCCATCAATTAGAAAAATTTTAAACATTGAGATCCATGGATGTATAGTCTAATCTCGGCTTATCATCATTAAGAGATCCATTCGTCAATTTCATGATATCATTGGTAACCAATAAGAAAATTCATGACAACCAAAACCTAATCCAAAACTTACCTCATAAATTAACCTATTAACTTGTGATTTTTCTATTCAAAGTAATGCCAAGGAAGGAGAATCAAATCCTTACCTATAGGGAGCAAACCTATGGTGAAGATCATACACCTGACTCTTTTTCACATATCATTCATGGGGAATTAACTCTACACCTATAGGGAGCAAACCTATGGTGAAGATTAATTATCCAACCTTTTCAATTTTTATACCATGATGGCAAGATATTTCAAGCTGGTTCCTTTCGTGCTTAGTGATTACCAAATTAACCCTTCAATATCAGACTGAAGTCTTAACGTGAAAGCGAGATGTGACATGTGAAATCCTGATGCGATTAATGTTTAAAACTTTTAATCATGGCTTAGCAACTCGATCTTAACTACAGAATGCCACCGATACGGAATCCAAGAGTCATAAATTATCAACATCATATATCTCACAATTCTAAATCAAGGATATTCGTCAAAATCACTTTGAATTCATAAAAATTTTTAGAAAAATTCAAAAAATTTTCACAATTGTTGCTCAAGACCAAGAAAATATTGATTAGGAAACCTAATCTCCCACCCCCAACCTAAAATCTACATTGTCCTCAATGTAAAAGATATGAGCATGCAATGCACATGGGACAACGAAAGTAAATGAGAAGTGATGGGAAGATAGTACCTGAATAACGAATCAGGAGAGTTTCCAATAGATCACGGCATGGAAGCTTGCCAGCATGAGAGAGAAAGCAGAACAAAAATAACAAAAATAAAATCCTACCTATACCACTTTCGCAGGTGCTCTCGATTGCATTTAACGTATGCAACAAGCCTTTAAACCCCTAGGTTACCCCTAGAGGACGAGTTGTAATCTCGTGAGGGTTTGCAGTAATGTTACCCACAAACATTGAATCATCTACTAAAGAATGAAAAGGAATAAAAAAGCTGGGTTGCCTCCCAGGAGCGCTAAATTTACCGTCTTCAGCTAGACAAATAAAACAACTATCCTAGACCTATGAAAGCGATAAACCTACCTATACCTCCATCAGACTAGGAGATCAGTCCTGGTAAACAGGAGCAATCAGAGGCATGGACATGTCCTCTGAATCAAATGTCTTGACAAATGGCTTTAATCGATGTCCATTTACTTTAAACTCCTTGTCATTGTCAGGATCTTTTATCTCGACGGCCCCATGAGGATAAGCAGTGACAACAATGTAAGGACCGGTCCAACGAGATCGAAGCTTACCCGGAAAGAGATGTAGTCGAGAGTCATACAAGAGGACTTTCTGACCAGGCGTGAATGATTTTCGTAGAATATGTTGATCATGAAACGCCTTCATCCTGTCCTTGTAAATTCTCGAGTTCTCATATGCATCGTTCCGGATTTCTTCAAGTTCATTCAACCGAAGTTTGCGTAGCGAGCCAGCGTTGTCCAGATTGAAATTCAGATTTTTGATCGCCCAGTATGCTTTATGTTCCAATTCCACAGGCAAGTGACAGGCTTTCCCATAGACAAGTCTAAAGGGAGATGTTCCAATAGGAGTTTTGAAAGCAGTACGGTACGCCCATAAGGCATCGGTCAATCGGATTGACCAGTCCTTACGATCAGGGTTAACCGTTTTCTGTAGGATATGTTTGATCTCCCTATTAGAAATTTCAGCTTGTCCACTTGTCTGTGGATGGTATGGGGTGCTCACCTTATGAGAGATACCGTATTTCTTCATTAAGCTCTCAAATGGTCTATTGCAGAAGTGTGAGCCCCCGTCACTAATGATGGCTCGAGGCGTTCCGAACCGCGACAGGATATTTTCTTTCAAAAATTTAATGACCGTGCGATGGTCATTTTTGCGGCACGGAATTGCTTCAACCCATTTAGTGACATAGTCTACGGCGAGCAAAATATACAGATTTTTAAATGATTGGGGGAATGGTCCCATGAAATCGATGCCCCAACAATCAAATGCTTCTATAATAAGGATGAGATTCAAGGGCATCATATTTCGACGGGACAATGCTCCCAATTTCTGACAACGTTCACAAGCCTTGCAAAACTCTTGAGTGTCCCTGAACATAGTGGGCCAGTAGAAGCCACACTCTAAAATCTTGGCCGTGGTCTTTTTAGCAAAAAAGTGACCACCACAGGCCTGTGAGTGACAGAAGGAGATGACACTCTGATGCTCATCGTCTGGCATACATCTCCTTAAGATTTGGTTTGGGCAATATTTAAACAAATGTGGATCATCCCAGAAAAAGTTACGCACCTTGGTAAAAAATTTCTTCTTATCTTGTGATGTCCAATGTGTCGGTATGGAACCTGTAGCAAGATAATTAGCAATATCAGCGAACCAAGGTGACTGGGAGACTCTAAACAGTTGTTCATCAGGGAACATATCATTAATATGGGTCGCCTCAAGGGAATCAGAGGTATTAAGGCGAGAAAGATGATCGGCCACTACGTTCTTTACTCCCTTTTTGTCTTTAATTTCCAAATCGAATTCTTAGAGTAGAAGGATCCATCGTATCAGGCGGGGCTTAGAATCATTCTTAGAAAGAAGATACTTAAGTGCCGCGTGATCTGTGTAGATGATGATCTTGGATCCGATCAGGTAGGACCTAAATTTGTCCAAGGCGAACACTATGGCCAAGAGTTCCTTTTCCGTAGTCGAGTAGTTCACTTGGGCAGGATTTAGAGTCCTACTTGCGTAGTGAATAACGTAAGGCTGCTTATCTTTTCTCTGGCCTAGAACCGCTCCAAGAGCATAATCAGAGGCGTCGCACATAAGTTTAAAAGGAAGACTCCAGTCGGGTGGCTGCATGATAGGCGCAGTGGTTAACATGCCCTTAAGCTTAGTGAAAGCTTCTTGGCACTACTCAGTCCACTTGTATGGTGTATCCTTTTGAAGAAGATTACATAAAGGACGAGAGAGGAGACTAAAGTCCTTTATGAATCGTCTGTAAAAGCCTGCATGTCCTAAGAAGGATCGCACGTCTCTGATATTCTTGGGTGGAGGTAGGTTAGAGATAAGATCAATTTTTTCCTTATCTACCTCGATTCCTTTGGACGAGATGATATGCCCAAGGACAATTTCCTTTTGAACCATAAAATGACACTTCTCCCAGTTAAGTATCAAGTTTTTTTCTTCACATCTTTTCAGCACACATTTAAGACTTGCTAAGCATTCGCTGAAAGATGAACCAAAAACAGAGAAGTCGTCCATGAAGACCTCTAGATATTTCCCCACCATGTCAGAAAAGATACTCGTCATGTATCGCTGAAAGGTGGCAGGGGCATTACATAACCCGAATGGCATCCTTCTGTAAGTAAAGGTGCCATAGGGACATGTGAATGTGGTCTTTTCCTGATCCTCAGGGGCGATTTCAATCTGATTATAACCTGAATACCCGTCAAGGAAACAATAATAGGAATGACCAGCTAGCCTTTCCAGGATTTGATCAATGAAGGGCAAAGAAAAGTGGTCTTTCCTTGTGACGGTATTCAGCTTTCTGCAGTCAATGCACATTCTCCAACCAGTAGTAACTCTGGTCGGCACGAGTTCATTATTGGCATTGGCTACGATGGTGATCCCGGACTTCTTAGGAACCACCTGAGTTAGACTCACCCATTGACTATCAGATATGGGGTAAATGATCCCCACTTCCAATAGTTTGAGAACCTCGGCCTTAACCACTTCCTTCATGTTTGGATTTAGTCTACGTTGTGATTGCCGAACAGCCTTTACATTATCCTCAAGATATATACGGTGAGTACAAATCGATGGGTTAATTCTCTTGAGGTCCGCTATCGTCCATCTAAGAGCTCCCTTATGCTCAATGAGAGTAGATATCAGCATACTCTCCTGTTCTTTCTCCAGGTGGGCAGAGATCACCACCGGGTATGTCTCATCTTGACCTAAATAGACATATTTTAAATCAGAGGGCAAAGGTTTTAGGTCAAGCTTCGGTGGCTTGAGGTTAGACGGTAGAGGCACTACATAGGTTTGGGGCAATTCTTCAATGTATGGCCTCCACCGGTTAACTTCAAGTACCGGTGCAGTATCAAGCATGACACACGTCTCCCTAATTATATCATCATCAAGATCATGAGAGTGGGCCAGGCACGTCTCTAGAAGATCAGAGGATAAGGTGAGAGGCGTTCTATCTTCCACAAAAGAATCAATCATGTTAACATCGTGGAAATCATCATCATCCTCTGAGTTGCTGCCGTTATTGAAAAAGATATTCGATTCCAATGTCAAATTTCCAAAGGACATAGTCATGACACCATTCCTGCAATTGATAATTGCATTTGAAGTGGACAGAAATGGGCGACCAAGAATGACGGGAATCTGAGTGCTCGTGTCATTGATGGGTTCGGTGTCCAAGATGATAAAATCAACAGGGTAGTAGAATCTATCCACCTGGACCAACACATCCTCGATGATCCCTCTTGGTATACGAGCAGAACGATCAGCAAGTTCTAGTGTGGTTCGAGTGGGTTTTAATTCACCTAAACCTAACTGTTGGTATACCGAATAGGGAATCAGATTGACGCTCGCTCCTAAGTCAAGAAGTGCGTGATCAATTCGATAGTTTCCGATTACACATGATATGGTTGGGCAACCGGGATCTTTAAATTTTTGTGGCACATCTTGTTTCAGGATGGTACTCACTTTCTCAGTCAAGGAGATCTTCTTTTGAATACTTTTCCGTCGTTTGGTAGTACATAAGTCCTTTAGAAATTTAGCATATGAAGGAATCTGTTTTACAACGTCAAGCAGAGGAATGTTGACTTTCACTTGTTTCAACACCTCTAGGATATCCTGAGAGTTAGATAGACGTTTTGGTTCAACCAACCGTTGGGAAAACGGAGCAACTGACTTTTCTAGAGGTTTCGGTTCAAATTTTTGTGGGGCGCCACTAGATCCATCATTATTGTCCTCTTCTGGTTCTTGAGGCTTTTCGGGCCTAACCGGAAGGGTTTTATCAATAACCTTCCCACTTCTAAGAGTGGTGATGGATTTAGCATGCCCCATTTGATTTGAAGAGCTGGGATCACCTGTCTCGTATTGCGGTTTCGGATTAGGGAGTGATTGTGCAGGGAGCATCCCTTTTTTCATAGCCGTCATACGTGAATCTATTTTTTGCATAAAATCTGAAATTTCTTTCATTGTCCGAGCCATCTCTTGTATGGAAATTTGAACCGATTCTACTTGAGGTTTCCCCTGATTTGGATTTTGATTGAAGAAACCTTGAGGGGTAGCAGTTTGTCCGTTCCTCCAACTAAAATTCGAGTGATTTTTTCAGCCAGGATTGTAAGTATTAGAGGGTGGTCCATTGAAAGGTCTTTGATAGTTATTTACGGCATTAGATTGTTCATTCAATACTTCTCGAAAGGCAAGTATTGAAGGATAATTTTCAATAGTATGAATGTTGCAATCACAGATGCCGCAAACACTTTCATTAACCTTTTCCCTCCTTCCTTCCATGGCCTCAAATTTTCTGGTGAGATTGGTCACCTTAGCGTTAAGATCATTATCCTCTTTCAGGAGATATATTCCTCCTTTTTCCCTTGAATGAGTCGGCCTAGACGTAGTGTTCGTCCTTGGGTAATAGTCTCGTGATTGTGTTTTTTCAGCGAGACTATCGAGGTAATCCCATACCTCGTCGATATTTTTATTAATAAAATCTCCGTTACACATTGTCTCGACCATTTGGCGCATGGAAGATGTTAGCCCATCATAGAAAAAATTCGTAATACGCCATATTTCAAAGCCATGTTGTGGGCATGCATTAACCAGATCCTTGAACCTTTCCCAACATTGGAAGAATGTTTCATCTTCCTTTTGGACAAAGTTCATGATTGCTCTCCTGAGGGTAATTGTCTTATGATGTGGGAAAATTTTCTTTATAAATTCCCTCTGCAAATCATTCCATGTGCCAATGGATCTAGGACGCAGTGAATGTAACCACGTCTTGGCTTTTTCTTTCAAGGAAAATGGAAAGAGTTTCAGCCTAATAGTATCCTCAGATACATTAGGAAAGTATAAGGTGCATATGATTTCATCGAACTCTTTCAGATGCAAGTATGGTTCTTCAGACTCAAGCCCATGGAACTTAGGAAGGAGTTGGATAACCCCTGACTTGATGTCCATATGTCCTGTATTCTCAGGAAAAATCATGCATGAGGGCGTTCTCACCCCCGCCGGTTGTAAATAATCTCGTAAAGTACGATGCGGGGGTGCCTGATGCACCTCATTCTCATCATGTACTTCCTCAACCCTTGGTTGGGGTAGTGCTTGAGGTTGATTTTCAGTCATAACGTCTTCTAACTTAGGAGAATTCAAGTGGTGTCTAGTCCTGCGATGGACAGTCAACCCCTCAACTAATCCTCCTTCAGTCACGAGACGTCGAGTGTTGTCGCGTGCCCAATGGAGCATAAAACACACTCAGCCCTCAAATTCTAACTTAAACCTAAAAAAGAAAATAAAAATCTAAGAAAAGGGAGGGTTGGAGAGAAGTTACCAAATCGGAGTTCCTAAGTTAAAAAAACCTGCAAAACAAACCAAAATAAGTTAGTTTCTAAGAGTAGAAAGTCCTAATTAAAAATAAACTAATTTCTAGAGAAAATAAGAAATTCCAAAGAGAGAAGAATTAGGAAGAGCTTACTAAATTAGAAGCTTCCTACAAAACAGAAAAATTGGGTTAGTTCCTAAACAAAAACTTATAGAAAAATTCTAAAACAAGAAACAGGGTTAGGATTCCTAAAAAGAATTAGAATTAGAATCTCGCTAAAAAGAAGAAATAAATCTTAATCTAAATCTAGAATAGAAAGGAAGAATTTAAGAAAAATTTTATTAATTTAGAAACTATCTTAGAAGCCTATAAAACAAGAAAGACAATTTAATTTCTAAAAATTAAGAAAATCTAAACTTAATCTTAAACTAATCATAAAACTAATTAATTTCAGAAAAACGTAACCAACAGTCCCCGACAACAGCGCCAAAAACTTGTTCACTCCCCAAGTGCAGGGTTGTGATGTAGTAATAACTCGGTAAGACCGAGGTCGAATCCCAAGGGACTGAAACTTGTACGTTATCTAAAACTAACCAGAACTAGAACTAGATTAAAATGAAATCTAAACTGAATGTAATTTGAGAAATAATGGTGAAATAATTATCTAAACTTGAGAGAAATCAGGAGAAGGGAACTAGGGATTCAGAGGATCTACTTGTAGAGATCAGGGAGATCTTATGCATGTTTCATGGAAATTAACTGAACTGACATTGATCTAGTTTTCAAAGAGATGAAAGGTGTATGAATTAGAATGGATTCCATCACCAAACCATGCCCAAAAGACTATGGCAAACAACAGAATTAAACTAATTACCACCCAATCACATGTATGAAAGTTAGGAAGGGTACCGTCATCCAACCATGCCCAGGAGACTATGGTGAACAACAGGACGTCCTGACGTCATAAACATGAAAAGGAAATAGAAATATTCAAAGCATTGCAGACCCATTGTAATTTCAGTCACAACAGACCATTAAGAACTAAAAATATTCGCATAATAATTAACTAAAATCAAAGTCAATTCATGCATTAAAATTAAAATAAAATCAAATCTTCCATCTCACTACAAGCTTCACCTCTTAGCCCTAGCTAAGAAGTTTAACCAGACATGGATGGGCTAAATCTCCACAATTGAAATAAACTAAAAAAAAGAAAATACTCTTTTTTTTTCTTCTGCTTCACGTCCCTGCCCGAGCCTCCACGTCTCTCTTTTTCTTCCTTCCTAAGACCTGAATGAATGCTCCACACGTCCAAAACCTCCTTATATAGCTGCTGGAGTGGTGAAAATCGAATTTGAATCAGATTTGGAAAGCTATGCATGCCTAGTGAAAGCTTTTTCGCAGCCAAGTTTGGTGCCTCGAAACACGCCACTTTTCTCGCTCAAATTCTAAATAAACACTGTCCCTTAGGATTTTATTGGGTCCTCTACATGATAGACGGTTCAGATCTGCCATATGATCAAAGATGGTGGGCCAAAACCGCCTGAAAAAGTCAGTTTTTGGGGATGTGCGAAACCTTCCGCACCATTTCGCTGTTGTGATCGGTGGCCCCACAGAAGCATTTTCTAGAAAATTCACCCCGTCCATTGGATTCAGAACGAAATTTCAGTCAAGAATGGGTGGTTTTGAACGTCCATTGACGTGTCCCAGAGAAGAAATAACTAAAAGATCAGATTTGAACGCTACCGGGCAGCCCTTTTGTGGCCTTTGTATCTCACACGTTTGCACGCATGGGTGAAAAGTGACAATATGGTTTTATAGCTCTCGAAGCCCTCTACAAGATGGACGGCTTGGATCAGACGTACGGAGCTTGTGTGGGGCCCAATAACGTCCGTGAAAATGGCCAGCAGCCGTGCGTCCGCTGCCAATGCGTAATTTTATTATTATTATTATTTTTTTTTTATTTTTCCTTCGGTCAGAGACGGTGACACTTGCCATGCACGGCTAGAGTACCCTCGCTGTGCACGTGCAATGCACAGGTGGGTCCAACAGTGATGTATATGAGAAATCTGCTCCGTCCATCTCTTTTCTCATCTCATTTAAGTCGTCCAAACCGATTTTAAAGCATATCCGAATAGCAGGTGGGCCCTAAAATTGAGAATTTATGGGTTGAGTTGACTATTGGGCAACTTCTAGAGAGATCTAACGGCTGAAATTTGACGTGTATAGTTAATTTATGGTCCTCAGGCGACGTATGAAGTTTCGAGCCGAACGGATGGTGGGAACCTCATGATCTTGTATTTTGGACGTCCTTCAGGCCACTTGAGCTTCAATTTCTTACTTTTCTCGAATTTCTTACCATATATATTTGTCAATCTTGGTCCCCTGGAGTGTGTCCCTTGCCTTTGGCATCATCAGATCGTTAAATCTCAACTTTTAACGTCATTTTTTCATCCATGCTCATAAAATCACCTTGCGACACAAGAATGAGAAAACAAGCCATTAGATAGCATTATATTCGTAAATCCAGATAATATCTGGGGTCTAATATACAATATTTGACCCTCAACAAATACAGAACACTCATGTTTGCCTTTTGAATGGCAAGTTATAGGCTAGGACAAGATAAGAGAGACAAAGCAGTGGGTAGGCTTAGGAACCAAGCTCGAATAGATACCCGCTCAAGAGTTTAGCTGCGTTAGCTTGAGCTGAGGATACTCCCACCTCCGCCTTAGTTAGAGCCTCATTAGGATATAAAACACCCTCTAAGAAGCGAGAAAACTCATCAATCTTAGCCTAAGTCATGATGCGCTTCACCTCTAATTGCTGGAAGGACGTATGATCTTGAAATATATGAGCCACAAGACATGTCATGTTGAAGCTCAACCCCCCCTTTTTGGCCTGAAGCTGTACAATCTCCTCATCAATGGTGGTACAATAGAGGGTGCACTCTTGATACTTGGCTACATTGTTCTCTAGATTCTTCTGGAGTGAGGAAAGCGACTGACAATGTTCCTCTTGCTCTTGAAGCAACAATTGCAATGTTCATCTATATTACTCTATTATTGGGTCAACATCCACGATCTTCACAATGGCCAAGCAAGAAATAAAGTTACGAAAAGCATAAATGGAACAAATAAGTGCATAAATGTCAGTCCATGCCCAAATAGTGCAAGTGACCAACGCATTGACCCTCGCCTCCAACGCCGACCTTTGTTAGGGTGACGAAATGAAGTCTCAATGCTAGCTAGTAGGCTTCTTTGCAGCCCTCTCTTGATATTTTATAAATCTCGTAGGGAAATGGTACGCTTTACGTGATGTGCCACATCCTACCAAATGTCAGGAACAACAACAGCGGAGGTGATGATTGTTGAAAGAGGAAGGGGATAGAGAAGTTATGGTCAGGGTAAATAAAATAAAATGGTGAAAGGAGATAGATAAAGAGTACTATATAACTAGGGAAGCAATGAGAGAGGCAGTTACTGGGGGAGTAAGGGTTTGAGTCATCTTAGTGATATCCTTTGTCCTCGTCAATGGCATAAAGGAAGTGGAAGCCCCAATCAATCGACTCGCATATACAAAAAACTCCAACTTCGGCCATGAAAGCAACGATTAGTGTCGAAGAAGAGGGTGAAACTGGCAAGATAGTTGTTGCACGTTGAATAACCTACGTTGCAGCACTAACAGTGACCTCATGCATTAAAGTATAGCAATCCAAGGACACGTCTGATGGGGGTGAACATATAGGAGGAACGACCGGATAGTCACTTACGTCTAAATTGCCTCCTCCTATGTTGAAATCTTCACCTGAATAGTCCGCCAATTTTTCACCCAAGCCTTCCACCATCTAAGCGAAGGGATCAACACTTACTTGTGGTTGATCAGTAACATCCTCTTTGACAATGAACATAGGTCCACCAACCACAACCAATCCCTCCATGTCAACATCACCATTGACAATGCCCATGGGACCTAAGGAAACATTTACTGGTTGTTCAGCGATGTCTAGACGGGTGTTTGAGGCAATCTCCCCCTCTTTGTAGCTCCCTTGAGTGTTTTGACCACCCTCGACTGCGTACGCGCTACCATTCTCATCATTGTCATTAGGGATTTGAACATCATAGTCTAAACTGCCTGTCTGAGTTGCGGCTTTCATCTTTGATAGTTCTTTGGCCAGCTTTTCCAACTCTCAAATGATTCCCCATTTGATGGTCTTAATTATAACTTGTGGGGGATCTTTTGTCGAGTGGGCCCGGGGAGGCAAATGATTGCCCTCCAAGTTGGCAGGTGGCACCAGAGACCCACAATGGTCATACGTACCCTAGACATCGGTAGCTTGACCCTTGACACCCGTGGCTTTGCACAAGTCATCTCTCTGGTCAACAGACCAATCCTCCCACGCAGCCGCAAGCGCAGCCCAACTCGAGCTGGCATGTCGCCAAAAGTGACCCATCCTTCAAATGTGTTTTCGGGCTTGGTAGCAACTATTTATACATTAAAGGAAGTATGAATAACTAAAACCCCAATAACGACAGTCTGACGTCTACTCTCCTTGAGATAGCCAAGGCCATCTTCGGGACTAGGATGAGGCGACTTTATTTAGATCGGATGGTTGAAAGGATTGTTGTAGCAAATCAAATTGTACTAATGATCCCACCACCTCGTCCAACCATAGGTAACACCTACTTCATGCCCAAAATCAAGAATAACAAAATTAACCACCATTCGTGTAATTTACAACTGGTTCCATATCCATCTCCGATGAACAAGACTCGTTCTAAATCTCCTTTCCTCATGAGTCACTGTAGGCAATGTAGTAGGGACTCCTTGATCATACTTGAATTGGTGAGCAAAATCGCTGGGATAATAAGGCTTCCTCCAAAACTCTAGACCCTCATGCAGGGACAGGAATGTCGTATGAATAACCATCAAGAAAGAGCGCAATTTCTGTGTTAATGGAAGTTTTGTCGTCAGCAACTTCCATGTCTTCCTTATCAGAAATCGCCGACAACTGGAATAAATGAACATCGTCCCCATGCTTAACTTTCTCAGCAACCCATTCAACAATATGGGTAATCATGGACTCCTTTTTTAAAATAATAAAGGGGTAGAAGCTCAAGGTGTACATAAGCCATAACACCTTTCCCGTATGCCCAAGGAAAATACACCCCTAACCATCTGCATACGTGGTGCCAGGGGCAATGGGCACTGTCTAGGCCACATAAGGGGTGGTCAGAATTATTGACCACATTGCCGGAAGCTTTGTAAATATTACATAGGATTGTTAGGGCTAGAGCGAGCCTTTTACCTTGAGTAATCGTGCTCGCTGCAATGAAACTGGAAATGCAAATGCAATCAACATTTTTTGAACTAGGTAGTGCAACCGCGTATAACCAGTAAGCCAGAAACCTGACAAGTTCACATGCTGGGGGAAATGTTTGGATAATAGAAAAGCTCTCTGCAATTAGCGACATGCGGCCAACCAAAAGTAACCTGCTCATAGTTGTACATACGTTTGCGACAATAAAGGCGGATATCATTCGAAGAACATATGATTGACACACACACGACACGTGTGGCCTTAGCTTGTGCATGAGGTTTTCAAAGACTTGTCGATGGTGGATTCTCCATAATCTAGTTCGCGCTTGGCATGCTGGTCCCAATCATAAACATATCAATAAAAAGAGAAAATTTCATGGGATGATCGATATTTTCTCGAAGGCAATAAGGGATTAGGAGCAATTAACGAAAAGTTTGTTTGAAATTAGAAGCAAATTATTGTGATGGCGAAACACAATAAGGAATGTAAATCCTATTAGGATATCGTCAATGTGCGATCAAAAGATTCACAAGGAAATTATAGCATGACCACCACCTCCCAAAGCCTATGAAAGCGATCTGAAGAAGAGTTTCGGGCCATCACCACACACAATTAATCTCCCTACAATGCAACACTATTTATCATTAGTTTAGCTTCGTAGCTTGGATATTTCACTTCTGTCTAGTCATGCAATAACAAGTCTGAAATCCTTAGTTTAGATCCACTATTATCCAGCATCATCGCTGCAGTACGCACATGAGAAAGTTAAATATCTATGACCACCATCGTTAAACCCTCGATCATCAAGTCCTTACTTGGCAGATCACCAGTCACATCTTGCTAACTCATAGCATCGCTGTCTCACAAACGTTTAGCATTTCCACCACCAATTTTCCAGCACAAACAACCATATGTATTTATCTTATTATCTGCTTAGTTTATTTTTCTTTCGTTGATTATATTGTTATTATTTTCAAATCAATCAAATTGGTGATCTAGCCTTTAAAAAAAAAAAAAAAAAATCTTGTCCATCCGTTATTGATTATCTAAGAAACTTAATACGCTATCACTTCAGAAAAAAAGTCCTTAACTCAACAAAAAAAGAATTCATTTTGAAAGACTAGCCCTCCCCTTCTAAAATTATTTGGTCATTATAATAATTGGTGGCTGAATAATCAAATCAATCTTCACAGATCTAATCCTAATTGAGTTAGTATAGCACCTGACACAAGCATTCAATCGATTTAAGTCGAATACAACTCTGGGATGCCCGACACTATTATAATTGCAAAAGGTTTGACTGATTTCGGGCCATTTATTACATGTGTGGCCACATGTCTAGATTGAACAATAACAAGTACATCTAACCTGGACCAACAATATAGAAACTTAAACTTGACTTGTTATTTAGGCTTAACATGCCCGTGTTGGATCCAATGGCTAGATGATATCACGTGGCAACGAAATCTTAACAAGAGACAAACGAAAGATCTCTCGGCTACAT
Source organism: Magnolia kwangsiensis (assembly GCA_037074715.1). NCBI lineage: Eukaryota > Viridiplantae > Streptophyta > Magnoliopsida > Magnoliales > Magnoliaceae > Magnolia > Magnolia kwangsiensis. The sequence goes on along the minus strand of CM073571.1, from coordinate 49,896,282 downwards.
CGATGACCAATCATAATCCAAAAAGTCACGAATAGCCCCCCAAAGGTAAGCCCAACTACCTATAACCACGAGACATGTGTCGCGTACTTCGCTCATGTGGTAGAGCTAGCTATTCATTAAAGTTGCCTCATGACAAAAAATCAATATCAACTGAAACATGGTTACGTGACGCAGGGATGAACGTGATGAGGTCGATCACCGTCTTCCTCAAGGATAACTACTCCGAATCCACAGAGCTTCTCTGGACTCCTCACAGAGACTTCTCGAATCCACAAGGAAAGAAAGCAAGAGAATATAAATAAATTCGAATAAAATTCAAAATTGATTAATGAATGAATAAAAATGAGTTCACATCCCTTTAAATAAGGGAACCAAGCAATAGGAAAGAAATCAAACTCAAGCCACAACTAAAACTCCTAGAATCCGCGACTTACTATAAATAGTAAACTTACCATTTATAAACGGTCGTGATGTCTACTAGTGCGCAAGATTTTCGGCCAAAAATAGTAAGTGTCCCATTTGGCTTCACCAAACAGTTCTCCTAATTACTCTAAGCACTTTTCATGTTGGATACAACTCCTAAAACCCAATGGATGAAGAGTTATAATAAAACTAAAACTTACTATTTATAGTAAAAATGAAAATAAAATAGGAAAATGACAGTCGATTAGGGGGTTTCTCGCAAATTCGGGCTGCACAACCCAGCGTAGCGGGGTTAGTTGGCTAAAGTAGCTCGTTCTACCCCAAAATCATACATTTTATATCAGATAACTCATTTCAGATTGCGAGATACGCCCGATCTAAGGTCCAATGGTCCGAATCATTTTTGTCGTCGATCGAGCCTTTTCTGATCCATCTTGGCCATGAAACTGTCCGCAACCTGCTCTATATCATTACGTTAAGTAACGAATTCGGCTGATGCACCATGACATCACGTAGAAGCCCTTACGATCGAAAATATTCAAGGAGTGAGATAACAACAATAATAAGATAGCCAATTTCTCGGCGCACTAAACACATTCGTATGAAGAAATCGATAACTATCACTAACAAATGCCACTTCAAGAGAGACTCTTGTATACGTAACAGCGACAAAACTTGCACGCAACCAATGGCTAACTCACGATAAACAATTATCATACGTGACATTGTTTCATAGGCTGCAACTGTCTTCATACTCGAATGACTATTTCAACACCACCAAACATGAGGAGTAGCTACAAATATCTCTCCCACCACTGCCTCAAAATCTTATAAACAAAAGCAATATCGAAGAGCTTCAAGTCCTTGCCAACCTAATACAAGTGAAATCTACAACATAATGCTGTTTATCTATTTTATTTTATATTTCTTTATTTTAGACCAAGATAATCCATTTATGTTGTTACATTGGACTGACTTTAGCACATGAGTAGTATAATCATGACTGTTTGTGCTGTTACACTGGGTTAACTTAGATAAAGAGTAGTGTAATTTCCTTACAAAGACAATCTTCTTATTTTAATTTTTTTAGCAGTTTAATTATTTTTGTTTCACTAGACTAACAAAGATTTAAGACATTGTCATTTACTCTACAAATGCTGAATTACCAAGGGATACTGTAAAATGTTTTTAATTTCATTTCAATTTAGTATAATTAAGTTCATTTAAGTCCAACATTGCACGAATTGGATCATCTATACCGTCATAGTAAGAAAAAAAGTCATTTCAACAAAAAGGTGAAAAACATTTATTAGAAGAACGAATCATCTAATTTGCAAATCACAATTTTATTTATAGGTTGTTGAATGGACAAATCAAATTATTCTAGCCATCGGTTATGAGTAAAATTGCTCACAGTTTTTATATTTCGCCACCCACAGGGTCATGAGTGCTTCAAATACCTGTAAAATGCACGCCAGGCAAGGTTCATAACTGAATTTCAAGCCAAAGCTGAAGTGGTAGATTAAGTGAAAGATACCTCGTTTCAACACTGAGGTCCTGTCATCGATTCCCTAGTGATGGTGGCTAACACTGAAGTTTGAGCTGACAGAATGCACTAACAAGCTTAAAAAAAAACAAGCACTTGTATTCCAAATGTGCAAATTTTCATCCGTAACATCATCACACTGGGCCAAAGTAGCCAAGTTTTTCGCTACTCGAATTCAAGAAACAAATGTCAGTCAACGCGAGGTACGGATGGTCCAATCAACTTTCAAATATTTCGAACCATCCACAGTATGTCACACAACTTGGACGGTCAGACATGATTCACCAAAATTCCACGAGAACAATGTCTGAGTGCCCGCTCAAGAACCATACCGCTCTTCTCGCGTATGAAATAAACCCCTCTCGATTTATCCGGGAGTTCGCAAATAGAAAATTTACACGTGGCATCATTTAAATCAATTAAAAAGCTGTCCCATAAAACGATGAAACAGTTTGATAGGCTAAAAACGAAAAAATGGAGAAAAATATCAGATCGATCGAACCGGATACCTTATGAATGCCCATTTGGCTGTATATTTTTGGACAGCTTTACCTTTCAACCGCCCATTATTTCTCCTCCAGTAGGCCAGCCAAGAAATTAAATGAATTTTAAGTCTTACTCTAGAACCATCTAAGGTGAGATCCATGAGTTGGGCGGTTTAGATGAGTTATATGAATGCTAAGTCTAGAGTTTTTAGTGCAAGAGTATGAACCATCAGCCTATCCGGAGTACATCAAAGAATCGGAATAGCCTAACTCGCGTAGGTGTACAGCGGGCGTAGACACCGTTAAAAGAGCTTTTCCTGGAGATATCAAGTGATCTACTACGTCCATCGTGTCCAATGCATTATATTTAAAATTTAATCCAAATATCAAACAGATCCAAAGCTCAGATAGGTCACACCATGGGAACAGTTGGGATAGGGACACCCACAGACAGTTGTACGTGCGGTTTGTCGTGGTTTATGTAGTAAATCCAATCCGTTCATCCGATGGAAATTACCCAGATGAAGGAAAAAAACAAAATTAACTCTATCTTAAAACATATATCGGCCACAGAACTTGAATTTAGAGTTGCAAGTAATGACTTTACTTCCTTCCTGAAGGTGTGGCCCACTTGAATTTTATGTCTTCCAGTCCTTTGGAATGAATGACAGAAACAGAATTTCACGCCTAATGGACGGTATAGATCGAACTTATATGAACAAGTCCCCCTCTAAGTTAGCCGCACGTACGCTCCCTAGGTACCTACGCGAGCCACGTTCGCGTTTTCGTATATCCGAAACTTCCATATACCGATATAGCAAACGAGCAAAGACAGGGATTTCTCATTTCTATTTCTCATCTCTCATCTCTCTCTCTCTCTCTCTCTCTCTCTCTCTCTCCTTCAAGATTGATGTCCTTATCTCCTTCCATTCCATGGCAAAACCTCGTCTGCCCAAGAAAACGTTGGACTCCTACACCATCAAAGGCACCAACAAGATCATCAGAGGTAACCCTAATCCTCTCTCCCTCCCTCTATCTCCGTCTCTCTTTCAAATTCCTCTCTTAACCAGCGCATCGCTCTCTTATCCTGCGCCCCGCAGCTGGAGACTGCGTCCTGATGCGAGCCTCCGACCCATCCAAGCCTCCCTACGTGGCGAAGATCGAAAAGATCGAGTCCAACGGCCGGGGCAGCAACGTGCAGGTCCGTGTCCGGTGGTACTACCGGCCTGAGGAGTCGATCGGGGGCCGTCGCCAGTTCCATGGTGCCAAGGAGGTTTTCCTCTCCGACCACTACGATATGCAGAGTGCCGACACAATTGAGGGCAAGTGCATCGTCCACACCTTCAAGAGCTACACCAAGCTGGATGCCGTTGGGAATGAGGATTTCTTCTGTCGCTTCGAGTATAAATCCTCCACCGGAGGATTCAACCCTGATAGAGTTGCTGTGTAAGCCCCCTTTCCTTTATTTTTAGTTTTAGAAATGTTTTCTTCTTCTTTTGATTGACTTGGGTTTGTATTCAATTTTCACATTTGGGGCATTGAGAATTGCACAAATCATACTGTATCCAAAGGGGTCGAGTTACTGAAATGCTAAGTAGATGTAACGCTGCTATAATGGTAACTAAGCAAGAACAATTAAAAAATGGAAGAGAAACAAAGAAGAAGCTTCAAACACATAACAGCCGATGCAACTTCTACAAATGATGTCATGCGGCTTGTTTATAACAGTTGTAATGGTTTTATGATAACTTGTGGATTTCAATGACGGTTCATTTGAGAAAAAAGTTACTGATGTACATGTATCATCCCTAGCATTAATATTTGAGAAAAAAAGTTACTGATGCATATATATCATGCCTAGAATTATGGAGATTTTCTGTAAAAGGTTTATAGACACAAGATCCCATGGGGTTGCATTAATTGCTAATTATCCTTTCACATGGTGATTAAGGAAGAACAAAAAAGCATGCATCTTCATGTGTAACTGAGTTTGTGAATGTTGCTCATAGTGGGACAGGATATGTAAAGGTAGTATTGGTTAATGCTGATTTTCACCAGGCATAAAATCTAAGATGATTGGATACTTGCACGCCTTCACTATTACTGTATGTCCGCAATCTTAAACTGATATCAGCAATTTATATATATATATATATATATATATATATATATATATATATATATATATATATATATATATATAAATGGTAACAAACAAGGAATATTTTATTAGAGCCATTCAAAAGAGGGAAGGGATAGATTCAAGAGTGGATGTTGAGAAATCATCATGTGGACCCCAAGAGAAGGCTTTGAGAAGAAAATTTGCAAGTATCCTAGAAATTGTTTCTTTTTCACACCCCCACTTTATGAAAGAAAGAAGGCGTTGATCAAACCTGGAGCAATCCAGGTATGTCTAAAAGAGCCAAAAACCTCCTCCACACCTCACAAGTGAACTAGTGAATGAATAGATGATTAATAGACTCTGTGGCTTCGATGCATCCATTGATAAAAGTCATATTTATGTTGTGAAGGTGGTCAATGGTTGGAATTCTATTTTTAACCGCCAACCAAGGTGTGCCGTAATGGTAACGGTGGGCGTAACACTCCCCATTGTTACCATTATGCGTAATGTCTGTAATGGGGGACATAACAACCATTATGCCCCTGTGACGGTCAATTTTTTCCCCGCCAAAAAAATCCAAAAAATATGGGAAAAATCATAAATATTTAGAGGATTTCAAATATGTATTCTTTTGTGGTTTTGAACATGTTTGTGATGGTGTAACGGTCCACTCTTTGGTAATAATTCTGTCGTGGCTTGTTTGATGATTTTATAAACCTGACAGGCTTAGGTTGATCCCAAATTGCCCCATAATTCATGCAAGTTTTAGCACCCATCCCACTAATGCACATCCTTAAGCATTTGACATCATTCCCCCTAAGAAATTTTAATAAAAAATTGAAACCAAATTCAAATGAATAACATTGTTGATATAGGGGGCCACTCTAAAGCCCCCAAATACTCCCAAAATTCATGTAACGCATGACTGTCATCCCACTAATGCATATCCCTAGGCATTTGACATAACTCCCCCCAAGTAAATTATATGAACAAATTAAAATTAAATTTGGTTGAATAGTGTTGCCGATCTAGGGAGCCACTCAAATGCCCCCAAATGGGTCCAAATTCATGCAAGTTATGACACCATCCCACTAATGCATATCCCTAACCATTTGACATCGTTTCCCCTAATAAATTTTGATAAAAAGTTAAAATTAAATTTAGATAAATAGTGTCACCAATTTGGGGCTGATTCAAGGGATTGCTCGATGCCCGAAATCGGCCTCAAATTCGTGCAATCCATTGGCACTCATCTCACAAATGTAATTGGCCAAAAATTATGCTAATTTTGTCATCTGACTATTAGATTGGTGGACGATTATTGGGCGGTGGAGAATGAAAAATATTTAATGGTCCTATTTTAAAAAAAGCATCCGCAGAACATCAGTTTGAAATGTTGGTCATTGGCTCACAGGATATGAAATTAATTTCTTTTGGGGGAGGGCCCACTATAGTAGCTTGCTACCGGGCCCTCAAGTGTTGCCCTTGCATTGCATTCTTGCATGGACTTGGCAGACCCCCATAATAAAAAAGAAAAAAAAATCAACAGTTAGGATCGTTCAAACATTTTGAATTTGGGATTGTGACTTAGAAATAGCAGGTCCCATAATTTAGTTTGTTAATTTTGAGTTAATATATGCCAAGTGTACAATTTTATGATTGCGTGTGTATTAAGCATCATATGGTATTGAGTATCATATAAGGAAAAAAGGAGGTTTCAAGTCAAACCGGTTGGACCACAAGGTATGTTCCACCCAACAGATAACTTGCAACTGATTACGTACATGTGAAATCCAACCTTTCCAATAGATTGACCCTAAAATGAGGGTTGCTTAGTGCAAAAATCATCCATGTCTCCTCATTAGGCTGCCCACACCATAGACGATAATTTTTAGCCATTGATAAATAGCAAAATATAAGTGTGGCCCACTTGATGGGTGGATAATGCAGAGACATTTTCACATCGGGCTCGAGTGGGGTGGCCTGTGGGATGTAGGGCCTCACTCGAGTTGTGCGGCCCGTGTGAGGCGGTACCCATGTGAAGTGGGGCCCATGAGGGGGGTTCGGTTGAGGTCCTAACCCATGGGATGTGGGGCTTAGGCTATAAGATAAATGGATTAATTCGTCACACTATCAGTTTGATCTTTTAGAGCAAGTGGTCAATTGTCCCGCATCAATGGATATATATGAGTTTTGCAAAAGGTGATCCTTATGATGTGGCCAACCTACTAGATGGATTGGATGTCTCACATGAATAAAAGATTGGAAGTGATTTGCCGATGGACTATAACTTATAGTCCAACTAGTTGGACAAAACATGGTTCTAAAGAAGCCATATTTGTGGTTGCTTTGAGAGAGAGAGAGAGAGAGAGAGAGAGAGAGAGAGAGATGCATTTGTAGAGAAGGAAGAAGAAACACAATGCATTGTAGTGGTTCATTAAGCCTTTGTATTGTGTAATGGGTCACACCGTTATTGCTATATCATGGTCATTACATAACCGTTTTGGAATACCTTGATGCCAATTGCCCAAATGCGACCATTGTAAGAGTTGGATAGTGCTACATAATGGCCGATGCCTCGATAAAATTTCCCACCCACACTACCTCTTTAGAGATGTTTGTCAAATGATTTCACCGAAAATATTCCAAAGGGATCAAATCTCCAACATCATCTATCACCTTCCCGAGAGTTTAAAACGACACGACTAACCTGGTTTGGGTGAAAGATTTCCACATTTGTAGATTCATGTGAAATTGAGGACTCCAAATGTTATGCAGGCCTACAACTCACTTAGGCCCACTGTAGGGCTCATCAATGACATAGGCGTGCAACCCGCCATGGGGTCCAACATGTGCTATTTTTGGGTCGTTGAACCACCTAGGCCCACTTTAGGGCTCATCAATGACGTAGGCGTGCAACCTGCCATGGGGTCCAACATGTGCTATTTTTGGGTTGTTTATTTCAGATTTAATGATGTGATTGAAGAGATGAGAGGGATTTGATTGAAGATATGTGGCTGATTTAGAGATACAATTACGATGATTTTCTTTTTCTATAATGAGGCTTTTTCCATCTCAGGTAGATTGGATTGATTTGAAGTCTACTATGAATCTATGATTGATTTGAAATCAATCTCTTAGTTGTGGGGATCCTCATTAGAGATTCACTTAAGAGTTCATAAAAAGGAGGGGTGGTGTAGGAAGTAGTCTTTCCAATTTTTCTAAATGTGTTAAAAAAAGAAAGGTTTTGTAAGAAGCTTGATATCAATAAAGTTATTTCTCCTTCTCTACTCAAATATTTCTTGTGAGTGTAATTCTTGTTCACTTCTTTGCAGTTTGGGTGTTGATATCTAATTGATTCGACAATCGGGTTGCACCATTTTAGTATCAAAGCGGGTTGTCTTTCGGGATTTTTGACTCTACATCATCTCCTAATGGCTTCGAAGGGGGTGGCATAGGAAGAGTTTGCACAAGTAACCTAATTGATCATGTGCTCATAAAGTGAGTAGATCAACTCATGCATAGGGTAGGCAATTTCACTAATCAAGTGGAGAGTTCCGACGTGGAGAGAATCTGAAGATTGAAGTTGGAGCACGTGGACACATAAGGGGAGGTCCCTAACAAGGTTTAAACCAACAATAGGCAGCTTTGGTTTGTGACACCAATGATCAAATCCTTCAATTGTTGGAACGTGATAGCTAAGGTGGAAATTCCATGGTCGGTTGCATGTTGATGACTTCATCAATTGGCCGAGCAAGGTAGAAAAGGTATTTGGAGTACAAGGAAATTGCAAATGGTGGGATGATCTTCGAGCGGAACGAATTTGTCTAGGTAAGGAGAAAATACATTCTCAGGAAAAGGTGAAAAAGATGTCAAAAAGGAAGTTCCTACCCGCGATTTATGCTTGTGACCTTTATCAAAGATATCACGATCTACGCCAAGGGAACAAGTCGGTAAATGAATACATTGAAGAGTTGCATCCATTGACATCACAGGCAGGGTTTCGTGAGTATAAAGACCAAAAGAATTTAAGATATCTTCTTGGTCTTAACCCAGATATAAAAAATGAGGTGGCATTTAAAAATGCATTTAAAATGTCTGATGCATAAACACTTGCGTTAAAAGCCAATGAGATAATTGTGGACTTCGGAGACGATTCAACGCCCCATGAGCGTTGTCATCGGGGTAGAGGTGTACACGAATCAAGCTAGCTCGGTTAGCTCGCTTGACTCAACTCGAAAAAGCTTGATTCAACTCGGTTCGAAGCTGAGTTCGAGCCGAGTCGAGTTGATTTTTTGAGCTCGAAAATGAGTTCGAGCTGGCCCCAGCTCGCCTTGACTTGGATCGAACCTGGCTCGAATCGAACTTGGATTGAACCAATTTGGTGACTTGGTTATTTTGATATTGATGTTGCTTACCAAGTGTTTGATGAAATGACTCAACGAAGTGTGGCTAGTGGCAAGGAAGGTATGTATATGAAACAAATACCCTTTTTTTCTTAATTTTTATTTTGCTTAGAAGGTGTTTGATAAAATACCTGTAAAACCATTGTTGTTGTTTTACATAAAGTGAGAGTTTGAAGGTGCAGTCTAGGTGTTTGTGAAAATGCTGCATAGGAAAACTTGGCTCGATCTTGGCTCGAACTCGGTTCTATTGGCCCGAGCTGCTGACCGAACTGAGTCGAGCTGGCCAATCAGGCTTGAGGACCGAGCCGAACCGAGTTCAAATTGAGGTCAGCTAGTGGCCAAGTTGATGTACACCCCTAGATGGGGGCAGTGTGCTAACTTCTCACGTAAGGTGACCATAGGGCCTCGCATAGGTTGAGGGACGATGAGCCAACTTCCAATAGTAAAGCCAAGCGGAAGGTGTTCCAAAACAATAATGGTGGCCGTAACGGCCATCATCATTACCATTATGATACGGGTTTTAATGGCTGTTACAACGCTGTTTTATCTTTTGAAAAAAACTGTTGCGGGACCGATATAGGCTGTTACAGGGCCATTGTGGCCTATTTTTTCTGTAATGGCCGTTTTGACACTGTAACACATAATGATTATGACCATTACCGTTATGTAACGGCTGTACGACCGTTACATAATCGATTTTGAATACCTAGTAGGGAGGTGGTTATGGACGGGGGACTAGTGCACCCAAGATGGGACAAGGCAACATTCCTTTCACGCGCAAGTGTAGACAACCAGGATATTGTTCTTTTCACTATCCTGAACATTTTTTCTTTTTTTTGAGTGAGCTGAAATTTTATTGAGAAATCGCCATAGTGGAAAAAAAACAAAATTCAAGAAAATAGGCAAGAAGAAAGATCATTGTTCATTGCTGATTTAACAAAAAGTGCCCGTTCGAAAATGACTAATCTGACTAGATGAGTGATTTCTGCAACTGAGAAGTCCTTGTTTTGGAAACATCGCCTACTATGAACCTTCCAAATATGTCAAAAAATTTCCATTGCCCGTTAGTCTCCAAGCAGTTTTCTAGGATTTACCCACCATACCCCCATGCTAGGCCCACAAAAGCTGATCAACCGTATTTGGCATGACCCAAGAGATTTGGAAAATGCAAAGGAAGTGCTCCCAAACCTTGCGAGCAAAATACAATTGAATGAAAAGGTGGTCAATATATTCCGCATCCCTCATACACATCAAGCAAATGTTTGGGAGAATGAGAGATCTCCTTTGAAGGTTGTCTATGATTAGGATTCTTTTCTTGCGAGAAGCCAAATAGAAGCCGCAATTCTCGAGAGCGCGCGGTAAGATCAGTGGAGGTAGGGGAAGGAATGTGAGAAAGATGGCTTAGCAATTAACTCATAAAACGAGCTCACGGAGAAAACATCGGAACTATGACCTGTCTAAATCAATGAATCTTCATCTCGAGGCGATGGTAGATAAAGCTTCAGGTGGTCGAACAAGACAAGAAATTCATCAAATTTGTCATCCATGAGATTTCGCCAACAAGGAGGAGACCATACGACAAATCTGCCAATAGACGAGCAACATCTATTGACTGTAATAAAAAGATCAAGGGCAAGACGAGTCAACCAAGGGAAACGTTCCTGTAATAATCTATCGCCACATTAAATGTCGATCCAAAAGTGAATATGATTATCTTTTCCAAGAGAGAAAGAGGTTCCCAAATGGAAGAGATGCTCAGTAGAGGCTATAACCTTCCAAACGTAGGATGCCCAATAAAGAGAAGAAGACTTTATACCCCAACCACCCGATTGAGGACCATATTTGGCAATAAGAACCCTCCATAACTTGCTTGTCTCAATGTTGAACCTCCAGTGCCATTTTATAAGAAGAGCGACATTCATAAGCTCCAACTTTTCAGACCTGGAAGGAGAATATGTCGAAGACACTCTTGAGTGCATACAAATGAAAGTTGAAGTAGATGTTGAATATGAAGAACATGCATATGAGGATGAGGTGCATGTTGGGGAAGATATAGCAAATGTGTATGGTGATGGGGGAGAGTCATTGGTTATCCAACGAAAGTATTTTATCGACATCTTGGGGTGGTTGATGACTGGTGGTGGTTGCGACACAATATCAATGACAAGGGGGCAGCATGCTAAATTTCCACGTAAGGTAACCATAGGGCCTTTTATAGGTTGAGGGATGATGGGCTAGCGTCCAATAGTAAAGCTAAGCTCCAATTCGTGGGGAGGTGGTTATGGATGAGGGGCTAGTGCACCCAAGATGGGATAAAACAACACTCCTTTCACATGCTTTAAGTGTGGACAACCGGGATTTTTTGCTTTTTCACCATCTTGAATATCAGTCCATTATTAAAGTAAATTTGGATGAGAAAGGGGAATATGTTGAAGACACTCTCGTGCGCATGCAAATGAAAGTTGAAGTGGACATAAAATATGAAGAATATGCATGACGAGGTGCATGTTGGGGAAGATGCATCAGATGTGTATGGTGATAGGCGAGAGTCGTTGGTTATCTAACGGACTATGTTATCGACATCTTGGGTGGTTAATGAGTGGTGATGGTTATGATACAATATCTTCTGCACCACTTGTACTTTTGGTGGGAAGAAATGCATAATTTTGATAGACGGGATAACAGTGAGTGCATTGCCTCATAATAGATAAATTAGAACTCAAAGAACATAAGCATCCGTGATCATATCAGATTTGTTGGTTCAAGAAATGGGGACAAGTTTCTGTTAACTGCAGGTGCTTGGTTTCATTCTTTATTGAATCTAAGGATGAGGTATGGTGTGACATGGTCCCCATGGATGCATGTCACATTTTGTTGGGGAGACCGTGGTTGTGTAATTGAGATATGGTGCATTTGACTTGAGCCATCGCCCATTCCTTTGTCATGATGGTGTTGGTGTTAATATCACATTCCACCCAATGAAACATTCCCCAACCAAGGTGTTCCAAAATAGTAATGGTGGTTGTAATGGCCACCACCATTATTGTTATGATACGGGTTGTAACGGCCTCTGTATTGGCCGTTATGGCCATTTTTATTTTTTGAAAAAACTGTTACAGGACCGTTACGGGGTTGTTACGACCATTTCGACCCCGTAATGCGTCACGGTTATGACCGTTACCGTTACGTAACCGATTTTGAATACCTCGCCCCCAACACTCGAATTTGATAAAGATGAGGGTTACAAATCACTAAGTGTGTAGAAGTTTGAAGAGGAAAGCAAGGAGATTGGCATTATTTATGTCTAAGTGTCTAAGGAAGTCACGATTCACGAAGCAATAAGATCTTTCACCTCGTATATAAGAGCTCCTTCATGAATATAAAGACTTGGTGCCTGAAGAACTCTTAGATGGATTTCCTCTTATGAGGAACATTCGGCACAACATTGATTTAGTGTTGGGTTTGTGTCTATCAAATCTTGCCCAGCATTGGATGGGTCTATCTGAATATGTCGAGCTCTACCTACAGGTTATTGAGTTGCTGTGGAAAGTATTTGGGAAAGCATGTCACCATGTGCTCTTCCCACATTATTAACCCCTAAAAAAGATGGATCTTGGAAGATGTGCATGGATAGTCATGTGATCAATCGAATTAGTATCAAGTACTAGTTTCCTATTCCTAGCTTGGACGATATGCTAGACGTGCTACATAGAGCAAAGGTCTTTTTAAAGATTGATCCGAGGAGAAAATATCATTATATATGTATTAGTTCCAAGAACAAGTGGAAGACTGCATTTGAGACTCGAGATGGTTTGTACAAGTTGCTCGTCATGCCATTCGGTCTTTCAAATGTGCCGAGCATTTTAATGAGGCTTATGAAAGAGGTACTCCTCCCCTTCACGTGAAAGTTCTTAGTTGTCTATTTTAATGATATTCTTGTTTTTAGTGCCGATTCATTTGTTTACCTTGATTACTTATGACAAATATTTGATGTACTATGGAGGAGTCACTATTTGTTAACTTGAGAAAGATCTCATTCCTTGGAGGTAGTGTTGTGTTTTTAGGATATATTGTGTTTACAGAAGCGTTCAAGGTTGACTAGGATAAAATCAAGGCCATTGTGGAGTGGCACATTCCACAAACCCTTTCTGAGGTGTATTCTTTTCTACGGCTTAACAACATTTTACTGGAGATTTATTTGGAATTTCAGCACTATCATCGCATTTGTCACCAATTGCATGCGGGGAGGCAAGCTTGAATGGACTAAAGCAGTGGATTGAAGCTTCAAAGGCGTAAAAAGAAGTGATAGAGGCTCTAGTTCTAGCACTTCTAGGCTTTAATGAAGTCTTTTGAAGTGGAAAGCGATGCTTCAAATGTTGGCATTGGTAGTGTTAAGTTAGGAAAGAAAGCCGATTGCTCTTTTTTAGTAAGAAGTTTAATGATGCACGGAAGAACTATTTCACGTATGATCTTGAGTTCTATGTAGTGGTACAGGCGCTATGACATTGGAGAGATTACTTGATCCATTGGGAATTCATTCTATGCTCGAACCATGGGACGTTGAGATATAACTCCCAAAAGAAGTTGAGTGCTCATCATGTGAAATGGATGGCTTTCCTACAAGAATATGCTTCCCTTTTGCATCATAGAGATGGAAGTTAGAACAAAGTGACAATTGCTTTGAGTAAGAGGATGGTTCTACTAAGAATTCTCACCGTGGTGGTTGTTGGATTCAAGTCATTAAAATAATAATATACAGTGGACCCTATTTTTGGCAAAATACTTGATAGGCATGTGGATGGCCGAGATCCAAAGTGTGAATTTATCTCACTATCTATTCAAGGGTTCTCACCTATGCATTCCCAAAGGATTGTTGTGAGAGAAGATCCTATCTGAGCTATATGGAGGACTAATGGACACTTTGGAAGGGGATAAAACATTGGTCATGGTGGAGAAAAAATACTACTGGCCTCGTATGCGCCGTGATGTTGAACAGTTCGTAGCATGATATCGGTGATGCTAAGTCTCCAAAGGCCATATGCCTTTATACATTGCTTCCTGTTGTAGTTGTATCATAGATTGAAATTTCTATGGACTTCATTTTATGTTTTCCTGAGAATCAAAGGGGAACATATTTGATTTTCGTTTTGGTGGACCATTTTTAAAGATGGCCCCTTCATTTCATGAAAATGACGATGAACGATACACATATTGCTAACATATTTATCATAGAAAGTGTGTGATCTCACAGGGTACTGAAAACAATAACATCGGATTGTAATTTAAAGTTTGAGGGCCACTTCTGATGCACTTTATGGAAGCAATTGGGGACTAAGCTTCAATTCTCTAGCTGATATTATCCTCAAACAGACGGCCAAACCGAGGTAGTCAACAGGAGCTTGGTAACATCTTGAGGAGTATTGTAGGCAGCAACTTATCTCAATAGGACTTGGCTCTATTCAAAGCCGAGTTTGCTTACAACAACACTGATCGGAGGTGGATGCCCAGTGGTGCATGCTGGCCAAGTTGCCATTAAACTGTGTATTGTGAACTGTGGTAACAAGAAAGGTGCTGAATCCAATATTCTAAATTGATGACTCCCAGTTTTAGTTGTTGATGTACTCACTGCCTGATGTGGAGAACTTTCAGGATTTTAATTTACGTTGAGCTTTTCACTCTTCATAGTAGAATGCACAATCCATCGGTTGGGATTTTAGGGCTTATTTGGTTTCAAATTACAACGGTAAATGGCTGCAAATGGGTAATGATTATTTACTCTTGAATTGTGTGGTAACATCACTTACATTTGACTGCAATGATGATTTCACCCACAAATCACTGTAAAAATGGTAGTTTTATAATGTGAAAATGTAGTGATTATAGTTTACTTTACCTACTTTATAAGCGTATTCGACACTCGATTTACGATTCATAATTCCTGTTTAAACAAACACTTGGAAATGATAATGATGGCTCATTTACTTTGCATTTCATGGGAAATTGGAAAACCAAACAAGCCCTTAATTTATATTGAGCTTTGACTCTTCATAGTAGAATGTACAATAAATTGATTTCCACCAGCATTTCTTGCCCTCTTCATTGTTTGTGATCTTTGTAAGTTATCTGCTGTTAAAAACTGAACTGGTTTGTGATGTTTCTGCTGTGGTCAACTTGAATTAAATACGTGATGGGAGAGGCATTTGATGTCTTGAAGAATTAGTAGCTATCTTTGCCAAAGAAGTTGTTTGGGACCTTTTTGGTCCCATTTTTTAAAAAACAACTATTTTAGTTTTATTCCTGTTTTAATGTTTGTTTGTTGGTGATGGTTTTATTTACATTTTTCTTATTGGTTTGGTGATGGTTTTGTTGATTTCAATTTTTCATTTTTAAATTTGATGTCGAATATTATGTCTCTTAATGAATTTGTTTGGTTCCTGTTTTTCACTGGTTAATTTCATGCTACAGCTACTGCAAATGCGAGATGCCTTACAATCCTGATGATCTAATGGTCCAGTGTGAGGGTTGCAATGATTGGTAAGTTTCACTATCATTGTTTATCTCCCTAATGATTGGTAAGCTTCAATATCATTGTATGTCTTCTTCTTCTTCTGCTTCTCTTCCTCTTTCCGTATGGGAGGTTAAAAAGGTCTTAATGTTCTCTACCTATCCTTGACTGGAAAAGAATATAGTGTGGTTCGATGAAGTGAGGCTGAGCCTTAGCAAGCAAATACCACAATATGCACATGGTACTCAGAACCCAGGGACCAAGACTCAATTCATAAGAGCTCAAACTTACCCATCCGGACATGACACATTTCCCATAGGGAGTCTCAGACTTGTGAGCCAGGCAGGAAGCTGCCAAATCGGCGTTAAGTATTACGGGTCAAGTGGAGACTAGTGATATTAACAGTCTGATCAGAGGCAAAAGGTGGTTCTACTGAGGAAAGTTCAATGCTTCAGCTTGAGCTTCTTTTATCGTGGTAAAGTGAAGCTCCATTCGTCGTGCTCCTAATACATACACAATTTTGATGTGTTGAGGAGGGAATCCCATCTCGTGAACGTACACTTCTCCCTTCTCTCTCATCCATCTCCTCCTCCCTCCCTCCCTCCTCCTCCTACTTATACTCCTCCTCCTGCTCCTGCTTCTCCTCCTCATCCTCCTACTTTGGGGCTGAATGCTTTATGCAAGCAGAATTTGTTGCAATCTGGTTTGAGGTTTGGATCTGGTGGAATCCTCACTTTATTTTTATTTTTATGTAATATCTGAAAGGATTTGAATGCCGAAAAAATTGGATATCAATTCTATGCAAAATGTCTTGTTAAAGCAGAGCTGTGTTTTCAATATGTTTCGTTCTCCCCCTTGAAATGAAATAGATCAGGCTAATCATATTCGATCTGATATTCTGAATTCTGATTGCAGCCGCTCTTGTGCAGTTCCTTCGTCATCATCGTCAATATAACCTTGACACAACTACTTTGGGGTTGGCTTTACAGATACTATTTCTCCAATCAATCCTATCCAAGGCCCTATCCTTAGGGAACAAACCTTCACATTTCTTCTGACCACCTCAATTTAAGTACTTTCTACATCTCTCTCTCTCTCATCCTCTTTTCTGGGCCTTCACCGTAATCAATATTCCTTGCTTTCTAGAGCATTCTATGTTCTTCACTGAACATGACTGAACCATCTCTATCCGCTTTCCATCGTTTTCGCTTTACTAGGACTACTACACTGCTTTGCTTGACCTCAATCTTAGTTCTATCCTTTCTAGTCTTCCCACACATCCATCTCAACATTGCCATCTTTGCAACATTCAATCTCTACTCATGATGCTTCTAAATGCTGACACTCTACCCCGTACAACATAGATGGTTGAATGATTGTCTTATAAAAAATTCCTTTAAGGTTCGTAGATATGCAACAATCACACAACACCCGAGAGGCACATTTTCACTTTATCCACCCACCTCTAATGTCATTGGAAACATCCTCCTCAATCTCTCCATCTTCTTTGAATAATACAGCCAAGGTAATGAAATATATAGCACCGAGGAAACTCTTGATCAGTGATTTCACTAACACGCTGCGTTTATAAATTTTTCCAAAGTTATAGAGCCTTCCTAAATTTTCATTTCAAATGCTCACTCTTGGTTCTGCTAATCCTTAACCTTATGGTCTAGAACCTTCCTCTAAACCTCCAATTTATCATATATCCCTCTGTAGGGGTGCAAATGGGTTGGGTCAGGTCAGGTCGAGGAAAGTTCCAAACCCAGCCTGGTTAACAGTTGGGTCCAGATTCAGCTCCAGACCAGGTTTTGGTTGTGTCCAAGTCAAAATAACTTCTTCTTCTTCTTCTTCTTCTTTTTTGGGATAAAAAAATGAAAAACAGAGAGGAGGTTTTGGTTCAGTTCTAGACTTAAAAGGATCCAAACCTGATCCAGCTGTCTATATGTCTGGTCTATGTTAGGTTGATCTAATTCTAATGTAGGACAATTAACCACTTGCTCTAAAAGCTCTAATTGATGGAGCATGACAAATTAATTCCTTTATCTCATAGCCTAGGCTCCAAATCCATGGGTTAGGCCCTCGGCTAAACCCTCCTTGTGAGCCTTAAATCCATGGGTTGTGCCTCACATGAGCCACTCGCCTCACATGGGCGGCCCACCTCGAGTGTTCCTCTGCATCTCATAGGCCATCCCACTCGAGCCCGGTGTGAAAATGCCTCTGCATTAAATTCCTAATTCCTTATTTAATATTGACTTCCAGTTAAGCACCCAACTAATGTTTTCTTTGGGTAGCTTTTTATGGTGTAGTCAATTGCCTTAATTACCTTAGTTGAAGGTTTTTTTTTTTTTTTTCCTAGCAAAAAACCGTAGTTTAATGTTTTTTAAGGGTCAGTTCTAGATCATGGTTGGGTCAAGTCTATTCTTTAGTGTTTCACATCTGATCCATTTATAAGTCATGCCCTAGGTGGGTTAGGCCAGCTCAACTCTGGGAGCCTCCAGTCCTAACCGATTTGATGAGTGGGAGGCAATTTTGTACCAGACTTGACCTCGTGGTCCAGTTTTACATTCAAACATGTTTATTATCAAGTTGGGTCCATTTACCCATTGGTCGGCCCAGCCCATTTTCACCCCTAACCCTCAAGCAACATCGCATTGTTTGCAACAACATACACTGAGGGACCTATCCCAAACAATAACAATTTATGTATCTGTAACAACTTAACAAGTGTAAAATAGTAAGGGCTCAATGCTAATCCTGCAATGAAGATCCACTCCATTGGGAACTCATCAGTCTCCACACAGGTTCTCACTCTTTTATGGAATCATCATACATGTCTTCAATGATATCAATATCTCCTCCAGGGTTTTTCCCCTACTCATCACCCACCACAAAACCTTACTGGGAACTCTATTGCACACTTCTTCATAACCATATTCGTATTCTTACTCTCATCTCTAAGCTTATCCATCAATTGTCTAAGTCGAAAAATAGCTTCAATTGTTGACCTCCTTGTGTGAAACCGTTAACTTTGTTCCATCACCCTCTCCCAAAGCTTCATAGTGTGACTCACAAGTTGGATCTTCTGATAGTTGGTGCAATGTTGTGCATCTTCTTTGTTTTACATCAATATGTGTTATGGTGCTTCTCCTCCATTCATTAGGCATGAAAAGATCACTTAATCAAACTACTCTGATTTTGTCCAATATTTCTGTTATTAGCAAAGCATCTATTCTCAAAACCTTTCCTTTCCTTAAAAAAAGAAAAAGAAAAAAGGAACGTGCAAATGGATTGCATTGGCCTGATGGTTCATTTAACATGACTGGTTAATGGGTTTGGATGTGAAATTGGATACACTGGATTGGGTTTAGGTCCAAAATACCATCACAATTATCAAATGGGTCAGTGTTGCAACCTTTCAAGGTTGACCCAACCCAACCCCAGACCTGACTTTGAAATGGTTGGGTTATAGTTTCAACCTGGCCGCAACCGAAACTTGATCCAAAACCTACACTTAAAATATCTTCAGTTAAGGTAATTAAGACAATTGACTAAATGTAAAAACCTACATAAAGTCCATGTAGTTGGGTGCTTAATTTGCATGTATATATTAGATATGGCATTATAAATTGGACCAACCCAACTTAGAATTGACCAAAAGTGATGTGACAATGGAAGAATGACCTAACTCAACACCCCCTTGCTAAGATGTAGTCGGGTTATTTTTTCACTGTAGCCCATGAAATATATGTTGGACCTAATGGGCATTCGCTGATTCATACCCTTGCATTTGAAGGCTACCATTGACGCAGGGATGAACTTGATGAGGTCGATCACCGTCTTCCTCAAGGAAGCTTCTTTGAACTCCTCACAGAGACTTCTCGAATCCATGAGGAAAAAACAAGAAAATATAAATAATATTCATGGAAATTTGTAAATTGATTGGTGATTGTCTAATGTGTCTCTATTGCACCATTAATATAGAAGAAAACCAAAATTCTTAATTACCAAAAATAGTAAAATTCTAACTCTAATAAAAATCCTAATTCTAATAAAACTCTTCTAAAACCTAATTTCTAAAAATAAAAATTCCAAATAAACTTTTGGTAGAAGAGTCCTAGCATAATTACAAGTTATTTCAAAAAAGAAGAAAATCTAAAACTCTAAAAAAAAAATATATATATTAAAAAATCAGAATTACTAAAAATAGTAATTTTTTCTCAAAAATTTGTTTTTGAGCTGAAATTGCGCGTTTTCTGACGAAACGGACGGACGCGACCCACTATGTGGGTTGGTTCATCTTGGATGGCCCGTTTTAGTAAAGATTTATAGGTTACGCGCCCCGTAACGATATCTGAATCAAAAGTTATGATCAATTTACGGTCCACTTTCTTTTCGTCCAACCATGCTAGGAATGTATCAGTGTCACATCCTACATCAACCATGAAACATCAACCCTCCGCCTGAATTCGAGACCTTGTCCTATTAGCTTGAGAATGTGCTAGCACAGCGATACAATGAAGGAATTTTTTGAATTTCGATTCTATTTTCTTTAACAAGAGACTTATATCATGAGTTATTGAAGCCTTATGATGGAGATACTAGTGATATTTCGTTATTTGTTGAAGCCTTATGATGGAGTACTGAGGCAAGATTCATCTTATGAGAAATGTAGATTTGATGTAGATTCATTGAATTGGGACATTGGTAATGAAGTGATTAAAAGAAAGAGTGAGGGTCTTTTAAATGTTTTTTAAAAGCGGATTGTAGAAGGGGGAATCATGACGATGAAGCAATGTGGGTTAAAGGGATTTAACAAGATGAGGTTTTAGACTGAGGGAAGGAAACAAAGGGGGGTACTGCATTCTTGGGGCACAAGATGGTTGGGAACATCGTGTGTTGGACTCTTTAGGGAAGGATCTAGGCCGCCATAGGGAGGAGGGGACACCAATTATTAACATAGTTCTAAAATTCAGTGGGTTGACTTCAAACTTGGTAAGTCAACATGACTTGGAGAGATTTCAAGTCTAGTCACAAGGAAATTTGTTAGTAAGTTGGTCTGGACTGGAAAAACTTGTCAAGCCACCTTGTTGACTCAGTCAACTAGAAATGACTTGCTCAGAGTCATTCATTTGTTGTGAAAAACTTTAAAGAGCTCCCAGAAGGAGATGAATGCCCTTGACCATTATACTACCGATTTTGTTGCTTATTTTGGTTATTTTATGTGCTTACGCTGTTTACAACTATTTTAAACAGTTATAACTATTTAAAATTCTTTTAATGTAACTATTAAATACCAATTCAAGTGAAGACTTGACTGAGTAATCAGGTCAACTTGACCTGATCGGAAGTCAGCTGAGTTGAGTTTTTGGGATTTTGAACTATGATTGAAAAGAGCCAAGATGCAGAAGACTCCAATGTTCTATCCTCCAATGGTCGGCTAAAGGGCAGGACTTTGCGGTGCTCCAGGTTGGATGCTTCCTCGTTCGAGGGTACACCTTGAATAGAGGCATCCTTTAAGGTCAGGTTCACTTAAACGCATAATAGCAGACATTGGAGATACTTTGATTATGTGGAGGGCATGGAGGCTTGCCTCATAATTTGTAAACCTCCCAACTTATGAGTCCCATGGCCACTGACAGACACCAGGGCTATGACTTGTGAAGGAGAAGTCTGTAATATGTTACTTTGCATGCATATCTTTTGATATGTACACTTGTGATACCCTAACACTTTAGGTGGATATCATACTTGTTATGGGAAATCCGAGCTCACGGTACAACACTGCCCCAAGCGCCCGTCCGAGCCGAGGCATGATCCATCCGACCTGTTTCAGGACGTGACCCATCCGAGCAGACGATACGGTTGGTGCGCGGCTCAGAATCATACTCCGATCGGATGACCTCCGACGCCTTAACCACACCGCTTATTGAAGTCTGCCTTGCCAACTATGGTGGAACCAACTGAGCCGACCAGGCGGATCGGACTGGTGGTATCCTTAGATAATCCGAGCCGATCAGACCTTCCAACGTGCATATCCCGCTCGCTCAATATGAAAACTGTCATATCGAGACGTGGCCGGTGACTTCGTTCGCAGGTGCGTACGATCCGCCAGATACGCTGCGCAATCAGTAGATTGCGGGCAATATCTCCATGATCCTAGAATCCCTCTGATCGTGCCGAGATTATCGGATTCAGACCGCTTCACAGGCAAGTATAAATAGCACGCATCATCACTTCTACAGGTACGCGAAATCTAGCTCTTCTCTACTCTCTACCCAGACCCTGATTTCCTTGTCCTGACTTAGGCATCGGAGGGTCCCCCGGCTTAGCCAGGGTCACCTTTGCATATTTTCCTGGTGCAGGTTCCAGGGATAATAAGTGGTGGATGACGTGGAGGGAGGGCCGACCGGATTTTGACATCAACATTTTTGGCGCCGTCTGTGGGAACCTGAAACTAGAAGTTAGGTTTTCATTTTCCCTAGCAATGGTGAAGAAGAAGAAAGCTGCAGCAGTGCAGCCGCAACCTAATGAGCAGACTCGGTCATCATCGTCGCTTCATGCCGAGTCTGCCCCAGGGCCTTCCCAGCGTTCGCGTAATCGGTCGAGCAAGTATCGCGCCATGCTGAACGAGATCCAGGCTCTGCGCGATGAGATAAATCGAATGAAACAGAGAGAGCCAGAGCCACGCCCTGCTCAAGAATAACCCGTCCTCGAGCCGGTAGGGCTGTTCGTGGAAACTCGCTCCGTACCGAGGAGTGTGAGGCCCGAAGCCTCCCAACATTCGGGAGTACCGCATTCGGGTCAAAATCTTCCTGTGGCACGTGCTGAGGTATCCGCGTGGAACCCCACTACTTGAGCTCCGATGACCGTTCATTCAGCAATATCTGCCCTAGCGCCCTCGGACCTTCGTCATCAGCTGGAACGAAGGAGAGAGAGGAACGCCGGAGGTCGAACATGCGCCAGAGGTCGTCGTTGAAAATAAGGATCCCTGGGAAGCGCGCTTTGCAGAACTGAAGGATAAGTTCCTGATATTGGAGAAAAAGCAGGAACAATCGATAGTTCCAACCACGATCTAGGCGATGATGGAAGAGACCGAGCCTCCCTTCACCCCGGCCATCATGGCTGAAGTGATGCTGCAGAGGTTTCGGATGCCTCCCGTCATCCAGTATTCAGGATCTGGGAACCCATCCGAACACTTGGAGTCCTACAGATCATGGATGCAGATCCAGACTTCAACGGATGCGATGATGTGTAGAGGGTTATCCATCACCCTTACCGGATCCGCTCGGATTTGGTATCACCAGCTGAAACCAAATTCCGTAGGCTCATTCGCGGAACTGAGTCGACTATTCCTTACTCAATTCATAAGCGGTAAGAGAAGTCGGAAGCCCAACACCCACCTGCTCACCATTAAGCAGGCCCCGAAGGAGTCGTTGAAGGATTACATCGCCCGCTTTAACGAAGAAGCATTGCACGTCGAGGACTACGATGATAAGATGACCCTCGCTGCCATTCTGAGCGGACTGAAAGAAGGAAAGTTTGTCTTCTCCATCGGAAAGAATCCACCGAAGACACTAGCGGACTTCATGGCGAAAGCTCAGAAGTATACTAACGTAGAGGAGTTCACCAATGCTCGAAAGGGCATATAGGTGTCTGACTCGACGAACAAGGGGAAGAGACCTCGGAACGAAGACTCCCAGCCGGCTGGCAAAGGGACGGATGACCGCGCTTCTCGCGATCGTCGTTCGAGCCGTAGGCCGGAAGAAAAATTTCGTTCCCACACTCCGCTCAATATGTCCGCTGAGCAGATCCTGCTAGACATCCGAGGGGACAGGCTACTCAATTGGCCGGTTTGTATGAGGGCTGATCCAGAACACAAGGACAAGCGAAAATTCTGCCACTTCCACCGGGACCATGGTCACAACACGGACGAATGTGTGGATCTGAAAGACGAGATTGAGTCCCTCATCCGCAAAGGACATCTACGTCGTTACACCAAAAAGGAGAAATCCGCTTGGAGAGAAGAACGGCCGCAAGAGCAGTCGAACAACCCCCCAGAAGAGCCCGCCGAAATTCGCACCATCTTCGGGGGTTCAGCTGGGGGAGGGGATTCAAACAGGGCTCGGAAAGCCCATTCCCGAAGGTTCGAGTCGGAACACCATATTCACCTGGCGGAACGTCTCAGCAAGGAACTTCGGGTCACTCCGTGCAGCCTGACCTTCACAGAAGATGATGCACGCGGGATCCAGCATCCGCACGACGACGCGCTAGTGGTTACTATGACCATAGCCAATCACAAAGTGTACCGCATCTTGGTCGACACCGGGAGTTCGGCTGACGTCATGTATTCCGAGGCGTTCAAGAAGATGGAAATTCCACGGTCCAGGTTCTGACCTATGAAGACTCCCTTGCACGGCTTTGCCGGAGAGAGTCATCTCCGAAGGAGCCATCTCCCTCCCAGTAACAGCGGGAGAAGGGCAACATCAAGTCACACTTTTAGTTGACTTTTTAGTTATTAATGTTTCATCAGTCCACAACGTGATTCTGGGCCGACCCTCCCTCAATGGGATGAGGGCGGTCGTCTCAACTTATCATCTGATGATGAAGTTCCCAGCTGAAGGTGGGATCGGTTATCTCCGAGGCGACCAACGCGAGGCCCGGAGGTGTTATGCGATAGTCGTAAGGAAAGGGGCTGCCAAACAAAATCTCGTAGTGGACGCCTTGGACCCTCGGGGATCGACAGAAAGCTCCTCAGTCGAAGATCTGATAAGAGTGCCGCTCGATGAATCAGATCCGAGCAAAACTGTTCAGCTCGGATCATCACTGAATCCCGAGCGGAGGAACGAGTTATTGGCCTTCTAGAGGCAACACCGAGACGCCTTTGCATGGTCACATGCAGATATGCCGGGGATCTCACCCGATGTGCTAGTTCATAGGCTGAACGTGGACCCAGACCACTGGCCGGTTAAGCAAAAAAGAAGGTCGTTCGATGCCTAACGATATGAAGCCATTGCCGAGGAGGTCTCCGTCCTGCTCGATGCAAGCTTCATAGAAGAAGTCTACTACCCTGACTGGATAACAAATGTTGTGTTCGTCAGGAAGTCAAACGGGAAGTGGCGGGTTTGCGTAGACTATTCCGATCTGAATAAGGCGTGTCCCAAAGACAGCTTCCCGTTACCTCGGATCGACCAACTGGTGGACAGCACGGCCGGACACGAGTTACTCTCGTTTCTGGACGCTTACTCTGGGTACAACCAGATCGCCATGCATCCCCCAGATAGGCAGAAGACCACCTTTGTCACGGACAGGGGACTCTATTGTTACCGGGTCATGCCATTTGGCCTGAAAAACGCTGGGGCAACGTATCAGAGACTTGTGAATCAGATGTTCGCCAAATAGATCGGACACACCATGGAGGTGTATGTGGACGACATGCTGGTGAAGAGTATCAAAGCCTTCGACCACCTTGTTGATCTCGAAGAAACATTCAACGTCCTCCGTGAATACCAGATGAAGCTTAACCCCGCCAAGTGCGTGTTCGGGGTTGAGTCAGGGAAGTTCCTGGGCTTCCAAGTCAGCCAGCGAGGTATCGAGGCCAACCCAGACAAGATCAAAGCCCTCCTGGACATGAACTCGCCTCGGACTCTCAAGGAAATATAGTGTCTCACGGGAAGAGTCACAGCCCTCGGACGCTTCATATCTAGGGCTACAGATAAATGCCTTCCTTTCTTCCAGCAGCTAAAGGGCCACAAGAGGGTAGAGTGGACGCAGGAATGCGAGTAAGCCTTCCAGCAATTAAAACAGTACTTGGGTTCACCGCCTCTAGTGACCAAGCCTGAAGAAGGGGAACCTTTGTTCCTCTACCTCGCCGTCTCGGCCTCAGCTGTCAGTTCGGCTCTGATCAGAGAAGTCGGAGGCAAGCAGTACCCCGTCTATTATGTAAGCAAAGCCATGGTACCAGCCGAAACAAGGTACCAGTCTTTGGAGAAACTGGCGCTCCGCCTCGTCGTCTCAGCCAGAAGACTGCGGCTATATTTTCAAGCCCACTCCATAGTTGTGCTAACCGACTCTCCTCTGAGGCAGATCCTCCAGAGACCCGAAGTGCCAGGTCGGATGACCAAATGGGCTGTAGAACTCGGAGAGTTTGATATTCAATTTTTGACCCAGGACAACACTCAAGGGTCAAGCCATAGCCGACTTTATCGCCGAATTCACAACTTCGGATGAAGAGCAAGTCAGAATGGAAGTTGAAATGACACCGTCTGTCCTGCTGAACAATCAAGAAGCAGCCTCGGATCTGGGGTGGGTCCTTTATGTTGATGGATCTTCCAACATTAAAGGAGCTAGAGCCGGTGTCGTTCTGGTTGCACCTGATTCAACGACAATCCAATACGCCATCAGGCTCGGGTTCAAAGCTTCAAATAACGAGGTAGAGTACGAAGCACCGTTAGCCGGGCTCAGGTTGGCAGCGAACCTAGGCGTTCAAACTCTGCAAGTCCGCTGTGACTCACAGCTGGTAGTGAACCACATCTCCTCGGAGTATGAAGCTAAGGAAGTCAGAATGATCGCCTACCTTGAGGAAGCGAGGAAATTGATTGGGAAGTTTTGGAGTTGCACCATCCGGTAGATCCCCAGAGCCGAGAACTCATGGGCCGATGCCCTAGCGAGGCTCGCCTCGGCCTCCGAGGGGAAGGTCCCACGTTTTGTTCCGGTCGAGTTCATTGAACACCCAAGCATTAGCCAGTCGGAGAAAGTTAACCCCGTCCAGTCCATTCCTAGTTGGATGGACTCGATTTTTAATTATCTATCAACTGGTGAGGCCCCCTCGGACAAATTAGAGGTGAGGCGACTTAGGGTCCGAGGGGCTCAGTACGCCATATTGGACGGAGTGCTGTACTAGAAGGGGCATTCTCAGCCTTACCTTAGATGTCTCTGACCGGATGAAGCCGACTACGTGATTCGGGAGATTCACGAGGGAATCTGCGGAAACTATTCTGTCAGTCGTGTCTTGGCCATGAAGATACTTCGTCAAGGGTATTTCTGGCCATCCCTTAAGCAAGACTCCAAGGATTTTGTTCGGAAGTGCGACAAGTGCCAGCGTTTTGCTGCTGTGCCGAGGCAACCGGCAGAAGAAATGACCCCCATTCGCTCAATGGGGGATCGACATCATCGGTTCCTTGCCCACTGGGAAGGGACAGGTCAAGTTCGCTATAGTCGCGGTCGACTACTTCACCAAATGGGCTGAGGCCGAGTCAGTCGCAAAGATCACCGAGCAGAAAGTAATCGATTTTGTGTGAAAAAATATCATCTGCCGGTTCGGGATTCCGAGAACTATCGTTTCTGATAACGGCCACCAATTCGACAATGATAAGTTTCGCAGTATGTGTCAAGGGCTTGACATTGTGAACGCCTACTCATCGCCTCGACACCCACAATTGAACGGACAGGTAGAGGCGGTCAACAAGATCATCAAACATCATCTCAAGACGAGGCTGGAAAAAGCAAAAGGAAATTGGGCCGAAGAGCTCCCCTTCGTCCTCTGGGCTTACAGGACTATAGCTCAGACTTCGACGGGCGAAACTCCATTTTCGTTATCCTATGGCTCGAAGGCAATGGTGCCAGTAGAAATCGGACTCCCTACGGTGCGGGTTAGGGGCTTCGAAGATAGTCAGAACTCCGAGCAGAAGGCGACTAATCTGGATTTGCTCGAAGAACTCAGAGAAATTTTCAAGCTAAGAACAGCGGCTCGGCACCAGCAGGTAGCGCACTTTTACAATTCCAAAGTCAAAGTCAGGCGCTTCCGACCAGGGGACTTAGTCCTCCGACGGATTTTTCAGAACACGGCCGAGCCAGGGGCAGTAGCGCTCGGAACCAATTGATAAGGTCCATATCGTGTGGTCAGATCTGCCAAACCTGGCTCGTACCACCTGAAAGACCTCGAAGGCCGTTATCTCCCTTATCCTTAGAACGCCGAGCACTTGAAGATCTACTACCCGTGAGGAACTAGCCTTTAAGGCTCATAATAAAGTATACGCCTCCGAGCGACTAGCCTTTAAGGCTCTTAATAAAAGATCAGTTCTACTTTTGAATGCTTGTCCGATTGCTATCCGTACAAGCACGAATTAAATGGCCCAATCCTTTAAGTGATCGGAACCATACCTCACGAAAGATCGACAAGGCATCCCTTCCAAGGAAAAAAGCCTAATAATGACCCAACCCTCCGGTTAAGTGTTCAGCTCGGCATACAACAAAACAAATGCGACGAGCCGAGCATCCTAAGAGAACGGACCCAACTAAAACTTGGGCCGAGGAGGCTCGGAGAACCGACCCAATTAACTAACTAATCGGCAGCGAACTAAACCCATAAAGAAACCAGCTCGACATCTCACAATTAAATTGACAATGTAAAAAGAATGTTTTTTATTGAATCCCCTCGGAGGGGCAAAAGTGCATGGTTGAAAGTACATTGATAGTTTCAAAAAAAAAAGAGGAAAAAAAATGAGTGTCTTTAGGCCGGAGGAGCTTGGGCGTCAGGAGCTGGATCCGAGCAGACGACTTCGGCCGGGGCATCTTCGTAGTCGTCGGGCAGGAGGGAATCAAGGTCGAGGTAAGGGTATAAACCCAGGACTGCCTCGAGGCAAGCGTCGAAGCCGCGATTGTAGAACGTTGCAACTTCAGCGTCCCTCTCCTTGGAAGTCTTGAAGCTTTCGATAGCAGCAGCAACCGCTGCGGCCAAAGAAGCCTCGTCCTTCGCTCGCTAGGCTTCCACGGCCTGATTCACGGTTCGTGTCCGTTCTTCAGTTGCTTCGGCCTTGGCGCGGTTCAGAGCTTCTCCGAGCCGAGCGGTCTCCATGGCCAAAGAATCCGCGTGGGCCCTGGCACGGGTCAGCTCAGCGGTCGCTGCATCGCCACCCTTCTTAAAATTATCTGCCTTGTCCTGCAGCTGCAGCTCCTTGGCCTCCAAGCCAATGACGACTCCTTGCAGTCGCCTAACCTTGGCCCTCTCGCCTGCGAGCTGTTGGCGCAGGCTGGTCTGCTTAACCTTCATGGCCGCTGTCTCGGCCTGTAGGGCCTCTAACTCTGCCTCCTCCTTACGTTCCCACACTCTCTGCCGAATAGAGAGCAGCATCGGGACGACCTGAACAGAAAGCAAAGATCAGAATCTGCAGTATGTATAACGACATGAAAGGTAAAAAAGTCTTCTCGGAGACATACCATGTAGCACACGAAGGCGAAGTCGTTTAAGAAGCCGCTCTCCGACCGTTCAAGAGTCTGGGCGATGTCCTCCTCCTTAGCATGCTTGGCAGCCCACGGAGCCAAGCAAGCCATGTGATAACCCGGCTCAAACCTCCCACCTCTTGTGCCCGCCTGGGCCGAAGCCTCAGCCCCCTCGGCCCCTACCCTACTGCCGGCCGAGTTTTGACCCTCGGCGCGGACCTCTCCCCCGACCTCAGGGGGGGAAAGCGCATTTTCAGCTATTTTATTAGTCTCCTCCCGTTCGGAGGAGGAGGGCACAGCAATGGGGGCCTCAGGGACCGTGGCAGGTACCTCCACTGTGGGGGGAACGACGACGGCGAGGGATCGAGGAGCAACAGTGCTCGACACGACAGGAGTGCCGACCACAGTTGTCTAGACGAGCCCGGGCGAAAGACGTACCACCGGGCGCAGGACTACTGGGGGAGTAGCAGCGGTGCAAGGGCGCCTTGGGGTCGGCTGTGCGGAGGAAGTGCCGGCAGGGCTCGGTGCTGGGGCTGCTGGAAATGGTGCAGCGGAAGATTCCCCCACGCAAGGGGGAGCCGGCTTCTTCCGAGTGATTTTCACTCGGGGGGCTTCTTTGAGCAACTCCGCCGCTGTCGGAGCCGCTTTCCTCTTCCTAGCCCCGGACGCTTCGGCCATGCCTGTGAAAAAGAAGACCATGTCAGCTACTAAATAAGCAAAAGAAAGCTCATTGAAAAGATCATGGAAACTTACTAAGGGATGAGAGCAGAGGCTGGGATTTGCAGAACTCGGACCAGTGGAGGTTGGCTGCAGTGATCAGATCGGCCCAGGAGCGAAATGACTTCGACCGCGCCCTGGCCTTTGCAACCTGATTTTTCTAGTCCGAGTCGAGGAGCGGCAGCCCCTTTTGGAAAGCTGCAAAAGGAGAAGGAAATGTTACTTTGACTGAAGTGAAAATCAAAGCAACAACTCGGATATGAAATGAAGTCCGACCTGGTTTGGTAAAATGGGTCGGAACCCGGGCAGTTGGGGTCCTAAGCTCAGCCGCCGACGCCTCCCAATCACCCGCCGCCCAGAACCACTTATTCTTCCAGTCTTTGTTGGAAGACGGCAGATGCATTACCAACCCCGACCCTTTGCTCTCCCGAGTCGCGAAATAGTACCATGGGTCGTTGCTATCATGCTTGACCATGTACAGGCTCAGCAGCTCCTCTAGGGTCAGTTCGGGGTTCCCAACTTGCTTCCAAATTATGTAAGCTGAGATCATCACCCTCCATACATTCAGAGCGAACTGCCCAGGGGCCAATCCGAGGTAGGTCGCTACTTTCCAGATGAAGAGATGTAGTGGTAGTCGGACCCCGCACTGCAGCGCGCATAGGAAGATGGCCACCTCTCCCGTAGCTGGGGCGCCAACAACGTCCAAGGGACCGGGAGCCCTTATCTGAACGGAGTCTGGGATCTGGAACTCCGAGCGGATCCACTTCATTTGGGATTCTGACATGACAGAACCCTCGGGAACTACCTCTGCGGTACGTAGACTCACAGGCATCTCAGTGACGGTAGCGGCCTCAGCTCGGCGGGGTCGGGAGGCTGTCTTCTTATTGGGCTGCTTGGTCTTAGAAGCCAATGTTTTTTGCTTTCGAGGCGGGGGATACAGTAGAGTGGTCTCGAAAGGGCTTTTGGATGACCCACTCTCACTTTCAGTAGTCCCCGACTCGGAATCATCGCCGTATTCACGAACCATTTTCAGATCGGAAGACATGGCAGAAAGAAGAGCGAAGGTCAGCGAGACTCACCGGGTGGTTGCCGAAAATCGCCTACTGACGGAAACTTCGAAGTCGGCCGGAATTGCCTCTTGTCGGAAATCGCCTCTCCGGTATGCTCTTATGAAACAAAATGTAATATGGTATGCGAAGGTCTGGGGTGCCCTTATATAGGTTGCGAAGGATTTTCGCATTGACGGCAAACCTTAATGGCAGCAGCCGAATCGGCACGAGCCGATCTCCGAGCACACATGGCAACACCGCATTGGATGCGTACCGAACCGTCGGTACGGCGCCTGACATCGGGCAGTGCGCCTTGATACGCGAAGCAACGCCACAGCAGTCGGAGCCATTATGGGCACGTCTTCTCAGGTCTACGTGGCAGCTTCTCATAGGCTGAGAAGGGATGCGGGATCGTAACCATCGCCACGCGTTAACTAAAGCGACAAGCACGCGCGTGATTCGATATCTGCCACCATTACGATGAGGGCGGAAGATTTCCTGCCGAAGTACTCTCCGTGCCCGCGAGCAAGCTCGAAGAGTAGAGAGCTTCTGTTATGGGAAATCCGAGCTCACGGTACAACACTGCCCCAAGCGCCCGTCCGAGCCGAGGCATGATCCATCCGACCTGTTTCGGGACGTGACCCATCCGAGCAGACGATACGGTTGGTGCGCGACTTGGAATCATACTCCGATCGGATGACCTCCGACGCCTTAACCACACCGCTTATTGAAGTCAGCCTTGCCAACTATGGTGGAACCAACTGAGCCGACCAGGCAGATCGGACTGGTGGTATTCTTAGATAATCCGAGCCGATCAGACCTTCCGACGTGCATATCCCACTCACTCAATATGGAAACTGCCATATCGAGACGTGGCCGGTGACTTCGCTCGCAGGTGCGCACGATCCGCCAGATACGCTGCGCAATCAGTAAATTGCGGGCAATATCTCCATGATCCTAGAATCCCTCTGATCGTGCCGAGATTATCGGACTCAGACTGCTTCACAGGCAAGTATAAATAGCACGCATCATCACTTATACAGGTACGCGAAATCTAGCTCTCATATACTCTCTACCCAGACCCTGATTCCCTTGTCCTGACTTAGGCATCGGAAGGTCCCCCGGCTTAGCCAGGGTCACCTTTGCCTGTTTTCCTGGTGCAGGTTCCAGGGATAATACGTGGTGGACGACGTGGAGGGAGGGCTAACCGGATTTTGGCATCAACAATACTTATATCTGATTGGTGACTCACACGTTGCATACGCATGTGGTACATGAATGACCTAGGTTATATCAATCTGCAAATCTCAAGATCCTTAGAAAAGCGAGGACATGTTTTCTACTTTGAAATACTCTGCAAGTGTAAGCTGTCATCAGCCTGAAGCTTCAAGTGACATTGTTGGCTTCCTTGCAAACATATCTGAATTGCTTCACACCCATTAATGGAGAATTCCATGTGATAATTAACTGGTATAGGGGAGGGACCTGGCTACTCATGCATGATTAATGACTGGAGACTAGAGGACAGTGTGTTGTTTGAAGCTGTTAATAAATGCCTACAAACTAGATAATAGTACTGTTTGAAAATGCAATAATTTGCTTTGTAAATTTACAAGTCACAATGATTGAAAATGCTGGTCTTGTAGAATAAGAAATCTTCTAAACATTGATAACATTTTGACATCAGACCACTACTATTCCAGGTTTCATCCTCCTTGTATAAATATGACCGTCGAGGAAGCAAAAAGGCTTGAGCACTTTTTCTGTCATATTTGCGCTGCTGATGATGAAAAGAAGACACAAAATTCACACTCAGTCTCCAGACACTCAGAGCTTAAGGTATGCCTATGATTTTTTCAGTTATGAAGAATTCTTATTTTATTTCTTTTACTATTCCTTTTAGAGTTTCTAAATATTTGCATCCCATGCTGTCTCACGTAATCTTCTTTCAGAAAGTCTTTTTTCCCTCCTTGCAAAAGGCAAAGCATTTTTGGTTTTATGTGATGGATCAATTAGTTAATTAACTTGAAAAATACAGCAGGGCCATTCATGCGTTGCTTGTTGCTATGGGTGGCAATTGTTGGGTAAGATCCCAGGCCTGAATTTGAACTACAGGTATTGGGCCTATATTCAGAATTTGTTCTTTGCTCAGCCCGGGCCTAGCCTGTTGCCAACCATACTTCTTGTGATTTTTTATATAGACCAATAAATAATTCTTCTTGATGCTTTATGTCAAATATCTATAGTCGGAGTCGTAAGCACCTCTTCCTAATTCTCAATTGTGAGGAACCACATTTATAACATCTTCTAAAAATTGGTAATGCCTCCCACGACAATGGGACAGTCTCAACTGTTGTTATGTTTTCTGTAGATCATATTAGTCAATTGTTGGTATGTGTTGCACAAAGTTAGAATCCAGATGATTGAGTTAATGAAAGAAGAGCAATAGCACCTTTGAACTGTGGAGTTTACCTTTCATTTAGATGCAATGTAGGAACAGAGGCAAATGTTGTTGCCTGTGTGTTGGCGAAATATAAATATTTACATTCAAAATATAAAATTACATTACAACTTAATTGACACAAAGTATGGGACCCAATTGTGAAGATACAAAGGTTGATGAGGAGAGGAAGGTTGACGAGCCACAGCTCCAGGCCAAGGAGTCATGAGGATGAATCAAGGGGGAGGGGGGTAAAGGCGTTGAGTTGGAGAGTTGCTGAGTGTGTTGAGACGTTTTCAAGGAGTGTCTGAATGCCTAAGAAGGGGTGTCGGGGTTTCGTTGAAGGAAGGAGAGGGGAAAGTGGGGGCGATAATGCGGGAAAAGGGCTCTCAATGCAAAAAAAAGGGGGTGATGATGCTTAGATTGAAGCCCCACTCCTTCCCCTACCTTGAATGATTATCTTCTCCCGTACCACCCTCGTCCTTGAGCGACCTCGCCAGCAATTGACAGACCTCCCTCTCGATTTCCCCCAACTGATCGCTTGATTTCTGTTCGAACAATGATCACCTGGAGGATTGCCTCTCAATCTCCTTGCATGTCTTTGAAGTCCCCTCTCACACCTCACATTGTCGAGTAACCATGGCCCCTTGAATCTCCTCACACTCTTGAAGCTCCACTGACTCCTCTCCTCAAACTCATAGCTTCATAGAGCGATTATAAATTTTTTTTTAATTAAATCTATTTTAAAAAATAAATAAATGTGTGGCTGATGTTAAGATCAGCAGCATACACTCATAATTACATAAATAGATGACATACATATCATCTAGTCAATGTATATTTTAAAAAACAATCTTTTTTTGTATATATATTTTGCAATATTTTTAGTTTTTTTTTCCCCAAAATTTCAAAAGTTCTGTCAATTTGTAGATCGGCCTTCAAGCACTTTCGCATGATTTTTCCACACTTTAATTGCAAGTTAAATGGGTGAAATCGGAGAAAATTTGAATTTTTACCAAATTCCCCATTTTCCCCAAATTTGAATATCGGAGGTCAAAATCCATGACTGAGCATGCCAAAAAGCAAAATCATGGATTACTAACTTCATTCTGTGGATTCTAAGAAATTTAAACAGGAGAAAATAGATTAAATTAGCAAAAACTCATTGATTGGGTTTCTGGTACCCCACACCTTATCTCAATTTCCACACCCAAATCCCCGTTTCTCTCCAAACAAATGAAAAGAATTGGTCAAAATCCTCTTAGCAACATAATCCCGACAAAAAAAAAAAAAAAATGAAAACAAAACAATGAATATTGGTTTTTTGTGGATTTTGGTGAATTTTAAAAAATTTCAGAAGGGGACGGGCACAATTATGATATCTTCGATACATGCGATTCCTATATGATATCAGGGAATTTCTATTGCAATGTATCAATATATATTGACTGATACTGGGGAATTTTCCAGCTGCAGCCCAGTTTCATATTGGCATTGTGCGATATCGATAGTATCGGCGGATACTATTGATATTGAAATGATTGCAGGCAGCTATTTTTTATTTTTATTTTTTAAAGCAACAGAGAAAATTCATGAAAGTAAAGAATGGTTATGGAGGGGTAGCTGCCTGACAAACTGCTGAGGACAGAGTCCCACTCATGAAAGGTCATGCTTGAGTAGCTTGGCTGCTCAAAATGGCACAGAACCCTCAAATACATTGTTACCAGTGTGTCACATATTGCAACATGGTCAAGCCCCATATTGCACCCTAGCACGAGACTGCAAGTTGCCACAAATGGGAATTTCAAGGAGTCGATGTCTAGAGCATCCAGTGCCAGACAAGTCCGCTGAGCAAGAACTGTTGTTATGACAGTAAACACGGGTCCCCAAAGTTGCCACCCAGTCATACGAATGCACCACCATCAGACCAGATGGAAGGCCATGCTCAAGTTGTTGGCTGCAGGGAATAGCAAGGAGCATAGTGCACGTTCACTTGCATTAAAATGTCTGTTGGCACAAGTAACACAGGGCTGTGGTTGCAGTTGTTCTACATGCCACGATGTGGCTGCTGATACCAGACTAGACAGTAGAGTATCACAGAAACCTTCATTGCCTATGGACACCACACTTCGCGGTTATATGTAAAATCACATGAGGCACATGGAATGTATCTCCACATCTGATACATTCTCAGCATTCCAACTGAATTTTCGAACAAGATGCACTAAGACTCTTCCATTAAAATCTTGAGCAAGTAATGTCTCGCTAGCTGCTCTGAGAGCTACAAGTACCACACACAGGCCATTCCCTGACCAGCATAAGAGTAGACCACTCTAAAACAACGTACTTTCACGGTCATTTGAACTACGTGCCACTCCTACCTCAAATCTCGCATTGGACACATGCAGCCACTCCTGCTTCCTAGTTGTTCATACTTTCTAACATTGTAAAATAGATGCTTTCCCACTCCTGCATCACACCTAAATCCATTGCCAATTTGCTTTACGTGTCATGCAACTATATTAAAAAAAAAACATTTGATGCTCGAAAATTTAACAAACTGTAAAAAAAAAAAAAAAGAGTGAAAAATTTAAAAATCACAAACCATTCAAACCTCATATCTACTACAATTAAACATACAAAACAGCTCATCTGTGCAATATGAAAGGACATGATAACACGTTTTAAGCAATTGAAGTGGCAATTAGGTAATTTAGGGTACATTTTACAACTACTCCCCTCCCTCCCACGACTTGCCACTTGCATTCTGTGCACCAGTTTTACAGGTATAAGCAGCACATCATAATTAGTATCCAAAAGCTACAGTGCAAGGGGGGACATGCACATGTAATCTTTTGTGTCCACCCAATGAAGATCCATCCATTTCTGTATCGTTGCTTTAAAGGTATATGCGATGTGGTTCAGATGGATGGCAAACGCCGAAGGAGGTAATACACCAAAGGTAGGAATATCTGATCATCCTTGGAGGCTAAGCAACATAATTCGAGATGGCAGCATTGAGCAAAGAGGCTGAAACCTGCATCGAGGAGCTGCGATGGACTGGACTGTGCAGGTTCGTATTTCAGGTGTGTACATTGTGTTCCCGTGGCAATGTTTTTCAGGTCAAGGGGGTGCCTTCTTGGGTTTGTACATAGTGTGTTGGCTTTCTCTTCTAGTTGAAGGGGCCTTGGTTTCATGATACCACCTCCTTAAGGCCGTCTCAACTCTCAAAGCTAGAATATTTATGAAATAGATGGCCTTTAGTTCCATTATAAGCATACTTGGAATGTAACCCTTGTTGAGCAATGAAACGAATTCTTATTTACTACACTGGCTTGAACTGCTAGATGGTGCTATAGCTCTCTTTTTCTTCTTGTTTCCAAACACACCTTTGCAAGCGGCCAATAATTCCACACCCACCTTTGCAAGCGGGCGCACTTGGATGGGATAATGACCAATCTGCTAAAAAATGAGGGCAGCACCGTGTAGATGTGTGAGCCTGAAAATTGGAGTGGTCCACTCATCAGGCAGACCACGTCTGGGTGGTGGATGCGGATTGTTGGCATTTTTCTTTTGAATTATCCATTGGTACAGTACGTGTGGACACCTAATGAATCGACTGGCCTGATTTTTGGGACAGGCAATCTACATGGGGTGGGTTAGCCTGATGGAAGGCTCTGATGTCCTGCACGAGTGCAGCTCCTGCTTTGCAAGGAAGGTTCGTGTGGGCTTAACAAGCTCTGATAAGAAAAGAAGGAACAATTGGCCAGTCTTACAGTATGCATTCTCTACCATTTACACCCTATTCTACACTGGTAAGCGCAATCTCATGCGCCTCATCTGAGTGGACTCACACTTTGGTTGCACCATATTCGTTTCGATAACACAAATCACCCCTGACTTGGACAGGTCGAGCTAACTTAAGACCGGACGAACCGCCCAAGTTGCGACTCTTTTAACCATGGGTACACAGATTGCGTTCATCCAGAACTACCAAATCATGTCCCCGTTTTACCAAGGGCATGACCCACAAATGCCTCAGGTCTCCCAACAATCTAATTGATTGACAGTTGATAAAGTTTGTCAATTCAATATGCAAAAATCTGTACTGAGATCATCTGATCATTGGCATTTTCAGGCTACAACCCCTCGACGATGGGGCCATGATGTGGATGGTCTGGATAGGCTGTGGGTGGTGTATGCCACATCTACAAGGTTTGGTAGACAGTGGCCAATGCAGAGTGATCTTGCCTTGTTGGGCATTGCAGTAGCTAGCAAAAGAATGGGGCCCACGACTTCTATGATCCTGATTGGTGTACTTAGGGTATGTCGACCTCTATGGACCCACTGCGTGTGGGCTGGAAATCCAGTCCGTCCAGCAGGTTTGTTCCCTCACATAGGCAAAAATTAGCCTACGCTATAACGATGGTTGGCCACAGCCCATGTAGACTACATGAGGTCTAGCATGTAGTCTATGAGCTGCCATCCCCATCCCATCTGTTGATCATTACATGTACCCCACCTGGATGTAGGGACAACCCATAGAGCGGAGGCCGTTGTGGCCGTATCACACGATTTAGTGGTTTTGCAGATTATTTTACACTGTTCGTGGTAGGGTTCCCTTGGTCCTTGATCGAGCTGATGTTGGTGGGTGCCGTTTTCTTGAGGAGGATGGACGGCTGCGATATGCCTGACACACATCATGTGGCCTTACAGGTTTTAGGAGTAATTTTATATTTTTCCGGTTGGCGTGTGCCATCTGAGTTTTCATTTTGTATGTACAACTCAAGTTTTCTAACCCAATAGATGGGGTGGATTTACATATACAACAAAGTGGCTCCCATAGAGCTTGGGTGTTTCACAGACTCCTGAATATGCTTATACTCCCGTGTATAAAAAACCAAAATAAAAATAAAAATAAAAATCTAATGTCTGTGTGAAATCCACTCCGCCCATCAGCTGTGCCAGGTCGTCTTAGAACGGGATTTAAAAATCAGGCAGATCAAATACTCAATTCGGCCACACCCTATGAAACAGTTGTGATGGAGCTGCCCACCATCGAAACATTCCTCGGGCTCATCGAAGTCTTGGATGAGGCAGATATTTGTGTTTATCCTTCTTTCTCGTGGGACTCTCCTTATGAATGGGGGTTGGATGGGAAAAAAACTTCACGATCCTTAACAAAGAAAAACATCAAAGGGTTCAATTTTAAACAACATGTGTCCACAAGTCAGAGGTTGGGATTCTTCAACCAATGTGATTATGGACTAACTGAGCAACAGTAAGGTATACAATTTAGTCTGTATGAAAGTGTGCAATTACTAAGTGCATGTGTACAAGGTGGATGTACGCCAGAGTATCAAAACATGGCCAATAAAAAGTTGTGGGGAACCTACCATGATGTGTGTGTGTGTGACATCCACTTCGTCCATCAATTTTCCTAGCTCACGTGGAATTTTAGCTTAAGAAATGGACAAATCCAAAATTTAAGTGGGTCACCCCATTGGAAACAGTGGGGATGGAGACGCCCACCATTAAAACCTTCTTGGCGCCACTGTGGAGTTTATATGCCATCTAAACCGTTCATAAGGTGGTTCACACCACGATAAATCGAAATAAAAATATTAGCGGGATCTGAACTTCTGTGGGCCTAAAAATGTTTCATTGTTAGGCATCCCAATATCTATTTTTTCTTGTGTTATAGCCCACTTGAGTTATGAATCTATTTAATTTTGGATCACATCCTAACATGAGCTGGATTAACAAATGGACAAGGTGGATGCCATTAAGACATCATGGTGGGCCCTGCAACCCTTTCTGGTTGCAGGATTCTGGGTAAGTCTATTCCGATTATGGGTAAGTCTATTCCTAATTATTAGAGAAATTTTCATCCGTAAATTTCATATCCTCTTATGGCGGGGAGTTAATATGTGAAAACAATGAATACACATATAAGGGTGGAAAGTAAAAAAGAATTGCTTTAGTGTCGGGACTACATATGAGGGGCTTTTATCTAAAATGTACAAGATTATTAAGACCACATCGAAGGATTATATTATGATTAAAGTATTATACCCATACTCAAGCCAATCAATTCCTTTATCTAAAATCGAAGACGACGAAGATGTGCAAGTGTTCTTAGTAGCACAATTAGAGCATCCAAATACATACACACGTTTAATCATACAGACAGTGTAACACATTAATGAGACAATACTCGAAGACCTTGTTGTTTGTAGTGATGTTGAACATGATGTTGTCATTGAACATGATGCCCCTACAATTGAAAATTCGTGTAAAGAATATGGCGTTAGCTATACAGCTGACCTTAACTTAAAATGTGAATATATGACATCACCTTTATGAGTACATGTAAGCGACATTTCACCGCCCGAGTTGCCTCAAACATCAAACTTCATGACCAATCAAGTTAATATGCATTTTGAGGATGAAAATCTGTGTCAGGAACGTGATGTTAGCTGGGCAGCTGACCTTAACCTCAAATGTGAATATATGGCATCATCTTTATTTACAAGAGTACATGTACATTCATCCTCCACCACCGGTGACAAATATGTACATGTAAGTGACATTCCACTACCCAGTTGCCTCGAACATCAAACTTTATGATTAGCCAAGTTAATGTGCCTTTCGAGGATGGTGCATTCATCAATGCATAGATGACCCGATTGAGATAGTCGTTGGTCAAACCTTTAATAAGAAGAGTCGGTGCTAGTATGTTTTGAGTCAATTTATAATTTGCAAAAACTTTCAATATAGAGTCCTATACTCATCATCCAAGAGATTTATCATGGTGTGTTTCAAAGATAATTGTGAATGGAGGATTCATATATCCAGGATGAATGATGCTAGGATATTTAAGATAAAGACTTACACGTCTTAACACACATATGACATGAGATGGATGAAGAGCGATCACCGACAAGAAAATAGTAAGTTAGCCAATGAGTTGGTTATTAATCGTATTGAGTAGTACATGTGATCAAGGCCAAATGACATTGTATTGGTTATTCATGAGAAATATAATATTCTTATCAGCTATAAGAAGGCTTCGCGGGCCAAGGAGATCGCAATCAAGCACATAATGTAATCTTATGAACAATCTTACAATGAACTCCTAGCCTATTTGCGTGAGCCGATGAGGGCAAATCGGCAAATCCAAGGATGGTGATTATCGTGTTTGGTAACCCACAAATAAGCAAGTTTGAGAAATGTTTTGTAACTCTTGGACAGTGCGTTAAATATTTTCAGAAGTCTTTGCGAATAATGTTGGTCATCGATGGGACGCACATAAAAGATAAATGTAAAGGTGTTCTATTTGTGGCTACAACCTTGAATGGAAACAATCATATCCTACCAGTAGTATTTGGTATCAAGGGATTGAAAACCAGTAACAATTGGAATTGGTTTTTTACTCACCTCAATTCTATGTTAGGGTATCTTTTGGGTCTTCTTATTATATCAGACCGACATAAATGTTTAAAGAAAGAAGTCGTCAAAATCTTTCAAAATGCAATCCATGGCTACTGTGCCTACCATATTTATAAAATTTTGATTGATACATTTAAAGACAGGCCATTGAAAAAGTATTATTAACGGGATGTAAAGACGTGCAAAAAAGCTACCTTTGAAAAGTTAACATACAATATCGAAATGACTAACCCTCCAATACATGCATGTTTACGGAAATAGAATACAAAAGATGAGCATCTTCGCATACAACACTAGAATTTCTCGTGCCTTCAACACAAACAATCCATACTCAATTATAATTTATAAGTAACTTATATATTAATTGGTTCGAATTAAGTTGGGCAACCAGTTTTATCGGGTTGGTATTTGTATAGCCCAAGACCCAGGCCAAACCCAATACATCCTGCCCAAGCCCAACCCAACGTGTCAGGTTGAACCCGCCGACTTTCAAACCTACTCTTTAGCCCATTGAAGGCATTTTCTGAGTCAGGGCTTGGTGCTCTTCAACCTCGGCTCGGCCCATTGCCACCCCTAGTCGCCGAGGGCCGAGCTAGGCCAAGGCTCCGGGGTCTGGGATCGGATCAGGGCCAACGCTCTCCAGGTCCAGCACGGCTATTGCCACCCCACGGCAAGCTATCATACGAGAGAGAGAGAGAGAGAGAGAGAGGAGTTTGTAACATGCTCCTTCGCCGTGCCAAATCTTTCTCAACCAACCTCTATATATCGCAGTGGAAAGCTCTCCCATACAGCAGAAAGGCTTCTCGTTTCAGAGACAGCGACGATGACGAAGACCGCAACGCCAGGAAGCGAAAGGCGAGAGAAGGAGGAGGAGATGAATGCCGCATCTATCTGCACAAGAGCAGGGGTCAGCACATCCTCACCAACCCTCGAATCCTCCACTCAATCGTCCAAAGAGCCGACGTTAGACCCACCGACACCGTCCTCGAGATCGGCCCCGGCACCGGAAATCTCACCCTCAAGCTCCTTGAATCCGCCCAGAAGGTCTTCGCCGTCGAGATCGATAAGCGTATGGTTGAGATCCTCCACACCCGTGTCGCTGACCGCCGGCTTGATGATCGCCTCACTGTAAGTTTCCACGCCGTCCAACTGTTTGTTTTAATTCCTGAGAGAGAAGTTTGCATTTTAAGGTGTGTGGTTGGTTGATCTGAACCGTACATCTTGTGGGCCCTGCCCTAGATGGATTAGCATCTGGAAATCAAATAGATTGAAGATACTCTGGGGGAGTATGACGTTTCTCAATCCAAACTGTTCAATCACGGAACCAACTGTAATGTCATCAAACCAAAAATACTATGGACGGACCCTTAACTGCCCGATTGATGGCCATCTAATGGATGGTTGAAATGGAAAACTGTTGGCAGCCCAAATTCAACCAACAAATGCCCATTGAATGAGATGGTAGGATTGTCCAATCAATCTGATATTGCGTCTATGCCCAATCTATAGTGGGGCCTGTGATTTGAATAGTTTGGATTGTAGAACATGTATGTGATGAGTGCATTTCAAGCGTGCCACATGTGATTTTTAGGCTTGACCATTCACACTAAGGCCCACCAGATAATCTGACCTTGTAGCCATTTGGGCTCCATCAATGGATGGCCCAAGCAAGCAAGCAATTAACAAACTAAATGACTTCTTCTAAAACATGCTTTTATGATTGTCGTTTGATTTTTCAGGTGATCTGTAAAGATGCACTAAAGACCCAATTCCCTGAATTTGATCTCTGTGTTGCTAACATTCCCTATGGAATATCTTCGCCTCTCATCGTGAAGCTTCTCTTTGGAGGCTACACCTTTCGAAGTGCCACCCTCCTCCTTCAAAAAGAATTTGCTCGCCGCCTCCTTGCCAACCCAGGTGACTCAGCATTCAATCGCTTGGCAGTAAACGTGAAGCTCGTGGCCACAGTTGAATTTGTCATGGACGTTAGCAAGAAGGATTTTATTCCTTGTCCAAAAGTTGACTCGTCCATGGTTAGAATTCAGCCAAAGAGTGAGATTCCGAATGTTGATTTGGATGAGTGGCGGGCCTTCACACGGACATGTTTTGGAAATAAAAACAAGACTTTGGGTGCCATATTGAAGCAGAAGAGGAAGGTGATGGAGCTTTTAAGAGTGTCACAATCTGGAGGTAGAGAAAATGACAATGATGACAATGAAGACAATGAGGATGGAG
The DNA here is from genome assembly GCA_037074715.1 of Magnolia kwangsiensis. Classification (NCBI taxonomy): domain Eukaryota; kingdom Viridiplantae; phylum Streptophyta; class Magnoliopsida; order Magnoliales; family Magnoliaceae; genus Magnolia; species Magnolia kwangsiensis. The sequence goes on along the minus strand of CM073571.1, from coordinate 49,853,681 downwards.
ATGGAGATGAAGATGAAGATGAAGATGGAATCGATGATGAAGAGGAAGGTGGGGATTTGATGGAGATGGCTTTCTTCAAAGAGAAGATTTTGGGTGTTTTGAAAGAAAATGGGTATGAGGAAAAGAGGCCTTCAAAGCTATCTGTTGAGGAATTGCTGCATTTGCTCTTTCTTTTCAATCAAGTGGGCATACACTTTCATGGTTGTAAGTAACCGTTTGTTTTCGGTGTTGCATTGGGCTAAAAATTCAAGAAAGTGTTTGTTGAAGATTATGAAATGTAAGATCATAACATGTGCAGTATGCACACTGAGATTGCAATGCTGGCCACAAACAACAGTATTTGTTTCTTCTCCCGGCGGTCCCCAATGTGGATGCACTGTGTCGACAATACTGAGCTGATCAGATGGCCCATCTCAAATTTGCGGCCTGCGAACAGAAGGCTAAGAAAGTGGGGCAATGTAGAATGGGCAAAAGCACTCCAATTCAATGAAGAGATTTGTTGATCAGGGTGATTTTTTTTACCTTAGCCATTTGACAGTGAGGCCCACTCGACGGACAGTGCAGCTCGTTTTCATGTCATGTTGGTGGAGCAAATCACCATGCACTTGAATGAAGGTTCTTATTGTATCAATCTCCATATTTCATAGGTAATATCAGAGTTTTGCATTAAAGTACATATATAGCCTTTTACATATAAACGGCGATGATGGTTCGCTCAGTTATCCAAACAGTTGAGTTTGAGGGGATCCACCATGATAGACCGCAGACAATCTCTCAGTCTTAGATGGGGAAATGTCAGACTTGTTACCCTTTTCCAATTCTTGTGAACTGTTGCTGTATCTTCGATGAAGATCCAATAGCTAATTCAATCCAATTTCCAATCATGGCTGTTGATTTATGATGGCCCACCATACTGGGAAAACCTTACAATGTGAATTGTTGCTGTATTCTTCTCCACCATCTTTTCTGCAGGCTGCTGATTGATGGGTTAGGATTGTATCATTAGGTAGAATCTCGGAACAGGAACACATTGTTTCCCCTGCGATCATCATGATATGTAAGCTTATCCTATTCCAGATGGAACTGCATTACAAGAATCTCAGTTTCACAAGATCCATCTCTCCACACCATTTGACATGGTAATGTATCAATCAGGCTGTCCATCTAGTTGCAGAATCATGGATGGCATATATGCTTACGAGGACAATCCAATCTATCAATTCTTTTTTCTTTTCTTTTTTTTTTTTTACACACGCACACTCACCTCCACACACTCACACCGGTGGGACAATCCAATCTGTCAATTCTTTCCTCACTGTACTGATTTTAGACTGTTAGCCAGTTTGTTTTTACAAGGACACCAATCAGATGGCCCAAGGCCGAGATCATTCAATCTCTATTTATTTCAAACTGTTTGCCACCACAGTAGGGGCAAAAAGATGGATTCCCTGAAGATAAATTACCCTGCCATGTGTGCTGTGGAGAGATGGCTCTACTAAACCCAGGATTTGTCAGCTATACCATATGATGGGCTTGGCAAAGCTGAGTATTCGGATTGTAAGCCTGACTCGTCTTCGGCTCGAGTCTTCTGTTTTTTTCTTCGGCTTGAGTCATTAGCTCACAGGTAGAGGTAGCAATAAGCTGGGCTGCCTGGCCCAGCTTGGGTGACCCGTCCCTGAAGGGCCGTGGCATGGGCCATTACATCTGATATGAAGTCTCTATGGACATTGGGGGAGGGTTTGCTGGAGGGATTTCATTGGCTGGTTCAGGACATTGCCACTAGAATTTATGTGCTTGACTGATGTACCTGCAGGACTACTTCATGTTTATATTTCATTTTGCAAGAAATTCTCATTTGTGCTTTTGGGAATTTTTCAGCAGCAGCAGCAGCTCGTAAGGGGACTCCTCAAATTTCGTGTATGAAGGCTTGCAAGTGAATATGGAAACAAACTGAGGACCCATGTTACAGGTCTCCTAGATGTTTGTCGCAAATATAGCTTTATTTCTGATCATTGTTACCAGATAAAAGTTCTAATAGATAGGTGCTGGCCTTCATTGTGCTTCTTACAAGCTCTTGTGAAAAATATAAATTAGTACTAAAACTGGTATGTACTTTTCTGATGCGGATTAGGTGAGGAGGGGTAAAAGCTTAGTGGGTTAGGGCTTGACTGTAGAGCCCACCTCCATGTATGTTGTACATGGATGTCGTTCACACATTTTGCCTTTTAGGGCATGGTCCCAAAAATGAGTCAGATCAAAATCTCAGGTGGACCAGACAGTAGAGATTGAATTGCCACCAGTAAAAACTGCTTGGGAGCCCCAAAAGTTATGGATAAAGCTGATATCTGTGTGACCGTATCAACAGGTTGGATGTCAAATAAACATTACAGTGGGCCCTAGGAAGTTTTTAATGGTGGGCATTCAATCACCATAGTTTCCTGTGGTGTCGTCCACCTGAAATTTGGATCTACCACATTTTTGGAACCATGCCCTAAAATGAGCTGCCAAAATGATGGTCCGCATGGATATAGACACAGACATCAAGGTGAGCCCCATGGTCAGGGCCTCACCTACTAAATTGTTACCCCTGCCTCACCAAATCCGCACTCGTGCTCTTCTGCTGCTCCAGCAACATCCATATCAACCCTTGTGACTTTGACAATTAAGCATCATCAACAAAAGAGAGTAACATACTGGAAGACAACAGTCCTTATTTTCACTCCCACAGAGCTTGCATTAACGAACAGGTTTTGAAGCAAGAAACACCCCTGTGGTGAGAGTGGCGGCCTCTACGCAGATGATTAGTGAACTGTGAAAAGCTTCATTCCAACCAAATTCCTCAAATGATTCAAGAAGTCTGGCAAAGATTACCTCAAGCTTGTACCTCTTGAGATCAAGAGTTCCAAACCTCAGCTAACCTCTATTATAACATAATCTCTTCCCAAAAAAGAAAGAAAAGGGAAAGAGAAGAAAAGACAATAAATCGGCCCCCATTTTCTATTCCTGCCTATGCATTATTTGGACTTCTTTCCTTGTTTCTTCTTGATGATTTCGTCGATGTACATTATACCCTTGCCCTTGTAAACTTCAGGGGGTTTACAACTACGAACAGCGGCAGCAAACTGAGTCACCCTTTGTAGATCTATCCCGGTACAACAGACTATGTTAGGTTTAAAACAAAACACTCGGACGGCTGGTGGGACAGTTAGTTCAACCTCATGACTGTAACCCAATTTCAGATACAGCATGCGGCCTTCTGCTTCGGCTCTCGCTTTGAACCCAACTCCCACAATTTTGAGAAACCGAAAGAATTTCGCTTCCATTTGCAGCTTTACTAGCCAGCAACTTGCAGCCTGCCAAAAAGAAAATATTCTAACTTAAAATTGTATAGGAAGGGAATGGAAGGGGTGAAATGAATGAACAAAAATTAAAATGAAAGGAAAGAACAGGTCCAAAAGGACCAAAAAAAATCTGAATCACACAAATTCTGGAACAGAAAATTGATTGTTGAAATAATTAATAATCACACACAAGTCAAGTTCTATGGTTAAATTCAAATCCTATAAATAAATAAATAATCATCATTCAACATGAAGTCATTTTTTTGGGAAAATGTCCACAAAAAAATTATTCATCCAGAAATGGAACAAGATGAATCCACTGCCTAATCACATGTTTTTCCTAATGCTGAAATAGTTTGGAACTTGCACACAGCAATCCACCATATAAGGAATTAACAAAGTGAATGTGAACAGCATCAAGAATCACAGGCATGCCATAAGACTTGTGACAGCAGCATTCAGTATCAGGGTTGCCAGGGAATGCAAAAATTTTATATGAATGGCAGCACATCCATTAGTTCTTTGAAAAAGAGCATGCTTGTTCCATGATTTGGTTAATATTTACATGGGAGGCATTATTCACACCCACTCTAACTGTACACCCAGCCTTTCACTTTTGGTTATACAGTAGTACAAACTACCCAGCCTTTCCATTCTTGGTTATACAACAGTACAACACTTGTGTGCTATGGGATAACAAAAATGGAGATACGAGTAAAGGCAAGGGGAGATAAATCATCTGATAAAACTGATTGTGGTTATGTAATACGTATTTTTGCAGCTTCATCAATTTATTAATTTGAGTAAAAATCTTTGGCCAGTATCTCACCAAGATGTACAAAAGTTTGGTCCATGGGGTCCTTACTCTTGCCCTAGTGTTAGACTCACAAGAGTTTCAACACCAGGTCAAGGGTTCTAGTACCCATAGGTGGTGAAATCCCACTACGGCATGTGTGGGTGTTAAAAAATAAAAGTTTGGTCCATGAAGGAGGTGTTCTTAGTAGCGGCTATGAAGGCTTTGAGTCAAACATGTTCCTCATCGAGCTGTTTGAGGAACTAGAGCATGTTCTCAATGACCCACACCAAGCCGAGAAACAGGTAACAATGTGAAATTTTTGAGAAGTTGGCATACGTGCATCATAATTTGATATACCAAAATAGCCTGATCAAGACAAAAGTTGACCATGAACATCTCCACATACCTTGGATTATTTTGAATATGAGAGAACCTGCATAATCTATGGCTCATTAACATAGAAGAGCCAGTGTTGTTGAATGATGATGATCTCAACAATGCTATAGATGATGGTTTAAGAAAATATGGAGTGGATGTGAATGAAGCTAATGGGAGACTTCTGGCAGTTCGTGGTCAAGGCAATCAAAATCAGATGGGTCCAGAGTTGGTACATGCACAGTTCAATGGCAATAGCAGCAGCGGTGAAAAGACAGTCTGATGGCAATGGTAATAGCAGTGGTTATGGCAGCGGCTTTATACATCAGGATACAATGGTACCTTCTACACAATTTGAATATGACAACTATCCTACAAGAGAAAAAAATGGGACCCTTCTGTGTTGTATACTTGTATTGGATTTCTTCTGAATCTACATGAGTAGTATTTCATATTTTTGAAATTCAACAAAGACTAGAAATCCAAAAGGTCTTGAAACTTCATTGCTAGAGAGGATCATCTCATCTCCATCTCCATCTCCATCAAACATGTGAGACACTTCTAGAAAATTTGAAATCATTAATCTGGTACGCCACAATGAGAAAGGGCATTGCTCAATTAAAGAAAAGTGCCATTGCTCAAAAACCTAAGGAAAGGAAGAAATATAGAGGCAATAAGTATTGGCCTTTAGATAAACTTCTAGAGAGAAAATAGGTCTTCTGCGGCCTGTCCTAGCCAATGCACGAGGAATAATATGATACGTGGCCTGCATCTTCCACAAAACATGGGTTTTCAGTTCTGACAGAATTAGGCCCTTGATTTGGTAATCAAGACCGTTTGTTTGTTGAGTCCCACCCTGGATGGAACATGCCTCGAAAATATACCAGGTTGGAAAATCTCAGTGACCAATATTAGGACGTTTTCAGTTGAATGTGGAAGACTGTTGTATTTCTCTTGTTAACCATCCATCAGCAGTCCACAAATTGGATGAGATATTTGAGACAAGGCCAAGCAAAAGTGGAATGCATACACCAATGTTTGGATCGCCAAACCATGGCCATGGGTTCCATTTGTCAGAATTGTAAACCCATGAATGATGTGGCAAGATTGCAGCCACATATTATACAATTCTTCAGTGAGAGTTTGTCTGCATATACAGAGCCCATGGTTAAGAGATCAAAAACATTGATATGATATGACTCACTGTGGATGGTCCACAAACAAAAGATCCACTGGATTGGAAGCTCCTAACTATAGAATATTTGGCCTTTCAGTGGTTTGATGAGCTGCTGATGTATTTTCTTTCTTAACCATTTCTTGGTTGCCAACCTATTGGAAAAAGTTGAGGATTTATCATTCCTGGAGATATTTGGTGCATGGACCATTCACACCATAGCTCATAATATTAGAGGCAGAACATTGAACAATGGTCCCAACCATACATGCTCAAAACCCAAACAATGCTATATTACTATCCAATTACTATCCCAGATTTTATAATACCCCATCGTATAAATCCTCCCAAAGAATACAAATACGGTTCCCACAAATGTTTTGAAACCCAGATTCTACCTGAACCCATTTCTGCCAGCAGTTAGATGCCAAATGGTTCAACCAGTAGCATGGTATTAAAAAAACAGTTACATTACTAAATAACAGTTTTGATACAGCCATTGCGTAAAGAAAATGGTTACCCCCATTATCCAGTAGAGGGGTGACCTGGTCTGCTGTGAAAAAATGGACCACATCAGCCTCTATCGGCCAGTATGAACCGATACACCTTGTATTGACACCATTATGAGGCAAATACGGCCGTCACATGCCAATATGGCCATAAAGGGCCCATTTTGAATCTTTTATTTTCAAAGTTCTCTCATTTTTTCCATTTCTGTATTCGTTTCAACCATGAAGGAAGCTCATAAACTAATTCTAAACTAGATCTATGACTATTTCGAGGATCAAAATGCAAAATTTAAGTGAGATTCAATTAACCGAATCAAAGTGGGCCATTCTGGGAAATATTGGAAGAAGGCGTAGACCATCACCACTTATTCTTCTTCTTCTTTTTCATTTTTTCCCATCTTTTTACTGTACTTACATGTAATGGGCACTAATCCGCCAGATCATGCTTAATTTTTGTTTGAGTGGGGCATCTTGGGTTGACTTTCAGTAAGGTCAAACTAGTACTGCCTAGCCAAAAAATGACCTTTACAGGGTCATATCAGCAATACCTAGTGTATCAACCGGCAGGCTGGCTGATACGCCAACCGATACCATTATGCAATACCTTCACCATCAATCCAACTAATTTGACCCATGACATCTATGTGCGCACTAGCACGCTTTACTGATAGGCTTTGAAGCCAGCAAGAAACACTATTGAAAAGACATCGCGTTCTAGCACGCTCATATGTTTTTTAATATGGCTGGAAAGTGTTGTGTGCTGACAACTTTTTACGTAATAATTGTTTTTCAGCTGGCCTTGACTAAAGTTCAACTGGTTTACATCCTGATCAAATATCCCATAAATAATTTTATTGAAGTTTAGGACATAAGAAATTTTTTTGTTATACTTATTGCCAATAATGATAGTCGATTACTAACATCTAGATTATGGCCAAAGTTTGATACCGGGGTCAACCCCAAGTACTTGATCAGCTAAGAGAAGCATTTGCAATATCTGATTAGTTCTACTCGACTACAACTTCTTGCATAGCTTTTTTTAAAAAAATAAATAAATTAACATTCAACCAATTCACTCACACATTCCAATGCCTAACCCAAACACTTGGACTCGCTGAGCTGTGCAATCCAAACAGTTTCCCATGATTGGACTCCAAGTGACCCAACTCGGTAACCCACCTGATCTCAAACAAGTCCAGCCAACCATCTAGTTAGTGTTTTAAAACATTAGTTGAGCAAACCGGTATCATATACTCATATACTAGTTAAGTGACATGTGTGACTGTCAATGTTGTAAATCTACTACCACCATAGTACCCAAAAACTGCTATGTTACAGCCATATCAGCCATTACGTAAAGGAAATGGTTGCCCCTATTATGCGATATGGGGGTGAATCGGTCCATTATGAGGGAGGAAAAGGTCTTATCGGCCAATGCAAGATGATACATCCCGTATTGGCACCGTTATGGGGCCGAAACGATTGCTAGAGGCTGATACAACCATAAAGAACCTATTATGTAAGTTTTTGTTTTCAATTTTCTCTCATTTTTCACTTTTGCATTCATTTCAACCATGAAGGAAGCTTAGAAAGTATTTTTAAATTACATCTAAGCTATTTTGTGGATCAACACACAATATTGAGTGGAAATTGATGAACCAAAGAGTGGACCACTTTGGAAAATATCAGAAGAAGGTTTAGCCATCACTTGTTCTTTTTTTTTTTCATTTTCCCATCTTTTGTTGTATTTGCATTAATGAACCCTAATCCTCCAAATCATGATTTGTGTTTGATTAGTACCTATCGGTCAACTTTCAGCAGGTAAAGCTAACACTACCCGATAGACTGCATTCTTACCAAAGAATGGCCCATTATACCATCAAATACATGTCCAAAACTAAGAAAGAATACATATTTGGGATCCTCACATTTTGTTAGAACTTTATCAATAATTTTTCAGGTTTTATTCCATAAAAGAAAATTTTCAGCCATCACAAGGCCATATCAGCCAATACAGCCCGTATCATAATGGCTAGCAAGCTGGCCAATATCGTTATGCAATAACTTGATCGACACATGGCATACATGCATGATGATCTAATCCACATATGAAATACTTCTTGAGCAAGACTCTTGTGTTCCTATAGTAATGGATGTGTGATGTAAAAATAAAATAAAAACCATGACTAGTAACATAAAGAGGGAAACAATAGTTTAAGGGGCTACCAATGCAAACCACTGGCTGTTCTATTTCAACAGTCAGTATGTACACAAGATAAGGTGGAACAAATCATCCAATTAGTAAGGTTCTCAATATGGCATCGCCTGTTTGAAAAGTTCTAATTAGTGATTACTAAGGCTGGGCCCCGATCAAGCTGGAATTCCTAAAAACTACAACTTGGAGTAGTTCTGCGAGTTACCTGTTTTGTACTCAAAGAAGTGAACCTCTTCCATTGCATTTACATACTAGTGACCACCAAACCATTCGAACGGTGGACATAGGGTGAGTTGGGGCGGGACCCGAGCCCAAGCCAACCCCAGCTTGACCGAACCACTCACAAAAAAAAAAAGAGCTAGTATATGGAAAGTTTCAAATCGAGACTCTTGCACCTGATACCTAAGCCTTGCCCATTTGCTTAAAAGGGTTGTGTTGCCGTCACAAGCCCAACCCGAACCCAATAAAATCGGCATGAGCCAGAAACAGAGCAGATTCATATGCCTGCCTGACCCGTTGCCAACTGACACATGTGGGCAGGTAATATACATAAGACCCCGCTGATTGGACAATCTAGCTGTTAAATTTCACCCATTTGAATTGAACAGCAGATCAATTTCCTTTGGGCAGTTGGGAATGCCCCAATGTTGTGTTTTGCAAAAGGTTCTTGATTCGCAGTGAGGCCTGCAATGGAGAGCGTAAAAATGCAGATTGTGGTCTATTGGAAACGTCCACCCAAGCACTGTATAACGCATGTTAACTCAGAAATCTCATAAAAATGAGAGAGAGAGAGAGAGAGAGGGAGGAATAGAAGATGATGATGGTGATGATCGTTTACTATGGTGGGACCCACTGAATGGCCCATACACCCAAAAAAAAAAAAAAAAAAAAATCTGAATTGGAATATTTCACAGTTATGATTGAAAGAGAAGAACAAGAAACGAAAATGGAGAAGCCACATACCCTCTAGATGTCGGTGTAGATGCCGGATCGCCGTTGCCGGAGTAGAGAAATGTAGAACCTGAAACCCAAGACACCAAATACCTTAAACCCTAACAACCTCTCTCTCTCTCTCTCTCTCTCTCTTGGAAGAGGATTGCCCGGTGGGCGCTGGGGGCCCACCGTGATGTACGTGTTTGATCCACGCCGTCCATCCGTTTTTCCAGCCCGTTTTAGCGCATGAGCCGAAAAAATGAAGTAGATCCAATGCTCCAGTGGGCCATCCCATAGGAAACAGCGGTGATTGAATGCCTACCATAAAAAAACATCTTATTGTGACCCTTCAGCCATACGCAATGTATGGTTGTTTTGCACCATTTGTAAGAAGTAAGTGTGACGCTTCAGCCATACGCATGGCATGGTTGTTTAGAAATCTGAACCGTCAAAAATCAAATGTTTAATTATAGAGGGGAACAGCTGAAAATTTCCACCTGCAAGGATAATAATATCTCAAATTTTCACTTTTTTTACCATTTATTTCCCATGCAATAACTTGATGGTTATAATTGCTTGTTCAATGTGATGTTAGACATATTAACCATCCACAGTGGTTCTCTCAATTTAAAGGGTCACGATATCTGTAAATCAATGCGACGTGTGAGGATTATGACGTCCACACCACCATTTTCAAAACATTGGTAAACTCCCATGTAAATCAACAGGGAGCGGATTGCACACCGAGTGACTCGGTACGCTTTTTATGGTATTGAGTAAACTCTGTTGAGCCGACTGTGAATTTATGTATCTTATCCACACCGTCCATCCGTTTTTTCCGCTCATTTTAATGGTTGATACAAAAATTGAAACATATTCAAATTTCAAATGGACCACGCCACAGGAAACAGTGAAAATAATGATTTCTACTGTTGAAACCTTGCTAGGGTCCAAAGTGGTGTTTATTTGTCATCCAACCATAAGATCAAATAGCTATGAATGAAGGTAAAACACAAATATCAGCTTCATCAAATGCTTCCGTGGCCCTCAAGAAATTTTCAACCGTAGACATTCAATTCACATTTTTAGGCTTCATTTTTAGGCTCTAGCCCTAAAATTATAGGGTAAAATGGATGCATTGAGTGGATAAAATACATATCCCACGGTGGACCCCACGGAGTTTACTTAGGGCGTGTTCGGATCCCAGGCCCAGAAAGTACAGTATTGTGTTATTATAAAATATTATATTAACGTCTGTTTGAATCGGATTTGAAATCTGATATACAGTCGTCGCCCTATGTACGTCTCAGAACTGAAACGAGTGGGCACGCGTCACTGCACTCACGTCTTCTCAAACTCGGGCAGTGTAACCGACTTCATTGCACTGAGACAGTAGTGAAGAAAAAAAAAAACCCATCTCCTATGGTGTCTTGAGAGACCTTCGCTTGACTGTATACGTGAAATCTTTCTTCCTCGTTCATCTGCTGTTATACGAAAGAGGAGATCGTGCCTCTCCGTTCGAATCTTCGACGTTAGCCGGGATGTACACCCGTCCATCGTTCGCTTCATCGTTGATGCAATGAACTTTTGTATTGTTTCTTCCTGAGAAAAAATCACCATTCCTCTCTCGTATACTCATCATCCTCATAGGCGTTGAAAGACCATGTATGGTATTTTCCATCGTTTGCAGTATTCAGTCAAAGTCCGATCACTATTTTCTTTGGCTGCATCGATTCTAGGTTTTCTGCATATACATTCTCTCCATGCACCTTCTGTTCTTGGAGCAATCGATGAGGGCTGTGGAGATAGTTCTCCCCTATACCCTAGAAAGAGACAATATTCTGCAGACTGAAATCTTTATTTGTAAACCGCATATCAGCAGAGTATCCGGAGATGGATTCACCTCCCAACACCTTCGACATGACTTGTGCATGTCATAGAGTGTGTGAGGAGATGAACTCCCCCGACCGAAATTAACTTCATTTCTTGGTAGCCTATAAAAGACATTTCTGTCTTTTATATTCTGCCACGAAATTTCAAAAGAGGAGAGATCTAAGTTCTGAACATTTTCTGGGCTGCGTATATAACATCCAGAGGGTATTTCATTGTCGAAGGTAATATTCTATCTTCTTTCTTGCCTGATTTAAATTGCATGGATCTCGTTTTCACATTTACCTGATAAGATGCATGTTCCTGCGATTTTCAGCAATGATTGTATCCAATGTATTATTTGGGGATGTTCATTTGCTTGATAGATCTCTGAAGGACCAACAGATAATATCACATCTGCGTTGCTATATTTGATAAATGCACATTTATCATTTTAACTTTGTACTCAGTTCATTGTTCGATATAGTCGTACTTGGAGATGTTTATTGGAGAGGTATCATGTGTAATATCTAAGACTTGACTATAATATATTGACATGTTAAAAATGATTTATTTTTGAAATCAACTATTCTTCTGTGTCCCTGAATTCTATTCTGTTTCCATTATGTCATACTGTCATTTGCACTAATAAATATAAAATCTTCAAAAGAATAACAGGTGACAAACCCATTTGTCTTATGGGGTCTAATAGTGGTGAATCTAACTGTGATCAGTCCTCCAATAGTGAATAGAATAAAAATAAAGTTGCGGCTGCATTAACGGCGATTGCAGCGTCTACGTGTGTCATGGGAGCTGCCGAATATTATCGACGTTACTGTATAAAGGCTTCGCCTAGACGTGGTAATATAAAGAGGAATAGATTCATAAATGGAATCATTAGGAAAAGTGATGTTGATTGCCTAACACAACTGAGAATGAGTCGGGACAAGTTTTTCGAATTGTGCTCTCTAATCAGAGATATAAATTTACTTTTTGATTCAAAGAGGTGTAGCTTGGAGGAACTGGTGGTGTTGTTTCTTCACACTATCGGCCATAATGTGTGAAATCGTGTCATTGGTCATCATTTTTCAAGGTCTGGTGAAACAGTCAGTCGTTATTTTCACAGAGTTCTTATCGCTGTAATTGGACTGTATCCCAAATATGTGAAGTTCCCAGGTTTACATACTCCGAAAGAGATATCCGATAATCCTATGTGGTCGTCATACTTTCAAGTAAAACAATTCTTAATTTAGAAATAAATTAAATGGAATGTGTGCTATACAGTAAATAATAACATAAAAGTCGCAATAAATTTCTTGTAAAATTGTATTGGAGCACTTGATGGGACTCATATCCCCGCATACTGAGCCAAGGAAGCCAGCGCCACCTTTCGAAATCGGAAAGGTTTTCTGTCTTAGAATGTAATGGCATCCTGTATGTTCGATATGAAATTTGTATATGTGCTTGCCGATTGGGATGGTTCAGCCTCTGATGCTTGTGTTTTGTAGAATGCGTTAACCCGTCAACCAAATTGTTTCCTTGTTCCTCATGATAAATACAGTTTATTGTTATTTCATATAAAGAATAAAACAATGGCAATTGTCAGATCCTTATCATATATAACTTGGTTTGTGTAGGGAAATACTATATCGTTGATGCAGGATATGCGCATTTTCCTAGGTTTATGGTACCTTATCGAGGTGTCAGATATCATTTAAATGAGTATCGTAAAGGACGAAAGCCTGCTAACAAGAAATAACTCTTTAATTATCGTCATGCGTAGCTGCGAAATGTCATAGAGTGTTGTTTTGGTCTCTTGAAAGGTCGTTTACCTATACTACGTGTAGCACCACAGTTCAAGTTTATAACTCAAGTAAAGATTGTTATAGCTTACTGTGTTATACACAACTTCATTCGTGTGTGTGGTGATGATGAATTTTCACAGATAGTTGAGGATATTGGAGACAGTGATGACGAATTGTCGCCATCTCCTATGAACGTGTCACGCCCCAAACTTGGAAATCGGGCTCACAGAATTTTCGATCGCTGAATCCGGCGCCGACAGCCTCCGTAGAACCCTATTCTCGGCTCCTAGCTCCCATTCGCCAGGTTCCGATCCTGGGATGCTACGAGGAGGATTTTCGATGTCAGTTTGATTCGTAATAAGCATAACCAAAGGCATAACCCACAAACAACAACCAAGAACTCCATTACATTTCCACTATGATCAAAAACTTTGAGTACAAGGTGTATAAAGGGAAATACAAGATAGTGCTAATAACAAAACTCCAAAGGCTCGACTGCACGCTCCTGCTGCTACTACGCTACGGTTGCGTCCTGACGTCACCTGCACGCATCAATCGTGCATAAGCTTATAGAAAGCTTAGAGGGCGGTGTAAGTGTGTGCGCAATACGAGCGTGCTCAGAATACAAGGTTAGAGTAATGCGGAATTATGCTGATGAATACGTGAATGCAATCAGCCGTACCAAGGCTATACAGTGCAAGATATGAATGCGATCGGCCATATCCAGACCATGTGATGCGAGATGCAACTCAAGCATGCCAATCCTCATCATATATCAGTACAGTTCTCATTCTGGATAATCACCGGGGTCTAGTACACTCTACGCCAGTTTGTCGTCCCTATCCGAACGCACAACTGGGAGAGCAGAAGAGACCTCACTATCCGCCTGCCAATATCGGGCCCGGCTCGTCGATAGCTGACCGATTTCTCAAGCTGGTCAAACTCAACCTAGAAGTTGCCCCCTCACTCAGGCGGGTAAGGTCACACCCCTTTCCAACCGACCACGACACAGTGGGAGACGCGACCTACTGGTATACGGCCCTCGTGCGCTCATGTATCCACTCGGTCTCGACGTTAGAGTCATCCTCTGGTACCATCGGGTTTAGGGGTTTTCACCCAGGGACATCTATGGCGCCCGTATGCTAGAACCAAACATTTCCGGTATTCAATCCAGCCACCCACGATGCATCTGTGGAGGCTATGGCCCTGATGTCGCTAGGGCATACAATAATCACAATCATACAAATGCAAGTGCATGAGTCACACTACCAGTCATGCAACAATCTTACGTGTACCATGCACTATGGCAACTCCACCTATCAGGGAGCCCATAAACAGTTCGCCCGAAGGCATATGCTATGATCAGTCACTTCTCATATCAGTCATACATATGATGCGTATGATAATGAATCATGGATTTATACTAAACATGTATATAAAGATGGGCTCTGTGTATAACTGAGATGGGCCTAGACGGCCTACTTACTACAAGTATGGGCCTATTAGTGGGCCTTAGGGAGTGTTACAATGCGGACATTTAACCAACATTGTACCTACAATGTGGACGTCTAACCATCATTGTTCCCGAGGCATTACTTACTATAAATATCGTTATTTGCCATGGAGGGATCACGCATTGTAATGGACCTAGTTGCACTCAATTGGGCCTTAAGTACATCAATTGAGCCGTATCATATGGGCCTTGCATTCATCAAATGGATCACCTTAATGAGCCTCACCAATGGGCCTTAGGTCCTTTGCAATGGGTTATAACCCATGGGCCTTAGAATTCATTAAAATGAGCCCAATCATATGAGCTTTATGTACATCAAATGGGCCTAATCACATAGGCCTTATATATACCAAGGTGGGCCTCAACAATGGGCCACAAATACATCAATTGGGCCTACACACATGGGCCCATAAATAACAAAGTGGGCCTTAGTGGGCGGGCCACAAATACATTAATTGGGCCTACACACATGGGCCCATAAATAACAAAGTGGGCCTTAGTGGGCGGGCCACAAATACATTAAGATGGGCCTCAACAATGGCCTTAAAATGGTCTCAAAATGGTTGGACGGTTTGGATGAAACTCATGCATCATGGTAGACTCCCATGTGGGCCCACTATAACATTTATTTCCAGCCAATCCCGGGCCCACTGAAATGCTTATTTGCCACCCAACCTGTTGTTAAGGCCGTGTGGCAAGGGGCCCGCCAAAATGTTTATTTTACATTCCACCTGTTGATAAGGCCATGTAGCAAGGGGCCCACCAAAATGTTTATTTTTCATTCAAACCTGTTGATAAGGTCATATAGACCCGGGGCCCACCGAAATGTATATTTTCTACCCAACCTGGGTCCATTGTACTATTTATTTGCATCCAAACTGTTCATTGAATCACATGGCCTAGGGCCCACTGTAATGTTTATTGCCATCCAAACCTGTTCATAACGTCACGTGGCCAGGGGCCCACGAGATGGACGGCGTGGACACAATACATACATCTGAGTGGGGGCCACCGTCCACTGGCGTGGACGGATGGTGTGAGTAAAACACTTGCATCACAGTGGGTGTCACCACCCACTGTTGTGTACGGTGTGGTAAGCCACACATACCACAGTGGGTCCCATATAGGGCCCACCAAAGTGTTTATTTGTAATCCAACCCGTCCATTACGTGTGTCCCACCTGTTTGAGGGTTCACACCAAGTTTTAGCTACATTCAAAATTCAGGTAGGCCCCACCAAGTGTTTTTATATGATTTAGGCATGTCTTCACATGATTTGGATGGTATGGCCCACCTGAGTTCAGTTTGTGGATGATTTTTGGAGTCAACGCACCATTCAAGGGGACCTATTAAATGAACGGTATAGATGTAAAATATACATCATGGTGGAGTCTATAAGTGGGCCAATACGGCCACCCTTTTTAACGTGGACGTCTCTGGACTCGTGGCACAAAGTCATGCCAAAAAAGAAAATTATTTTTTTATCCTAGGTGCGACCCACATTAACCAGATCTACCCCATTCATTGCATGTGTTTCACAAAATTAGGCGTCCAAACCAAGTTTCAGCCACGTCCAAATTTCAGGTAGGCCCCACCAAATGTTTTTGTATGTTTCAGGCATGTCTCCTCATGATTTTAGATGGTATGGCCCACCTGAGTTCCGGATTGGTCCCAAATTTTGGTTCAACGCCTAAATTAATCTGAAGAAGATGGTGAAAAGCTTGGATTAAATCCATGCATTAAGTTGGGGCTTACAAGAGTGGCCCACCATTTCCCTTCTTTTCCTTTCTTTTTTTTTTTTTTTTTTGGTTGGACGTCCGGACACCTCTGGATGTCAAGTAGCAAACGCATGCATGGATTTCCTTTAATTTTGTTTTCCTAGGTGGGACCCACATTAAACAAATCTATCCCGTCCATTGCATGTTTTCCACAAAAATAGGGGTCCAAAACAAGTTTCAGGTAGGTCCAAGCTTCTGGTGGACCCCAGAAATCATTTTTTTAAGTTTTAAAGGAAGATACTAGTATTCTTAATGCCACGACCCGCCAGATAATTGGATCGATCTCATTTTTCGGCTCAACGCCTAAAACGATCCCGAGAATAAAATAGATGGCTTGGATTAAAAATATACATCAAGGTGGGGCCATGTTGGAGCAGCCCACCATTTCCCTTTTCTTTTTCTTTCTTCCTTTATTCCCTTTCTGTTGAAACGTCCAGCGTCCCAGACGCTGGACGGTCTTTTGTTATTTTTATTTTTTTTTGAGTGTGGGCCTTGATGGAGTGGGCCACCACTGATGGGTGTCATGGGCTCAATGTCCAAGGTGGGCCCCACTTGAATAAAAATTACATCAAGGTGGGATCCATTCAAGTGGGCCACACCCTCCTATTGCAATAAAATGAAATAAAATAAAATAAAATAAAAGAGAGAGAGAGAGAGACATGGAGAGTGGGACACGGCTTGTGATGGAGGGACCCCGTCATTATGGGCCCTCCCTAGCAACAAATCATGCAACAAGTGGGCCTTAAAACATGTGGGACCTCCGAAATTTAAAATCAACGGTGGGGATCCTTTCCCCACCGACATGGACGGTCTAGATGACCTTTGAAGAGAAAATAAACATCATGATGGGGTCCATGGATAATGGCCCCATCATGGAATGATCATGATGATCCATGTGGTCCATCGGCCACAAATAAGGGTCTCAAGTGAGATCCACACCATGGATCGGTGGGCCTCACTTGGTCCACCATAAAAATAATAAAAACTACCCTATAAAGGCACCCACCGTCCGATCTTCTCGCTCCTAGGGGTTCCTTGGCACCTTAGCTTCAACTTCAATGGTTAAGATGAAGAATGGAGGGTTGAGATGAGAGATTTTGGGGTAGGAAGGTGGGCCACTTGGAGCTTAAAAGGGTTTGAGAAATTCCATACGTGGGACTCTTGGAATTCTCTTGTTGCTTGGAAATTTTGAAATGAGAAAGAGAGAAAGAGAGAGAGTGATGTAAAGGGAGAGAGAGAGAGTGATGGATGGATGGGTGAGTGATGTTTGTGTAAGAAATCTTGGACTTTTGTGGCTTTTGTGTAAGAGAGGTATGGGATGTGAAGACTTTTGTGGTCTTTTGTGTAAGAAAGGTATGGGTTAGGAAGACTTTTGTGGTTGCTTGGGAAAATGAGTGAGAGTGATGTGTACTTGACATGTGATGGGTTGATGGGTGATTGATTGATGGGATTAATGTGATTGATGTGACACATCGTAGAGATTCCCTTGGTTTTCGCAACGCGCGGCGTTTTCTCGCACCGAACGTTGGCCCATAACTCTTGATCAGGGTATCGCCTTGGCGCGCGAGTCGCGGTATCAGAACCGCAACGACGGCGCGGTCGCTATGGTATTGGTCTCGGGTTGAGTCGACTCGGGTTGTCGGCACGTGAATCAGGGCCGTGCGTCGATATTGTTTAAGGGTCGAAAGTTGCCGGAATTCGACCGGTACGACCGCGGAAGTGTACGGAAAGGTACGGACCAAGATACGGGTCTTACAGAACGTGACTGCAGCCGAAGAAGATCATGTTTTATCTTACGTGACTGATAAAGCAAGGAAGACTGGGTGAGAAAGAGGGATGACATTGCAGATAAGATGTGGAATGACAGTCTCCTAAGGACCCGGCAGCAACGTTGGCAATTCTAAGTTTCTGGACATGTATATTGTTGTTTTGTGTAACACCAGAATTTTTTTCTATAATCATTTGTTTTTGTTTGGGGTAGTTGCTGATTTTCTGATTAAGGTTTAGATGGATCATGCATGGATGTTTTGGTATATGTACTTGGTCTATGTTTAAACTGGTACTTTTAATATCCTATCATCATGTCTCCATTATGTGAGGACACATATTTGCAATGTTTCTTAATATTATTTGTTCTTATTCCCATTAACTGTTACTAATGCGTAGGTAATATGAATTTCTTACGGAGTTCGTATAAGGGGAAAAGATCTCTATTTCAATCGAGTTCCCCTGCACGGGAGACATGCTCCCCTAAAAAATCATCTTCAACACGGAGTAAACAAATTGGTAGCCCAAGTAAGAGAAATGACACACTGAGCAAAAGTAGGAAAAATATAAGTAGTAAGATATCTGGTCGGGTTCAATGGACGGATGATATAGACAATGCACTAGTGGATACACTAGTGGAATAGGTGAATCTCGAAAGAAAGAGTGATATCGGTTTCAAACCTGAGGCGTACAGGGCCACAATAATTAAAATCTCTACTAAATGCGGTGTTCTTTTAGAGAATAAACACATCTCAAATCAATTGTGTACCTTGAAGAGATTTTATTGGGAAATCCAAGACATGCTCAACGCTTCAGGGTTTGGCTGGGACAGTTAGACGAAAATGGTGATAACAACTAAAGAAGTATGGAATGGGTACATTTTGATAAGTAATAGCTTTTACATTTTTCTATTATATCTAATCATTGAAAATTGCCTGGAAGTTGCTAAGGAGACTACATTAACTCTATTTTGCAGTCACATCCGTTCGTCAAAAAAGTCCGTGGAAAACATATCGACAGATACTCCGATCTGGCTAGAATGTTCAGTAGTGACTGTGCCCATGACTCATTTGCGAGCACTGCTTATTCGTCACCATTGTCTGGTCGTCGTCGATCTAGAAATGAATTTAACAGTGATTCTGAATCCGATGATATTGGGACTGAGACAGTTCGACTTTCCTCTGATTCTGGGGATGACCACGACAGTGGTTTAACCTTTCATACCATCAATAGATCACAACGTCTCAACAGTGGTAGAACAGTACCTGTAGAGACCTCTAAGGGCTTAAGAAGTACTAACTCAACCGCAACAGGCTATTCCCGACAAAAAAAGGGTAAGCCTAGTGATGTCATCGGTGACAGAATGAGAGAAGTGACTAAAGCTGTCAAGTCCCCTAATATCACAATGTCTCAAGGCAAAACAATGACTAGAGTGCAGAGAATGTTGGTCATACTTGAAGAAGTTAATGGTCTCAGCCCTGAAGACTAAATACGGGCTGCCAGGTTGATGCAGGGGGATGTTGTTAGCGCTGGATATTTCTTGAAGATGGGTCATGAAAGGAGAAAGGAGTGGGTACAGAAACTCCTCGAACGTAATGGCCCACTTTGATAAATGAAATTACGTCTGATACACTTTAGTAATGAAGTCTGATAAATGAAGAAATTATGTGTTTTTGTTTGTTTTGTAAAAACATTATACTGAAATGGGTTTAGATGGGCGGTGAAGGTGGATTGGATGGGTGCTCATTTGAGCACAGATTACTCTGGTTTATTGTTAATTTTGGATTGTGGTGAAGCTGATGGTTGCACCATCAGTAAATTTTAAATTTGGATGATATATGTATATATATAGATATGAATATGTGACTTGTCATTTGCATAGATGTTACTCCAGTTCAGTTGACTACATATGATATACCAGCCACTGTATGCAGGTCCACAATATGAATGACTTGCATTTCAGTCTGTCTGGATCTATGACAGAGGTTCTACTTGCAGTTGTGGAGAAATTGGATCTATTACAGAGGCTCTACTGGCAGTTGTGGAGATGTTAGATCTATCACAGAGGTTCTACTTGCAGTTGTGGAGATGTAGGATCTATTACAGTGGTTATACTTGCAGGTGTGGAGATGTTGCATCTATTACAATGGTTCTACTTACTGTTGTCGAGATGTTGGATTGATTACAGTGGTTCTACTTGCTGTTGTGGATATGTTGGTTCTTACAATCTTCCATTTCTTTATATTAGTCAATTGTTATGTTTGAGATAATCTTAAATTTGTATGTTGTTTGTCTTCATTTGATCAGTGTTGGTTTTTAAGACTGATTTCATATCATCAAAATGGAACTTGTATAATTCTTTATTCAAGTAAGCAGGGTCTGTAATATTCTTTTCACAAATATCAGGATGTCAATTCATCTGTCTGATGGGTATTAATATGTCAGTTTGGGTTTGAAGGGTGACTCTCAGGTGAGAAAGAGTAAGTTCATTTTGTACATAGATTTTCAATTTGGCTTTCTATTTACAAATATTCACTGCGTAATTTTTAAGAGAGATGTTTTCAGATCTATACTAGTTGGAGACACACAGCTTCATCAGTCATTGCACATCTAAGACTAACGGTAATTGGGTTTTTTATAGGTACAAATGGAGAAATACTATGTGTTATTTATTGGCAGGGTGCCTGGAATTTATGAGACTTGGGACTTTGCTCGGGCACAAGTAGAGGGATACAGTGGGTGCAGACACCAATCATTTAAATCTTACGCAACGGCTGTGACAAAGTGGACGAAATTCACAGTATGGATTTACATTTCTTCTGCGTTGCTCTGTTTCACCTTCTGAAATTTTTTTGGTTATGACAAGCTTTGTACAACATATTACCTTTTCAAAAATATCATATGGACATTCGTCTTCAATGATTGTAGGCCACTCAGCGTAATGTTGAATCTTCGAACAATCTAGTAACTCCGTACAGGGCATTAGAATTCAGGACCAAAGGCCTCACCAGAAGAGTCGAAAGTGAGACTGCATCGCTTCATCGGTTGCCTTCAAGACCTGTTGATGATGTTGGGATGCACCTTCTTGAAGAGCTCAACTAAGAAGACAATGGGGGTGATACAGAAGGAGGGATAATGCATGCCATTTTGAAGGTGATTATTGGAGTGATGCTCATATACGCAGTCATATCCTAGTTTGTTTCCTCACTTTGATGGTAACAATGTGGAACAAATGCTTCGCTGGATGAGCGGGGCAAGCTAACCATATAAGCGTTCGGACTCAGAAATAGCCTATTTGGGTTTAACTTGGTGATCAGTCATTTTTTTGTTTTTTTTTTTTTTTTTTTTTGTAAATACTTTTTTAGTTAATGGAAGTACGTGATTAGGTATTTGTGTTAAATGTAATACATTTCAGTGTTTTGAATGACTAAGGTTTTTATTTTTTGGATGACTTCGGTTTTACTTTTTTATTTTTGGGTTATCTATGTGTTGTGGACCGAATGGAAATTAGTTGGTGGTCAGTGCTCTGTGGGCCCCACCATAATGGCTCTGTTACGGACTTTTCACACTAAGGGAAAGGATTGGCTACTCCCCCTGACACCAGCCCCGTGTATGGTGGTCGGTGCTATGTGGGCCCCACCATGATGTACATGTTTGATCCATTCCGTTCATCCAATTTTACAAATCACTTTCGGGCTACATACAGAAAATGATAGGGATGTAAATCTTAGTTGGGCCACACCACAAGACATAATTAATGAATGGATATTCACAATTACAATCCTGCTAAGGCCCATTGTACTGTTTACTTGACATCTAATATGTTGACTTGGTCAGAAAGACCTAGAATAAGGGAAACAATAAATATCAGCTTGATCCAAAACTTTTACGGCCCCAAAAACATTTTTATTGGTCAAAATTCATTCAACACTGTTTCCTGCAATGTGGTCCACTTGAGATTGAGATGTACTTCATTTTTTCTACCATATCATAATTTGATATATAAAAATAGATGGACGGCGTGGATGACACACATACATCATGGCGGGCCCCACAGAGCACCGACCAGCAACCAATGGTTGGTGACAAGAGGAGTAGCCAAACCGTTCCCTCACACTAGGGAGTCAGTTCCTTGAACAAACAGTGAATACGGATCATCCGCTGAATACATATCCACGGTCACTCCATACCAAACATTCTACGGAATACATGTAATACTCTGTCTACAGTGTACAATGTCGGGAGTATTTGTGTTGTATTGTATTACATCACAATACAATAAAATACGCGAATCCAAACACGCCCTTAGTAAGCATTCCACTTGCCTCTGACCCTGCCCGGGGCTGTGTGCGGTCCACAGAGATGTCCTTGACAGATCCACTCCGTCCATTTGTTTTGAGAGATCACAGTAAAAGAATCTTATAAAAAATAAGTAGATCCAAAACTCAGGTGGGCAACACCAACAAAACAGTGGGAACGACAATGTCCACCCCATCGTTGAAACCTTCCTGGGGCTGACCATGATGTATATATGCCATCCAAATCGTCCATAGAATTACTACCACTCAGATAAACTATAGGAACAAATATCATCCTGATACAAAACTTCCATCATTGTCAGGCGTTCAATCCCCACTGTTTCGTGTGGTATGGCCTGCGTGAGTTTAGGATGTATTTGATTTTTAAAATCCTTTCCAAATGTGGTCTTTCAAAACAGATGGACAGAGTGGATTTATCATGGACATCTCTATGGCCCACACAGCCCAGGGCATCCACTCCGGAATGGGACACCCTCTCTTGTGCCGGAGCTGATTTAGGTGCTTGTTGACTGGGGGCCCTCACCTTGATGTATGTATTGTATATGCATGTCGTCCCTTCATTTTTCCAGCTCATTTTAATGCACTGGCCCATGAAACTAATGCGATGACGATATTCCTAAGAGGCCTTTTTTCACCACCCCACGCACACACCACAATGGGCACTACCGTGACCTTGCGTTGAAACTCTTGTAAGTCTACCACTGAGCCATGAGCAAGGCCTTAGCAATTGAGCAGCTAAATCATGAACGAAGATTGGCTATATAGAGTTTTTTAAAGCAAGTTGGAGATGTTGCTTTTAGTCCCCTGGTGAAATACTATAAATTAGAGTTATGCGTCCAGTCGGATTGAGTTAGGGTTGATTCGGCTCAACTTGGTTTTGAAATAGACCTGACTTGAATTTGACCCGACTCGGTACCAAGTCCAGCATGCCTGAACCGATCCGAGTCTAGGTCTTGCATAGACTAATCTAAATTGAGTCCAACCTGGTAATAGGTACCAAGTTGGGTCTAGTTGGCACTGAATCTAGTGAGGTGTAATGGATATCCATGGGCTGAAATCACACTCAAAGCCTAAGTGCACCTACTGAAATTGCAACCTCGCAATCAACTACACAACATCTCATATTTGAAATATCGAATTTGAGAATTTTTTTTATATGTATGTATGAATCGGGCTTCAAATCCAATCGAGTCAATACTGGGTTGGATTTCGGGTCAAGTCGAGTCAAGTTACTGAGTGATCTGAACTCAACTCAGTTTGAGTTTAGATTGGACGAAGTCTACTCAATTCAGATCAATTCACCTACTTGGTTAGGGTCAAGTCAGGTCCAAATGAGTAAGATGAGACGAGTCTACCGAGTTGAGTCTTCTCATGCCTAGCTCTTCTCAAGGTAGATAATTATTACTCTTTACAGAGGAGAACCAGTATGAAAAAGAGCCAGTTAAATTTATGGGGTCTATTATGATGTGTGGGATACATCCACACTGTCCATCCATTTTACTAGGACATTTTAGTGCATCAGTCAAAAAATTAGGAAGATCCAATGCTTAAATGGTCCACACCACAGGAAACAGTGATCTTAAAATGTCCACCATCAAGAGTTGTTTCCTTTTTAAGGCATACATTGATGTTTATTTGTCATCTAACTTGTTCACAAGTAAATGGCCCACACCACAGGAAACAGTGATCTTAAAATGTCCACCATCAAGAGTTGTTTCCTTTTTAAGGCATACATTGATGTTTATTTGTCATCTAACTTGTTTACAAGTGCGTGTGTGTGTGTGTGTGTGTGTGTGTGTGTGTGTGTGTGTGTGGGAAAAGGTACTATGCGCTCGACCTCAGGATAAGCTCCCGTGAGGTCAAGTTGTGTGGGCCCCACCGTGATGTGTGTCAACCATCAACACCGTGCATTTGATGGCTCCCCTTTAAATTATGAGATATCCCAAAAATCAACCATATACAAAACTCAGGTGGGCCATACCATCTAAAATCATGTGAAACACTATTAAAACATATAAAAGCACTTGGTGGGGCCCACCTGAGTTTTGAATGATGCCGAAACTTGGTCTGAACCCTCATACAAGTGGGACACACATAATGGATGGGCTGGATTTTCAAACCACATCTTTTGTGGACCCCAAAAATGATTATGAATGTTTTAATGGTGCACGATGCCTCTCCACTTCTGTATGTGGTGTGGCCCACAAAAGTCACGGATTGACTTGATTTTTGAGACCTAAGCCCATGATGGAATGGTGCATCTGACTGATGGGGTAGATGTTCGAAACGCATCACGGTGGGGCCCGCACAGCTCAACCTCATGGGATGGACCCGTGAGGTCGAGCGCATGGTACCTTTTCCCTATATATATATATATATATATGAATGCTCACCTGTGCACTAGTTCACACGTCATTAGGTGTGAACCTTGGTGGATATGACGTATATTTTAGATGATGTGCGAGTTTGAGACTGAGTTTCGATCACAGTCATCTCGTGGAGAGAGAGAGAAAGAGATGCAGTAGGACGTTAAGTGGGGGCCACTATGATGTTTGTGAGAAATCTACCTCGTCCATCTGCTTTGCAAGATCATTTTAGTACATTACACCAAAATCGAAGTGGATCCAAAACTCTAATGTGCTATACGAGAGGAATTAATGGAGCGTAAAGCCTCGAATTTCAGGGGCCGAGAATATACTAGACTCCCAAATTCCCGGGTGCCACTCATGCCTTACGGGGTTTCAAAATATGCATAACTTATTTGTTTCATAAGTAATGGAGAAGTTTAGTGGACCATGCAACATAAATCAAGACCAATATAATAAGCTCATGTGCAACTAATATATATATATATATATATATATATATATATATATATATATATATATATATATATATATATATATATATATAGCAAAAGAGATAATGTAAATAAATGTAAGAGACCGTGTCCCACAAAATATATAATCCAAAAGATGTACAAATCATTGTTTGAAGGCCTCGTCGCAAGTCCTAAGGCGGTCTACGGGGATCTGCCGGAAGTCTGAAAATAAGAGAGCTCCTCTTCATCACCCACGCTTGCCCTATCCAGCGCATCGAGCTCTATGACACCTGCATGTAAGATGGGTTTTGGTTGCTGTATTAAAATAGTCCCAAAGTGAGAGTGAGTAGATAACTCAATGGTTCCATTATCAATAAGTTACGCATATTATCAAATACATTGACAAAGTTAGTGAAAAACAATCATTTATATAATCCTAACCACTCTTATTAATGCATATGCATGATTTCATGATATAATTCATACCCTTACTTCCAACACTCCCTCAAGCGACAACGTCTAACAATCGCAATCCCCAACACTCCCTCAATGCGACCTCGACTGCCGAATCATCGATCCTAACTAATGTAATGTAATGGTGAGATGTTAACTGAGTATTTAATTAAGTCCGTTCATCTAACAAAATTAAGGAAGCTAAAACACTTTCATCTAATCAATGACTTTATCCAAATCACTTGACCTAGGGCGACTGTAGTGGCTCTGAGCCTACGATTCATGATCCAATTTTAGGCATCATCCATCTGTCTTACCAATCAATAATTTTAAAGGTAATGCACGATACCCAACGGTATGAGGATTAACTCGGTATGGGTCGTCACCCAAATACCAAGTATGATCACTCAGTTCCGAGGTGAAAGCTTATTATATAACCAAATCACCACAAAGAATGACTCGTCGCTTAATTTCATTCATGCCCCGGTCGTTCGAATAGAAATCTGCCACGGAACCATCAACCTGATAATTTGACGGGGGTCATTCGAACAAGGACCTATCACTTCTTATACTCGTTGGTCGCTACAGGGAGACTTGTCACCCAAGCGTAGGCCAACAACACAAAGGCAGTGTCTCATACCACCGTGCCCAGCTCCAGAGTCTTAGTTGCTCACTAGTCATTACAGGGAGGCTCGTCACTCTGGCATAGGCTGGCAGCTCAGACACGGTGTCCCATACCACCATGCCCGGCTCATGAGTTTTAGGGATCGTATCATTAATGGTTAATAGTGGCCTCTCAAAGGTATGAGGTGCTTCAGATTCAGGTAGGTAAATACATACATAGTTAACGAACATGAATGGCTAACTGGTGAGCTAATTTGTTCCCTATAAACGAACTACGAATCGTACGACATTGGGAGCGACGTTCGGCATAGTTTGACTACGGCCGACTATCCGTGAGTTGACTAATTAGGTTAAATTTACCCGTGAGCAGCCCTACCAGAGGGGCTGCCCAGGTGGGTTCTGAAATTTGCTTGCCGATCCGGAAAGGGGGCAGGATATAAATAAATGATACTAAAATAAATGTTGTTCTATTTCTAGTTGTGAGGGATTTAGGCATATATAACAATAAACTGTAGACATGAAATCCATGATTCATAAAGGATTCTTAAATACATGAAAAATTTAAATAAACATGTAAACAAGCTCAATTTCAAAGAAACAATCATGCATATAATGGAATCAGTAATTAATTAAGTGCATAGGGGATATGCAGCAAAATTTTTCTATTGTTTTAGAATTTGAGAAATGTGTCCTAATTTTATGCTCATAAATAACAGGAATTAAGGCAATGTAAGCACCTCAGGCAATTGAGAGCCCAAGTTTTCCCCAAATTGGAAAACATTTGAAATAACACTCCTATTCCATAATTAACATACATACAAGTAAATTTTTCACCCATAATCACTAATTTCGGCCTAGATTTGATAAATAGCCACCTATAGCTAATGGTCTTCACCTAGGGGTTATTGAAGGCTCACAGAGTGGCTTTTGGGTGTCGGACTCGTAGGTTGACGCGTCAGAGCCTATGTCACATAGATTTGTAGTTTATGACACATGCATATGACTCCTCTTGCTGGAATTATGGAGATGATAGAGTGGTTACCTTTTTGGATCACAACAAATCCTCTCCTCTAGCAACAGAAATATGGTTTCTGGCGTGAGGTCGTGGTATGAGAGGGAATCCTCTCAATTCCCACCCTTTGAGCTCACTCTCCCCTTCCACTCTCTCCTCTTTCTCCTCTCTCTCTCTCTCCCCCTCCTTTGCTGAAAAATTAGCATGAGAGGGTGGGAGAGGATTTTTAGAACTTATATAGCATGTAAATTAGCTCATTCGGCCCTTGGAAGGCTGGACCCAATGCATATACCCTTGGTGGATGTATTTTTGGCCCCTGGGGCTATCTCAGTGGCCCCCTAGCCTATCTGTGCTATGTAATAGGTGTCTCATAGTCAGATGAAGGATTGTCCTAAGTTTGGCGGTAAACGAATGAGTTAATTGATCGAAGGGACCAGATTTGCGATCAACGGTTATTGATGATCGATCAGACCCAAATTTATACCAATATGAGCAGAGAAATATCCCTGACTCATGGCCCGAGTTTGATTGCAATTCAACGGATGAAAAGTTTCAACTTCGTCGTTTTAGTGGCGGGGTCAACTCACTTAAGTTTCAAGTTTCAAGTCCTGAAGAGTCGCGCTTTTCAAGCTATGTCTTCACAGTCCAAGTTGTGCGGTTCGATGCATCGTTCGGGCCCACTGCCCGTGATGGAAGTCAAGCCTAGTAAGATAAACATTATTTTATAATTTTAAAACTAGTGGCCCATTAATGAGCGGTATAGAGTTTGTTTGGATAATTAAGACATTTATATAATAAATTGGGTAGGGAGATTTATTGGGCGCAGTTATTAAGGTCTGGATTAACTAAGTTCATAGTGTGACCTATTTGAAATTAACAAAAATTGTCATTTGGTCATGATCACTCTAGATAGTTGGTTATTAGGCTAAATGAGTGGCTGGGTTGATTTGGTTCATTGGTCAAGATATAGGCCATAATTGATTCGGCTTTGGGTAGATCTTTAATTTAGTTATGATTGTCTTGATTAGTCAGCGATAGGTCGGTTACATTTTAGGCCATAGATGAACAAATCATAAGGCTAAACTCGATGTTTAAGTGAACGATGGGATTCGTTGGTTTTTTATGGTTGATTAATCTTATCTGTACGGTTCTTTATCAGTATCAGCCGCGTATAGGCTCACTTCGAGTGTCAGTAAGTGACAACGTGACTAGTTATATAATTTTTTTTTTAAAGGATTTTTGGCAAATCAAAATAGCGAAAATTTGAGGTATTACAGATTTAGCGATTATCGTTAAAACATTCATTCGACCATAAAAAGCTACTTATGAGGCTAAGTTTTCTGTGATTTTACTTCATCCCATTATGAATGACCTTATAAACGGTTCATATGGTATATAAACATCAAGGTGGAGCCCATGAAGGTTTCAATGGTGAAAAAGTCCTTCCCCAGTTTTCCATCTTGTATGGCCCACTCAAAGTTTTGAATCTACCCCATTTTTTGTCATGTCTTAAGATGATCTCGCAAAACAGATAAACGGGGTGGACTTCTCACAAACATCATGATAGCCCCACATAGCATCCCAGCACAGCCGTTATAAATGAAAACAGATTGGAATGGCTAGTGGTCTGTACTCTGTGGACCCCAACATGGTGTATGTGTCTCATCCATGCCATCCATACATTTTTTCAAATGATTTTATGGTATGAACCCAAAACCGAGGTAGATCAAAATCTCAAGCGGGCTATAAAGTATTGATTGAACTCTCGCCATTAAAATCTTTTTGAGGCTACAAAAGTTTTGAATCAAATCAAGTTGATATTTGTTTTTGGTCATCATCCACGTCTGCATGACCTGATCTACAGGTTGGATGTCAAATAAGCATTATAGTGGGCCACATTAGGTTTTTAATGGTAGATGTCCAATCACTATTGTTTTCCCATGGTGTGGTCCACCTGAGATTTTTATCTACCTCTTTAACATGGTAGATTATTAAAATAATGTGTAAAAATGAAAGGACTGTGCAGATAAAACATATACATCATGGTCGGGCCCATATAGCACCTACCACTAGCCACCTAGCTAGTGGCAACATCATTGACCAAACTGCATCCTTAGTGCGTAGTCCGCTCCTCAAACCACGGATGCGGATTTCTTGTTAAAGCCTTTTCGAAGAAGTTTTTGCTCAAGGATGTTAGGTGGGACCCACCCTATGTTTGTGGGAAATCTACCTCGTTCATCCGTTTGGCGAGCTCATTTTAAAATATTATAAAAAAAAATGAAGTGGATCCAAAACTTAAATGGGCCACATGAGAGGAAGCAATGTGGATTTAGTGAGAACAGTTGAAACATTCTTCTAGCCATAAAAGCTTTGATTCAGGTTAAGTTTTTTGTATTTTCACTTTATCCCAATGGTAATGACCTTATAAATGGTTTCGAGGGCATATAAACATCAAGGTGGAGCCCAAGAAGGTTTTAACGATATGTATATCTTTTACCAAATTTTCCTCTCATGTGGTCCACTAGAGTTTTAGATCCACCTCATTTTTGGTCGCCTGACCTAAAATGAGCTCACCAAATGGATAAATAGGGTGGATTTCCCACAAACATGGTGGTGGGCCTCACCCAACATCCTTGTGCGTGAACTTCATGGGAAAGGCTTTAGCATCAAATCTACATCCTCAAACCAGTACCAATTCACAGCCCTGCGGGAGCCTATAGTGGGAATTAGGTGTGCTATGATACTATCTTGGGCCCACTGTGATGTTTATGAGAAATTTGTCCTGTTTATCTATTTTGTCAGATCATCTTAGGATATACGACAAAAAATAAGATAGATTTAAAACTCGAGTGAGCTATACAAGATGGAAAATTTACGAATGACTTTCCTAGTACCATTGAAACCTTCCTGGACTCTCTTGATGTTTATATGCCATATAAACTGTTCATAAGGCCATTCCTAATGTGATGAAGTAAAATTACAAAAAAATTAGCCTTATAAGTAACTTTTGTGGCCGAATGAATGTTTCGAAGGTAGTCACTGGATCACCATTGATTCCTCTTGTGAAGTACACTAGAGTTTTGGATCCACACATGTCTTGATATAAATGCACTAAAATGATCTTGCAAAACACATGGACAGGGTGGATTTCTCACAAACATCATAGTGGGCTTCACCTAGCATCCTACTACAGTAACTTCATGTCCGTAGGAAACCCGCATCCAAAGGCGTGCGAGTAGGAGAACATTTCTCACAGGGATGCGTGTGACCAAAACTCACTCTTAAACTTGCACATTATCTAAATTATACGTTAGATACTATGGCCGACATCAAGGTTCACACGTAAGGAGGTGTTACCAGTGTGTGTATATATATGGAAAAAAAATAAGCTTGATCCAAAACTTCTCATGCCTAATAAGTTTTTAAGATTAGGCATTCAATTCCCACCGTTCCCACTGTTTCTCGTGATTTGGTCGACTTGAGCTCTGTATTTGCCTATATATATTTTTAAAAAATCTTAAACTAGGCCTCATAGTTAGAGCTGTACACGAGCATAGTTAGCTCGGTAGCTTGCTCAACTCGACTCGAATCGAAGCTGAGTTCGAACCGAGTCGAGTTGATTTTTAGAGCTCGAAATGAGTTCGAGCCGAGTTCAATCTTGCCCCAGCTTAACTCGAATACTGCTCGAACTCGGCTTGACTCGGTATAGGGTATATATACCCTTCAAATAAAAAAACAAACCCTACCCTAACCGTTTTCAAAAAATATCCCGCCCGACACTCGCACAAACCTTAGACCCTAACCCTCTCTTCCTCCCTCTCTCTCAGTCCGACAAAGCTAACCTTCCTTCCCCCTCTCTCTAGTCTCTCCCTCATCCTCCCTTACCTACATGGCCGCACCGACGCACGACCGTCCGACCTCCCTTCTCTATGGGAAAAAATTAGGATTTTGTCTTTGCATGGTTAGTGCTGGTTGTCCTAAAGTATCACAAAGAAATAGCTGAGTATTTCAACAACCAAGGTGTTTTTACAACTTTTCTACTTTGGATAAATCTTCTATACAGGACTATTTCTATTCTTGTAAATTCTTATGATCGAGATGTGAAGCTACTTAATGGCACTCACAAATCCCATGTCCATTTACAAATCGAGGTTTCTCTCTCTATCCAATACTCTTTCATATTCTTTTTATTTAAATTCCTCAAAGTGATTATAGAATGTTTTGAGGACGAATTGCCTAATTTGCAACTCTAATATATGTCTAGGGCAATGTTGTCAAAATCGTGTGATCTTGGACCTCAAAATACGCTCGACCTACACGACTGTGTATGGCCGCACCGACTCGAAAACTCTGCTGGAACTCTCGAACTCAGTTTTGTTGTTCCGAGCCGAGCATAAGTTGAGACTCAAGCAGTCTGAGTCGGGCACTAGCTGGGCAAGGCTGGGCTGGGCTGGGCTGACTCGACTCGTGTACACCTGGGCCATAGTTAGGATACACCCAAACCGCGCCCCCCGATTGAAAACGACCGTTTGGTTGCGCCCCATGTGGATTCCGACCGCACGAACTTCGGGTTACCAATTTCTCCATCGGCCCCAACATCCAACAAAGGCAAGCAAAGACAAAACAGGAGATCTGTACTCAGTTCTCCACTACGAGGGGTTACCGGAATTTTTCGAGCTGCAGAAATGGGGAATCAACCGAATACTCCTTCCAGCAATCAGAGAGCGACTACCGTGTTTGATCTCGACGTTGATGCTCTGTCCCGCTGCGTGCGAAATCTAAGCCTTCAAGACCTCTCGAACATGGCCATGACCTGCAAATTCTTGCGGGGAGTCGCGTATTCCGATTCGATCTGGCATGGTTGGCTAAGGTACTTTCCTTGCGTGCATTGGATCGTCCTTTTCTCTCTCTCGTTTTTTCTCCTCCTCGTCCTCATCATCATCATTATCATGATTTCCAAATGCTGTTTGTTTTCTGAAGTTGGAGTAGTAATTGAATTTGAGATGTTGGGAGAATTACTTGATCTTATTATGAAGAGAGAAGAAACTCGGCGACAGTTTATTATGCCTGGCGAGGTGGATAGGGCTAAGAGTATGCTAGGTGGGCCCCATTGTGAACATGTCATAGCCTAGAAATTTTCCCTGTCCACTCATCAAGGTGGCCAATTCATACAACTAGATCAAGGAAGAAACTATTTGCAACAAGATTCAATATACCGCATTAAATTTCGAACCACAATAGAGAAGATTACAAGACTGTGACTCTGCGAGCAAGCTCGACAGTCCTCTAGTCTTAAACTAGAGATCACTGCCACCACCCCAATAACTACCATAGAGATGTAAGAGAATTTACTCAAAGAGAATACCATTCAACTGTATCTTATGCATAGGCGTAAGCCTTTTTAGTGAGTGCTTACAACCTTCAATTAAATCTATGGAATATAAAAATAGGATTCTTAGCTAGCCAGTAAAATAAGAAAGCACTCAAATAAGAATCTCTAAAATAAGAAAGCACTTTAAATAAGAAAACTCTAAGATTACTTATTTACTAATATAAAGATATGAAAGGAAAGGAAATTAGAGATAGGCTAAAAACGGAAAGTGGGACTTTTCTTGTGCACACGTGTGGAGCATGTAAGTGAGGATGTGGGGTAATTGCATCCATTTCAGACCATGGCTGTGGTTCAGATAATCAATTAAGATAATCTGTATGGTTGGATTCTTCAAATCTTGATCAATCAACTTGTGTGGCCATTTCGTTGCATCACCAATTTATACTTGTGTGCTGTGACTGCGTGTGTGCAATGGTTGTGTTTTGCTCATGCCAGATTCATGGCTGCAAATGACACTATTCCCTGAGCTAAAGGTTATTTGTAATTCAGTAGCCACCCATTTAAGCAGTCCCATCTTATTCTAGTCCATGCCGTTCATCTGTGGTGGTGACTGTTATGATTGCATGAGATCCCAAACGTCTCCGCATTGGGAAATCTTACCCATATGATTGATGAACTCTCTCCTTGAATCCAGGTCACAGCTAAGCTGTCTATTAATGGCCACCAATTGGATGGTCAGGATCATCCAGTAAGAAGAGTTTTGGGGCATGAATGATACATAATGGGCCTCACCAGATGGATGGTGTGAACCATAGAAAGGTGGGTCCCACTGGTACAGTTGCTTTGCCAGACCCATAAGTGGTATTAGTTAAGTCACACTTCATATAATGCTTTTTGAGTTAAAGATTGGACATTTGGTTGCATGGTTCTGAAAATCAGTATCGTATTAGTTGATACGGGTGTATCATGGTTGTATTAGCTCGTACGATACACGCTATAGAGCTGTATTGGCCATATTGGTATCGGTTGGACCGTATTGGCTGATACAGCTAGTGGTGTACATGAATCGAGCTAGCTCGGTTAGCTCGACTTGACTCCACTTGAAAAAGCTCGATTCGACTTGGTTCGAAGTTTAGTTCGAGCCGAGTCGAGCTGATTTTTTAAGCTCGAAAATGAGTTCGAGCAGGCCCCAGCTCGACTCGACTCAGATCAAATCCAGCTCGAATCTAGCTCGAATTGAACTCGGATCGAACCAGTTCGGTGACTCTGTTACTTTGCCATTGATGTTGCTCACCAACTGTTTGATAAAATGACTCAACAAAATGTGGCTAGTGGCAAGGAAGGAATGTACATGAAACAAATACCCTTTTTCTCTTTGTTTTTCTTGGTTTTTATGTTGTTTAGAAGGTGTTTGATAAAATACCGGTAAAACCATTGCCTCTGTTTGTAAAACAGTGGGATTTTGAAGTTGCATATCAGATGTTTGTGGAAATGCCTCAATGGAAAACTTGGCTCGAACTCAGCCCGAGCTGGCCCAAGCTGCTGACTGAACTGAATCGAGCTGGCCAGTCAGGCTCGAGGACCGAGCCGAGCTGAGTTCGAGTTGAGGTCAGCTAGTGGCCAAGCCGAGTCGAGCTGAGGCCAGCGCAACTCGGTTCGACTCGATGTACATCCCTAGATACAGCCCGTATCGGTGCCGATACAGCCGATACAAGCTGATACCCCTGATATATATATATATATATATATATATATATATATATATATATATGAAAGTCACTCATGTCTCATCTTATTCTTTTCACTTAAACATTGAAGAATCTTAAAAATTCATTTGAGGCTAGATGTAGACCTACTTTGGGATCAAAACAAATTATTTGAATGGAATTCAACAAATCGAAGTGAAGCAGATCATTATGGGAAAAGTCGAAAAGAAGGGCAAACCTTCACTTTCTTTTTTATATTTCCATCTTCTTTTTATTATATTTCCAATGTTTCAAGTTCCTCATTTCTAGAGCACCTTGTGTTTGAGGGGTAATGTTGACGTATATGAGATATGGACCTAGTTAAATAGGTCATTGGACTTAGTTGAATAGAATGCAAGTAAGATTTGAATAATTGGGCAATGGGGCCCAACCCAATTGGAAAGCCCAAGAAGACACATGGTTTTCACACGTTGTTGGGTTCTATACATAATGAAGATTGGAGTTAGGGTAGCCATTCAATTGCAAACCCTCTCTCCTTTTTTCAATTCTCTCTCTCTCTCTCTCTCTCTCTCATCTCTATTAATTCCACCTCCATTGCATTCTCTTCTTCTCTTCTTGCTTCTTCTTCATTGACATTGCTGATCAATCCACACTTCGCCTGAGTGTGCATGGCTTGCTGGCCATATTGATGGCCCACTGTTGGTCATCATCTAATCAACGGTCGGCCAGCACCATTTACACTATAAAATGCTGGTACTCAGGAGAGAGAAAGTAAGGGCCAAGTATAAACAATCAGGAGTATGACGGAAATGAGTACCTAGGAAGTTGTAAAGAAGGTTCAAAATTAACGTCCTCAGAAACTAGACCAATCACAGCCATTATCTGATCAGGAACAACAGATGGAATTTCTGGAATGATCTCAATGTGAATAATATTCTAGAATGATCAGATGACGCATTATAAATCCCAGTGGTGTCACTGGGATTTAATCCATCACCAGGTTTTAGCTTCTGGGACTTGGCAGTTTGAGATGTCAAGCCAATGTGGGATGTAGTGCCGTACGGATAAAGGATCTTTCAAGAACTTGCTCCAGGCTGCAGCTGCACCCATAATGAGGCTCTGCAAGGGATTGTCATGGCTATAGTACCTGGCCATCAAAGTTTCCATTGCAAATTTGCAACTGACTGCTGAGAAGCAATGCAACCATGCACCAGCTTGGGGCAGTGGCGGTGAAGTGGTTGGTACCACTAGATCATGGCAACCGTCGGAGCTGCTTAGTCTGTGAAAGGTGGTTTTCCTATGCAGGTCAAATGGACAGCTGGTGGTGAACCCCAGAAACCGCATCACCAAAAGATTGAAGCAGCAATGGAGAAATTAGTTCCTTTGCCCAGAAGCAAAAAATAAATTACCCTGTGGCTTGGCAAAGTGCAGGCAGAGGAAGCAAAAGGAAGACGCTGGGAGAATTAGTAGCATTGCTGTGTTGTGGGAAGTTTGGAACGCCGCAGCCATTCTTATTTGTGATAAATTGAATACACTAGGAGCCATAATCATGCAAGTTAAGCTTTCCATCATTGAGGGGGCCAATATGGTGAATATCCAAAGTGGAAATGTGAGGGATATTATAAAGGGTGTTTGATGTATTTGCTTGTTTTGATGGGATGACAGCTTGTCATCTGTGACGTTTTCTTGTCTCTTTGAATGAAATTCGGAATCATTAAAAAAGGAAAAAGAAAAAGAAAAAAAAAGAACACTCCGGTTCAAGCATACAAGCAAATAAACATATGAAATATTTGGGTTTCTTTAAATAGGAAACAAAATTAAAAAGGTTCTTTTGATGCAAGAAATGAACATATGCGCACGCAAATTTCTAGCATTTATTCAAGCAGCAGAACAAGAAAGATAAAAAAAAGAAGATCTTTGTGAGCCTAATTTAATGCTTCTCTTGGCTGATCCACATACCTCGAACTTCGAATTGATCTCTCTCTTGAGTTGTTCAGATCTTACTCCAATCACTCTCTCAAAAGAATGAGAGGAGGTGACTATATGGTCTTTTTCAGTAAGGACATGCGAGAATGTATGACATCTCCCCTCACTCTAATGGTAAGTTTCCAAGGGATTGGAATGAGTAGCTCATATTGGAATGATGCCCAGCAAGCATATCCAGTCACCATTACATTGGCTTGCTATTATGGCCACGTATGTCACCTCACAACCTACCACAGTAAGATTTACCAACTCGAGAGAAGACAACTGCCATAAGTAACACGAAATCTATGCAGGATATATGTAAATGACTTCTTATAGAAATCTGCTGCTTTTCCTACAATAATCTAAGAAAATTTTAGTAAAATTGTTTTTCATGATTTCCAGTTGATGAAAATGGATCAATTGGGTTCTACTTTTAAGAAAATAGTCCAACATGGAAGATCATGAAATTCCCCCAAGGCTGGAATGCATGCAACAATTTTCCAACAAAAAAAACATTTCATGAAGGTACCTTTTATAGATTTCATGTTAGCTATTGAAAAACCATGAAACACATATAATGAAAATTATTGATCATTATTTTGTGATTGACATGCACTCCCCATTTACTAGTGCATGGAGCTGCATGCATGTCTTACTTGGTAGAGAAATGTAATGTAGGCTGTTGTCATTTCCTAGTCAATTATTGTTTGATTCCTTGAAATTTTCATCAAACCCTCATGTGTCTGATTGAATTCTGCAGGGAACATTGCCCGCAACAGTATACATCATCTAGCTTTTCACAAATTTCAGGAGTTAGGGAAACATATTTGGCTAGGCGTACTGCATTGCACCAATTTAAATTTCATGATCCTTTAACTAGGTATCTCCTTGAGAATCGAACACCTTGCAGCCATATCTTGCTGGACAAAAACTATGTCTATCTTGCACAGGTATGAGCTATATTTTCCTTCTAGACAATGGTCATCTCTTCTTTATTTCTTATGAGGTTCAGTGACTTGAATGCATAAAGGTGCAAAATCGAATTAGAAGTGAGAATCATATATTAACATCACGTAAAGGTTTCTGCAAACCATGTAGTGTGAGGGAAAGCTTCTTCTTCTTTTATTCTTCTTTTGGGGGAGAGTGAGAGAATGCTAATTATGTTGAATTTCTTTGAATCTCACATGGAAGCTCTTCATGAATTTCATTGTATTATTTGATTATTTTTTCAAAAATTTCCCCATGAATCTAATTGAACTTCTTTTGTTCAAAGTAGGCTGTCAGGTATGGGTATAGGCACACGTATCGGGCTTTCTTGATCCCTAAATTCCATTGTATGGGTAGACATTCATATATAATACTAGCAAATGTGAGGACCACTAGTGGAGAGAGAAGTGTGTTCACAACCAATGTTTTAAATATTGACGATATCGGCGATATATCCCATGATATATCTTGTACCCCACCCGTGTAATACGAAACGCACAAGTAGTGCCAATATATCCCACATGTTCAATCTTGTAAGCATTTTCAATTTTCAATCATTTTTTTTTTTTTTTTGTTGAAGTTATGTTAAATCAATGTCAAATGGTTACAAATCCATTGGTTCTTCATGTTTTGCATGACAAATCATGGAGTTGAAGCCTTGATTTCGATATCCATTGGTTCTTAATGTTTTTTATATATTTTTTTCCTTCAAAATTTCCCTTCAACAAGCCGTCAATTGAGACAATTTTGAAGTATTTAGGAGTGTTTGATGAAATGATAATCACATATACTCTCAATGTTATGCATTCAATTTGAATATGGTTGCATTAGTTCAGTCAGACAATGCATAGCTTAGGATCCTAATTAAAGGAAACCTATTATGTGCACTTCTTTTTTGAGATGTTATGATTTAAAGCTGTGTTAAGATCTTTTTTTTTTTTAACAATCCCTGAAATTCCATTAAAAAATTCAACCATTTTTCCAATGTTTCCCATGTTTCCCAAAAAGTGCGATAAATTACCTGACACAAATGATATATCCCATGCGATAATAGATACGTGTATGTATCCCAAGGATGCGAAATGTAACACGGTACTGATATTTCGAACACTATTCACAACTACTATAGGCTTGCACTGGGGGGCCAACGTTGAACCCGTATTTTCTTTTCCTTTTTTGTGGATGAGTTAAGGGGGCATTTACTGGAAGTCCAGTAGCTTGTTGTTTGCAAATGACGTAGTTTTGATCGACAAGATGAGGGAGGTGGTAAACACAAAGCTAGAACTATGGAGGGATGCTTTAGGAAATAAAGGTTTAAAAATTAGTCGGATTAAAATAAATTGGAAATGAGGAATTAGGTAAGACTCTGGCTAAGAAGTACCCATAAATGACCATTTTTGATATCCCGAGTCAATAATTGATGAGATCAAAGAGATTGAGAAGGATGCTACTCATTTTATTCAAGTTAGGTGTAAGAAGTGGAGATGTGCCTTAGGAGTTTTATGTGATCCCTGCTTACCAATCAAATTGATGGGGAAAATTTATAGGATTGCTATAAGACCGACCATGCTTTATGGGACAAATGTTAGGCAATTAAAGAATAACATATTCACAGGATGAGCATAGTTGAAATGAGGATGTTGAGAAGAATGAGTGGCAAGACGAGGAACAATAGAATTAGAAATGAATGCATTTGAGGGAGCTTCAGAGTAGCATCCATAGGAAAGTAGACTTGGAGTCTCGGATGGTTTGGCAATGTGTGACAAAGGCCAATAATTATAAGATTTGGGCTTAGGAGTGAGTTGGTTCAAGTTGAAGGTCTAAAAGGACAAGCGGAAGGCCCCACAGGATGTGGGGGAGGTAGTAAGAACCATGGTCTAGAATATCGATATTGTGGGCTTATCAGCCTGGCTAAAAATGATATGGCGTGAGTATTGCGTATTGGTTTATTATTATTATTTTTTTTTGGAGCCAAAGAATTACGAAAAATATTAGGAAAAAAGGAAAAAAAATGAGATATTCAAGAATATATTATATATAGATATAGGGCATACATATAATGGTGTATTAGACCATTCGTTGATAAGAATTGTTTGTGAGTCCATTGGTTTGACCTGTTGAATGTCCACCAAATGGGCCTAATTGAACACAAATCAATCATGATTTAGTGAATTAGGGCCCATTACATTGAAATACAATAAAAAGAAGACGAAAACATCAAAGAGAAAGTGAAGGCTTATCCTTCTTTTTGATTTTTCCCATAATGGTCCACTTCGCTTCGATTTGTCAAATCTCACTCAATTAATTTGTTTTGATCCCAAAATAGGTCTAGATCTAGGTTAAAATGACTTTATAGGCTTCCTCCATGGTTGAAATGAAGAAACAAGAGGAAATATGAATGAAATTTTGAAAAAAATAAAATAAAATTGGACGTTTATGAGAGTATCGACCTTTATTGGTTCGTACCAGTGCTAATATGCCTTGGATTGGCCAATACAACCCACGATATGGCCCATTTTTTAAAAGCTAGGCCGATACGGATACGATTTGGCTGTATTTGCTCTTTTTCCTGAGAGATAATTTAATTGGCCTCAGTGGATTGGATCTACAGGTTTCCTTTAGATAGTCAGAGGGGTCTTCCTAGAATTGTGTCAGATCATGACCCCATTCTCCTTAAAGTGGCTGAAGATAATTGGGGCTCGAAGCCTTTCTGGTTTTAGTAAGTTTGGATGAAACTTGAAGGGTTTGAATAGTTAGTAGCAGAATGGTGGTCTTCTTTTGTGATTGAAGGATTTGTAGTGTTCAAAATTTTGTTAAAATTGAAGATGCTAAAAGAGAAGCTGAGAGAATGGAAGAAAGAGGTATTTGCTAGGAGGGAGGAATTTGATGAGATGTCGAACGGAATTCATGCTTTTGACATACTTGAAGAAGAGGGAAGTTTATCTCCTGAAGATAGACAAAAAAGGGGCGATTTCTCGCTGGCCTATGCTAGGCGGGCCAAGGAGGAAGAAATCAAGTGGATGCAAAGATCAAGGACAATGTGACTAAAAGCTGGAGATAAAAATATGCGATTCTTCCACAACATAGCGAGCGCGTGGGCTCGCGCAAATATAATTTCTTCCCTTGTGGTTTACAGATCTTCTACCAAGGACGAAACA
Source organism: Magnolia kwangsiensis (assembly GCA_037074715.1). Lineage (NCBI taxonomy): Eukaryota > Viridiplantae > Streptophyta > Magnoliopsida > Magnoliales > Magnoliaceae > Magnolia > Magnolia kwangsiensis. Next base: position 49,813,227 of record CM073571.1, on the reverse strand, counting down.
AAGATATGCGATGTTATTGTTTCCTTTTATGAGAATCTGTTAGCAGAGGAGAAGTGGAGCAGACCTAGGCTGGATTTTTTGGAATTCAAGAAATTATCTCTTGAGGCTGCGACTGATTTGGAAAAACTGTTTACTGAAGAGGAGGTGAAGGTGACTCTTGGCTCTATGTGCGGGGAAAAAGCGCTTGGCCCTGATGGATTCCCAGTCACCTTCTTCCAAAAGTTTTGGCACATTCTTAGAAATGACATTATGGATTTTGTTGGCGAGTTTTGGGAAATGAGTTGTCTATCGACAAACCGGGGGCTTCTTTATTGTTCTTATCCCCAAAATTCAAGGAGTGGAACACTTAAAGGACTTCAGGCCGATTAGTTTGATTGGGAGCCCGTGTAAGATCCTGGACAAGATTCTTACCACCAGGTTAAGGGCAGCTCTTTCTTATGTTATCTCTGAGTATTAGGGGGCTTTTATGGCTGGTAGACAGATCTTAGATAGTGCTCTTATTGCCCCTGAATGTATTGATTCTAAACACAAGGGCAAGGATGAGGGTTTGGTGTGCAAGCCGAATCTTGAGAAGGCATACGATCACGTCAACTAGGACTTCCTTGACTACATGTTGGAGAGGTTGGATTTTGGTGTCAAGTGGATGGGATGGATCAAGGCCTGCTTCCAATCAATGTCTTTTTTTGTGTTGGTTAACGGTGCACCGAAAGGTTTTTTCAAAGCCTCTCATGGCCTAAGACAGGGAGATCCTCTATTGTCATATTTATTCATGATGGTGTGAGAATATTGTGTATGAGTTGTCATGGGTTATCATTAGTTATAATATATCATGTATAGAGAAGCTCTAAATAGGCTTCCTTGTATAGACTTGTAGAGTGGTTACTTAAACCCAACTTTGGGTTGAAGCAATACAGAAAAACTCAAAGAGAATTCTTCTCCAAATTCTTAAGTTATCATGGCATCAAAACCATTTTTTGACCCGGGCCACTTATCTGATTTTCGACAATCAGATCTAGCTTCATAAGCCCAGAGCATAGATTGACTTCCAATGTATCAACAGTCATCACCCCCCTACTTGGAACATCTCAGATCTGACGATCCAGTTCCATTCATCACCGGAAAACACCATCCGATCTGAAGATTCAAATCCTTGTCCTGTTCTTCTTCTCCAAATACGGCAGGGTCAACCGCATCAACATTTCGATCCGGCATACCCATTTCTAAGTACTCCGAAGAAACCCATCCGCCGCATGTTCATTACCACAGTAGAGCGTACTGCTGCATTACCAGCCCCTTTTCCCATCTAGCACAGATCGTTGCCCGCCTCGATCATCCAGCGGTCAACTTAGCTGTTGCACGCACTACCTCTGCTCGCCAGATCTGGTCCTACACACATCTCTGCATCACCATAAATCATCGGTATTCCTTTTTCCCATCCATCACGGATCGCTGGTCTAGCGGTCAACTCAGTCTTTGCACGCACTACTTATGCTTGCCAGATCCAGTCCTACACCCGTCTCTGCATCACCAGTAATCAGCGGTACACTTCTTCTCCGTGGTTTTTTATTTTTATTTTTATTTATTTTATTTTTATGGCATCCATGAATCCCTTTGATAGGATCGAAACTATCCATGTTAAGTTGGATGAGAAATTTTTTTCTTTGGTTATTTAAACCCAACTTTGGGTTGAAGCAATACACAAAAATTCAAAGAGAATTCTTCTCCAAATTCTTGAGTTATCAGATGGTTGGTGAAGCCCTGAGTGGCATGCGATTGAGAAGGGATGGAAATGGTTTATTTTCAGGCTTTCATATGGTAGGGATTGAGAATCAGATCACTCACCTTCAATATGCGGATGAGACGCTACTTTTCTATAAAGCAAAGTCAGCGGATAACCTAAGGAAAATTTTGGTGTGTTTCGAGTTAGTGTCAGGATTAAAGATTAACGTGGCGAAGTCCGAAATGCTTGGAGTGCATGTGGCAGGGGAGGAGTTTAATCGTTTTGCTGTCATTGTTGGGTGCAAAGATGGTGCCTTTCCTTCCTCCTATTTGGGGCTCCCTTTTTGTATAGGAAAACCAGTGAAGTATTTGTGGAATAAGGTCATCGAAAGAATCAAGCGGAAGCTTGCTCCGTGGAAGCGACACAGTTTATCTTTGGGAGGCCGGTTGACGATGTTGAAATCAACTTTCTCCAATATGCCAGTTTGCTTCTTATCATTATTTAAATGCCCTAAGTTGATGTTGGACAGGCTGGATAAGTTGAGGAGAAATTTTCTTTGGTCGGGAGCTAGTGATAAGAGAAAGTTCCATGTTCTAAAGTGGAAGGAAGTGTGCAAGCCGGTCCATGAGGGAGGAGTGGGTTTAAAGCAATTGGAGGCCATGAACACTGCGTTGCTTGGGAAGTGGATTTGGCGTTTTGGTGAGAATGGAGGTTGTGGAGAGAGGTGGTTGCGGGTAAAAGTATAACACGTAGGAAGGTGGGTGGTTTGTGAGAAAGGCTTCCCTCTATAGGGTGTCCGCAATCTGGAAATTGATAGTAGGGATGGAGCACATGGTTAGGCGTGGGATTTCTTTCAAAGTGGGCAGCGACAACCACATTCAGTTTTGGATCGACCCTCGGGTAAGCGGCCAGTCTCTCCATGCCCCATTCCCGAGGATTGCCCTTCTAACTGCTGACATATTTGTTTTGCTGATTGTTTTTCCCTAGTTGAGGGAACGGTCGTTTGGTCCCCGCCATGCTGTAGGGATCTGTTAGAAGAAGAAATTGATGAAGTGGCTTCGCTTTTGAACCTCCTCCTGACATCAATGATGATGATCACATTTATTGGTCCAGGCACCGGTTGGGGAAGTTTCCAGTGAAGTCTGTCTATGAGCTTATCATCGAGGCCCCTCCCGTCAGGCACTCCCTTGCCATATCATTTTTGGTTTTATGGTGCTCTCCCTAGGGTGATGGCCTGTGAGGCTTTTGGGCCGGGGAAGGATTCTCACTATAAAGAATTTGCGGAAAAGATCTCGTCCTCCCTAATATTTGTCTCATGTCTATGGAAAATGAGGAGTCGGTCGATCATCTATTTATTCATTGCCCTTTTGCCTGCCAAGGTTGGAATCACTTCCTCAACGGGATGCAAATGGCTTGGGTTATGCCAAACTCCCTGAGTGATGTTATTTGGGCATGGCATGGTGGTGGAGTTGCCAGCTCCAAGAAGGGAACTTGGAGACTGCTCCTTATGGCAATTTTTTGGGTCCTATGGGGAGCCCGTAATGGTGTGCTATTTTGATAACAAGGAGGTGGGCCTGGGAGAGGTCATTTGTAAAGTGGAAAGTGGCAGCTTATGCTTAGGCTGCCTCGGGCAGTCTTCTTTTCTGTTTTTGTTTTGGGGATTGTATTCTGTCTGTTTAGGGGGCATTTTAATAAAATATTGTTATCTCAAAAAAAAAAAAAAGATAATTGAATTGGCCGATGGCACAATTGAAGAACACAAAGATGACCATGGCACAGGGAATGAAATGTATCAAAACGTTCATGTTAGAGGTTGCTTGGCTTGTGGGGATAATGTTTGGTGATAGGCCAGATGACTATGTGGCCCTGTTTGAGTTTGTAAAACAGCAGGGATGGCTGCCGATGTAGCAGGAAGCGTTTGATCTTAATTCGATAAGCGACAAAGATATAGTGGGTGTGGATCTGGATAATTAGTTTGCGGTCGGTCCATTTGAGAGGGCCTCACAAGTGGGTTGTGTGGGATCAACAAGTGATCAATGAAGATGCTAAGTTGGAACATGAGGGGGTTGGGGTGCTCGCAAAAGCATGGCCAGATTAAAGATTTGCGTGAAAGATACAAATTGTGATGTTCTAGGAAACTAAGATTCAGGAAATGGATCAAGGTATGGTAAATTCTGGTAAATTCACCGTGGAGGGGCCAAAATAAAAATTGGGAAGCACTAGAGGCTACGAGATCAACAAGAGGCATTCTATTAATTTGGGACACAAATTTGTTGTGTAGAGAGGACTCTTGGAAGGGGAAGTATTCAGTATCTATAGTGCTTAAATAGACATCCTCAGATTTCTGATGGATATCGTCAGTGGTTTATGGGCCTTGTCGGTTGAGATTATGTTCAGAATTTTGTAAGGAACGGAATCCAGTTAGGAATAGATGGACCTTCCCAAGGTGTGTAGGCAGTGATTTCAACGTAGTCAGATTTGCTTATGAAAAATCAAACGGGGGTCAGATGACCACAAGTATGCGGAATTTTTCAGAATGGATCCTCAGGCATGGGATGGTAGATATACCAATGGGCGAAGTTAAATTTGCATGGTCAAACCCTAAGGACTGCAAATTTCATTGTAATCTTCTTTCCAGCATACATAAAAAAAGCATATAAGTACACATGAATTCTGTAAACGTACAAGTATGCATGGATTATGCCTGTTAAGCGATCCATACTTCAATCTTTTGACCTCAGGGTTTAGTTTTTAGGGTTTAGGGTCGGATGACCACTAGTATGCAGAATTTTTTAGAATGGATCCTCAGGCATGGGATGGTAGATTTACCAATGGGCGAAGTTAAATTTACATGGTCAAACAGTTAAAGACTTGATGACCTATGTTGAGAGGATATGGTCCTTGATAGAGTGGAATGACGGAATAGGATTCATGTTACCAACCCAATTATCAGGGATACTGATTAGATGATGGTGATCATATAAATTAATGGTCACCCGAGAATTGACATCCTTTAAAAAGGAAAAAAGCATCTGAGAACTAGTGCGTACGAGAGCCCTCGTTGAAATCTACTCCAACCATCGATGCATCACATCATGTCAGGGCTAGGGCTCGAAAATCAGCCAATTCATTATTTAGGTGGGCCACTCAAAAGGGAAACAGTTGGGAGGGCTGCACGACTTCTTAGGTGATCCTTTAATATTTAGAAGCATTGAAACTTAGTTGTTTGTTTGTTTTTTGTTTTTTTTTCTTTTCCTTTTTTATTTTGCATGGTAACTTGTTTGGTTAGTTGATTTAAGTTTCTCAAAACTAGGGCTTATTCATATTTATTTCTATTCTTAATTTTTTCTTCTTTAGTTCTCTTCCTTCTCATGCTATTTTTCCTTGCTTTCACCAATGGAAGGCATCAATAAGACCGTGCTTTTATGCCTTCGTAATTTTCATGGCTGTATTATTGTGCTTAAAAAAATTTATTCTTGTTTGACAGATAAGGAGTTTACTGAAATGCTTCTATACCTTAATATGCATGTCTGAATGCTTTAATCTATTTACTTTCTTTGTTTTTTATTACTACGGTTCATTTGTATTCCTAATGGAGGATTCTTTTTTCTGTTGACAATTATGCCTTAATATGCATGTCTGAATGCTTTAATCTATTTGCTTTCTTTGGTTTTAATTACTAGGGTTCATCTGTATTCCTAATGGAGGATGCTTTTTCTGGTGACAAATTTCCTTTGGAAGGAAAAATGCAATGGGCTCACAATGCAAGAATCACATGTATGAGGTGAGATTTGCATACCAATTCTCGTTCCATCACCTATCATGGAAACATTGATCTGTCATTCTTTCTGTGTTCTTACACTATTGTATTTCCTTTCATTACTTAATAACTGCATGATCCATAGGATGTTTGCTTGTTGTGCTTTCATGGATCTAATAGCGGTGAAAATTTTCAGGAACTACCAAGATCTTCATGCTTTTTTGGTTTTTGTTTTGGTCATATCTCTAGCATGTTAACATATTGTATTGTTCACTTTGTTACTGATGCACCACAATCATTGTTTTATGTATTAGTATCTCACTATGCTTCACATCCTTGGGATATGGAAAGATCACGATAAAAATTGGGAGATATTGCAGCGTCGTGGGGTGTATCATAGTCTTAGGAAACATGGGGAGAACTTTAATGAAAATAATGAAATTCTTCAATGAAAGTTCGGGAGATGTTAAAAGACAGAATTACACACTTAGAACACAAAACATCACAAAAACAACCATCCACCGTCCATAATATTTTTCCATTGTTTTGGATACAAAACTATATGTTATTGGCCACAAGTGATGCAAGTATATCCAAAATGAGCTCCACTTGGCAACAATACTATGCCTAGCTCATGAGTTAATTATACCAGCCTTGTACTCTCTGACATATCTCTGGCACTCATCCCCACCAAACTACACCAATATGCCTGTCAATGGATACTGCGTAGACACCTTAATTGTCACCATTGGTTGTATCTAGGCACCTTCCCTTATTCGTATCCTGGATATATTCACCTATAGTCGCATCCCCATCCTATAAATGTGTACTCCTGACCTTACCCATTGCCGGATGATTGCGAGTGTGTGTCATAGTTGCTTGAGTTGCTCATGACATAGCCGCATGAGCCATTCTGTAGTGTGACATGGAAGTGGAGCTCCCCTAGCCATCACCATCATAACCTAATGCTCCATGCAATAGCCTCATCAAATCATAGTTGTTTCCGACAACGTGAGAACCAAGGGTGGTAATGGACCGGTAGCCTGGCCTGACCTTGTAGGGCTCGGGTTTGGCCCCCTAAACATGTCCCAAAATTCGGGCACTTGTCCTAGACACATGCATACTCCTGACCTTACCCATTACTAGATTATTGCGAGCGTGTGTCATAGCTGCTTGAGTTGCCCACGACATGGCCACATGAGCCATTCCGGAATGAGACACGGAAGTGGAGCTTCCCTAGACCCCTACCTGTACCATCATGACCTAATGCTCCAATCAATAGCTTCATCCCATTATAGTTGTTTATGATAGTGTGAGAACTATGGGTGGTAATGGACTGATAACCTGGCCCGACCTTATAGGGCTTGGGCTCGGAACACTAAACATGTCGCAAAGTTTGGCCTGGGCTTGAAATCTAGGTTTGATTCTTGGCTAATTACGATCCAGTGTAATGACCCTGCAACAAAACAACCCTTTTTTTCTGGAGAAGGAAAAAAGCGTACCTTCAATTGGAGAAAGTATTCTTCTTCTTCTTCTTTGGCATATAGCCCATCCACAGAGTGGCCCACTAGTTCAACGGTCCTGATGACAAGAAATGTTTGCCACGTGTACGGTGAGGATGGCATTGAATAAGGAAGAGGGAAATGGCAAATGAGAGAGAGAGAGAGGAGGATAAACTTGGAGAAGTGTAGGAGGCGATGGGGATCAACTTGTTTCATCCACAATAAATGAGGAAGTTAAAGTCGTCAATTGAGAGCAGCGTTTAAGTTATTTGCGAAAAGTTGATAATATTGACAATATTATCGGTGTCGCCAGCCCTGTGGCACCGAAAACTCCCTTTTTTTGTTTCTCTCCTTGTTGTCAACGAAATATCAGCGATTTTTTTGATATGGGCGATATTATCGAATTACAGGCAATATTATCGGGGCTGCGTGAATAAATTAGAAGAAAAATCGGAATATCGGGGTTGAAATTGCGTGAATACGTAAAAATTGGGGAAAAAAAAATCAGAGTGATTTTACTTGGTTAATCTGAAGTCGGAACAGGAGGAGCTTCTTGAATCTCGATCGACAGAGCCGGCACGGGTAGGCCAAAGGTAAGAAAAATCTCACCATCTCCCTCTTCAGTTTGTCGCAAACTCGCAATTTTGGCGAAAAATCAGAGATTTGAACAAGATTTACTCTCAATTTGGGAAGATTTAGTGATTTGAAATCTCCCACAAAACCCTTCGTATCTCACCATCTCCCCGCAAAACCCTCTTTAGGGTTTTTTGTTTTTGTTTTTTTTCCTCGAGCAAAAAACCCTCTCGTAGTCGCACCGGCCTTTACTAAGGTTTTTGTGGGAAATTGGGTTACCGAGTACGCTCTTATTGTATTGACTAAACTCAGTTGGGCCCACCTTGAATGTACGTGGTCTATCTACGTCATTCATCTGTTTTTCCATCCAATTTAAGGGGTTGAGCTCGAAATTGAAGCAAATCCAAAGATTAAGTGGATCATACCATTAGAAACGGTGGGTATAATGATTTCAACCGTTGAAACCTTTCTAGGCCCCAACATGATGTATGTATTTTATCCATTCCGTTCTTCCATTTTTACAGATCATTTTAGGGCTTTATCCCAAAATCGAGAGGGATAGGAATATCAGGTGGACCACCCCATAGGAAAATAATAGTGATTGGATATCCAACATTTAAATCTTCCTAAGGCCCACTGTACTGTTTATTTGACATCCAATTTGTTAATTAGGCCATACAGAACCAGATGAAGGGAAAAAAAATATCAGCTTGATCTAAAACTTTTATGGCCCCCAAAAAGTTTTTAATGGTCAAAGTTCATTCAACACTGTTTCTTGTAAAGTGGTCCAATTGAGATTAGGATATACCTCATTTTTTTTAAAAAAATCATACCATAAAATGATCTATAAAAATAGATAGACGGCTTGGATGAAACACATACATCGTGGTGGGGCCCACAAAGCACCGACCACTAGCCATCGGCCAGTGGTAATAGCCAATCCGTTTCCGCAGCGGATGGGCACGCGGATCTGGTACTACTCGGTCTGTTTGGAGCTCGGTACAAGGGAGGATCCAAGGGCCACTGAGGGACCACCGTGATATATGAATCTTATCCACACCGTCCATCCATCTTTTCATATCATTCTAGAGCACTGGACCAAAAATAAAGCATATCAAAGGCTCAAGTGGACCACACCATAGGAAGCAACGATGCTAAGGACGCCCACTGTTGAAACCTTCCTAGGGCCCACTGTATTGTTTATTTTACATCCAACCCCTTGATATGGTCATATACACCTGGATGGAGTGAAAAAGCAAATATAATCTTGATCTAAAACTTCTGTGGCCCCTAAGAATTTTTCAACAGTATTAATTTAATTACCACCGTGTGGCCCATTTGAGATTTAGATATTATATATTTGTTGGAAAATGTTTTAAAATAATATGAAGAAATGAATGGACGGTGCGGATAAATTTCATACATCACGGTGGCTTTTCAGTGGCCATCGGATCCTCCACGCGCGTGGGATACGGTGAGATCCCGGACTCGGATGAAATCGGATTGCGTACTGAGTTACTCAGTACCCTTTTATCGTACTGAGTAAACTCTGTTGGGCCCACTGTGAATTCATGTGGTTCATCCACACCGTCCGTACATTTTTACGGATCATTTTAGGGGTTGAGGCCAAAATTGAAGTATATCAAAAGCTCAAGTAGACCATGCCACAGGAAACAGTGGAAGTATTGATTTCCACCATTGAAACTTTTCTGAGGCTCCCAATGATGTTTATTTTTCATCCAAACTATTAATAACATAAAAAAGATATGGATGAAAGGAAAACACAAATATCATCTTGATGTAAAACTTATGTGGCCGCCAAGAACTTTTCAACGGTAGAATTCAATTCACACTATTTCCAATGGTGTGTTCCACTTGAGATTTGGATATTCTTAATATTTGGTTTAAAGATATAAATTTATATGATAAAACGGATGGATGGAGTTGATACAGTGCATGAATGACGGTGGGCCCCACAAAGTTTATTCAGTAAGCTTAGCGCACTGAGTTACTCGGTACGCAATCCACTTTCGAAGTGGATTGGCTGGTGTACCATAGACCAGTGTGTCGACGTCACCAAATTCTGTGGGTCCCATCATGAGGTATGAGTTATATCCAAACCGTCCTTCCACTTGGTGAGCTCGTTATAAGTCTTGATCTGAAAAATAAGACAGATCCAAAAATCAAGTGGACCACACTGTAAAAAGCAGTGGAGGATTGAACGCCCTGCCATTGAAACCTTTTTGGGGTTCACATAAATTGAGAGTTTTGGTGCATGAAGCATCAGTGCTGAGGCCCATCATATAAACAATTTGGATCACCGAATCATGGGACACCATACAAACTGAAAGAAAAAAAATAAAATTTGAGAAGTGGTCAAAAGTACAAATTCAATGGGCGAAATCAAACGGTTAAGATCAACTGGATCTATGCACTTCCATCTGTAATTTGTGTACATTAAGGAGCTCAAATGGCACTATATGTACCAGCATGGCAAATTGAGACGAGATCCAATCCATCCATCATGTGGTCCACTTGAGCTTTGGACATCCTTTTGGCCCCTATTAAATGGATACTTATTATTTAATGTATTCTTTTTGCAATTTTTTCATTCCTCAATATGTAAATATGTGTATTCAGGCATGTCCTGAAGTTTCACTGAAAAACTCCACAATTTTCTTCATGTTTCCCCCCTTTTTCCTGCATTTGCGGTTATCGACAATATTATCGGCGATAACGATATTATATCTTTATCTCTGCCCAGTGAAACTTGTAGCGATACCGACAACTCGAACACTGATTGAGAGAAAGTAGGAGAGTGGGCTCTCGTTGTGTACACTGCACAATGGTGTCACTTGCATTGATGTTCCCATCTGAGACCACAAAAAAGCCCACTTTGCTTCTCTCTCTCTCTCTCGCTCTCTCTCTCGCATCTTTTCAGAGTAAAAAAAATAGAAATAACAACATGGCTTCACATGAGCCTAGTTTTAAAAAGGGGACTTTTGATACTTTGGGGGAGTATGACACTTGATACACTTGCACTCAGAAAATTGTACCCATGGCATATATTAGCTAAAAAATAAACCAATTATGGGAACTGCTGTTGCTACGTTGCAGTCCTGAAATCAAATTGTTTGAGGGATGTCAACCACTGATTTGCTAACACTTGTTTGTTGAAATTGGACCACTGGATGCTTTTCATTCTTCACCATCCAATAAATGTCGATCAATTTGATAGTCGGATGAAATAAGCATAATTTCTAGTCAATTGCATTAGTGGGATGAGTGGCATATATTGCATGAATTTGGAGTCAATTTAGGGCACCGAGTGGTCTCGCCAAATTGGCGACACTATTCATCCGAATTTAATTTTAATTTTTTCTCAAAATTTCTTGGAGAGAATGATGTTAAATCCATAGGGATATGCATTAATGGGATGAGCGTCGTAGATTGCATGAATTTGGCGCCGATTTGCCTCTAAATTAGCGAGACAACAATACTATTCATCCGAATTTAGTTTTTAATTTTTCTTATAATTACTAGGGGGGAATGATGTTAAATGCTTAGGGATATACATTAGTGGAATGAGTGCCATAGATCATAGTCAATTTGGGGGCATTCGAGTGGTCCCCTAAATCAATGATGGTATTCATCCAAATTTATTCTCAATTAAAGTTTCACGGGGAGGGATGTCAAATGCTTAGGGATGTGCATTAGTGGGGTGAGTGTTGATAACGCCTAAATATTGTTTTCCCTTGTATTCAAGTGTTAAATTGATCTAATTGGATACGTTTTCAACATGCATGATGATTTCAAAGTCTAAAGTGAATTTGTGCTTAAAAAAATAAATTAAAGCTAAAAAAAAAATCAGGACGGAAGAATTGAAGAATTGGAGGATGAATTTGAAGACTTGAAGATCCAAAGATTAAGGAAAACAAGTACCAAAAGTGAAGAAATTGATCGAAGAACAAGTGCACCCAAAAGTGAAAAAGTCAAGAAAAAGAAGTTCAAAAATTTCAGGGCAAAAAGGATAAAGTTTTGAAATTGTAGGGTCAAATAGACAAATCTTGTTGATCAATCGACAGAGCCACCGATTGATCGACAATTAACAAAATTTTGAATTCTGGTCACTGGAAGTTATTGGGATCCATCGATTGATCGATCAATGCATCGATTGACGGCGGCGGTGACTGTGTAAGTTCGCAATTTTTAAAGGGCGGTACGAAAGTGTTGAAATCTAATATATTTAAATGGTTGTTTTAGACGTTCCTATGCATCTTCTAGGATTTGGGGAGAAAGAGAGCTTGGATGGAGCGCCAACAATTCTCTTCCGCTTCGACTTCTTCACGGGTTTTAGTAGATCTTTTTGTTTTTCTTTTGTTGAAGAGTTAGCTATCTCTTAGCTAAGGCTAAGGGGGGAAGCTTTCTAGTTTATTTCAATGTTTTAGTTTGATTTATACTTTTGAATTTAATGATGATAAATAATTGAAATAGATTTGAATTTCATTTAAAGCTTTTGTATTGTTTTATTTTTGATTCATTGTCAACTTCGGTTACTTTGGATGCTTGGAAGTGCAATTTCAATGCTTGTTTAGAGAAGGAATCAATCTGTAAAATTCCTTCTATTGTAGACTTTGTGATGTAGGACTGATGCATGAACTCAAATATAGTGTGGGATCAATCAGAAAAATTAACTTAATTAATAAAAAAGCACAAAATTGCTATCATCATCACAAATACCAAAATCCCAAGAGAAGACCATGCATAATTATAGCCTAGGTTACCAAGCATCATCCTACAAGACCATTAAATAAGGGGAATTATGATCTTATGGATGTAGGGACATCTAAATAGCATAGGGTAAAACTTATTTCAAGGAGAAGATCTAATACTACCTTGGGTGAAATTAGGGTTTAGGGAAATTGGGTAGAGAGGTTAAAAGGATTTAGGTACTAGTTAAGCGAATTAGGGTTTTGGATGGAGGGAATGCAAGAATTTTGGTTTAATTGAAGAATGTGAAGAACTAGGGTTCAATAATTTGTGAAAATAGGAAAATTTGAGATTTATAGGTTTAGGGGTAGGGTTTGGAAAAGAGAGTAGGGTTTTGATGCAAAGGTAGTGGAAAGCCAGAGGGACGAGTGTGGTCGTATGGCCAACCCGATGGGTTCACACGTGTGGCTGTACGGTCACACGTGTGGGCTAGGTTTGTGGGGTTTTGGGTCCTTGGGGTTTGGCTTGTCTATAGATGTAGAAGGAATAAGGATAGGAGGAATGGTGGTGACTTGGTATGGAAAAGATTGAATAACTTGAAGAATACCTTAATGGTTGGAGGCCTTGCACATCCGTTGAAGAAGATTAGCTTCGCACCGATTGTCTTTCAAATTCACATGAAAGTCACCTTGAAACCACATGAAGATGGGAGAAGGAAGCAAGGAATTCTCTCTCTCTCTCTCTCTCTCTCTCTCTCTCTCTCTCTGAAACCAATTGAAGAGAGGTCACACCCCTCCCCCCCTCCCCTTTTTATAGCTTCAAGCACTTTTCAAAATCACAATTTCAACTTCGTCTTATGACCTTAGTCTAATGAACAATCAACTAAAATCACCCATAAGGTGTCCAAACATAAAGTAATCATAAACTAAATCCTAAAATATAATAATGTCCAAAATGATGAAGACAATCGGCGATCAATGGCCTAATCATGTGATCCATGCGATCCAACGGCCTGATTGTCATGTCCCTCGAATTCGACGGTCCAAATCACTCCCTAAAGCAGCCCATGCTCATCTTCCTAGTGTGGGGTCTTACAGATGCTCGCACATGCATATAAGATCTTCAACATGATCATGGGTACTCACCTAGCCACAGAGAAATCAGTGCGGCCCGCCTCCTCTAATACGTACGTAAAGGTGTACGTGAAATGTCCTCATCACTCCGGGCACAATAAATGCTTTGAGTTCCCATTGATGTTGAGTGCTTCATGAGAGAATCATTCAATTGAAATCATACCTAGAAGTAGAGGTGGGCATCGAGTTGAGTCGGACCGGATTGGGTCCAACTCGACTTGGTTCGAAATTTTCAGTGCACTGACCCGAACTCAATCTGATCTGGGACCGAGTTCGGGTCATCTGACTCGATCCGATCCGAAGCAATGTTGGCTTGATCCAAACCGAGTCGCACTCGGTCAGGGAAACTGAGTCGGATCGGATTGGGTACAGTTCGGATTGGGCCTTTTGTTTATTTATTTATTTTTGAAAAAAAAAAAAAAATCAAAACATATGAATTTTCTGGGCGTGCGTCATACGGTTCAGACATCTAAGCCATTCATCAGGTAGGACGCACCGTGAATATTCTATATGCCAAAAACCATGGGTTTTCACTCATCCATGGAATTTTCTGACTGTCCGAATTTCAAAGTAAAATCATTAGCTTCTTGGTTAGATGACAAAATAATAATAATAAAAAAATTTAAAATGGAACCTTTGGTACCTACCTGATCAACGGAGGAAGATGAATGGTGATGATGGGTGCTGGGTTGCTGAGTGGTCGGATCGAGATGGGTGGGTATAGCGCCGCTCGTTTGGGTAGAGAAAAAGAAGGGAGGGATTAGGGTTTCGTTTGGGTGAGGCGAGTAGTAAAAAAGTGAAAATAAAAAAGTAAATATTACTTATATAGTAACCGACCGGATCGAATCCATTCGGATCGGATCGGTCCAGATTCTGATTGGCTACTGATTCGAACTCGACTTGATCTACGTTCGGATCTAAGTGGGCCTACTTGAACCGACATGATCTTGGCCTTCGGTTCGGATTGGATCGGGTCGGATTTGTCGGATTGGGTCGAATTCTGCCCAGCTCTACCTAGAAGAGAATCCCTGGATCCTTAGTGCTTTATTTTTATTGGTTTTACCCCTAACCTCTTCACTGGATTAAAAAACTAGACAATCTGTTTAGATCTTTAGACTAGTTCGAGTTGTGTTCCTACATTACCTGTGGATCAACCTTGGTCTCACCGAGTTATTACTACATCACAACCCTACACTTGGGGTTGTCAACCCTTGGGTTCAAGCAAGTGCCATAAATTGCATGAATTTTGGGCCCAAAGGGTGGATATCATTCTTACCAAAGACTAGACCATTTGACCATCGTAAACATGTTCAAAACCATAAAAAGAATATATATTTGAAATCTTATTAATATTTTAAATTGTTCCTATATTTTTATTTTTATTCTTTTGAAAAAAAATTTGACCGTTACAGGGGTGTAACAGTTGTTATGCCTCTTGTAACAACCATTACGGTTTTCAGAGGTTGAGCCATTATGCCCACTGTTACTATTACGGAATACCTCGCTTGGCCTAGTTCGTTTGTTTGGTCCAATCATTAAGTAGGTCACCATTATACAATATGAATGAATAGTTTAAAGACGCTTGTGAGCAATTTTGATTCTACGTACATGTGTAGTTTAAATGCACTCTTGGACCAGGGATTATGTTTTAATGATCCAAATCATTTATCCAATGGGACTCGTCATGGATGGATGAGATACCCTTTAAGTTCTTTAGATCAAACTATTTCAACTCCTCAATCATTTCACTCTTTTCATTACCAAGCCAACCCTGTAGGGCTACGGCTAGGCTCGAGGCTTTTTTGTTATTTTTATTTTTTTTAACCTAGTTAGGGCAAGGTCCAGGGTGTAGAAGATTAGGGTTGAGATGGGCCAACCACGATACAGCCTTATCTTGGCTCATTGCCACCCTTGGTGAGAACTATTGCGTCAACCACACAAATGGTTTGGGTCCTGGTGTCGTGGGCAAAATCACTCTCCACAGTGAATGGGCTAAGAGACCGCTAACTTAGAATTTCTCTACGAACATCATCGCCACTGTTGTCACCCCCATTGTGGCCCCATAACCATTGCCATCATCACCTTTGATGCCATCTCGGTTAGACAGGGGCATAGTTCGTTTACTCTCTTTTTAAATCGCTTAAGCCACTTCACAATCCCCCATGTGTTTCTATTGTGTGATGGCACTTGCTTATAGATACCACGCCCTTAGTAAGATGTCAAAGCAATTATCTTGAGATCCCACTTTATCCATCACCTTGTCGACATTGTTGCCCATGACTGCTGCCTCTTTGGCCATCCTAGGATATCGATCCGCCTCGTTCAAGTCCGTCGGTTTAACCTACTTATAAAGTGTCCTCTTCATCCTTACCAATAATGAACGCTTCTCTAATAACCACTATCAGGTCCAAGAAGTTATGCTTTGGCTGTTTGCTTGTAGTGGCCTTAGTTGCAGCTTCATGTTTACTGGCAGAAACTGAGCATTTAGAGCTTTGCATACTCCAACCTGCATCTCTTATTCGTATAGGTCATGGAGAACATGCTCCATTTTTGCTTGCATGCCGATGACGAAACTATCTAGTCTAACATGCACTGCCAGTAGCTATAGTGTTCCACAGTCACTCCTGTACAACGGCCACGGCTCGCTTGCCTATTTATCATGTAGATTTGTTAGTTTAGTAAACAAGGTGCTTGGTCTTTATGTATACAATGGTGCTATACACACATGGCATCATTGTCTTCCTTGATTCAATTGTAGTTTCAGCCAAAAATAAGCTGTGTCTTTAAACTTAGCAATTTGTTTAGTAGAACTAATTGTCAATCATTTATGTACTACTTGATATTGATATATGTTAGATAAAGACTCGCAAATTAAAATCGAGTATGAAACACATTACCTCATTCATGATTTGAGGTTTCCCCTTTGACTTAAGAACTTGGCATAGACTTCATGCATGGCCTTTTAACTTGATGGCATCGAGTTTGCCTATGCTAGTACTTGGGGTTCAAGAAATATGTTGAAATCCAATTAAAAAAATCAATTCCATGTAATAACCGATGCAACATATAGAAAAAAAACCTTAACTAGCTGCATGAAGTTGGTTCCCAAGAGTCTTGTCCCATTGGTCATTGATAATCTTATGCATCCATTTCCATGGCTGGTGGGATGCAATCTTGATGGCCTCTTTTTGAGTATTTGTTGATGGCCTCTTTAATGAGCCATATCAACTTGTAGATCAACCCCATTGGTGGCTGTCCGATTGTCCACCACATTTAGGGTTTTATAAATTG
Source organism: Magnolia kwangsiensis (assembly GCA_037074715.1). Classification (NCBI taxonomy): domain Eukaryota; kingdom Viridiplantae; phylum Streptophyta; class Magnoliopsida; order Magnoliales; family Magnoliaceae; genus Magnolia; species Magnolia kwangsiensis. The sequence goes on along the minus strand of CM073571.1, from coordinate 49,796,538 downwards.
GCTCTAGAATGGCAACCAATCATGAATGTGATTCCAGAACGTGATCCTCTTTCCAGCACTAGTGGTATCCCAATCCGACCATATGCTTGCCAATGTTATCCAATGCAATGAAATTGTGGTGAATTATGTTGCTGTTGAACACAATATGCCAATTTCACTCTTTTGTTTTTTGGCATCTTTGACAACAACAAAAGGTGGTTGTAGTCTTGTGGATGAATTTCGTTCTGTCCTCGCATTTTCAATCACCCTCCCAACAACTGGGCTCTCCCCTAAGCCTAGAGCATTATTAAATTAATACAATGAGCAGTGCAAAGGGTTTAGTAATTGTTTTGAAAGCCTAATTGGACTGTTAAAGAGGATTGGAAATGTAAAATGAAAAATTGTAGGATTTTATAATCTTTTACACACAAATGTAGAAAATTTATGAAATAGTACTAGGAAAATTTCAAAAATAGGATATGATCAAATATTCAGTATTTTATCAATCCACATCATAGTTTGTAGATAATTGTAGAATATATTCCTACAACATATTGTTTGACATTATTTTAATAGAAATTAAGTTAAATACAGAAGTTAATCTAAATTTTAAGTTGAAAAACTTGACTTTAAATTAAATATTGACAATGTCAATAGGATGAGATGATTAGAAGTCTATTTTCCCAAAAAGTCTAAGGCTGTTAAGGAATTAAAAAAAAGAAAAAGAAAAAGAAAAAGAAAAAGAAAAAGCTTTTCAAAATTATATCAAATCATCAATTTGAAGTATCATATAGATATATTATATAATTAAAATATCAGCTTACACCCAAAAAGTGGTTGAGATGGCTAAAGAATTGATTATCTCATGATACTTAATCCTAAAAGTGCTTAAAGGGGTCATCTATAATCATATGAGAAGATGGTGAGTGTGTTTGTGCGCGCGTGTGTGGGAGTGGACGGTTTGGACCACTGACCCTTATTTAAATTGGATTAAGTATCTAGGAAACCTATCTGGTGCAGGATGTCTACAACTCTCCATTTGTGGAATAGTAATTTTCTTCTATATATATATATATATATATATATATATATATATATATATATATAGAGTCATGCTCATGTGCGCACCTATGCACGTGCACACCTTTGCACATGTGTCATGGGCATCTAATCCGAACAGTCTATGTGATGCGGAATCCCATGAAACCCCAAGGGACAAATTTTCACCTTGATCTAAAATTCTGGTAGGCCATAGCAAAGAGAAATGCAAATCAAGGGAGGAAACTATTTTCATTTTTCATGGCCCGCCAAGGTTTTGGATCAAAGTAAAAATTGGGCCCAGGGGGTTTCATGTGGTGCTGCTTCATGTGGACCGTTCAGATTTTGGAGTCACATCACGTATGATGAGTTCTCGAAAAAGTTCGCACTAGGTCCGTGCGAATTGGTGCGCAGCTGAACATTCGGATATATATATATATATATATATATATATATATATATATATATATATCCCCTTTTAAACAAGTGTTGTTCTACACTAACTCTTAAATGATGATGCCATGCCTTTGGATTGCACTTTGTGCACTTGATTCAGTACCATCAAATTTCTAGGCTATGTTATTTTCCTCTTTTGGTAAAAACTACCTCTTTCTTTTAACATCATCATCATCATGTAAGCTTCATCCCAACTATTTGGGGTCAGCTACACAAATGCCGTTCTGCCCTTCCACTCTATAATGGGCCATATCCTTAGTGTAAATGGATCTTATTTGATTTTGAATCTTATTGTATAATTAGCTGATGTCAAATTGTCAGGAAAATCTCAATTCCTTAAATTTCAATCAAGTCCTTCATTACCCAGATATTAAATTGAGTTTAAGATGAAAAATAAAAACTTTGGATTAATTTTGGTTAGTCATATGGAGCCTTATGGTGTTGGATTTCCATATCAGAATAAACACTTATGCATTACTTCTTCCTAAAATGCTTTGCTATGTAAAGGTTAAGTTTTTGCAATTTTGTTTACAGACTTTTTTCCAATAAGGACACTTGGTTTCAAAGTGAGGCACAAAATAATGATAATGTTTTGGTAACCTCAAGCAGCGACTGGACCATTCGTTTATGGTGGAAGGTAATTTTGAGGTGAACTAAAATTTTATTATTGCCCTTTGAACTAAATAAACCATCTTAAGTTTTTGTTGTGCAATTTATTCTTAGTTGATTCAAACTTTCAATAGCATGCTTTCAGTTTATCGATCCTAACATCTGATGAGTTTATATGAACTTGTATTAGGACAAATGTATAATGATTGATATTAATGTGGTTACTAACTCCATTGCAAAGATATGCACCCAAATATGCCCTATCGAGGGGCTTTTATTGATATGGGAACAAAGTACATTCCAAGTTGTGGTTGGCACAGGCCTTTAATTGCATTCACTAGGGAAACACCCTTCATTAAAGGTTAAAAACCAGAGAGAACTAGCCTGGTACATGATACATGGTAGCATAATGCAAATGATCCACAAAATCCTAATGTATGGTCCCTCATCTTCAGAGTGTTCAGACAATTGATGAAATAAGAAAACCCATGATAGCCTTCGGGGTGTTTAGATGTCTCGTTTTGCCAGCTGGGCCTCGAGATACTACCAAATGATGAGTATTAGATAGCCATGTAGCGTTGTGGAATGCTAGAGATGATGCAAAAACATCAAATTGCCTGTTAACACCTGCCATCTGGTGATAGAGTCCTTACTGCTTGGCTTAGGGAGTCAGGCTAAGGAGAGAAATTGGTCTCAGAACATAGTGCCAACAGTGGCTAAGATTAGTACTTTGTGTTTGGTATATATGCTGTAATAGGTTTGAGCTTGGGCGTAGAGCCCTGTTTCTTGGGACCTAGTGCCTGTCGCTTTTTGGCCCTTGGGAGTGTATAGTCCCCTCAGGTAACCTACCGTCCGATGATTGTCACTATCAGATCCCCCGGGGCGACAATCCTCCACTAGATCCAAAAGGGACCCTACTATAATGAGCAGAGGCCCAAAGCGAGTCCACACACTTGTCTCCTGGCCCGGCCAGTGTGCTGTTTATTTGAGTAGAGCAATGGAAATGGATTTAAGATGAGTGGAGGGAAGTAAGGTAAGGTTATGTGCTGTTTATTTCTTAGGTGAAGACTACATCTAACTAACTTCAGTCAAGCTGTTCTAATCTCATCGTTAGTTGTCGGTTTCCAGACCTGACTCCCTTTGCTTGACAGCACGTTCTTGATAAACACTCTCCGTGCCAGATAGTGGCTTCGAGAAGAGAGAATTTCCGGTGTCAGGACTCCAATCAGACAGACCTTCCAGCGGTCAGTAGCGGGTCGCTAAGGCTTCCTTAGAAGGTTTAGTGCCTGGCACTAAGGCTTCCATGGGAGGTCTAGTGCCTTACATAGAACATATCCAGTGGGAGTGAGAGTTTTCAGACTAGTGAGGCTCACCTGAATGAGTGTTGGTGTTTAAAGTCTCGAAGTCAAAGAGTCGTGCCCGAAGATCTTGCAAATGATGTGCTATGAGGTATGTATAGCCCCTAGGGTCTTGAATTCCCACCACAAGTCTGTTACATGGTTATGGACACATGCTAGCATCTCAGTGTGTGGGGTGTGTGTGTGTGTGTTAAAAATAAAATAAAATAAAAAAATGCTAGCATCTCAGTGGACAGAGGAAGTGCATTCCGTAGAGGATGATCAAACTTCATTCAAGAACTTACAACTGACACAAGCAATTTTTGCACTAGTTAGTTTCAAAATTGGAATTCTCAACATACCTATATTTATATATGCATGTAGAGGATGATCACATAATTTTCCTAGTAGTGTCAACCTTTGTGGTGCTCTTTCCATTGCCTATGGCACCAATTTTCCATAACCAGGATTATTCACGTATCTTGTCATTCTATCCATCTTCCTTTCATGGTTCCAACAACCAAAGAAGTAGAGGATGATCACATAATTTTGACACTACTGTAACTTCTAGTAGTGTCAACCTTTGTGGTGCTCTTTCCATTGCCTATTGCACCAATTTGCCATAACCAAATTGGATGAGTTCGAACCAGTTGCCTTCTTTGGTTGATGGAACCATGAAAGGAAGATGGATAGAATGACAACATATGTGAATAATCCTGGCAACTAACACAATGGAAAGAGCAAATATGCTGAAGATAAGCAAGTCAAGTAACATATGCTATGACCCCATAAGAACTTTTATCTGAACATTGTAAGATATTGTGTATTTACAGGTATGTGTTTGGCCTATATTGGGTGCTCTTGTAGCACACTGTTAAATTTGTTTATGTCAGGGTTTTATTAGTAAAAAGCTTAAGGAGAGAAAACCTAACATGATTCTCTATTTTGGTTTTCAAGTTAATGAAACATGATGCATGTCATGTATCGGTTGGTTCCCTGCTATTTTGTGCAGCCAACCACCGAGCATGAACTTTCATATGTGTGGGTTCTTCGTCCTCAGCTTTTTCCCAGACGACTGCCCCTCAATGGCCCTACCTTGCTTGCTCTTCCCTTAGGGTGTGTATCTCATAGATTTGCTGGGGTAAGTACTGGGTGAGATCATTTTGGCATACAAGCAATGTTTGAAATATCGGTATTGTGTTATGTATCTCATCCTTGGGATACAGATTCGTATTGGGTAATTTATTGCACTTTTTGGGAAACATGGGGAAACATTGGGAAAATGGTTGATTTTTTCAATGAAATTTTAGCGATTGTTAAAAAAAACCTCAATACAAACTTTTAAATCATAACATCTCAAAAAAGAAGTGCACATAATAGGTTTATTTTGTATAGGGTCCTAAGCTATGAGTTGTCAGACTAACTAATGCAACTATATTCAAATTAAATGCATAACATTTAGAGTGTGTGTGATGATCATTTCATCAAACACTCCTAAATACTTCAAAATTAGTCTTAATTGATAGTTGGTTGAAGGGAAATTTTGAAAAAATATGTATTTTAATATTTTTTAAGTTAATTTTTAATTAAAAAATAATTCTAATTTTCCAAAAATTAACAAGGACTTAACAAATCAGTAGATCAGTCCTCGTACATGCTTGATTTCATGTTTGGAGTGCAATATTGCAAGCAATTTGGGAGAAATTGGGGAAATTTTGAATTTCCCAAGTTTCCCCAAATTGGACCACCTAAGCCCAAATTTCAGATTTAGAGCGTATGTGATGATCATTTCATCAAATACCCCTAAATACTTTGAAATTAGTCTCAATTGACAGTTGGTTGAAGTAAAACTTTGAAAAAAACATGGAGAACATGAAGAACCAAATGATATCGAAATCAAAGCTCCAACTCCATGATTTTTCATGCAAACATGAAGAACCAATGGATTTGTAACTATTTGACACTAATTTAACATAGTTTCAACAAAAAAAAAGGGATCGGAAATTGAAAATGCTCATTGGCAATGTTTTAAATATCGACGATATCGGCTGGTATATACCACGATATATCTAATATCCCACCCATGTGATATGAAACACACAAAGCTTGTGCCGATATATTCCATATGTTCGATCCGGTGAGCATTTTCAATTTCCGATCCTTTTTTTAAAGTTGAAACTAAATCAGTGTCAAATGGTTACAAATTCATTGGTTCTTCACATTCACCATGTTTTCTTCAAAATTTTCCTTCAACCAGCTGTCAATTGAGACTAATTTCGACGTAGTTAGGAGTATTTGATAAAATGATCATCACATACACTCTAATTTCGAAATTTGAGTGTAGGTGGCCCGCTTTGGGAAAAATTCCAAAATTTCCCAATTTCTCCTAAATTGCTTACAATGTTGCACTTCAAACATGAAATCAAGCATGTATGAGGGCTGATCTATTGATTTGTTAAGTTCTTCTCAATTTTCAAAAAATAAAAATCATTTTTAATTAAAAATTAATAAAATATTTAGAAGTTTCACTTCAACTATAATTGAGAGTAATTTCAAAGTATTTAGGAGTGTTTGATGAAATGATCATCACATAAACTCTAAATGTTATGCATTCAATTTGAATATGGTTGCATTAGTTCAGTCAGACAACGCATAGCTTAGAACTCTATACAAAGAAAACCTAGTATGTGCACTTATTCTTTGAGATGTTATGATTTAAAAGTGTGTATTAAGGTCACTTCCAACAATCCCTGAAGTTTCATTGAAAAATTCAACCATTTTCCCAATGTTTCCTCATGTTTCCCAAAAAGTGTGATAAATTAACCGATATAAGCAATATATCTCGTGCGATAACTGATACGTACCTATTTCCCAATGATGCGATATGTAACATGATACCAATGTTTCAGACATTGCTCATCAGATCGAACAAGTGGGATATATTGGCACTACTTGTGCGTTTTGTACCGCACAGGTGGGATACAAGATATATCGGCTGATATCGTCAATATTTAAAACATTGCACACAAGGGATATCAGTGTAACTCCCTTTGCATTGGCTGGTTCAATGAGCACTGGTGAAGGAGGGAGGTTGATGTCTGGTAGGCAGCTGATTGTAGAACTTTTTGCCAATGTACCATTTTAAAAGCCAACCCCCATTTGCTAGGAGGAAGGCTAAGACGGTGGTGGTGGTGGTGATAATCATGAACTGTACAATGAAATTACTTGCCTTATGTCCAGCATACATTCGTCTAAATTCTATAGGAAAAGTTTCAATGTGTTACATATTCCCATAGTTGCATAGCTACATATCTATTGTTTCTCTGCATTCAATGTACCATACAATATTTCACTTAGTTTCAATGTACCATACAATATTTCACTTAGTTTCGCAGCTAGAAATCTGTTGTTCCTGGGCACTTTACTGCTTTAGCTGTTACTGATTTACTGGAAGTTACTCATAAAAGACATCATTGTTTGATTGTAACCTGGCTACGTTTGGGCATCTATCTTCATTTATCTGATATACTCTTCCATTATTAACTAATTAGAGGTTCAGATATGTCCTGATTCTTCCATAATCTTGTTCTGATTAATTAATTCTGGAAAATTTGTCTCTGGAATATGATAATAGCAGCAGTTGTGTGTATAGGAAGTTTTACCTCCATGATTTTGTTTGTCATAGGGCCGTTCCCAACGTTGTCTTAGGGGTCACAATGGCCCAGTTACCACCCTCGCAGATAAGCTGCTTGGTGATTCTAGTGGAGAAGTACTAGCAAGTGGAGGAGAAGATGGTACCGTTCGTCTCTGGTCCCTCGGCTCTAGCGGCAAGCGTGGAAAACGTGCTTTAAAAACTACACTTCATGGGCATGAAAAACCTGTAACATTGTTGTCAGTTCCTGGGTAAGCTTCTCTTTTACTTTCTTTTTAATAACAGTTTGCTTCATTTTTGGTAGCCACCTTGTATTCAGTTTCGCCCATATTGAAGCTTCAGTTTTCTTGTGTTTGTAAATTGAATTTCATAACTTTACTGAAGTGCATGGTCTTCTGCAAGGACATTGGACAAAATAGCGTTGTAATCACTACCCATTGCGTCAATATACTCTGTTCTTTTCCTACCTATTGCTGAAGTTGACTATTTATTGAGTGATAATGATTACAGTGACATAGGTGTCTCATGCCTGAAGTGTTGGATCTGAGTTTATGGTATCTTTCTTCTTCTTCTTCTTCTTCTTCTTCTTCTTTTTATTATTATTATTATTATTATATATATTTTTTAATTTTAATTTTTTAAATTTAATATACCCATAGCTTATTGGAGAAAATATTGAAAGAATGGAGTTGGCTGTGTTGGTTTTGGTGCATGTTGTGATGATGTTGGTTTTCCTTTCTTCTTTGGATATGAAATGTGGCTTATTGTCCTTTCCGCTGCGAAAGAAATTCAACAAATGTCTTTATTCTTTACAACACTTGAGGTATATATTAAGATACAACATGTTTCCAGATGAAGCAAAAAGAAGCTACTGCATTATGTGGGAATGAGATAATGTGAGTGAAGTAATCAGATCTGCGTTTCTATCAGGATAAAGTGCAAGAAATTCCATTGATTCTGCATTTTGTTCTCTAAAGGAAGCACAGTAAGGAATGAACTGCTGTAGTTGGTTTTGATGAAATGGTATATTAGAAGAGATGGCAACAATGACTAGGCAACTTTAATGTCCATAAGATGTTTGGTTCGGGCTTAGTAGCACAATTGCTGACCGTTTAGGTCCCAAAGTTTGTTTCAACACTAGTCAACCTCTTGGTTATGTACCCCAACTGCTATCTGCACTTATCACACACACCAGGTCTGGGTGTCCTGTTCTCATTCCCATCATAGAGCAGTGCCAATACTGATAGATAGATATGGGCAGATACAACCATTGATTTTTTATTCTTGCTATAACAGTCCAATAGTCCATGGGCCACTGCTATGGTGTGTCGTAAAGGTCGTTATGGGGCTGTAAAGGTCATTACATAAAGGTAACGATGGCAACCATTACATGTTACAGGGTCGTAACGGCTGTAACAACCATTATGGAAAAAATGACCTGTAACTGCCATTAATGGCACATTAAACCTATTGTAAAGGCTGTAACAACCCCGTAATGGTCTGTTACGGGGAAGATATAGGTTTTCGGATTTTATTTAACATTACAAGGTAGATACAGGTTTTTTGGGGCTTTTTTCTTTTCAAGAAAAAAAGAGACTGCAATGGCTGTTATGGGGGCCGTAACATCTGTTACGACCCGTATCGGTGGTGGCCGTTATGGCCACTGTCACCGTTACAGAATACCCCACTGCCAATATGGATATGATACGGCCATTATATGTCAGATATTTGGAACCATGTAGCTCCTATCCAATGTTCAAAATATCGGTATCGCGTTACGTATCGCATTCTTGAGATACAGATGCATATCGGTTATCGTATGGGATATATCGGTTGTATCGTGTAATTTATCATTGTTGTTAGAAACATGGGAAAACATTAGGAAATTGGTTGAATTTTTCGATGAAACTTTGGTGATTGTTAAAAAAGACATCAATACACACTTATAAATCAAAACATTATAAAAAACAACTACACATAATCGGTTTTCTTTGTATAGGGTCCTAATCTATGCGTTGTTTAACCGAATTGGTGCAAGTATATTCAATGTCTATTCATATAATTTATAAATGTAAGAAAACGTGGGGAAACACAAGCAATACATTCAAAAGCAAAAGAATAATCACTAGATTAGGTTACAGACATGTTTGATGTGATGTTTGAACACAAATTGCAAACGATTTGAGAGAAATTGAGAAATTTTGATTTATTTATTTTTTTAATTTTTCGTAACTCAGCCCATTTGCCTCCAAGTCTTGAAATCGAAGCTCCCAATTTGACACTAATTTAACATGATTCACAGAAAATAAGAGCATCAAAATTCGAAAATGCTCATTAGATCGAACATGTGGGATATATCGCACTACTTGTGCGTTTCGTATCGCACTGGTGGGATACAAGATATATCGTGAGATATATCGGCTGATATTGTCGATATTTAAAACAATGCTCCTATCAGAATATAGCAAGGATAAAATATTACTAGGTTCCATTACACAAAACATGTGGAGTAACACCTGTTACTCAACACCTCTATTTAGGTGATAGATACTATCCTTCACAAGTTTGAAAGGATTTTATGGAGCCTTCTATTAGTAACATATTCAGCATAACATTGTTATGATGCTATCTTATTTTGAACTCCAAACTGTTGAAGAAAGGACTTCTACAAAATCATCACCGCAGTTCAACTGGAAACATGAAAATAATTGTAACTTTACTATTCATTTGTTGTTACATCATATACTTAAATGGTTTCATCTTTTGGCATGTAGATTACAAAGTTTAACATAAATATTTGTTTTATTTTTTTCTAGGCATAATCCTTCTCTTTTGGTGAGTGTTTCAAAAGATGCAAAGGTATGCGAGAATTGTCATTGTTTTGCTGTAATAGAGATGTGCATTCTATATGTATCTATCTACTTCATATATCTATTGCTGGCAGGAGGAAAATAATATTATCTTTCCTTATGTATTTCCATAAATTACTAAATAAAGCCTCCTTGTAGCCACTGCCCCTTACATTAAGATTTAACACCAACATTATATTTGCCATGTAGGTTGGGCTTGTGTGGACGGGGGGAATCCAAAACATGGAAATGGAAATCCACTGTGGAAAACTAAAAAATATGGAACTGTGTGGAAAGGCATCCATAACAACCTGTTTGTTTAGCACATGTGATTTCCATGGCATTTTCTTTTCCTAATCCAGTGTTTGGTTTCACAAGAAAAAAGCAAGAAAAAAGAATACAAAATACATCCAGTAGTCAACATGTGTTTAAGTTATTATGCACACCCATGCTAAACTACATCTTTGGCAAATTTCTAAGGTGTTCTTGATAATACATCACCTGCCACCTCTACAGTCTCTAGAGAAATATGTAGATATATGTTTTGTTTTATGTGTGCATGTATATATTCTCTTGTAATCATGACTTATGAAGGGTATCATACTGCAATAATTAACTGTCTTTTTCTTTAGTTCTTTCTTTCTTTTTGACTGGTTTCACACACACCACTCTATGTTGGCATTTTGTATAGCATTAGTCTTCTTGGACATAATTCTTTAATATCAGCTGTATATAAGGTAAAATGTCCATGGGTATATGGGCTTATTATCACATTGCTCACCAGTGATTCAACTGTCATGCTTGGAAGGCCCTTTATACCTTTCTAGGTCTCTAATAACATGCACCCGACTGTAACCACTGATGACAAATCCTTTGTAGCTTATGTTGGAACGATCTGTTGCCATGCAACATTCTTTAATTCTCGAGAAGTGTTTATTGATGTTTTGCAATCCTAAAACCAAGCAAAGTTCTCTTTCACAAATAGAGGTTAGGTGCCTTAGTGTTTGTTGATGTTATGCAATCCTAAAACCAAGCAAAGTTCTCTTTCACAATAGAGGTTAGGTGCCTTATAAATCCTACCAAATTTGTATGTTTTTGTATGGTTGATTGTTTGAAAAGGAGGTTGCCATTCCTTCCCCCATCCACTCTGGACTGGAGTTCTCATTGCCAGATTTTGCAAATGAAGAAAAGTCCATGTAGGAGATGAGGTATCAAAGTCGAATATATCTAGGGTTAACTCATCTAGAACTATGGACGAAATGAAAAGATCAATAAATTTCAGTAACATGAATCAAAGTCCTTAACTGCCTCTAAATCAAAGAGAAATACTACTCCTGCAGAGTGATGAATAGTATGCAGGCAGTTAGAAATTATTGAGAAATTGCATACATGGCGTACAATTAATTCCAGCTAAACCATCCAAAGTATGGGTATAAGTTTAGACGTGTCATCCACCAAAAATCTTTTTGATTTTGTTTATCTAACAATTGGAATGCTGAACATTTAATGGATGGTAAATAATGAAGAATATCTGATGTTCTTATTTCAGAAAACAATAGTCGGCAAATCAGAGGTCACTATTGTTTAACCAATCTGATTTTTTTTTTTTTTTTTGGAATGCAACTTAGCAATGGTGGACTCCACTGTCAACTTTGTCTAATTTGAGTTAATATTTTCTACGTGTACAAATTCTAAGTGCCTGCCTATCAAGCGTTATGCACAGCCACAGTATGAAATAATCCCCTAAATCAAATGATTATGTTTTGAAAATCTGTGCTGAGAATCACTTTCTTTCTATTTCTGACTTACTATTTTTTTTTTTCATCTATAGGTGAGGGTTTGGGATACAAGTGCATCCTCAGGGGCTCGTTCCTCAGGGTGTGTGGGAATGGCATGTGTGCATGGTGCACTTGTTGGTATAAAATGTCATGAAGCACTATGTTATATTGCTGCTGGCTCTTCAGTTACTGCAATTGATTTAAGGACAATGCGAAAGGTTTCAACTGCAGCCATTCACCAGCCCAAGCTATACTCTTTTGAGTCATTACCCTCCAAATCCTTAATCTGCACAGGTGGAGATGACAAGTAAGGATTTCTCATTAACGGTTGTTTTTTTTTCCCCCTTTCATTGTGAATATCCTTTGTAGCTCAGTAATTGGATTCATTTAAATCACTACAATTAATATACTCAGCTCTGAGGAAAATTGTCTGAGAAAACAGAACTCTGTAGTTTTTTTTCCCATTGTGTCTTAAATCTGTCATGCCTTGAACCTTCCTCCTAGTAATGGGATGTTCAGCATTGAGTCAGGAACTACCAACTGTTATATAACGCCGTGAGCCATGCTTGTGTTAATATAGGCAATTTTTCGTGGGTAATATTTAGTTTTATCATAAATGTAAATCTTTCTAATAAACATTTCATTGTAGGATGCTATGAATTACAAATCACTTAAATTCCATTAATATTGCAAAATGGTGACATCAGTGTACTTAAAAGTTCAGCTATGAGTTTAACACATAAAACTATCTATCCCTAAAAACTTAAATTGTGTCAAGTACTTTTTTATATATATCAATACTCATAGAATGAATGGATGAGAACCATCTGTCTTGAGCTCAACTAGCATCCATGGGTTGGATCTTATAATTGATGTTCCCCCATTTCCTAGAGTAGATTTTCTCAAACTTAAAAAACCTGAAAACTTGACTCAAAAGTCTATCAAACCGAGTAACTTAGACGAGTTTCTTCAAGTGAGTCTTTTTTTATATAATATTTAAAATATAAAAAAACATGATGACATTATTTAGTCTTGGCAAATTGAGTTGAGTTTTGTTGAGATTCTGTGTTGTGTTTGTAGTTGCACGAAGTGTGAAGCAAAGATGCAACAGATTCACTGCAGAAGTGGGGAACCATTTGTTTAATGTTAGTAAGTATAAATGGCTAGGAAACGGGAGCAACACCTAGTTAGAAGGATTGTGCAACTAAGGTTGTGTTGCAACAGTTAGCCTCGCATTGGAATTACCGCAAATTTTTTTGTTAAGGTGCTATTTAGTAGCAGAAAAAGTTTAGTCCCTCGCTAGTTAGGGACAAGTCTTTTGTCTGTGGTTTGTTTATTATTCTACATGGAAAAAGGGGACAAGTTGTCCGAGTTTTTTTTTTTTTTTTTACTGCTGTAGGGCCTTGTTCCTAAACAACTTGGCACTGGACTATTACCTTGTGGTACACGTGTGGTGTGCCACATGTGCCATTGTCCGTCTTCAAGCCTTGCAAATGTACCATGTTCAACCTTCAAGTTCCCTTCACGTGCTGCATTTGCCACATGTGCTAAGCTCATGTGATGCATGCACCTTATGTGCTGCATACATCATCAAGCACTCCACATGTGCCACCATACATTTTCAATCTCCCCATATGTCACATATGCCACCATATGTTTTCAAGTGCACGCCTCTACATGCCAAGTTTCAATGTGTACATGCGGCGCATGTGCCAAAGAATCTTGCTTATTTCTGGTGCTTGACAAACAACATGAGAATAAGAATAGTGTGACCCATGTTGACGAGACTTGGATGAGCCTGACCTGGATAGGCCATCCGAGACTAAACTTTTGCTGCTACCGAACGAGCCATCTCTATGTGTGCATGCACACGTTTGGTTTAATCCTCTTTGCTTGATTATATTTCCATCGTGATTGAGGCTCTGGTTATCGAATTTCTTCTTACATAGTGGTTTTCAAACATTTTCTGCACAGGTAGGAAGCTGAAGCTAATTGTAGTCCATCCTTTCATTTACTTCAATTGTCCAATTCACATTAATAATCAGTCTCAAGATTTGGTATTTTGTTAATCATGACAAAAGAAATAAAGGAACTGTTTTTCTTCTGCAGAACGATGTTATGGGATATTAGAAAAAATCAAGAGAGACCGCAGCCGGTGGCGATTATGGATGGCCACTCAGGTCGTGTAGCTCATATACACATGGATCCGTACAAGATAGTCACTGGAGGACCAGAGGATTTGTACGTGAAGGTTTGGGAGACTGATACAGGTATCCTAGCGAATTCTTTTACTTGCTGCATCCCCGATTCTGAGGAATCTAGTGTTGGGTTGTTGGCCATGGCTGTAAAGGGTTGCCAGATTGTTACAAGTAGTTGGTGCCTAGAACCAGGCCTCATATGCTTTAGGGACTTCACCAATGCTTCTATTCCACTTTCTTCAATTGAGTGCAGTTCCACTAACAAGTTTTGGGAATCAGAATTTAGCTTTGATGGCTGAATGCTTCGTTGGGCTTGTGTAACAAGATCAATAAACTTGCCTGTTGTAAAGTTAATTTTCTAGAGACCGTTTACTTCAAATTTTCTTGCTGGTAGATGATGAGAGCTTGCATTCACATATTCTATGTCTATTTCACTGAGAAATGTACATTTCTGAACGGTTTCTGATAAGGGGTGCTATGAGCTATGGAGGTACTGGAAGAAGTGGGTTCACATGATGTGTTCACAACATCGGATCTGTCCATCCAATGTGTTGCCTTACATTACACCCATGATCCAACAATGAACCCAAATGGAACCTCAGGTGGGTCACGGAACAGGGGACAAGTTGAGAGGGAATGCCCACCCCTCATTTGTGTGGGTACCCACCATGTTGTGTATACAGAATCCAGGCTGTCCAGACCCTTCATCCGCCGTGGATGAAGGGTCAGAACAATGCTCAGGCTGTTACGCAACTTTGGTGGGCCCCAGTTAGAATCAAGGACGGGCTTCCCATCCTGTCCTGTTCCCTGTTCTGTGGTTAACTAGAGTTTTGGATTGAGCTGATTTTCAGGTCCTGGGCATGACCTGAGGTGACGCATCCAATGGACGGATTGGATGAGATAAATACACCATGTGGGCCTCACATCTGCCCAGTACCAATGGTGGTACTGTTACCACTGGAGCATATAGCTCTTCTAGTAAATGCTACTATTACAGGAATTGGTACACTTGAAAATGCAGATTTTATTCAAAATGAATGTAGGCAAATCACAACACACACACAGAGAGAGTGAGGGAGGGTGGGAGGGTTGAGGTTGAGGGTCAAACAGGTATTAAAAGCTGAAAATGTGCAGGGAACAAGAATTGAACTCTCTACTTTTTTTTTTTTTACACACTCACACCACACGCACACACACCCCACACACGCACACCGTGGGATTTCACCACCATGGGTACTCGAACCCTTGACCCGGTGTTGAAACTCCAAGGAGTCTACCACCCGGGTAAGAGTAAGGACCCCAATTGAACTCTCTACTTCTGTCAAAGGTAGTGACACCACATTACATAAGTGTTATGAGATCTCTTATTTTATAATAAACACAACTTTTTTAAATATTCTTTATAACTATAAATAGAATAATTTATAATTATTAGATATCATGTCATGTCGGTTCGAGCTTTTAAATTATGTTGATGATTCCATATTCAGTAACCTTGCCGCAAGTTGTTGTTGACAGCAGGTGTCAACTGCATAATTAAGTGTGCCTAAAACAATACCTGCCAATGAGGCAAAGAAGGAGCTATATGATCCTCAAGAAGACGTGGTTCTGTGACCTGTGGTGATGAATTCTGTGGCCCTACCATTGAAGGACTATCGTCTACAACTCTCCCACTTTGGAGATCCAAGCGTCTTATCTTTGGATTCTTTTCAATTGAACATGGCTGCTTGTCATACCTACTTTCTCATTCATCTCTCATTCATCCATTAGCAGGTTGCAATTTGACAGTTTAGGCTTGCTGAAGGTTTTTGTGGTATGGTCCGTCCATCAGATCAATGGTCTGAATCATCGAACTATGGGCCCCACTTGGTTGAGATAGATTATAGGATTATTATTATAAATTTTTGCACTGGTGAGTCACTGGTCTTTACAACAGGCACCAGAGGGCCCTAGCCATTGCTAGGATCAGTACTTAATTGTGAACCAATTGCAGTGGGGAATGACACATGGGTCTATGACTTGGCTTGTGGAATGTTGTTTAGCAAACGAACTATTGGTCATCCTTACAGCAGAAGTCAAAACCATGGAAGAGGCTTATTTTCCTTCTGCTTTATGGGCACTCCATGTGGGTCCTTCAAGCAGGTATTGTCTCATTACTCATTTTCCCTGCATTTTTATAGGATTGGCCAAGCATTTTATGCAGGGTTACAACTGGCAACTGGCCCTGGCCAGGCCAAGCTGAGGCTCGACCAGGCCCCAGCCGGCAAGCAAAGGACCCGGGGCTTGATTCTAGCTGCCGTCTGACCACCACTGTCTATTAGGAAAAGGTCTCGATTATCCATCCCACTTGGAAGCCCATCCATATGTGGGGATCATTCTCAGATCCGCAGTGATGAATCTCATTCTCGGGAATTCTCAGAAACCGGAATTTGTCAGGTGACTTTCAAGATGTGGATTACTTAAAAATTTCTAAACAACTTTCTCATTGATTTCAGGCCATCGCATGAAAATTTAAAAATGCCGATATTTTGAAGTTCTCGTGATATTATCACTACTTATCATTTCATTGAATTTTCGTGAAAATATCTTGATATTTTTAAAATCTATGCTATTCCTCCCTTTATTAACGTTCTGTAAATAGAGGTTTTTATTGCAAAATACTTAGGGCCTGTTTAGTAGATGCCTAAAAATGAGTTTATCTCAATTTAGTTGCGACTGTCAATGGATCGGATCGACCCGACGATCCAATCCAATCCATTTATAGTGGGTCTGGACCATTATGTAGGTCCGATGGGGCAGGTATGGATCTTAAGATGTCAATTTGTTTATAATTAGATCGGTTCTTTATTCACCCTGATTCGATCTAGCTAAGACCTAATTCGACTATCCCAATGAATGTCTCAATCTTCGCCATCTGTGCAAAAAAAAAAATCAAAAGCAAAAAAGTCCTAGTTATTTCCTCCACTCCTTCTCCAGAGCTGTAGTCCATGCGGAAAAAAATAAAATAAAATCCCTAATTCAATAAATTCTTTAATCTCAGCTACCTATATAAAAAAATCTAAAAGCAAAAATCCCTCTGAGTTATTCCCTTCCCTCCCTCGTTTCTTTCTCCACATTCGGCAGCCCATGCAACAAAAAAAAAAAAACCCTATTTCCCCTCTCCTCTCTTACGTTCTCTCTACGGACTAAGCTGCCACACCCTCCTCTCCATGCCCAAGCCCAAATAGTGTGTATATATATATATATATATATATATATATATATATATATATATATATATATATATATATAAATTTCTGGTGGGTTTTCTTCAATAGATTGAGGATTGCTTTCTCTTCAATAGTATATATTTATCTGGGATTTTCGTTTCCTAAAAAATCCATAAGTCCACAGACTAAAAAGCTTTGGATTATCTTCTATAGGTAGATGTTCTTCTCGATTTTAACGTTTTTTTTTTCATGTTTCTTTGTATTATCTTGTTCTATTTTAGAGTTTCTGATTTTGGTTTTTATGTTTCATGATTTTTTTAATAGAGAGAAGATTGTTTTTTGTTCTTGAAATTGTTATTGAAGTTTTTTTTTTTTTTTTTTTTTTCATTTTCTATGCTTAACTTGAAAAATATAATACATATTGTTCCTTTACTCATTTTTGTGTTATTTCGTTAATGTTGCATTAGGACTGCACATAATTTATTGGATTACTATGTCTGAACCTAGTTAACCTATTGATGAGAATATTGTTGAGCTGCCAAGCTAATGTAGTTATTCTAGACGATGAAAATTAACATTTAAAGTGTGGAATGACTTTGATAAACATCGATTCTCAAGTGGTGAGGAAGTGGTTATTTGCAATCATTGCAAGAGAAAGTTTGTGGGGGTAGTAATAGTGGAACTGACCATTTGAATAAGCACTTGATAAGATGTCCGAGGAAGAAGCATATGGATATTTCTCAACAATTAATATCATTGAATAAGAATATAGGAGAAAATATATATTATTTGAAGAACTTTAAGTTTGATCAAGAACGAAGTCGTTTGGATTTTTTTCGCATGATAATGAAACATGAGTACCCATTTAACATGGTTGAACACGAGTATTTTGAAATATTAGTGAACAATCATCAACACATGTTTATATTGGTTTCCTATAACATAGTTAGGGCTGATGTGATACATGTTTACAAGCAAAAGAAAAGAAAACTCTATGAGTATTTTGACAAGCTTTCTTTCCAAATTGGCCTTACTATTGGCTTATGGACATGAGATGAACAAATATTGAGTATTGTTGTATAACTTCGCATTTCACTGATGATGCATAGAAATTTCAAAAGAGGATTCTTTCTTTTACAACAATAAAAACTCATGATGCAAAGACCATGTAGAATTGTCATGGATAGAGTCCTATAGTGGAATATTGATAAAAAAATTATTCGCCGTTACTGTAGACAATGCTTCTACTAACGATGCCATGGTTAAAAGTATGAAGACTTGTCTTTCTAATTGAGATTGCTCACATTATCTTGGGATTTATTTCATGTCCGTTGTTTTGCCCATATTCTTAATTTAATTGTGTAAGATGGCTTACAAGAGATTACATGTGTGCTCCAAAAAATATGAGAAAGTGTGTAGTATATTAATTCATCATCATCAAGGAAGCAAAAATTCTAATTTGCAGTGACTCAAGTAAAATTACTAGGGAAAAATGGTGTACTTGTGGATGTTTCAACAAGGTGGAACTCCATGTATCTCATACTCGAGGCTACTTTGGAATTTAGAGAAGCATTTTCTCAATTGGAACAATGTGATTGTGACTTCAAGGTAAATCCATCTAATAAAAAAAAGTTATTAGTAAGTATTTAAAAGTTTTCTATGAAGTAACTAATAATTTTTCAAGTTCTAAATATCCAACTGCAAATATGTACTTTCCCGATGTTTGTGGAAATAATATTAAATTAGTTAAATGAGTGAAAAGTGATTGCTATTATGTTAAATTAATGAAAAATAAAATGAAATCAAAGTTTGATAAATATTAGTATGAATGCAGTTTGGTTTTGGCAGTTGCATTAGTTCTTGATCCTCAATTTAAAGTGGAGTTGGGGTACTACTACTATCAAATCTATGATGATAGTTTTTATTTCTACATAAGTAAAATTCAATATACAATGGTTGATCTTTTCTAAGAGTATAAACTTGTTGACTCGGATAAATCAATGATAACTTTTTTAACCATTGGTAAAAGTAGTTGTAATAACAAATTTTTATCATCTAGTGACATTTTTTAATAATACAAAAAATCAATTTAGAGGATTTGATAAGTGGTATTATCATCCACGTCATGGCAATCAAGTTTTCTTCCAATAATCGGAACTAGATCAATATTTGAAAGAGCCACTATTTCCTCGCAACTAAGAGTTTAATTTACTAAATTAGCGGCAAATCAACAGTTCAAAGTTTCCAACACTTTCAATGGCCCGTGACATTTTGATGATACCAATCTCTACTATTGTATCACAATTAATAGTACTAGTGGTAGAATGTTTGATAAGACTCGCAGTTGCTTACTTCCAGAAGTTGCGGAGGTTTTAATATGTGGACATGATTGGATGTGACATCTAAAAAAGTGTAAGAAGATTTTAAATTTATTTAATTTTAATTATTATTATTTTTTCTTATAAAATTTTCAAATTACCATTTTTATGTTTATGTTATGTTTCTTCTTCTACCATATGTATGAGTACGAGCACGAGTTAGAATTGCCATGGATAGTCTCTTCAACTTGGTAGGGAAAAGTGTGTATGATATTTTATTGGAGTAAATACTTGATAGAGTTTCATGACTTTGTTTCTTTTTTGTATTGGTTTACTTTTAGAATATTAGTTTGAATTGATGGAGTTGATACTTGTTAGATTTTCTTGAAAATTTAGATTAGTCCTGAGGGGCATGGGCATATGTCGATCCGTTGATAGGACTTGGATACGTGGCTATCAGATCTGATCCAGCTTGACCCACTGACAAATCCGGCGAGGCAGGTCTGGATCCATTATACAGGTTTGATGAGGCAGGTTTAGATCTTAAGATGCCGATCCATTTATAATCGGATTGATTCCGGATCTACCTTGATCTGATTCGGCTCTAATTTGTTGACATACCTAATTTTAGTTATTAGAAATTATGTATTAGATTTCCTTATCTCTTGTACATAATTTCTATTCGCATTAACTCATTATGCATTATTCCCAGTGATTGAAATAGCTTTTAGGGAAAAAAAAACTCATTGTGTATTGGAGAGCATGATCTCTGATACATAATTATTATTAATTAAAATAAGATGAACTCGTTTTTAGGCATCTACTTTAAGACCCATTATTAAAGTTCAACCATGTTTGGTGGGTTAAAAGTGATATTTAAAAAAACTTGCTATAGATCATTCAAAACTATTTGGTTTATTTAAAGTTTGGCACTTCACTATCTAAATATTTTGGCAATTTTTTTGACATTTGAACATTTTAGTTCAAATCTTGAAGATTAAGGTGTTGATTTTATGTCTTATTTGATCGCGTTAGATCCAATGATTTAGATGATGCCATTTGATAGCGAAATCTTAATAAGAAACAAATAGAAAGATCTCTTCGGCTGCCCTGATGGTTGAATATGATTAGAATATGAAAAGTCAATGATAGTCCAAAAAGGATAAGTCCAATAGACTACAACTATGAGACACGTGTCACGTATCTTGCTCACGTAGTTGAGCTAGCTATTTACCATGTGGCCTCATGACCGAAAATGGGTATTAACTGATACACAGTTGCAGTTAGTGATAGAGTTAGCCGACACATTATAACATCACGAAGAAGTCCTTATAATAGAAAATCCTTAAGGAGCAGAATGACAACAACATCAAGTTGGATGAGTTTCATAGTGCATGTTCGTGCAGAGAAAGAGACCACTTGTAATACTCCAGATTTTTTAGTAGCTGACAACTCTTCTGTATGCCTGTCTTGGCTACTTGCTCATAGGCAACCTTCCTCTATTGCAGTACACCAGTACCTCACATCTCTTTCATGCATGAGTGTGCATTGTCCAAAGCCTCAGAGTGGGACTCAGTCTGTCCGTTCATTATATGCACCTGGGAGATCTAAACCCTAAGACCTCGAACCCCCCCCCCCCCCCCCCCCCCCTACAACACACACACACTGGTCGCCATGTCCCCCCGACGGTAAAGATACCATCCATTCGTCCGTGTGACGGCCCATTTGTGAGATATGCAACGAAGAACATGAGAGTGCAAGTGCATAAAGACCTGCCCATATACATACCTCTTATGGGCTTGGGCCGATGGCTCATGGCCCATCTTAGAAAGCCATTTCATCACTTAGTAAAGAATGTTAACACTCTCCACTCACTTAACCCACACCTCACCATGATGTCATGGTCTACTTACCACACATGCATCACTGCAGATGACACATCACCCCACTCACACCACATGCACATTCTCCATGTGACATCTCACCCCACTCACACCCCATGCACATTCTCCTTATGACACATCACCCTTGTAAGGCCTGTATCTTAGACCGTACCATTTCATACACTCCCGAGATCCTCCCGGTCGAATTTTGACAACCTGCGATCTGTAACCGGCGTTTGCGCGCGATCCTAAGCCAAGTCCTGTATATCTGAGTTGACTCGACTCGAGACTTATACCAGTGCGACCACACCATTTTCACGGTTCCAACGCTGCGTCTCGCGCGCCGATGCGATACCTAGGCTAGGAGTTGTGGGCCCGCTCATATTTCAGAAAAATACCGCGTATTGTGAATCCTGAAAGAATCTCTACCCTAAACATCACATCAATCTATCAATCAAGGTCAAGTACAACCCATCACTCTATCCCATCTCTAAGTACAAGCAACCATCCCTCTCCCATTCCCAAAGTCAACCAAACCCATACTCTCCTTACACACCCATCACTCTCTCCCTACATTACATCTCTCTCTCTCTCTCTCTCATTCTTTATCCATTCCCAAGCAAGAGAGCCAATGTCCAAGCAATCCCTAAAGGAGAGAGAACCCCAAGTGTGGCCCACTTCTTACCTCCCAATCTCCCATCCTAGCCATCCAACTTTCATCATCTTCCATTAAAGAAGGAGCGTAGGAGCCAAGGAGTCCAAGGAGCTAAAGAAGGAGGCCATAGGTGGGTGATCCACCGTTAGTTTTTATTTTTGGGACCAGACGTGGTGGGACCCGTTTGAAGTATGCAATGTAAGAAATGGAGGGCCCATAGTAGCGGGGTCCCTCCTCTCCATCGCGATCTCACTCGTTGCTCTCTCTCTCTCTCTCTCTCTCTCTCTGTGTGTGTGTGTGTGTGTAACGTCTCGAAAAAATCCGTAGAAAGACTTGAGTATCACCTCAGGCAGAAATCACTGAGGACCGAATCCTTTAGAAATTAGATGAAAATTAATTAAGTACTAAACTTAAATAATCGACGAATTAGCTTGAACCACTTTCTATACGGATCGCAAAACCTAAAACCAGTAGAATCGCTAACTCTACATTACCTAAAAATCTAGGAGAAATCTCAAAACCCAGTTGCTCTCGGGAGCATCTTGAAACTCCGTATCGGACCTGGACCATGCGTTGAAAGTTCAATTTTCACGAAACTATATAGTTAT
Organism: Magnolia kwangsiensis; assembly: GCA_037074715.1. Taxonomy (NCBI): domain Eukaryota; kingdom Viridiplantae; phylum Streptophyta; class Magnoliopsida; order Magnoliales; family Magnoliaceae; genus Magnolia; species Magnolia kwangsiensis. Next base: position 49,773,969 of record CM073571.1, on the reverse strand, counting down.
GACTGCCTTACTGGGCTTGACCATCATCTCCGGAATCAAATCTAAATAGTATCCAGAAATGCACAATATGAGCCTGGAGCGAAGTGTGTGAGAAACGCAAATATCTTAAGAAAATAAACTCAAATTTAAGTGAATTGGGTAGTTGTCTTGTAGGCCAAATTTAAAGTTTCAGACCGTCAGATTCTGACCCAACTACATCCTTGGATCAGAGAAATTTTCCTACACTTGTTAGTGTACTTGTGGCCCTGATCAAGTGACGATGACCGTTGAATTGAAACTGGTCCTCCATAGTCGATCCACTAATCTGATCGGACTGAAAATTTAACTTGGCATAGATCTATTGTCAGGAATTTTTTTTAGACCATAGGCGAGCAATGGACCTCCAGATGAGCTCCGTTGACTCGAAACAGTCAACTTTTGGCTATAACCTAAGTATACCATGGCCGTGGGGCCATTGACATCAGTTTTGGGCCTATATAAAATCCTAAACCCACTCCTCTCTTATTCCATACGAATTTCCTAGACCCTAGGAGAGAGACGAGAGAAAAGAGGAGGAAAGAGTGAGGAGAAGTGTGAGAGAGTTGTGGTTTGTCGCCAGGATTCATTCCCGCCACTCCACGTGCTGAATCCCTTCTTCCGTGTCACTACACCGACGAATCTGAATCTACTTTTGGGTAAGAAACCCTAACCCTAATCTGTTTTAGGTATCCAAGTAGATGAATTGATGAAATAGTTAACCTATTTCGTGATTCAGGTATAGATAAAGGCATAGTGTTTGAATTGAGTTCGATACGAGTTTACCAACAAAAGGTGTGGACTAAAAATGTTTAGGTTATAGTTTTCAAGGCTTTCAATGTTAGTAATGGTTTATGACTGATTAGATTGCTATCATATACCCTTAGATACGATGTTTTCTATATATTACATGTGTATGAACTATGCTTATTAACTATGCATTCCATGTGTTTGTAGAAATATTTGAATGGGCATGAAATTATGATTTGTGCTTGCCATGACTATTAATACATGATTGTTGTATGCGTGACAACTCCTTTGTAAAAGGATTTTCCATAATATATGCTATAACTAATTCATTACATGTATGTTTGAAATGTGTAGTCTGAGTGTTTAATAAAATGTCTGAATGAGTGATTGTTTGATGAAATGCATTTATTAAACGTGTTAAGATGATATTCTTAACTATCTTAGCTATATGAATAGATTCTTTCATGTAATCTATCTCGCTACTACGGGATTTATGGATGAAATGTCTATATCTGATAAAATGTACTCTATGTGTTTGTTAAAATGCTCAAAGGAGATTTATATTTGAATTGATTGTCACATACCGTTTTAACAATCACATATGAATGCCTATTATATTTGAGTATGATTTGGGACTAATACGTAGTCCAGGTGATCGGTAGCGGTTTACGATCAGTGGTCAAACTAGTTTCGCCACACAAGATGCGTTCGATGAATCCAAGTCGTACGCAATTTGTCGACAGTGGTTAGGCCACATGAGGTGCTTACGCGCTTATGTCGATCAATTCAACGTACGCTCGTACCATTCGTACTTGTCAAGTAACCCGATTGGCCAAATGTATGTTTACCATGTATGGACGCTATTGCTTGATTCTAAGGTACCACATACCATTGAAAAGCCCGTTTAACCTTGGTACCGTAATCCACTAAGACTCATGAGCCGGACATGGTGGTATGGAATATTGTGGCTGAGCTATCGGCCTACGCTGGGGTGACGAGCCTCTCTTTAGTGTCCATTGAGCAAATCAAATTCGTGAGCTGAATACGGTGGTATGAGACACTGTATTTGAGCTGTTAGCCTATGCTAAGGTGACGAGCCTTTTTCGTAGTGACCTTGAGTATAAAATAGGCTTACAATTAGGTGATGAGCCTCTCGTAGTGACCTCGAGTGTGAATTAAGCCTACATTGAGGTGACGAGCCTCCCGTAGCGACGTATAGTGTAAACTCGTAAACTTGCCTATTGTATGTGATTAACTAGGATTGACAACCCTAGATGGATCATTGTTTGAGTAAATGATATAAAGGAAGGTACCTTAGCTTTTCAAACCTACTGTATGAATAAGTCTAAGTAAGAACTTGTCTAACATGACCATGCACCACATTGTATGTGCCTTTGACATGGGTGTTGAGCACAGTGGGAGTCTAGCATGCGCGACCGTGAGATGATATTGTAGAGGGAGTGCAGGCGAGGGCATGCATCATTGACACATACCATTCTTGCATTAACAAGAGTAATTAGGACATGATTGTTGTACTGCTTTATCATTACTGCTTGACTGAATTGATAACATGTTAACCTTTACCTTATAGCTCCATCGAGTTGATCAATCACTCCCGCTCTGGGACGGTATTTTAAAACACCAACCAGACTCTGTTATAGCTATAGATGATGACGAGGCTTATGCGACGGAGCCTATCTTATGTGACGGAGCCTATCTTATGCGACAACGAGGAGGAAGTCTCCTACCTGTAACTCTCTGATGGGTCTATGTAGACTGGGAGTTGCATCACTGGGGCTATAAGGATATGGATTAAATGACATTACACTTTATCATTTTGTATATTTTGAAAATATACATATAATTATTCATCTTGGTGACATAATCATACTCTGGGGTTTATATCCACTTATACTCTTTATATATCTATCATAGTCTTCCGTTTGCTTAATTTAATCATCTCTGGAGCATAATATGCTGATTTAGTGTAATTCCATTTATGTTTAATGCACTAATAAAGACAACTTTTAATCATCATTATCTATGTTGCATAAGTAATGCGTTGGAACTCAAGACCTGAGCTTTTGCTCAACCCTCGATTTTCAGGGCATTACAAGTTGGTATCAGAGCATGATTTGGATTAAACTGGACCTGAGTTATGGTCACATGATGCACACTGACATACTTGACATATGAGGGGGCGATAAAACGTAGAAACGGTCTTAGGATTCCAAGTTTCGCCGACGAGCAAAACCGACCTTTGAAATCGAACCTGTAGACATTTGTGATCATGCGAGATGATCCCAATTCTTTTTCAGACCGTCCATCGATGGGTTTAGATGATAATTCGGTGCGTTCCATACTCAAATAACCCATAGAATGTGAATATGCGCGAGATCGGACCTGAAACGCCTCAAACAGACTCGGGGGCCTAAATGGTGCAAATTGGGGGGAACCAAAGTGGACCCCGCACGTTTTTAACACCCTTGGGGGGGGGGGGGGGGGGGGGATGCCATCGCCCCTGGGGTGAGCCATCACCCCAAGGTCCAGCGGACCGCTATGGCATCGCCCCAATCATGAGCCCTTGCGGTCCACGGACAACGGGTCGGGCGGGCCGGCCAATGTACATGCATGTGGGGCCCACAAAACACATGTGGGACCCCTTATACCTCCCCTTTTTGCTCCTTTATTCCATTTACAAGTTTCCAAGCCCCTCTAAGCTCTAAAAAACCTAATTTTTCACCTCAAATCCACCCCTCTATTCTTATATCTTCTTTATCTTCTTCATTATATACCCACTTCCCATCATTTCTCTCAAATCCATCTTCTACTACCTTGAATCCCCTCCATTCCTTCTCATTTGAGTGCACAAACCCTCCTTGGTGTCTCAAAAATCTCAAGGTCCAACAACCCATCCTATCCCTTTATTTTATTTCACTCTCATGGCTCTTTTAGAGCTAGTGGTGGCCATATTTTTGCTTTCCACACTTTTTTCTCTCATGGAAAAGATAGGGCTTCCATGGATGAAGCCGGGCTTAGCCGCCCTACCCATTCAAGGAGGTAGAAAGGCGTTGAGGCTAGCATAAGCGTCGATCGAGAAATAAGGATGAAGTGGGATCTCGATCCCTAGGTTCCTCTCAAAAGAGCTCTACTGGTGGGTATGACACATGGAAGGTTTCAAGGCCGTAGAATTCTCTTTGAAGCTCACGTGGATGAGAAACTATTTGGGCTTTATCTGGCGATGGATCGCTTGTTGGACGCTGGGTGGGGTCCCATATTTGAGGGTAAGTCAAGTGCGAATGAGAGCATTGTCTAAGCCTTCTACGTCCATATGCAAGAGCCACTGCTAGGGCCTCTGCAGTTCTTTATCCCCGTGGGAAGGCGGGAAGCCGTTTTCGGTATAGACTTGATAGCTTGAGTCATGGGAATTCCATGTGGAGAAGTACAAGTTAGCAAGAGAAATCTCAGGAGCGTGCGTGAAAGAGATCACCGCATACGATTTCTTTGTGGCAGACTGGTTGACTGGAACTGAGGCAATTACCTCCTGACGTCCGGGATTACATACAATGTGTATCCCAGGTGAAGCAATCATAGTGAATGCATGCGTTTGATGGTAGACTTCCTATACCGAGCCGGGCAAGGAGGAAAACTGTGTGTTAAGGGTCGAATATTTCATATTAGACCCTAGTTATTACTTTCTTTTACAAACATGATACTGTTTAATACCCTATTTTAATCATATTTGTGATGCAAAGTGTATTTACAAGCATGGATTGAAAAAGAGTACTAAAAGTGTGAATTTAACACTCTGAAGTAACCAAGGCAATGGATGGGACTCCACGGGATCAAGACTGAAGAATTTACATGCTAGGGATCCAAGAAAATTAAGCCATTCAGGTTAAAGAGGCTTAAAAGTTGTCTAGAATGCAAGTTCACAGGGTTTCCACCATCCGTTCATCTTAAAACTTTATATCTGGTCTGAGGATATAAATTAATCATACACATCAAAATTCAGCCCTTGAATCAGTATATAAGTGACCCGATGGGCAAGATCGGATAATAACCATTAAGAAAGCATCTTTGACATCCTTGGGAGCTCAGGACCCAAACTAAACTGATGGAAAGAGCATGAAAAATGGGAGATACCCACCAAATTTCAAGGAATTTGGACAGTGCACTCTAATATAACAGACGTCGGAAGATGATTGAAGAATTGATGGCAAATCTGTAAATAGAGCTAGAACCATGCGTGCCACTATTCAACAAATAGATTTAAGGGTCATTGCCAATTTTCATTTATTTAAATGGTGCGGCCCACTTGACTTATGAAACTTCCTCATCTTCTCGTATCATAACGTAGTGGGACAAAGACGGTGAACGGAGTAGATCCTCAAGAATATCATTAGAAATGGGCCCCACTTATTTTTTGAAGAAAGCATCCAAACAGTTACCTTCTGGGGTAACATGTCCAGTGACGGACGTGCTTACTACTGGGTTTTGATAGTGGACCCCACCCTTCATAAAAAACATTGATCCGGACCGACCATTGCATCCAGAGAAAAATTTCTGACCAAAACTTCCTATTACCTTGCAACTATCCATACAGATAAGATTGCCAGGGTTGGATCTTTTGTCAGACGTTGATCCACGTGGTGGCCCACAAAAAGCTCAATCCTCTTCAAATTTGGAATGATCTCCTAAATCAGCTTCACATAGTTAATGGACGTAGTGGATTTCTAAGATACCAAGTATGTGGACCCCACCGACTCCCATTCAAAAATGGAAACTTCTGTTTTCAGCTTCGCGAAAATGTGAAACAGGGGCACCGTTTGATCATTAGTGGGCCTTCATCATGGCCCATGTAAACGATCGAGCTGTCCATCATGCAGAGGGGCTCGATATGGTTAAATCCATGTTGACCTTATGCACTAATGCAAGCACACATGTTGATTTCAATGGTTATAAATGGACTGCCCTACAACTTTCGCAGCTGATTTCTTCCATGGGTCACGCAGAATCTGATAAAAAATCATCCCTTCCTAACCTAAAATCTCGTAAAGAATCAGATGGTCAGAGTGGATTTCTCAGAAAACTTCCATAATAGGCCCCACCAAACAATCAGCGTTCTCTGTTACGCACGCTCTGTTACAGTGCATCCGAAGACTCGAAAGATCCGAGCTGTTTTGTAGATGTGGCTAGGATCAGTCTGACGATCCTGGCAGTTCAAAATCCTCCTCTGGGCCAACCGACTAGAGTTATGAAGGCTGAATTGCTTAGATCTTGCACTGGGAGCCCCTGTAGCTGAAAATTCCATTCTAAATGTAGACCGGTTGCGTTTTTTTGCGTAAAGAAAGTCCCGCACCAACTTAGCTATCTCCTGCATAGGTTCTTCACCACCTACTACTGTGGAGAGTCTCTCCCTTACACACTTCCAGCCGACCGACTCTCGGCTACCTATAAAAAAGAAAGAGAGAGAACGTGAGAGGGGGCTGAAGTTTTTGTGGACATGGAAGCTTGGAGGGACGGCTAGATCTGGTGGACGTGAGTGAAGAAAGAGAAGAGAGAGAGAGAGAGAGAGAGAGAGAGAGAGAGAGAGAGAGAGAGAGAGAGAGAGAGAGATTGGAAAAGGGATGTGTTCTTTTATGTTTTCCTTCTTTTCAGTTAAATCTATGTTATACTCCATGAGCTTCTAATTTCTTAGCTAGGGCTGAGATGAAGCCCTTAATTTGAATGACTCTTATTATGTGTTAAATTCATTTGAATTAAATGATTTATTTCTTACTCTAGTGTGATTAAATGAAAACTCCATACTTCACCATTCTATGAGCTTAACCAAAGTTAGATGTGGATGTTGTTTGGAATCTTATTCTTGGAATGCTTATGGCTGACCATGAACAGGTTTCCTAAAGAGAAAGAAATAAGAATTTACATCCATTTATGCCTAACCATGGATGGAAAGATGTGATCCTTGTGCTTCAAGAGAATTATACATCCTGTGTGCCTGACCAAGGACACAAAGTGTGCTTTATTTAGTAAATTTATATCAATCTGAATTAGGGTGATTCAACAAGTAAAACAAGGGTTAGGATAATTAGGGGTGGATTCAAAAGTCCTAGTGCTCTTCTTGAGTGAATTTTCCTCATTGTTCTTAGTTCTTTTTCATTGATTTTTGTTAATTTACTTAATAACTAGCTAAACTATTTGTTGGATTAGTTAAAAAGAATCATAAAATTTGAATTGTGATAACCAGTCCTCGTGGGAACGATCTCTTAATATGTACCGTATCTACACCTGATTCGTATACTTGCGAGTTTAAAATCATTTAAATCAGATTGGTTTAAACAAAACATCACTGTTTACCTATGTATGTACTACTACAGATAGTTCAGACCACACGTTTTCTTGGGATAGACATTTCACTCTCATTCGGCTGACTTATCTGCAAGCTTGCTCGTGATTCGGTTATAGACTTGGTGTAAAAATTCTTGCACCAATCCATTTCATCAATGACACTACTCTCAATACATGGGTATTGGGCCACAACACCGTCAAGCCCAACTTGATGAGAGTGAGGATGAGACGAGAAGTGAAGATGAAGAAAGTGATGAAGAAGGGGATGAGAATGAAATAGATGAAGGAAGTGAGGAAGAGGAAGAGCAGGAAGAGGAAGAAGAGGAGGTCCAAGACTCTGATGAGGGCTGTCCTCCTGCTACACATGAGTGCCATCATGATCGGGCTGTGTTAGAAGCCTGCTTGGCTCAGATCGAGGAGGGCCAGGTCACCCTGTGACCGGAGGTCAGAGAGACCCGGGCCAAACTTGAAGAGAATAGGGCCTTCATGAAACAAAAATTTAAGAAGGTGTCTCACACCTTGAAGGCTCTCTTGTGCTGCATGTAGGACAAGGGTGCTCCTCCACCATCACCAGATTCAGACGACTAGTCCTATGTTGTAGTCGTCATTGAGTTTTTTCTTTTTTTGGTTTACTTACTTTCTATGTTATAGCCTTGATAGGCTTAGTAGTAGGGTAGAGTTGTTGGTGTATTTTAGTGTTTAAAGCTTTGTTAAATTAGCTCACATGTATCTTCTATCATGATTCATGTAAAATTACATCTCATGTATTGTGACAATTTTAGTTAAATGAAGTGCATGCAGTTCCTTTTGCTATGAAATGTGTAGAATACTTTAGAAATTGAGTGTTGTTATGCAAAACCTTACACATGTTGCACCCTATGTTTTATATAGGGAATGCCTCCGAAAGCTACTCGGAACATTACATGTCTAGCACTTGGCAGATCGTTTGATGGGGCACCTCCCCTAAGCGATAGCCATACGGACCTCGGCTTGGGCCTTGACAGTGACACGATGCCGAATTCACAGCCGGGCACTGGCCCCACTAATAGGCCAGCACCTTTTGCACCACCAGCTCTAGAGTAGAACCGTGCATCCTCGTCGGTGTCACACAGTTGGCTCCTCCTTCTGATAGGTTGGAGTAGATGATGCTCCTTATGCAGCAGTAGCAACAGATTTGGACCACCATCGTTAGGGCCCTTACCCAGAACATGAATGTGGTTCCGCCTACACCACTTGTGCACTCTACTAGAAACATGGGTGCCAATGGCTTGTTCAAGTGATTCCAGCACTTTCGACCTCCTACTTTTGTGGGTACTCACAGACCCGAGGAGGCCGAGTATTGGCTTGACCGCATCTCTAAGATGCTGAAGCCACTGCACTGCACTGAGGTAGAGCAGGTTGAGCTGGTCACTTATATGTTCGAGAAGGACGCTAGTCTTTGGTGGTATAACATCTTTCGAACCGTTGCTCCTGGTTACATATGGATGTGGGAGGCTTTTGAGACACGCTTCCACGGGAAGGAGGGAGAGTTCCTTCGCCTCAGACAGGGAGGAATGACTGTGACAGAATACGAAAATAAGTTCATGGAGTTGGCCAGATTCCCTCCTCTGATCTTAGTGAACGAGTTGATGAAGATGCGACAATTTTCTAAGGATTTGTGGCCATAAATTCGCTCGAAAATGTGTTGCGCTAGCATTAACAATTATGCTGAGTTAGTGAACATATCCCTGTAAGTTGAGTAGGATGGAGACAAATTATTCCGTATGCACATGCCCATGGTTCCTAGGCCTCGACCAGATTTACCGAGCAGACTGTTCATTGGTAAGAGGCTGTGAGCAGATTCTCCTCCTCGGCTTACGGCATTACCGACACAGCCGAGGTGACCTGATATATGGTGCACCTACTGCAAGAGGTTGGCCAATTTGACACGTACTGCTTCACTAAGATGAGGGATAATAGCTTCATGCCCCTTCAGAAGATTAATCGTTAGATGCCACCAGCTATCTCGGCTCCACCTCTACGATCAACACTGCCTGCACAGCCTTCTTATAGGCCACCTGTACCTTAGTTTAGGCCGCCTCAGTGACCTATAGCACCGTAACTGAACCGTTCTCAACAGGCTCGTGTGCACTCACTTGCAATTGAGGCATTCGAGACAGCAGTTGCAGTGCCACTGGCTTTTGAAGTCACGACACACATCCAAGGTACATCGATCTTCTTATTGGTGGACACCGGGTCCACTATCTCGATAATATCATGCACAGCAGTCAAGCGACTAGTGTTGGATATAGCTCGTACGAAGGGGGTGAGAATCCTTACCGCTACAGGGACCTTCTCAGACGTTACCAAGATTTGTAAGGATTGCTCGATAGACTTAGGAAGCAGGACATTACTCGTTGAACTGATTGTTACCCCACTATGGCATTACGACATTATCCTCGGTATAAATTGACTCAACGAGATGAAGGTAGAGATCGATTGCGATACCAGGTGGTGACAGCCTGTGCACCTGAGGTCACGACCTTTACCTTTCCAGTTCAGGTCAGTTGGCCTTGTCGCGTTAGTTGTTATGCCACCTTGCTAGAGAATGTTGATGGTCCAACATTTGGGAACACACCAGTAGTTCAGGATTTTGCCGACGTGTTCAAGAAGATATCTGAGTTACTTCCTCAGCGCGAGATCAATTTTACCATTGATTTAGTGCTTGGTGCGACACCTATATCTCTTCCGACTTTTCGCATGCCCCTATGTGAGATGGAGGAACTATGAAAACAAATCGATGATTTGTTGGATGCAGGCTTTGTACGACCAAGTGTATCTCCTTGGGGAGCACCCGTGTTGTTTGTGAAGAAGAAGGACGGATCGCTGTGATTGTGTATTGATTATCGCAGATTGAACTAAGTGACGGTAAAGAACAAGTATCCTTTGTCCAGGATAGATGATCTGTTTGATCAGTTGAAAGGGGCACGATACTTCACTAAGATCGGCTTATAGTCAGGGTATCACTAGTTGCTCGTTAGAGATGAGGACGTGTAAAAGATAGCTTTCAGGACCAGTTTTGGGCACCACGAGTTCCTTGTGATGTCGTTTGAACTCACAAACGCACCAGCTGTGTTCATGGATCTGATGAACCAGGTATTTCAACTATATCTGTATCGATTCGTCATTATATTTATAGATGACATCTTGATATACTCTAAGAGTTGGGCAGATCATGAGGAGCACATGCGAACAGTCTTTGATACTCTCAGGAAGAACCAGTTGTTTGCCCAGTACAAGAAGTGTGACTTCTTGAAGGAAGAAGTCAAGTTCTTGGAACATGTGGTGTCCAAGGAAGGGATAGCTATGGACCTTGCTGAGGTGACCGCAGTTCAGGACTGGGAGCAGCCTGGTTCGGTGATTGAAGTGAGGAGCTTTCTAGGCTTGACAGGTTACTACTGTCGATTCATTAGGGACTTTTCCAAGATAGCCAGACCATTGTCTCAGCTGACTCAGAAGGATCTTAAGTTTGCTTGGAATGAGAAGGCAGAAGCAGCTTTTCAGGAACTGAAGGACAAGTTGACGTCCGCTCCTATGCTAGTATTGCCAGAGCAAGGGATCAAGTATACGATATACACAGACGTGTCTCGTGTTGGTTTGGGTTGTGTCCTTATGCATAAGGACAGGGTGATCGCCTATGCATCGCGACAATTGAGGAAACATAAGGAAAATTATCCTACACACGACTTAGAGTTAGCGGCCGTCATCTTTACATTAAAGCTCTGGAGATATTACCTCTACAGAGAGGAGTTCAAGCTCTTTTGTGACCACAAGAGCCTTAGATACATATTCACACAGAGGGACTTGAATATGAAGTAGCAGTGATGGATAGAAACGTTGAAAGACTTCAAGTTCAAGGTCTCCTACCATCCTAGTAAGGCCAACCTTGTGGTAGACGCGTTGAACTGTAAGAAGACGATAACATTTGCGGCTCCGCTGATGATAGAGGAGTAAAATATGGTAAAATTTATGTGAAATTTTGAGCAGAAGCTTACGGTAGAGGAGCCGTTCGAGAGCATCGCACACATTCGTGTGTAGCCACTCATTGATGATAAGATTATCGCGGCTCAGAGAGACGATGAACTGTTGACAAGGATGAGAGAGCAGGTGAGTGACGGTGAAGACTCGGAATGGAGAGTTGGTACAGATGGAGGTTTATGTTATCGTGACTGCCTATGCGTCCTAAACCTTTATGACTTGAGGAGGGAAGTTCTCGAAGCTACTCACAATTCGATGATGACAATGCATCTTTGTAGTACGAATATGTACTGGGACATGAAGCGTTCGTACCGGCGGGACAACATGAAGGCCCACATAGCAGATTATGTGTACTGTTGTCTCACGTGCCAGCAGGTCAAGGCAAAGCATCGCTGACCTCCTGGACTGCTTCAGCCCATGCCCATAGCAGAATGAAAATGAGATTTCATCTCTATGGATTTTATCTCAAGGTTACCGAAGACAAGGACGAGGCATGACTTCATTTGGGTGATTGTGGACCAGTTGATGAAATTGGCTCATTTTCTCCCTATTAGAGTCTCAAACTCAGCAGATGATTTGGTCAGGTTGTACATCAAGGAGATAGTACGTTTGCATGGAGTGCCTATGGAGATCGTGTTAGACCGAGACACACGATTCATATCTATCTTTTAGACTCATATCCATGAAGCAATGGGTGTGAAACTGAAGTTCAGTACTACGTTCTACCCATAGACGGATGGGCAGACGGAACGGGTGAATCAGGTGTTGGAAGATATGTTGCGAGCTTGTGTACTTGATTCAAGGACAGTTGGGATGATTGTCTTCCTTATGCTGAGTTCGTTTAATAACAGCTTTTAGGCGAGTATTGGCATGGCCCCCTACGAGGCATTGTATGGGCGCCCATGTAGAGTACTGCATTACTAGGCAGAGGTTGGCAAGAAGAGTTTGATTGGCCCAGACTTAGTACTGACGACCTTAAGGAAGATCAACATTATCAGGCGTCGACTCCTGGCAACACAGAGCAGGCAGAAGAGTTACGCCGATATGACGCGGCGACAGCTAGAGTTCGAGGTTGGGGACCATGCATTCTTGAAGGTTTTCCCAATGAATGGAGTCCTCCAGTTTGAAAAGAAAGGAAAACTCATGCCGAGATTCATTAGCCCATTCCAGATTCTAGACTGAGTGGGTGTGGTAGCGTACCGCCTTGCTTTGCCTACACCACTTGCAGGCGTGCACAACGTATTTTATATATCGATGCTGAAGAAATAAGTTCCTGACCCTTCTCACATTATTAAATGGGAGCGGGTATAGTTGAGTGAGGATACTACTTATGTACAGCGATTGACGCGTATCCTAGACAAGGAGCAGGTACTGCGCAGTAAGGTTATTTCGATTGTGAAGGTATTGTGGACACATCACACTGAGGAAGAGGCTACTTGGGAAATAAAAGCTGAGGTCAGCAAGAACTACCCTCAGATTCTCGAGGAGTACAAAAAGGTATTAATTTTGAGGAAATTTTTTTTCTTTAAGGGGGGTAGATTATAATATCTCAAAAAAATCTGTACAAAGACCTGAGTATCACCTCAGGCAAAAATCGCTAAGAACTGTAAGACTAAAAACCAGTAGAATCAACGAATTAGCCTGAACCACTTTCTATACGGACTGCAAGACCCAAAACTATTAGAATCGCTAACTCTACATTACCTAAAAACTTAAGAGAAGTCACAAAACTCAGTTCGTTTGCAGGCCAAATTTAAGATTTTAGACCGTCAGATTCTAACCCAACTACACCCTTGGATCAGGGACATTTTCCTACACATGTCAGTGTACTTGCGGCCCTGATTGAGTGACGATGACCGTCGAACTGAAACTAGTCCTCCACGGTCGATCCACTAATCTGATGAGACCTAAACTTTAACCTAGCATAGATCTATTTTCAGGAAATTTTCTTCAGACCGTAGGCGAGCAATGGACCTCCAGATGAGCTCTGTTGGCCCAAAACAATCGACTTTTGGCTATAACCTAAGTACACTATGGCCCTAGGGCCATTGACATTAGTTCTGGGCCTATATAAGAGCCTAAACACACCTCTCTATCATTCTATACGAATTACCTAAACCCTAGGAAAGAGAAGAGAGAAAAGAGAAGGAAAGAGTGAGGAGAAGTGTGAGAGAGTTGTGGTTTGTCACCGGGATTCATTCCCGCCACTCCACGTGCTGAATCCCTTCTTTTGTGTCACTACACTGACGAGTCCGAATCCACTTTTGGATAAAAGACCCTAAGCTTAATACGTTTTAAGTATCCAAGTAGTTGAATCGACAAAATAGCTAACCTATTTTGTGATTCAGGTAGCCGTTGTGCCGTAGACAAAGGCGTAATGTTCGAACTGAGTTCTATATGAGTTTACCGACTGAAGGTGCGGACTATAAATGTTTAGATTATGGTTTTCAAGGCTTTCAATGTCAATAATGGTTTATGATTGATTTGATTGCTACCATATACCCTTAAATATGATGCTTTCTATATATTACATGTATATGAACTATGCTTATTAACTATGCATTCCATGTGTTTGTGGAAATGTTTGAATGGACATGGAATTATGCTTTGTGCTTGCCATGACTATTAATACATGATTGTTGTATGCGTGACAACTCCTTTATGAAAGGATTTGCCGTAATATATTCTATAACTAATTCATTACATGTATGTTTAAAATGTGTAGCTTTAAGTGTTTGATAAAATGTTTGAATGAGTGATTATTTCATGAAATGCATTTATTAAAGGTGTTGAGATGATATTCTCAACTATCGTAGCTATATGAATAGATTCCTTCATGTAATCTATCTCACTGCTACAGGATTTATGGATGAAATGTCTATATCTGATAAAATGTACTCTATGTGTTTGTTAAAATGCTCAAATGAGATTTAAATTTGAATTAATTATCACATGCTGTTTTAACTATCACATATGAATGCCTATTGTATTTGAGTATGATTTGAGACTAACACGTAGTCTACGCGGTGACAGTTTACGATTAGTGGTCGAACTAGTTTCACCACACAAGATGCGTTCGATGAACCCGAGTCGTACGCGGTTTGTCGACAGTGGTTAGGCTACGCGGGGTGCTTATGCACTCCATGTCGATCAATTCAACGTACACTCGTACCAGTCGTACTTGTTAAGTGACTTAATTGGCCTAATGTGTGTTTACCATGTATGGACGTTACTGCTCGAATCTAAGGTACCACTTACCAGTGAAAAGCCCGTTTAACCTTTGTACCATAATCCACTAAGACTCATGAGCCGGACATGGTGGTATGGGACATCGTGGTTGAGCTGTCTGCCTACACTGGGGTGACAAGCCTCCCTATAGTGTCCATTGAGCAAACCAAACTTGTGAGCTGAATACGGTAGTATGAGACACTGTATTCGAGTTGTCGGCCTACGCTAAGGTGACGAGCCTTTCCCATAGTGACCTCGAGTATAAAATAAGCTTACGATCAGGTGACGAGTCTCTCATAGTGACCTTAAGTGTGAATTAAGCCTACGCTGAAGTGACGAGCCTCGCATAGCGACGTATAGTGTAAACTCACGAACTTGCCTATCGTATGTGATTAGCTAGGATTGACGACCCTAGATGGATCATTATTTAGGTAAATGATACAAAGGGAGGTACCTTAGCTTTCCAAACCTGCTGTGTGAATAAGTCTAAGTAAGAACTTGTCTAACACGACCATGCACTGCATTGCATGTGCCTTTGGCAAAGGTGTTGAGCACAGTGGGAGTCTAGCATGCGCGACCGTAAGATTATGTTACAGAGAGAGTGTAGGTGAGGGCATGCATCATTGACACATACCATTCTTGCATTAACAAGAGTAATTAGGACATGATTGTTGTACTACTTTATCATTACTGCTTGACTGAATTGTTAACATATAGCTCCACTGAGTTGATCACTCACTTCCACTCTGGGACAGTTTTTTAAAATACTAACCAGACTCTGTTATAGCTGTAGATGACGGCGAGACTTATGAGATGAAGCCTATCTTCTATGACGACGAGGAGAAATTCTCCTACCTGCAACTCTCTGACGGGTCTATGTAGAAAGGGAGTTGCGTCACCAGGGCTACAGGGATATGGATAAGATAACATTTCACTTTGTCATTTTGTATATTTTGGAATTATACATGTAATTATTCATCTTGGTGACATAATCATACTTTGGAGTTTATATCCACTTATACTCTTTATATATCTATCACAGTCTTCCGCTTGCTTAATTTAATTATCCTTGGAGTATGATATGCTAATTTAGTGTAATCCCATTCATGTTTAATGCACTAATACGGACAACATTTAATCATCATTATCTATGTTGCATAAGTGATGCGTTGGAATTCAGGAGCAGAGCTTCTGCTCAACCTTCAATTTTTAGGGCGTTACACTCTCTCTCCCTCTCTTTCATTTTTGAGATGATATGGCCGTGTGGCCCACCCAGATGGACCCCACTTGAAGTATACATTTTATCCATGTCGTCCATCGAATGGGCCCACCTGACATCCCATCTGAACAAGCCCAAATGTAGGGAAAACACAAATATTAGAGTGATCCAAATCAGGTGGGCCACGTCCTTGTGGGACCCACCATGATGCTGTGTCATATCTATACCATCCGGTGTCCCTGGACGCTAGATATGGTAATAGTGCAGTGTGAACTAATAGTGTGGTGTAAACTAACAGTGAGGTGTACTGACAAAAAATAATAATAAAATATAAATTAAATAATATTATATATATATATATATATATATATATATATATATATATATATATATATATATTGAGAGAGGGAAGTGGGGTGGCCCACCTATGTGGGACCCACCATATGATGCTTATGCAACCGTCCATTTTCGGACGGTGCTGGACGGGCCGCACCTGATGTGTGGGTCTCATCCACACCATCCAACAATTTGGACGGGTGGAGCCCACCATGATGTATATTTATATTCCATGCCGTCCATTCATTTGGCGAGCTCGTCTTGAGGCTCTGACAATGTGTGTGTGTGTGTGTGTGTATAAAATATAATATAATAACAATAATAAAAATGAAGCAGATTCAAATCGATGGTGAGTTATGTTCATGGATCCCACCCACGATGTATCCATTACATCCAAACAGTCCATTCACTTGGTGAGCTTGATCTAATGCTTGAGGTAAAGAGGTAGATCCATATATCAGGTGGACCACATTGTAGAAACAGTGGGGAATGGACGCCTACCACTGAAACCCCTTTTGGGAGTACAGGAGTTTTGGATAATCATAAAATTTATTTTCCTCTTTATCCAGGTCTTTGTGACCTTGTGAACAGATTGGATGAAAAATAAACATTATGGTGAGGTCCACCTTGATGTATGTGTTGTACATCTTTGTTGTTCATTGGTGGGCCCATTTGGGAGGTGCAGGCCCACCTGCTAGTTGTACAGGGCCCACTTGCTATGTGGCTCCACGTGATGTATGTGAGGCCCATTGTGATGAATATTGGGCCCATGAGTGAGACCCGATGTGATATATATAAGGCCCATATGATGAGGCCCACCTGCTTAAATCTGAGGCCCGTAGGCAAGGCCCATTGTGATGTATTTGGGGCCTAGGGGCAAGGCTCATTATGATATGTATTATGCACATCAGTGCGGCCCATTGATGCAGCCCAATTGATGTAATGAAGCCCATTGGTGTGGCCCGTGGATGCTGTCCACTTGATGTATATGAGGCCCGTTGGTGCGGTCCATGAACGTAGTCCACTTAATGTATATGAGGTCCACTGGTGCGACCCATGTGATATGGCCAACTCGATATGTATGAGCCCATTGGTGGGCCCGTAAATGCGATCCACTTGATGTATTTGATGGTCCATGGGTTGAGGCCCAATTTGATGGATATATGGGCCACGGGTGAGGCCCAATGAGACATATGTGGGGCCTTTGTATGGGGTCAAATGTGATGTATATGAGGTCCATTGCAATGTGTGATTACTCCATGATGCATGTAATGATGATTATGGAGGGCCATACCTTGGGAGTAATGATGGTTTAATGTCACATTGATGGGCAATGATGGTTAAATGTCCACATTGTGACCTTCCCTTAGGTCTTTTGTTAGGACGGATCTGATTATAGAGGCCGATTGTCAAGGGCAATTTCGATTCTGATTGTCGAGGCTGATTTCGATTGTCAAGGCCAATTTCGATTATCGAGGCTGATTTCGATTGTTGAGGTCGATTCCAATTGACGAGGCCGATTTCGAATGTCTAAGCGATTCTGATTTCGATTGTTGAAGCTGATTGTCGAGGTCGATTTCGATTGTCAAGGTCGATTCTGATTGTTGAGGCAAATTTCGATTGTTGAGGTTGATTGTTGATGCCGATGCCGATTCTGATTCAGATTGTCGAGGCTGATTCCAATTGTCGAGGCCGATTTCGATTCCGATTACCGAGGTCGATTCTGATTGTTGAGGTCGATTATTGATGCCGATTATCAGTGTCGATTATTGATATCGATTATGAGTATGTGACCGCGTAGCATCATGATACATGCCCATACGCATCATCTGCATGTTTGTTATGAGATTTGATTGACCATTACATATGTCATTGGACAGGTTGTTATGAGACTCCCTGATAGGTAGGGGTTATCTCACATGAGCGCACGGTATGTGCAGGAATGATGTATGTCTGGATTGTATGACTCATGAATCTTGTATTGTGTGTTGTGATTACTATACACCCTAGTGACATCAGGGCCGTAGCCTACACAGTTATGTTGTGGATGGCCAGATAGGATACTAAAAATTTACTACTAGCATCGGGCAGCCATAAATGGCCCTGGGTGAAAATTTCTAAACTCTCTTGGTATCAGAGGACGCCTCAACGTCAAGACCGAATGGATATATATGAGCACATGGGGGCCGTATACCAGTAGGCCGCGTCTCCCACTGTGTCATGGTCGGTTGGTAGGGGGTGTGGCCTTACTCGCCTGAGGGAGTAGGCATAGCTAGGCTGAGTCTGACCAGCTTGAGGAATGAGTCCGCTATCGACGAGCTGAGCTCGATATGGGCAGGCGGATAATGACTTTCTCTTACTCAGTTGTGCGCTTGATGAGGCGGCAGGTGGCATAGAGTGTACTAGATAGGGGTGCACATCGAATCGGTAGAACCCTGGAACTAGACTGGAATTATTGGATTGGTTCGGTTTGGTCTGGTTCTAGACAACACCAGTTCCGATTTCAAAATTTCAAGAACTATTCGATACAGATTGGTTCCGGTTTAGCGCCCTGTAGAATCGAACTGAACCGTTGATTTGAACCATTAAAATGGGTTTACAGATTCTCATGTAAGCAGATGAATTTCACGTGAGATTTTCAAAATTAACTTTTTTGGGTTTTTATTTTTGGCGAAATGGCTCTCCATATTTCTGTTTTGGAGATGGATTTGATTTGGAACGTTTGATTTTGTTGAGTGGGAATGTTTAAGCATTGGGACTGGTTGGTGGTGTTGTAGAAGGCGTTTGAAAATGGCAGTTGGAAGAGAGCATATATCAAAGGTAGAACCCTATGATAGTTGGCTGCCCACCATTTAAAAATGGTGGTGACTCGATCTCCTTATCGGTAGAACTCATGCATAGCAATCTAGACCTGATTTTTAGGCTAGAATAGTGGAACCGAACCATTTTTCGTGGTCTGGTTTTGGTTCAGTTCCGATTCCTAAAATGGTAGAACAGTTAGGAATGGTTAGGTTCTGGTTTCACCCCAGAACCGGACCTAATCGACCTATGTGCACCCCTAGTACTAGACCCCGGTGATGATCCCAGAGATGTACAATACTGATTTGTGGTGCAGGAGTTACATACTTAGCATTATATTTATTCATTCATTCATTCACTATCCACTTGAGCTGGTGGTGTGTAACTAATTGTTATTTGTACTTTCGTAATGGCTAGAATTTCGGTTGGGGCACGCGACTAACTTGAGATCAGGAACTTACCACATTGAGTCTATCTATCCAAATTTAGGTATAGGACTGATGTGGATAGAAGTCCTTTATGATAGGCGCCATAGCCTACGATACCATGTACTATCATCTCGACTTCACACTGTAGCTTCGTCATTTCATTCACACCACATATTGCATATTGCATTACATCCTCGGCACATGGCATTTTGGGTAACTATGTTCCTGCATTTATATGACCTAGATGAGGCTGATGGTATTCATAACTCTTTTGAATTGCATAATGTATTGCATCCTTGATATCTGATATCTGGTTCACTATGTTTCCGCATTACATAGCCGATTTACATTACTTTCTCAGTATATGACATTGGCTTGCTATGTCTTTTCATCACATATCCTGGATGAGGTTGATGATATTTTTATGGACTTGTTAGTATTTCTGCTTACTCTGATATTGTACGGTTCGTGGACTTACTAGTATTTCCATTTACTTTGATATTATATTCTGAGCACACATATACTATTCACACACTTACACCACCCTTTAAGCTTTCTATAAGCTTATGCACGATAGATGCGTGGAGGTGGTATAGGGTTGCAACAGTGTTAAGCTTGGAGTATGCAGCCATCTTCTGGAGTTTTGATTTTGATATATGTATTTCTCTTTTAACATTGTATTCAAATGTTTATATTAGTGGATATGTGATAATGATGATGTTGCCTTTGTGATTTGGGTATACTTTTGGTTATGCTTCTTAAGAGTAAAATGTACATTGAAAAATTCTCCTTTTAGGATCCTAGGATCGGAACTTGGCGCATGGACGCCATGATCTGAGAATGGGGTACTACAGAGGCTGTCGGCACCAGATTCAGCGATCAGGAATTTTGTGAGCCTAGTTTTCGAGGTTGGGGTGTGACAGAAGATGGTATCAGTTCATAACATGGGAATACCTAAGGATAACATCATATATCTGCTGATAGCTACCTGATACTCTAGGATGGTTGAGAACTTATAATGATTAGGTCCCTAAGGTTGAATAACTTAGAGACTTTTTAATAGATCTCCCCATCGTGTGTATATTCGAGAGTGTTTAAGGATAATAGGCACCTTTGTTCTTCCCTATAGGACATGCCGCCCAGGAGAGCGACGTGAGTGACTCCTATCCCCCCACCTGAGGTTCTCCTCTACCACCTACGACTCTCGCTCCACCACCAGAGATCCCTACTCTCCAGCTTGAGGATGTCATTCCTCCACTTGAGACCGGTGCGGATCCAACCGTACCCATGTGTGCCTCCCAGTTATAGCAGATGTTGTAGGGTGTGACGACCACCCTTCAGGGGCAGGGCAGACACTCCATTATTTTTCCAACCTAGGCAATGCAGGAGCACGCGAGTGCCCTTCTTCGGGAGTTCCGACAGCTCGATCCTTTGCATTTTCAGGATGAGTCAGATCCAACAGCAGCCAAGAGATGACGCTCTGATGTGGAGAGCGACGCGAGTGACTCCTGTCCCCCCACCTGAGGTTCCCGCTCTCCCACCTACAACTCCCGCTCCACCACTAAAGATCCCTGCTCTCTAGCCTCCACTTGAGACCGGTGCGGATCCAACCGTACCCATGAGTGCCTCCCAATTACAGCGGATGTTGTACGCTGTGACAACCATCCTTCAGGGGCAGGGCAGGCACCCCATTATTTTGCCAACCTAGGTAATGCAGGAGCACACGAGTGCCCTTCTTCGAAAATTCCAACAACTCGATCCCTTGCGTTTTCAGGACGAGTCAGATCCGGTAGCAACTGAGAGATGACGCTCTGATGTGGAGAAGATTTTTGATATGATGGCATGTACGACCCAACAACGGGTTCAGTTAGTTGTATTTCTTCTCTAGGGTAAGGCCGAGCACTGGTGGACCTCCATTACTCGTGTTATAGGGCCTGATTTTGTCTAGACGTGGGAGGATTTCATAGACTGATTCGACTAGCAGTATTTTCCTGACTACTCTTGTCGGCAACGAGCATTAGAGTTTGAGACATTAGTGTAGGGAGACATGTCTGTGGCACAGTATGCAGCTCGTTTTGCAGCGTTGTCCAGATTCAGGCCATATTTGGTTGATGATGAGGAGCGGAAGGCTCGCCATTTTAAGAATAACTTACGTTATGGTCTCCAAGGTCGTGTTGTTGAGCATGAGCTCTCGATTTTCTAGAAGGTAATACAGAGGGCCCAAATTTATGAGGACGAGTGGGTCAGTTCACTGAGGGATCACGACTAAAGAAGAGACTGGAAGAGGCAGCACCCCTCCGGTAACTCCCAACAGCAGCAACATCGACGATGGCAGAGGCACATGAATCGCCTATCCATTTGAGCATCTACAACACCCCTAGCACCACCTTTGATGTAGTTCACCGGTGTCTGTCATGGGTGCGGTGAGAAGAAACACTATTGGTGGGAGTGCCCTCATTTTTAGCATTAGCAGCAGTGACAACAGCTACTATCGGGACCCCAGCAACAACAGCGACAACAACTCCTACCATCAGGACCCCAACAGTAGCATCGATAATAACTCCTACCATCAGGACCCTAACAATAGCCACAACAGGGATAACCAAAGAAAAGACACACACCTCCCCAATAGGCATAAGGCAGACTTAATGTAGCCCAGTAGGACCCTCGGTCGTCAAGAGTTGCTGACGATTCGCGTGACTAGTTCTTAGGATCATCTTATTAGATTAATCGTTGATAAAATTCTGAGGCTGCAAGGTATCCTAGTTTCAATCCTTTCTGATCCAGGATCAGAAGTTCAGTAAGGGTCAACATAGTGTTGATGAGGTGTCTTGGGAGCGTGAGGCCGAGATTCGAGAGTGTTATCTCCATCTTTTTATGATTAATTATATATTAAATCTTGTATGCTGTCTTTGATTTTATATAATGATGCTATGTTTCCTCTTCCCTATGAGTTATGTCCAATTGTGCTGATCGTGTAAACTTTGAGGATAAAATTTTAATTAGGAGGGGAGAGGTGTAAGACCCGTATCTTAGACCTTACTATTCCATAGACTCCTGAGGTTCTCCTGGTTGAATTCATGCAACATGTGATCTATAACCGGCGTTTGCGCGGGATCTTATGATGAGTCTTATATATCTGAGTCGACTCGACTCGAGACTTATACCAGTGCAACCGCGCCGTCGCCGCGGTTCCAATGCTGGGTCTCGCGCGCCGATGCGATACCCAGACTAGGAGTTATTAGCTCGCTCATATTTCAGAAAAATACCATGCGTTGTGAATTCTGAGAGAATCTCTACCCTAAACATCACATCAATCCATCAATCAAAGTTAAGTATAACCCATCACTCTATCCCATCTCTAAGTATAAGCAACCATCCCTCTCCCATTCCCAAAGTCAAACATACCCATACTCTCCTTACACACCCATCACTCACCCATCACACCCATCCTTCTCTCCCTACATCACATCTCTCTCTCTCTCTCTCTCATTCTCTAACCATTCCCAAGTAAGAGAGCCAACGTCCAAACAATCCCTAAAGGAGAGAGAACCCCAAGTGTGTCCTACTTCCTACTAGCCAATCTCCCATCCTAGCCATCTAGCTTTTGTCATCTTCCATCAAAGAAGGAGCTTAGGAGTCAAGGAGTCCAAGGAGCTAATGTAATGCCCCAATTTTTCAAGACCAGAGTATATGACCCGTGTCCCAAAAACCTGAGTGTTAACCTTAAAGGATGGTCAGATATAATATTTTTCTTTTATCAGAGTAAGAAGATGAGCGTATAGTGGACAAATTAGCATAAAAGAAAATATTAAATTTCATTTAGAATATACAAGTGGTTGCCCATAATGACTTATACAAACCGTTGTCTCCATTCTTACAAATACAAAATGAAATAACATTACATGTGAAACAAAGTAAATTCACAACAATCTTGAGCTGTTAAATCTTGTAGCAACCCTTATTAAATATAATCATGTACCCTTGTCAACCATAGCCTGCTCCTCACCAATATGAATGTGAACATTATCAGGGCCACCTGTGCTACCTGTACAGTTATATTTTGATGGATGGTGGCCAACTCAGTGTGAATTTTCCTCAAGATTGCACACCGTCGCATTACGTAAGAAATAGTATAAAACATCCAGACAACCAAAACAGAGTAAATGTAATCTCTTTAAGTGTATGGATATATGGAATGCAATCTTTGCCCCCAGGATGCTCATCCATGCGGACAGTGAGTTCATCATTGAACCCTGGACACATCATCCAGACGGAACAATACGTATATCACCCATGTAATTATTGAACCCGAAACACATCATCTAGATAGAACAATACGTACATCACGCATGCAAGTATTGAACCCGGGACACATCATCCAGACGGAATAATACGTGCATCACGTACGATATCCATAGATGCTGGTCTGTGCTATGCATGCATGATTAGCCAACACATTATTAGTCCAATTGCAACCAGCCAATTTAAATAAGATCACGGTCACTACTGGGAGCGCATGGCCCAGCGTAGGCTGACAGCTCGGGCATAGGTCCCATTATCACCATCTCCGGCTCATGAGACTCCACCTTAGGATGTTTAATGGAAACCCATCGACTAGTGGCCAATCATATTACAGTATATGGGGCTTACCATTGTATGATTGCATAATATAAAATATCAAACCCATCTAGGGCAAGTACTAAACCAAAATCACATAAGGTGAGTATCAAAATATGCCAGATAGGGCTGATATAAAAAATATACAATAAAGACCATCTTTAAAAATCATTGGGCATAATAACCCTGGATGGTAGGCCCACATCAATGATCCATCTAGACCACCACTCAATAACCACTAAGTCGAAGGTCCATTACGATCACAACTAGTCAAGTTACATCCTAAGTATAAGTGCACAATCATATTTGAGAATTTCTCACTGATGTACCAGTTTAAGTTCCATAAGCAATCCATAAAAAGAAATCCACAAGCATGAGAAATTATACAAGATAATCATAAAGTATGTAATACAACAATTCAATTTTCATCAGCTAACACATGTGATTATAAAGGGAGATATCAATTATGAATTTAAATAAAAACTATAACTTAAACTAATGAGAAGATGGAAAGCTCAAGGGGAAGAATCATCACCTTATACTTTGAATCACCTTCTAGTGTCGCTAAGTGCTTGCGCCTTAGAACTGAACCCTACAATGAATTTTAAAGTTATACAGTTAGACCCAAGCCTTATACGCCTTTTATAGTTAGAGTCTTATCCTATGGTTGGGATTGCTTAAGTTTTAGGGTCTCGCCCTAGGGTTTTATCCTAGGAGTTGAACTATAATACATGTGGAGCTTACTTGATGTAATAATATGGTTAGCTACAGTAAAATATTAATGATACAGCTAATACTAGTGATCATGGTAATACTAAGTATTACGATGGAAATAAAATAGTGTATTCTACTATTACTGATAATATTTTCGAGTGATGGATATTATACTAATATCATTAATGGAAATTTTATTTACAATAACTAATATTAGCACAACCACGTCCTAATGGCTATTATTATATTATGTTACCTAGCATCAACCCACGATGAATAATATTGTTAATAATTCCAAAACACTTATTACTAATAATAATGTACCAGTATTAGCTAACGTGACACTAACAATCATTAAGGTGAAAATATGTAGTATGTTCTAATGTCAATATTAACCTTTTAAAAATGACAAAATAAAATACTAATATTTTAATAATGAAATTTTTTTATATGTAATATTAACCAATATTAGTATGGATGATTTACCAAGTGTTAACTTTATCTAAATTTATAAATCTTAAAAATGATGTTAATAATTGCAATGATAATTAAAATGATTTCAATTTGGAATGAAAATGTGGGCTCACCTTAGTCGACTCGGTTCGAGTCGAGTTGACTCGGCTCAACACCACCGTCCATCTACTCTCTTTCTCTTCATCTCTCTTTCTTTCTTCTTTCCATTTTCTTCTTCTTTTCTCCTCACCCAAAATCCTACATCAGTAAGTCTCTGGACTAACCAGAATCGGCCTGACTTGCCCAACTCGACTCAGCGAGTTTCAGCTAAGTCGAGTTGACTCAGAACGGCTCCCTCTCTCCCTTTTCCTCTTCTTCTCCTTTCCTTTCTTTTTTCTTTCTACCTTTCTTCAAATGCTGGAACGTCCAGTAATGGACACCCAGCTCGACGGGACTCGGTCGAACATGGCTGACTCGACAGCGAGTCCACTCTCTCTTTATCCTAGCTTCTTCTTCCTCCTACTTCCTCTCCCACTCTTTCTCTCCTTCTCATTTAGGGAGGTCCAGAAACCTCTGGACTTGACCTAGTCCAACTCAAACCGAAACAGGCCTGATAACTCACAACCCAACCAGCTAACCTGGCTTGGTTCGAGCAGGTGTAGCAATGCACCACACTCTCTCTCTTTTTCTCACCTTCTATTTCCTTCTTCTTCTCTTCTCCAATTTGCATAGAGTGTAGCAGAGATGGCCCACCTGGTGAGCGAAACTGATACGAGATTAAGGCTATAATAGGGCTTAGTGATTGTTCTTGCTGACAAGGAAGATGACCTGCCATTAATGGCAGATCACAAACACTCATATCTTTCTCAAAAATGATGCATGGGATGGTGTAGACGGATTTATGGGAGCTTAGAGCATGGTCGGATTGAAGCTCTAAGGAGGTTTAGGTAGTGGGTTTGAAGGTGGAGGCTCGTGGATGGGTTATCTCCCACAGTTGCAAGAAGGTGGAGGTGCTGTTCGAACACAATTTTTAGGGTATATTTATGAAAGAAAAGGGGTAGGAATGGACGGTCGAGATCGACTAAATGCTAGGGTTTCTGTGGATGGAGGTATTCATAAACTGTTGGCGCAACCAAAATCGGGCGTGGTTTCTGGGTGTCGATTTTGCACTGGAAGACCGCGTTTCACACGAACAGCAGACGAACGGTTTGGGTTCGCCTCACATAGAGGGTTGTGGTTGGAGGAATCCTCTGCACGTGGATCGCCAGTGTGGAAGAAAGGAAAAATAGAAAACTTTCATTTTTGGATATACCAGCCGTGTGCAGCTTCCCGCACTTGCGCTTGCGTGCATGGATGAGTGCAAATGCATGTGGGACCCACCATGTTTTTTTCGGGCCCATTAGAACAACAAGATGGACAGTTTGGATCAACTCTAGGTGACCTGTATTGATTGCAGGTGGTCGGTTTCAAGAGTGTAGGAAACATAATTCTGCCCATGCGCCAGCTTACTTCAGCCTGAAACTGTGCGCATTGTTGTGTTGGGTTTTGCTTGAGGCCGTGCCCTAAGCACGATGGATGGTTTAGATCATTCAAGAGGATGATCGTGGTGGGCCACCAATCCAAATGGATGGACGTCTATCCGTCCACTGTGTAAACCAGAGAGAGGGAAAGAGAAATCTCTCAGTTTTGAGAGAGGGCACGGGTCAAGCGCTAATTGAACAGCTGTGCATTGTGGTGCATCGTGGGTGCATGCCCGTTGTGTACATATGCCGCATAATGTGGGGTCCATAGTATGTTTGTGATAAATTCGCTCCATCCACTCCACTTGGTGGCCTTGTCATAGCCCTTTCAATTAAGGATGGGGCAGATCCAATGTCCAGGTAGGGCCCACAACTTGATCTATAGTCCTAATGGTGGTGTCTCGTTAACCTAATGGTCAGATGATTCCGAAGCTGAACACCAATGGTTAAAAAGGTTCAAAGGACCATTTAAGGTACAAAACAATGGCTAGATCTTGGGTTTTATGACCTATCATGTTTTTATGGCTTGTTACAACACTTTTAATTATATATTTCATTATTATTGCTATTACTATTATTATTATTATTATCTTATTATTTTATAAATTATATTAATAAAAAGTAATAGTGTAGTTTATTATATATATAATTTATACTATTATAGATTGCTAATTATATGAATATTAGTGAAAAGAAAAAAAGGATTGATATATTATTTGTTTAGTTATATATGTTTTAAATTTTAGATTTTATATAAAATCTTAGACTGTTTGAAATATGTTATTTGTTATAAAAATTAATTTACGTAATATAGATTTTTTTTTTTTTTTTATGATTAAAATTCATATAAATAAATCACAAGCCTATAAGAAATCGATTTATGGTCTTAGGGCTTGTTAAGAAGGTCTAAATGAAATCGATCTACTCGTTTCAAAACCCAACGGTTGTATTAAATGGTTATGATGGGTAGGTTGAGAATCACTGTATGACTAAGTTCCATGTGTTCTCACACATGTGTAAGTTAAATCGAATTTCCATGATGACACCCGAGTACTGAAAGTACGGGGTGTTACAACTAAAGAAGGAGGCCTTAGGTGGGTGTTCCACCCTTAATTTTTATTTTTGAGACCACACATGGTGGGACTCGTTTGAAGTATGTAATGTAAGAAATGGAGGGCACATAGTAGCGGGGTCCCTCCTCTTCCTCGCGATCTCTCTCGTCTCATCTGTCTCTCTCTCTCTCTCTCTCTTTCATTTTTGAGATGATATGGCCGTGTGGCCCACCCGGATGGACCCCACTTGAAATATGCATTTTATCCATGTCGTCCATCCAATGGGCCCACTCGGCATCCCATCTGAACAGGCCCAGATGTAGGGAAAAAATAAATATTAGATGATCCAAATCAGGTGGGCCACGTCCATGGGGGACCCACCATGCTGCTGTGTCATATCCATACCGTCCGGCGTCCTTGGACGTGGTAACAGTGCAGTGTGAACTAACAGTGTGGTTTAAACTGACAGTGAGGTGTGCTGACAAAAAATAATAATAAAATATAAATTAAATAATATTATATATATTGAGAGAGAGGGAATTGGGGTGTCTCGCCTACGTGGGACCCACCATATGATGTTTATGCAGCCGTCCATTTCTGGATGGTGCTAGATGGGCCGCACCTGATGTGTGGGTCTCATCCATACCGTCCAGCAATCTGGACGGGTGGAGCCCACCGTGATGTATGTTTATATTCCACGCCGTCCATTCATCTGGCGAGCTCGTCTTGAGGCTCTGACAAAGTATATATACACACACACACACACACACACACACACACACACATATATAATATAATAACAATAATAAAAATGAAGTAGATTCAAATTGTTGGTGGGCCACGTTCGTGGATCCCACCCATGATGTATCCGTTACATCCAAACCATCCATTCACTTGGTGAGCTCGATCTAAGGCTTGAGGCAAAGAGGCAGATCCATATATATATCAGGTGGACCACACTGTAGAAACAGTGGGGAATGGACGCCTACCATTGAAACCCCTTTTGGGAGTACTGGAATTTTGGATAATCATGAAATTTATTTTCCTCTTTATCCAGGTCTTTGGACTTTGTGAACAGATTGGATGGAAAATAAACGTTATGGTGAGGTCCACCTTGATATATGTGCTGTACATCCATGTTATTCAGCTGGTGGGCCCATATGGGAAGTGCAGGCCCACCTGCTATGTGGCTCAGCGTAACGTATGTGAGGCCCAGATGGAGAGGCCCATTGTGATGAATATTGGGCCCATGAGTGAGGCTCGATGTGATATATAAGGCCCATATGATGAGGCCCACCTGCTTGAATTTGAGGCCCATGGGCAAGGCCCATGTGATGTATTCATGGTTTATAGGCAAGGCCCATTATGATATGTATTAGGTCCATTAGTGCGGTCCATTGATGAAGCCTAATTGATGTATATGAAGCCCATTGGTGCAGCCTGTGGATGTAGTCCACTTGATGTATATGAGGTCCGTTGGTGCGGCCCATGGATGTAGTCTATTTGATGTATATAAGGCCCATTGGCGCAGCCCATGTGATATGGCCGACTCGATATATATAAGGCCCATTGGTGCGGCCCGTGGATGCGATCCACTTGATGTATTTGATGGCCCATGGGTTGAGGCCCAATGTGATGAATATAAGGGCCACGAGTAAGGCCCAATGAGACGTATTTGAGGCCTTTGAATGGAGCCGAATGTGATGTATATAAGGTCCATTGCGATGTGTGATTACTCCATGATGATTATGATGAGCCATAACTTGGAAGAAATGATGGTTTAATGTCCACATTGATGGACAATGATGCTTAAATGTTCATATTGTGACCTTCCCTTAGATCCTTTGTTAGACTGACTTCGATTATCGAGGTCAATTTTGATTGTCAAGCTCGATTTCGATTGTCGAGGTCAATTTTGATTATCGAGGTTGATTCTGATTGTTGAGGCTAATTCCAATTGATAAAACTGATTTCGATTGTCGAGGCCAATTCTAATTATCCAGGCCGATTCTGATTCTGATTGTCGATGCCAATTGTCGAGGCTGATTTCGATTATCGAGGTCAATTCTGATTGTTGAGGCCAATTCTAATTGTTGAGGCCGATTCCGATTGTCAAAGTTGATTCTGATTATCACGGCCAATTGTCGAGGTTGATTTTGATTGTCGACGCCCGATTATCGAGGTCGATTCCAATTGTCGAGGTCGATTATTAGTGCCGATTATCAGTGTCAGTTATTGATACCGACTATGAGTATGTGACAACATAGCATCATGATACATGCCCATACGCATTATCTGCATATTTGTTATGAGATGTGGTTGACCATTGCATATGTCATTGGATAGGTTGTTATGATACTCCCGATAGGTGGAGGTTATCTCACATGAGTGCATGGTATATGTAGGATTGATGCATGTCTCGATTGTTTAACTCATGCATCTTGCATTATGTGTTGTGATTACTATATGCCCTAATGACATTAGGGCCATAGCCTCCACAGTCATGTCATGGATGGCCAGATGGGACATAGAAAATCTACTATTAACATCAAGCTGCCATAGATGGCCTTGAGTGAAAATCTCTAAACCCTCTTGGTACCAGAGGATGCCCTAACGTCGAGACCGATTGGATATATATGAGCACATGAGGGCCGTATATTAGTAGGCCCCGTCTCCTATTGTGTCGTGATCAGTTGGGAGGGGGTGTGGCCTTACCCACCTGAGGGAGTAGGCATAGCTAGGCGGAGTGTGACTAGCTCGAGGAATGAGTCCGCTATCGATGAGTCGGGTCCGATAGTGGTAGGTGAATAGTGAGGTCTCTTCCACTTATCCAGTTGTGCGCTTGATCAGGCAGCATGTGGTGTAGAGTATATTAGGCCCTGGTGATGGTCCCAGAGATGTACAATACTGATTTGTAGAGCAGGAGCTGCATACTCAGCATTATATTCATTCATTCACTATCCACTTGTCCTGGTGGTGTGTAACTAATTGTTATTTGTACTTTCGCAATGGCCAAGTTTTCGATTCGGGCGTGTAACTAACCTGAGATGAGGAGCTTAACACATTGAGTTTATCTACCCAAATTTAGGTATGGGACTGGTTTGGATAGAAATCCTTTGTGATAGGCCTCATAACCTACGATACCATGTACTATCATCTCGACTTCACACTGTAGCTTCCTCATTTCATTCGCACCACATATTGCATATTGCATTACATCCTCGGCATATGGCATTTTGGGTTACTATGTTCCTACATTTATATGACCTAGATAAGGCTGATGGTATTCGTAGCTCTTTCAAATTGTATATTGTATTGCATCCTCGATATCTGATATCTGGTTTACTATGTTTCCGTATTACATAGCTGATTTATATTACTTTCTCAGTATATGACATTGGCTTGCTATGTCTTTTCATCACATATCCTGGATGAGGTTGATGATATTTTTATGGACTTATCAGTATTTCTGCTTACTCTGATGTTGTACGGTTCGTGGACTTACCAGTATTGTCGTTTACTCTAATATTATATTCTGAGCACGTATATACTGCTCACACAATTACACCACCATTTAAGCTTTTTATAAGCTTATGCACGATAGATGCGTGCAGGTAGCATAGGGTTGCAGCATTGTCGAGCTTGGAGTATGTAGTCATCTTTTGGAGCTTTGATCTTGATATATGTATTTCCCTTTCAGCACTGTATTCAAATATTTATATTAGTGGATATGTGATGATGATGTTGCCTGTGTGATTTGGGTATACTTGTAGTTATGATTCTTACGAATAAAATGTACATTGAAAAATCCTCCTTTTAGGATACCAGGATCGGAACCTGGGTATGGACACCAGGATCTGAGAATGGGGTACTACGGGGGCTGTCGACACTAGATTCAGTGATCGAAAATTTTGTGAGCCTAGTTTTCGAGTTTGAGGCGTGACAACCCTCCCATGCATGAGCCTTGGTCGTGCAATGTCACCATGCCCCACTAACTAGCTAACCTAAGTAAACTAACCCCTCTCCCTAAATTGAGGTTAAATCCTACACAAAAGAGGGCTAACCAAGCTGGTTGCCATTTTTAACAAGAAAAATTTCAGAGAATGAGAGAGAAAAGGAGAGAAAGAGAGAAAAAAGAAAGTGAAGGTGGGATACCATTGGGAGAGGAAGATCTAAGCCATTCAACCTAAAGTGGTTAGATTTATCCCTTTATTTCTTTATTTCTTTTCTTTTTGTATGTTAAAGTGGGTCTCACCATGATATTATGGTGGTGTTTGGGTGACCCTAAACCACATCCAAGTGGGCCACCCCTTTGAGAATGTATATGAATGAAATCATCCATTTGATGAAGCATGGGAATAAAATCCACCATTGAATCCCATAGAGGCTCACTTTTATATATGTATTTCTACATTATTTTACTTTACTTTAATTGCATTTGTAGGCCTAAATTTTGTGTGACGATATTATACTCGTAGAGAATGCATATACCAAATTTGGTGTTAATCCAATCAGTCTAACCGCTTTATTTGATATATGCAATTCAGACTAGGTTTGTTGTATAGTGTAGTGGTCAGCACTAATACCCCTTGAAATAGACCAGATTAGTGGACCTCACAGATATCTGATAGATTTCAAATTTTGTGGGATGATAGTAGAATTAATGGACCATGTATATACCAAATTTGAGGTCAATTCGATATGTCTAAATCCATCCAATTTATGCAGTTCAGACTAAATTTATTGTCTAATGTATTGGTCAGCATTGAGACCTTCTTGAATGACCAAGATTTATAGTATCACAAATATCCAATTGCTTTAAAATTTTGTGTAATAATAGTATACTTGATAGAGAATGTATGTACCAAATTTAGGGTAAATTTGATTGGACTAACATATTCATTTGATTTATGCAATTCATACCAGATTTTTTGTCTAGTGTAGTCGTCAGCACTGATATACTTTTGAATGGCCAAAATTTGTGGGTCCATAGGTATTCAATTAATCCCAAAATTTGTAAGATGGATGTATACTTGATGGACCACACATGTGCCAAATTTGGGGTCAATCCGATCATTATAACTTTTGATGCGTATGCCACCATAATGCTTGTTTGCGAATCAAGCTGTCAAATGGCTACCTAGACCTGAATGACAGGACCATACAAATATCAGCTTGTTCTAAGACTTTTGTCGGACCCACTAACCATGGGCCCCACCGTGATGTTCACATGCTATCCGAACCTCCATAAAGTTATTTTTACTAAGCTGGATTGAAAACATAAATATTAGTATGATCAAAAACATGGTGGGACATTGTGAAACTCACTTTATACACTTGTCATATTATTATGGCTGTTGGTCTTATTGTGGGCCCCACCTTGATTATTATGCTTAGGCATTGAGGCATACATTCATGTATATGATCTTACTTGCACGACCATAACTACAAACTCTCTTTTTATGGGAGTGTTGGGCTTTTGAATGAGTCGATTCCAGCGTAAGTAATGGAACTGTCAATGTGGACCCTATCACGGGATGTGTCAACTGTTAAATCGGCTAATTCAAAATAGGCATGTAGATACCAATATTTGGACCACAATTGACATTTAGACTAACTGCATAGTTAACCCTCAATGAGATAATAATTATATTTTGGTTATGTTAATGTGTGATTATGGTGCATGCGTGTGTGATTATGGTGATGTGTGGTTATGGTTATGGTGATGATGATATTTGTAATTTTACAGTTCATTCAGCCCATTTGGCATATTGTAATGTAATAATTATGTATAAAGTTAATTATCAATTGCTTATTAAACTATGGGAGATCCCACTTTCCTATTGGACATTAGGAAAGCCCATTTTCCTATCGGGCCTTGGGTATGCCCACTTGCTTACGGGTTTTATGAAAGCCTATTAAAAGAATTGGGCCTTACCATAAGCCACTGCATCTAGCCCATAACCGATTGAATGAATGATGTATAATAACTTGCTAATGATAGGATAGTATGTGACTTTTGCATACATATGACATTATCATAGCATATCCATGCACACACTCCGGGAAAAAGGAAGATCATACTTTGGCCCTTGTGTTAGTTAAAGAAAATATTAGGTCTTTGTGTTGGCTAAGTGAAATATGTGATGTGAAATTAGACCATTGTGTTAGCCAAGTAAAATATATGATGAATTGTTATTATGCCTTCATATTGGCCAAGTGAAATATGTGATATGATATTGAACT
The DNA here is from genome assembly GCA_037074715.1 of Magnolia kwangsiensis. Classification (NCBI taxonomy): domain Eukaryota; kingdom Viridiplantae; phylum Streptophyta; class Magnoliopsida; order Magnoliales; family Magnoliaceae; genus Magnolia; species Magnolia kwangsiensis. The sequence goes on along the minus strand of CM073571.1, from coordinate 49,740,221 downwards.
TTTGCGTTGGCCAAGTAAAACATGTGATATGATATTGTGTCATTGTGTTGGCCAAGTGAGATATGTGTTGGCCAAGTAAAATATGTGATATGATATTAGGCCCTCGTATTGGCCAAGCTAAACATGTGATATGATATTGGGCCCTTGTTTTGGCCAAGTGAGATATGTGATATGATATTGAGTCCTCGTGTAACCAAGTGAAATATGTGATATGACTTTAAGCCCTCATGTTGGCCACGTGGATTATACGTTGCATTATGTGATTGTTGGGCGACTCATCTGTGTGATGAGGCGACAGGGCCCAATGGTTAGCTCTTTCCAGGATCGATTCTTAAAAGGTCAGGCTACATGATGCGCTGATGGGACCCAATGACTATATTGTATTGTCAGGTAGCCCGCCCTATTCCCCCAATGTGGTGACGAGACTCAATGAGTAGTCTGGACACTCGGTAACAACCCTCGTGTTGGTCTAACCAAATTTGTGGATGGTATAATTTAGACTTGGAACCACACAGATGCCTCGAGGCGGACATAGGAGTAATATTCTTTTATGTGAACAAGCTCCACTTTCCAGCTTATAGAAGCAATTGATCTTTAGAGTATGATACTTGAGAGTTACCCTAATTGGGCATTAGGAAGCCCCCTGATTTCATGTGCATACGTGCTAGGAGCAGGGGGAGTGTGGTGAACTTACCATAGGGGAACAATGAATTGCACCCCCCTGATTGCATGCATGTTACATTCCATCTGTATCCATTACACATTACTCAGTCAAGTTGGTAGATGCACAACCAGACCGTCAAGTGCTTATTTATAGTGGCTAAGATTTCGGTTAGGTATGAGACTAACCTTAGATTAGGGGTTTATCACCTTGAAACTCGTATCCTAATTATGTGTGTGACTGACATGGATATAAGTTCTTTGTGCTGGACCCCACAACTTGTGAAATCGTACACTAGTATCCCGTCTACATTATCGGTTATATCCTTTACTTTTTGTAACATAATAATAGCATGCTTAGTTATTCACTTCTTATTTATGGTTATTTGCGCTTTACTTTGTTAGTTGCAAATGCTATGTAACATTCTAAAAATCGGGGGTCGAGCATAAACTCCACTCCCAAGTTCCAGAACATCACTTATGCAACACTTTTAATGATGGATGAATGTCGACTGTAGTAGTGCATAAAACATGAAGTGGATTAAGCCAAAACAACATATCATACTCCAGAGAGAGTTAAGTTTCTCAAGCGGAAGACTGTGATAAATATATAAAATGTATAATTGATTGTAAGTCTCTAGAGTGTGAACATGTTACCAGGTTAACTAAATACATGTATACTCTAAAAATGGAAAGAAAAGAATATACATGGGTGTTTAAATATAAGGGCAAAATACCAAGTGTATTGGCATCTAATCAGTAACCCTGTAACCCCGTCAATCAGAACCTGCATATAGGAGAAATCCTCTCATCATCATAAAGTCCGGTTCTGCTTCGCAAGCAACGCTATCATTTGAAATCAAGATAGGGTCTGGTTGGTATGTACAACACCGTCCCATAATGTAGGAGTGAGTAGCTAACTCAGTGGAAACTATACAACAAAGGTTAACATGTTATCAATTCAATCAAGCAGTAATGATAAGGCAGTACAATCACACAAGTCCTAGATACTCTTGTTAATGCAAGGATGATATAAAAAATGATGCGTGCCCTCACCACAATCCCCTCTGCGACATCATCTAACGATCGCGGCATGACTCACTTCCTCAGTGCTCTATCACCAATGCCGTTAGCACATGCAATGCAGTGTTATGAATATGCTTACCAAGTTCTTATTAGTCCTTTTCATATAGCAGGATTGGGAAGCTAAGACACCTCCCTTGTATTATTTTCTAACATTAATCCATTCTAGGATTGTCAGTCCTAGGAATCTCATACGAATTATGGTTCTAGGTCGCTGCAAGGGCTGCCAGGGCTGTTGTGCATAATCATTACACCACTCCCCCATCACCTTATCAATACAGACCTACTTATATCCTCAAGACTATAACATGACTCATCGCCCCTATGTAGTGTCAGGATAAACTCAGGTCACTACAGAGGGCTCGTCCCTAATCGGTGTAGGCCGACAACAAGAATATAGTATCCTATACCACCATAATCTGCTCAGAGTAGGGTACTCACTGGTCACTACGGGAAGGTTTGTGGCCCCAGCGTAGGCCGACAGCATGACCACGGTATCCCATACCACTATGCCCAGCTCATGAGTCTAGGGGATCTTGGTACCACGGTTAACGGGAGTTTCACTGGTAAGCTCAGTGTCTTAGATTCAAACAGTAGCGACCAAACATGGTGAACAAACATTGATCAATTGGGTTAGTTGATAAGCTTAAATAGGCCAAGCGCACGTTGAGTTGAATGACATGCAATGCATAAGCACTCCGTGTGGCCTAACCACTGCCGAACACCCCAAGCATGACTCAGATTCGCTGAACTCATCCTGTGTGGCGAAAACAACCTCAACCACTATTTACAGAATAATTACGGATTACTTGGACTGTAGCACAGCCCCAATCACATACAATTTCCATAACAGGCATATGAGGCATATCCTACAATCATGTGGACATTCATGAAGTATAACTTAAATGTAAATGTAAATATAGTACATGGAGGAAATCATATACACAGTTAATATAAATAATCTAAGTTACACAATGCATGAAGGAAATCATACTCATCATGGATGTAGTTGAGAATCATATCTCAACCTGCATACAGGTACATCTTACTACTACTAACTCATTCAGACACTTTTACATACACTTAGCCTACACATTACATCATACATATTATGTATTCATTAGCATACGTATTAGGACAAATCCTTTTGTCAAAGGATTACTGCCTATACAACAATCATATATCCATGACAGTTAGTCATGGCGAGCACGAAAATGAATTCTATACTCATTCAGTCATTTTCACAAACACTTAGAGTACATACTTTATCATACATGTGTATGTTGATTATACATGTATTAGGCCAAATCCTTTCACTAGGGAGTTGCCCCATATACCACTTGCATATACTTACGATGGATAATCATGGTATGCATGAATCCGGGTTCCGTATTCATTCAAACATTTTCACAAACACTTAGGCTATACACTCTAATATATTTGGCATATATTGGCCGTGGCGTTATTTAGGGCAAGTCCTTTCGCTAAGGAGTTGTCACATATGTAACAAGCATATATTCACGACAAATAATCATGTTAAGCTCAAATCTAAATTTCATACGTATACGGTATTTTCTACAAATATGAGGAATACAGTATATTTAACATAGTTAACGTATAGCTGAAAAACGAAACGAACAACACTTTATACATGTGAAATAGCATCATAGGCAAGAATAAATCATTATCTAACATTGAAAGTCTTGAAAACCATAATCAAAACGTATATAGTCCGCACCTTATGCCGTAGAATCGCAACGAACTTGACAGAGACTCTAAGTCTTTGTCTACGGCACAATGGTAACCTGTAGCATAAAATAGGTTAGTTATTTCATCACTTACGCTATTCAAATATCTAGAAATTATTAGGGTTAGGTTTTCTTACATAAGAACGGAGCCAAAATCACTGAAAAAATGATGCAGACGTGATAGTTGAGTACATGCAATGGCAGGGAAGAAGCCCTGGATCGAACACCAACTCTCTCTCACACTTTCTCTCTCTTTTCTTCTCTGTTTTCTCCTTAGGGTTAGAAATTCGTATGTGAAGAGAAAGAGGGGTTTTAAGGTCCTTATATAGGCCCAAAACTCTCCAAATTAGACTTAGGGCCATGGTATACTTAGGTTATGTCTAAATACGGACTGTTCCATCTCAACGGAGTACTTCTAGAGGTCCTGTTACTAAATGTGGTCGGACTTAAGCTCTTTAATACTGAATCTAGGTCAAGCTAAGTTTTCAGTCCGGTCGAGTTTCCAGATCGATCGTGGCAGACCAATTTCAGTTCAACGTTTACGGGAACTCGATCAGAGCTACAAATGTTATGACATGTAAGGGCCACCTATCCTGATTCGAGGGTGAATTTGGGTCAAAATCTAACGGTCAGAACACTTAAAAATAATGCGCAAGTGAACCGTTCCAGATTACTTAAAAATATATTTAATTTTCTAAAAATCTACTGTTTCTCACTCTCTTCACTACGGACTCAAGGAAATAGTCCCAGGACATCGTTTGGCCTTGATTTTCGAGGTGATAGTCAAGTCCAACTAGACGGTCATAATGGTCTAAGTTCATTCCTATCGAACTTTCGACGCGTAGCCTAGATCCAATACAAAATTACAAAGCATTTCCGGGAGCAACTCGGTTTAGAGTTGGATCCTAGATTTTAGGATATTATAGCGTCAATGATTCTATAGGTTTTGGGTCTTACAGATCGTATTTAAAGTGGTTGGTGCTAATTTAGCAGGAAATCTAGTGTAGCGCTAGTTAATACACGTTAAATTTCTAAAGAATTTAGTCCTAAATGGTTTCTTTAGCTTTGGAATTGAGTTTTGAGAAGTTACCAAGGTGCTATGGTTGACCCATTGTCTAAGGACGTCTAACTCCAGGTTGGAAAAAATCAGAGGTGTTACATGCTACTTGATTGTAATGTTATGCCTTTTATTTGGCTATGTTATACCACTTGATAGAACTACCCAGTGCGCCTTCATAGTTCATCACATTACTTCCTCTTATACTTACAAGGAGGACTTGTTAGTTGAGACATGTAGGCACAACTTATTTAAGTTTTTATTTTTAGCTGTGTATTATAAAAAAAGTACTCTATAGTGGACATTTATATATGGATTTCATAATTTGTTATTATTATAAAATCATGCTTGGGTACCATTTAAAAAATAAAAAAATATTCTGTCAGCATCGGATTCAAAGTTCGGGAGGTTGGAGAGCCCATTCACTGAGTTTGGGGTGTTACGCCACTCTCACCAATACATGGTGTTGCGGGAGAGACTCTGATCCATGTAACAGGAGTAGAACGTGCACACAACTAATGACCAACCTACGACAAACGACCAACACATGTGGTGTTGCTTAATGGGCCACAACTGTTTTAAGCCCAAATAGTTATTTTCACATCAGTAGACTTGAAGAGTGGTTATGAAGATATCTTTCCAGCTACTACCTCAAAAATCTATAAATAAGAGAAAGGCAAAGAGCTTTTGGCTCTCGCCAACCCAACACAAATTAATTTTACAATGCAATGATGCCTATTTGGTTTTATCTTATCTTAGTTTTTATGAAACTATAGGTAGTGTAATCCAACTTGTCTATGCTATTATGCTAGACTGACTTTAACACAGGGGTAGTGTAATTTCGTTTGTTTACACTAATATGTTGGATTGAGCTACATTAATAGTGTAATTCCCTTCTATCTACGCTACATGTTGGATTGCAATGATAACATTTTTTGTTCTTTTATAATAGTGTAATTTCCGTCGTCTACACCTAAGTCGCTGGATGGAGGACGATTTAGATTTAGAGTCTTGCCATGTCACGCCCCAAACTCGGAAACCGGGCTCACAAAATTTTCGATCGCCGAATCCGGCGCCGACAGCCTCCGTAGAACCCATTCTGGGCTCCTAGCGCCCATTCGTCAGGTTCCGATCCTGGGATGCTACGAGGAGGATTTTCAACGTCAGTTTGATTCGTAATAAGCATAACCAAAGGCATAACCCACAAACAACAACCAAGAACTCCATTGCATTTTCACTATGATAAAAAACTTTACAAGTACAATGAGCATAAAAGGGAAATACAATGGTAAAGAATAAAAACTCCAAAACGATCTGCAACGTGCTCCTGCCTCAGCACTGCTGCGAACCAACGCCACCTGCACGCAACAGTCGTGCATAAGCTTATAGAAAGCTTAGAGGGTGGTGAAAGTGTGTGCGCAAGGTAGTAATATGATCATGCAATGTCAGAGTAATGCAGAATTTACAGATGGATCCATAATATCATGAGCCGTACCAAGACTATGCGATGCAAGACATGAATGGTATCGGCCACCCGAAGGCCATGCGATGTGCAATGCAACTCAAGCATACAGACCCTCATCTATGTCCACACATCAATACAGCTCAAATATGGGATATCACCGGGGTCTAGTATACTCTAAACCAGATTGTCGCCACATCGCGCACAATAAGGTAAGTAAAAGAGACCTCACTATCCGTCTGCCAATATCAGGCGCGACTCATCGATAGCGGACCCATTCCTCGAGCTGGTCAGACTCAGCCTAGCATTACCCCCTACACTCGGACGGGTAAGGCCGCACCCCTTTCCAACCGACCACGACACAGTGGAGAGTACAACCATCTGGTAATCGGCACTCAGCGCTTATCTACCCACTCGGTCTAGATGTTGGAGCAACCTCTTGTTACCATAAGGGTTTAGGGACTTTCACCCAGGGATATCTATAGCACCCCATGTAGAATGAGATTTTCGGTATCCAATCCTGCCAACCACGATCTGTCTGTGGAGGCTACGCCCCAATGTCGCTAGGGCGTACAATAACCATGTCACACAAATGCGAAATGCATGAATCACGCTATCCAGTCATGCAACCAATCCTGCGCATATCGTGCGCTCATGTAGGGCAACACCGCCTAACCAGGAGCCCATAAACAACCTGCCCGAAGGCATATGCTATGATCAAACAATTCTCTTATCAAGCAAGCATATGATGCGTATGATCATGAGTCATGGAATTATACTAAACATGTTATAAGGAGATGAACTATCCTTACAATGCAGATGGGCCTGGACAATAAGTACGGGCCTAACAATGGACCCTAAGGAGAGTCGTAATGTGGACATCCAACCAACATTACGCTGGCAATGTGGACGTCAAACCAACATTGCTCCCAAGGCACGATCTTTGTAAACATCGCTACTTAATCCGTGTTGGAATTACACATTGCAATGGACCTTAGGTTCATCCCATTGGGCCTTACATATATATCACATGGGCCATATCATATGGGCCTTTTTATTCATCAAATGGGCCACATAAGTGGACCACACCAATGGGCCTTATGTGCATTGCAATGGGTTATAACCCGTGGGCCTTAGATTTCATCAAATGGGCCTAAACTCATAGGTCTCATATGCAACAAATGGGCTACACCAATTGGGCCCCCATACGTACACTCAATGGGCCTCAACCTATAAGCCCTACTACATCTCAATGGGCCTTAATCCATGGGCCCCCAAAACTGTCAAATGAGCCTAATCTCATGAGCCTTGGAATACATTGTTCTAATTCAATCTCATGGCCTTTAAATATATCAAATGGGTCCCGACTCATGGGCCTTACAAAATATTTATTTCCATCCAAACTATTCATAGGGACACATGGCCTAGGGCCCACTACAATATTTGTTTGCAATCCATTATGTTCAAAAGGTCATACGGACCTTGGGCCCACATATATAATATGTATAGCAATATACATACATTATAACTACAACAACAATTCATACATTAAGGGCTGTTGCACCAGCTCTTTAATCATTTAAAATGGAACAGAGGTGGGTCCCATGTAGGGCCCACCACTATATTCATATTATAAAATATACATTATAAACTATATAACATATAAATATATATAATGGCGGGTCCCACAGAACAGCCATTACCAGAGGACAGTGGGCCCCACCGACAAAATAGATGGACGGCAAGGACAAAACAACATGGTGGGCTCCACCGTCAGGCGGACGGTGAGAGAGAAACCCATATATTATGGTAGGTCCCACCGTCCACAGCCGTGGACGGTGGATAAAAATCCATTCCTCACTTTAGGTCCCACATATGTGGCCACTGTAATATTTATTTGAAATCCAACCCGTTCATAAGGTCACTCAGACCTGTATGAAGTGAGAACATAAATTTTAGATTGATCTGAAACTTCTGTGGGCCCAAAAATAGGTTTCAATGGTAGAGGTTCAATTCCACTGTTTCATGTGGTGTGGGCCACCGGAGTTTTAGATCGAGCTGAAATTTGGAGAGGGCCCACCTGAGGAGGGGACCCACGTCATGAACGGTGCGGATGAGACATATGCATCATGGTGGGGCCCACGGCAGCAGCTGTGGGTGGCTACACGGCCGCCCGCCTGCTGCTGCAGGCGTCAGAGACAGAGGCTAGGCCTTTTGCTTTTATTTTTTAAAATTTCTGAAAACCCATTTTTCTGGGGTTTTTCGCACGTGGGGTCCGCTTTACAGAAATCCACCCCGGCCATTGCGTTCTTCAGCTTGCAACCATTCCAACGGGTCTAATATAGAGTATTTTCTATGTTTAGAGAATAAAATAAATTGAAAAAAATGATCTTTTGAACGGTAGGGATGCAACCCACAACGCTATGGCCCACCAGATCTCCCAATCAACCCCAACTCTTGGCTTAACGCCTAAAATTAGATGGAGAATGGGATGGATGGTGTGGATTTCATACTTACATCAATGTGGGGCCCAAGCAAGTGGACCACCCCAAAAGTCTCCTTTTCCTTTTTTTTTATTTTTTATTTTTCATGCAGGGACGTCCAGCGTCCCAGACGCTGGACGGCTCAGTCCTCAAATACATTATGGTGGGCCCTGTTGAAGTGGGCCACCATTGATGGATGATGTAGTTATAACATTTAAGGTGGGCCCCACTTGAAGAACACTTGGACATAATACCTCAAGGTGGGGTCCATTCAAGTGGGCCACACAAACCTATTACATAAAATAAAATAAAAATAAAATAAAAAGAAATAAAAAGGGAGAGAGACATGGAGAGTGGGACACGCTTGTGATGGAGGGACCCCGACATTATGTGCCCTCCCTTAAAAGCAAATCATACAATCAAAAGGGTCCCTCAACACATGGGACCACCAAGATCGAGAATCAACGGTGGAGATCCTCTCTCCACCAAAATGGACGGTCTAGATGACCTTTTACAATGAAATAAATATCATGATGGGGTCCATGGAGAATGGCCCCATCATGGAATGATCATGATGATTCAAGTGGGCCATCGGCCTCATCTTAGGGTCCCAAGTGAGATCCACACCATGGATCGGTGGGCCTCACTTGGCCCATCATAAAAATAAGAAAAACTACCCTATAGAGGCACCCACCGTCCGATCTTCTTGCTCCTAGGGGTTCCTTGGCACCTTAGCTTGGATTTCAACGGATGAGATGAGGAATGGAGGGTTGAGATGGAAGATGATGGGGTAGGAAAGTGGGCCACATTTGGAGCTTAGGAAGCTTAGAGAAATTCCATACATATGGAGGGGTTTTTGCTTGAGATTTTGAAATGATAAAGAGAGAAAGAGAGAGAGTTGTAAAGGGAGAGAGAGTGTGTGATTGGTGATGGAGTGATGGATGGGAGAGAGATGGGGTGTAAGAAATCTTTGACTTTTGTGGCCTTTTGTGTAAGAGAGGTATGGGTTTGGAAGACTTTTGTGGCTTGCTTGGGAAAAGGGGTGAAAGTGATGTGTACTTGACATGTACTTGACATGTGATGGATTGATGGATGATTGATTGATGGGATTGATGTGATTGATGTGACACATCGTAGAGATTCTCTTAGGTTTCGCAACGCGCGGTGTTTCCTCGCACCGAACGTCGGTCTACAACTCTTGACCAGGGTATCGCTTCGGCGCGCGAGTCGCGGTATTGGAACCGTTGCGACGGCGCGATCGCTAGGGTATTGGTCTTAGGTAGAGTCGACTCGGGTTGACGGCGTATGAATCAGGGTCACGCGTCGATATCGGTTAAGGGTCGAAGGTTGCCGAAATTCGACCGGTAAGACCGCGGAAGTCTTCGGAAAGGTACGGACCAAAATACGGGTCTTACATGCCATCTATGACATAAACTTTAGATCATCAAGGGATACTTTTGTAAGTTTTTATTTCTTTTTCATTTCAAGCAATACAATTGAGTTCCTTTTATTCTCACATTATACGAATCAAGTTATCTTTGCTATCACACTAAGGAAAAAAAATATCCTTTCGACTAATTCCATATACAAGACACCTAATTTCACAAAATCAGGTTAAAAGGACAAACCCTCCCCTTTCACAAATCACCTAATTTCCTTTACAAGTGACTAAATAGACGGTTGAACTGCTTTATTTCTCAGTTATAGATGACCGTTCACAGTCTCTCAATCTATCTTAATGCTTGATATCATAAACATTCAGTTCAGATCGAGTTGTAAAAGGCTTTGGCATGCCCGACATCATACACACATATCAACGACCAAATTTCGAGCTAAAGAGCTTCTTTAGCATGCCTAGTGAGACCTATGTGCAATGCTTGATCCAGTTTTACGATGCAATGAGTAGAAGGTTTATAAGGCTTTTTATTAATCCTAAAGACCAGGAGATATTACATTTATAGGAAGAAATTCCTACGAAGTTGGCCCCAACTCCCTGGCCCTCTAGAGCCAGCTCCTTTAGAGGTCGGATTGTCTTCATTCAGTAACACGTTTGAAAGTGTTATAGGCACTTTGTACAACGTACATACTAGCATATAACAACTGTCTAAACAAGTATGGATTCAAACTGAGCAAGATGGCTTCAGGTCAAGAAAATAAGGATTTAGGTTGAAAATCTCAATAGGCTTACGGGTTTTTTGTTCAAGAGGTTTCTCAATGTTGGCCCAACACTATGGATTCGTACGCCTAATTAAACCCTCTTTTAGATCAGTCGATACCTAGCCGAGGATCAACCAGTTTGATCAATACCATTTTGGTTGAAATTTGCCACCCCCAGTTGGCATTAGGAGGAACGGCTGACCTTATAGCCAATTCTACCGAGAGGTGCCAAACCATGGAACCCTTAGGATACAATATGTCCTAGGAACCAAACAACCTTGGGGGTAACCTCTTGTGCATCTAATTCCTCCAATGGTTAACCTGGTTACTTAGGAACATCGAGCATTTGCTCATGTCCCTTAAATGGGCCATGACGATTTACTTAATTTAATCCAAGAGGTAGTAAGCCATCAACAAGGCTGCCATATTAATAAGCCAACTGATAGAAAATCCTATCTGTAATTGATAAATTGGTACAATGAGATGTCAAGAGGGTATAGACCTTCTGAGTGTACTCTATTCTCAGGCCATAAAACATATTGGCCGCTTTACCATTCAATGCGGTGAAGTTTCAAATCAAGACTTCCTGAAGCTCTGGCCTTTTGAAATTTCTCTTACTGAAATGGCCTTTACATGGTATATTAATCAACTGCCACCCAACTCTATTAACATGTGGCTAGAAATGGAAGAGAAACTTCATTCACAATTCTTTCGAATTAAGCCAAAGGTTTTCATGGTTGATTGTCCTATCTAAGGTGGTTGTTGGGAGAAATGGTCGATAAATATATTGTTTGCTTAAAAAAGGCGAGAAATAGGTGCTTGGTCACCATGCCCGAGGTCGAGTTTGTTAAACTGGCCCAAGACGACTTAGATATTGAATTATGCAAGAAATTTGAGGGCATGAAATGCGAGGATATATTTAATGTTTTTGCCCGAGTAATCTGTTACGAGTGGCTCTTCCGAGAGGAAAGCCATTCATATACTAATCTCTAACAAAGAAGGATATGGATGCTCCTTCCAGCCAAAATACGAGGAGGAACATATTTGAAGTTAGAAAACAATGTTCATTTAACATAATTCATGTCGACGAGATTTTTGACCACCTCCCAGAGGGAACATTCATTAAGGTTCCTATGAACCAAAGAATTCCCTAAACCGAATAACTCAAAAAAATAAAATAAAAATTGAATACTGCAGGTGGTATAGTACAAATTCTCATTGCACGGTTAATCGTGTAGTTTTTAGGAGCATTATCTAAGCCAATGTCGATAAAGGACCGTTGAAGTTCCCTTAAGTGGTGAAAAAAACTATGGTGATCAACACTGAAGTAAATATCAACACACCTAACATACAAAAACTCAATGCCCTAAGGTTGAACATCGATCTCGTGATGACCCCAAGTTAACAGTCCATGAGTCGAACTACAATTACCAACCAACGAGTTAAGAACTGACCCCGAGCTACTAAGGACTAAAGTTGCCAATGACACATGAGGGGCAAGTTAAAGAAACCCCACGGTCTTCAACTAGGAGATGGCATCATAGTTTATTGTGCGACTGATGCAACTACGAGGTTAATTCGAGTCACCAATAATTGATCAGGCTGAATGGCCAAACACTAAAGGCCGTGCAAGATAGAGCAATCGCCACACCAATAAATCTATTAACCACTGCATACAATGCTACAAGCCTGACAACTCGACAATCATAGAATTAGAGTGAAGGCCACAGGAAGTTAGCCTTGTGACCACCTTAGAATGGTCAAGCCGCTTGACCTAGGGGAAAACAAATGGATGAAAGTCTTCCACCCCATATTTCCCATACGGCCCTTTGGAATGACTTGCGCATAAAAACACCCTTGGTTAAGACAATAGGCAAAATTGAGGTTTACGATGAGTTTTGTACTGTAAGGACCTATGATAAAACAACATGACCAGCTGAAATAGAATCATATTAATCAAGAGTCGGACTAACCAATTGGCAAAGGTTAAGACCAAGCCTTTAACATTGATATGAGTTTGGAAGACCTTATGATCGAGTTTAAAGATAATGTTACACCTGACAATTTTCTTAGCAATGACAAGCTCTTGGAGGACCAAGTGCTTTTGATTGAGGAAGTAATGGCCAACGATATGCTATTGGCCAATAAGACTGATTACTGATGAATGGAATGAGGAACAACCTATTGGCCATATCAACGAGAAGGAAAATATTGAGCATTCGATGACCATTGATCCGAACAAAACCACTATAAGGTTTGAGACTTTGCGACCAATTACAGTTAATTGTAACTTGGTTTTCATGCTTCCCTTGTTCTTTCAGGAAAAACCCAACCAACTTAATAACATAGAAGGGGATGTGAAAGAGTATGGAGCTAAAATGGTCATCCAGGATGACGTTCTTGTGGAAATAGTCGAGAACAAGCGTGTTCCTCTTATTACATTATATTTAGGTAAAGATTTTAAAAAATACTTTTTACAAAGCCCACTCACAAAATAACTCGACACTTGAAGTCACTTTATATCACAACTCACTTCGATGGATGTTTTGTGACCAGATACTGGTTAACAATGGTGCAACTGTTAATATTTTTCCATCTTCTATGTTAAAGAAGCTAGCAAAAACAAAAAAAAGGCTTCATTGTGATCAAAGCCACAGTTAACAACTTTGCCAATGGTGTCATTAATACTTGGGGGCTTCTACTCATCGTTTTATTAGTCGGCAACATCAAATGATTGTTAGCCTTTGTTGTGATCAAATCCTCCTCAAGTTTCAATGCAGCGGGAGATATTTCATTCACTGTAACTTATTTATTCCCTTGTCCTTATATCAATTTGTTATCTTTTAGAACAAAAACAAGGTTGAAATTTGTGGGCTGACAGTCACTCCTTTTATGACCAAGGCCTATTTGTATAGTGATGAAATATAACCTATCTATTTTATAAGTTGGGATAAGAATGGTTGAACTACAAGTATTATGGCCTCCATTGACCCTTTGATGCTCGTAGCGAACATCGAGGAGGTGTTCAAGCTGAATCGACTAAGCATGATCATTTCGTATGGGCCGATGTTGAACAAGTACATCGTAACGTCTCAAATTTTTGTCAACTTGGAAATTGGACATACTTGGGCCTTACATTTGATTTCTTGATTAAAAGGAGTAATTTTGGATCCACTAAAACTACTCGATCATAAGAATGGATGAATTTTGGAGAACATGGATAGACCACGGTGGTGCCACCGCAATATATATATAGACCCCAGTGGTGATATCACCAAAATCTAGATAGTGGTTGGCGGTGCCACCGCCACCCCCTATTAAGCAATAAACAATAATGTTCAACAATTGGTAGTTTTAATGCGCTGACTTCAAAAATTCATTTCTCCTTCAATATAACTTCGATTGGGGTGATTGAAAATTTACATTAAAGCTTGATGAATATACTTTTATAAAAAATAAAATAAAAAATAAAATGAAGTTGATTTTAGGACGTTTTGGAGACTATACAGAAAATCGTTGGTTTTAGGTAGTTGGTACTTTTTAAATTTTAAGAATTTTTTAAGAATTTGAAATGGTATGAAATTTAGTGGGGTTAAATTAGACTTGATGATTAATTATTATAAAAATTATAAAAATAATTCAATAACCTAAATGGTGAAAAAATATTATAAGCAATAGACTTATTAAAGTTGAAATTTTTTGCAACTGCATGTCACCGATGAGTCAGGCATATCTTTTTCATCTTAGAGTTTTTATATTTGGTGTCTTTTTAGGAATTGTTTACAATCATACTAGGAATCATTCTATATGATTAGATTAGAACTTTATATTTTTACTATATTTTATTAGTTCGAGTAGTTTTTAGTATAGCTGAATTAGGGTTCTTAATTAGGATATTTAGAGACAAAACATGATTTTTGCTAATTATAATAGGCCACACTATAAATTTAGTTAATCCAAACTCCAATCACCCTATACAAGAAATTCCTTTGCTTAACCTACTATAAAAATGCCTAAATTAACCAAATTAGCTCTAGTCCTCCTATTAGTAGTCCACTAAACTCGAAACTATAAAAAGACGTTTATCTTGTTGGGCTTGACACATCCATCACGGATGTTGAGCTGAGGAAGCGTGCAGAATCGCTTAATTTGGAGTCGAAGGGCAGCACGTGTTGTATGAGG